>CM056994.1:373595056-374255478 GCA_029891345.1 Dryococelus australis
GGCTATCAAAATTTCAACAATTTACTTGACGTACCATTCGAGAGGTGCTTAAAACATACCTTTACAATTCTATCTCAAAGTCAGTAGGCAAACTAAGTTCGTTAAGGAATAGAGATCTTAATGAAATTAAAAATTTAATTATAACTTCCTAATTGTATTAACTATAATTACGAATAAAATTCACTTGACTGAAAATCTCATAATAAATTGATATTACTTGCTGTTTACAATTAATGAATACCACCAATACAATTTTCAATTAATAAAAAAATTAACACAGTTAGACAGTATGTCTAAACATACTCAATTATTTTACAAACTATATGTTCATATTTGAGAGTTCAAATATTTACAATACAGTCTGTATCACATGTTATTCAGCTCCACCTCTGTCAAGTCCATGTCCCAGCATTCCGAAATGTTCTAGACTTCTCCAAGCGCCCTAACGCACAGTAGCCTTCTCTCGTCCAGTCACACCACGAACACCTCGTCCGCCGTCGTCCGTCCCTCACCGTACTTCACTTCACACCCGCACTCAGCTATATAGCCTTCGCCAAAGACTGCAATATGTATAGGGCCGTAAGCCATCGGAAATAAATTTCTCTAAATGCTACGTTGCGCCCAGGGTCCTAGTTCTCAGAATACTCTTGCGCGCCCTGTACACTTGTCGGCTTCTCCAGCAGTAGGTAGGAAAGTCTGTGACGTCAGTTACGTCACCACTGTTAGTCATTCGCTCGGTGACCAGAGGGGAGGGGGAAGGAGCGCGAGGCAGCGAGTGGGTCTGCCTGGTGGAAGGGAGGTTCGATGTGGGTCACCCCCCCCCCCCCACCGAACCGGTCTGCACATATAACGATCTATTTATTGCTGCAAACTGTCAGCTATCATGACATTTAATACTCTTGCGTTTCAAGCATATAACAATATTTCATTGTTATTGGCTAATTCACGTAGTTTCGCTTAATACGTTTGACGCGACTTTCAGGAGAATGACAGACTAATAAATGATTTGCTTGGTATTCACTAGTACGTTGTGCTAAAGAAAAATAATGTCCCTCACTACAATATCAGTTTGCAGAATACATAAGTAAAATGCATGCACATAAGAGTAACTAAGGAGGCGTCTAATTATTCATGATTAGATTACTGTTACACGTGCAATGTTAGTAATGGAGAATAACATATATTCATTCCGACTTGAACGCACTGCTAATTTACTGGAAGCAGTTTCGAAACAAAGATCTCCAGTTGAGAGAGTTCACCTGTTTTATACACAAAGCGGTGACACATGCTGTCCATGTCAGTCACGAAGCCCAAGTTTCAACAAGCAGAACCACCAGCTCTGTCAAAAAAGTCACACTGTGCAGTTACTGCGATCAGGTAACAAGCTTATACACAGGCAAGGAACGGAGCTGCAGGACAGAAAGTTCCTCTGGAATACTAGATCCTTCAAGTATATAGTACATTTACGGTTATTTAGAACTTTTCTGAAGTCCACTTGAAGTTCTACGTCCAGGACGTTTCTCCGCTTCATGCAAACTACGTTCAACCTAGTCAGGAAAAATACAGCGAAGACGCAATGCACCACATTCTTGAGTACTCACTGTAATAACATTTTGCATAATAACTATTTCTTACTATGCATTACCAAAACACATATTTCCTCACTGCTTTCATTCATATCAATTATAAATGAACACTTACAATTTACAGATGGAATATACGTAAAAGTTCAGTTAAACACAAAATAAGGCACTTGTATATTATCAGAAGTATAAAATACTTGAGATACGTGGCGAAATATTTAAGAAATAACCAAAGACGTCACACGAAGTATAATTTTCTAAAACTTTGATTGATCCAGTGCGAAGGAAGCGCGCGCGAGACATTCGTTTGTACTTGAGATGTGAGATTGGAGCTGGTGTCAGGGAGCTCGCAAGACACGGGAGGGAGGCTAACACACGTCTCTGATAAGTCAGTAACTACACATGCCTTCACAAAGTCGCGTTATGGAACTGTCACACTGATGTTCATGGAGGGCTTTCTTCAACAAACTATCACGTCATTAAATATATCGTCCAGGTGTTGCAGAGCGAATTTCCCGACATCAGGATAACATTGGCGCCCCTGCAGGACTCCACTCCCTTGCACAGGTATTGCCGACACAGGGCCGTAATCAGCACACTGAGCCGAGTGACCAATGTGACACGTGCAAGGTAGGTCTTTCACAGCACGTCCACGCAGTTATCTGCACAGCGCTGCCAGTTACTGTATTTTTAAGATAATAGACTTTGAAAGCACGTTCAACACAAATAATCTCAAAGCAACTTCTGACAACTCATGCAAAATGTTATCAAAAATATGCACCATACTAAACACTACGAGCCTACAGTAACGAGAATAGCCAGTTGTCTTTTGTAGACTTCCCGGTATAATGGACACAAAACACAAGGCATGCGAGCAGTGGACTACACGAACTGTGGACTACACTGTGATGCTTAACTCCGCTTCAGGTCGTCGACTTGCAGTGCAGTTGTAACACCGGAACATATCTGCTGAGCCTGGTGCTGCAGTAAACACTGTGTTTACTCCTTTACCCCTCTCTCGACATCAACCATACATTATCTAGCTAATTACTTCACTAAACTTACTCTAGCCGTACTACGTATGTGCGAACAAAATGTTGCAATCCATGTCTGAATCATATTTCCCGGAAGAAATATAGAATGTGGAAAACTACACTGGAAGGTTATCAAGTCAAACATTTGTACAAGAAAGTTGGCTTTGAAACACAAGTTTTAGTTACACCAGGAATCAGCACAATTTGAAACGTCCACTTCGCTGCCACATCCGTTCTTTACGCGTATTCATCATTTCTGACCTAAGTATTTACGTCTACACTTGTGTAACAAACTGTGCAGATAAAGCATGATATACTTTTCCAAGTTGGTAGGTAATGTTTGCCTACTTTTATAGACACTGTGCAGTCATCTGGGATAACTTCATATTAGTTGTAACTTTGTCTCGCACATTTTCATTTCAAATGAGTCCATACAGCAGCCAACTCAATCAACTCAGGAAGGTTACCGATTTCTATTTTTGAAGAACACGATAATGTGCAGAGAATCTTTGAGCCTTCATCTGAAATTAAATTAGGCAGCAGGTACAACATTGCCGTGATAGAACAAAGATACCGTATACTTTGTCTCAGATACGAAGGTCACTTCTTGGCCGTTCTAAAGTGGCGCCAGTGTGTTGGTTTCGTAATGTATCCCTTAACTCCAGCTGTTCCGACGCATGGAAGTAATGTCATTTGTGTTCATCAATTTGACATAGAACTGAACTATCTTGGCAAACCATACAATACTATGTTCTGCATACTATGCAGCTGTCAAAGCAATCTTCATAGCTGAGCACAGAGTGATCTCCCAAATGACTGCATTTATTAGCTACGTGTTAAACTATACATTTCCTTCAAATACTATTAATGTATTATTAAATGGGCTAATTTTGAACAACCTCCGAAATACATGACATTATACTTGTTTTTTTACTAACTATTCTTTGGAAACTAATTGCCAATATTCGCGGTTTCTTCACAATTTTTGAACCAAACTTTAGAAAAATCATCGCAATGGATGACATGTTTCGTTATGTGTCACGTAACACAAGCGTGTTGTACATCTGTTAACGTAAAAGTACATTTTTTACATTTTATCTATACATTATATTATTCCAATTATAATTAATATGAATAAAAAAAGCGAGAAAACAGGTGTGTTGGTAATGCCTAGTAAGGAATAGACATAATGAGAAATATTACTACACTGAGTGCGCAAGAACGAGGTGCGTTGTACTTTTGGTGTCATTTTACACATTCGGTTAAGCTTTCTTTGCACGAGGCGGAGTAGTATCATGGAACTACATTTGAATTCCAACAAGTAAGTACAGCAGACTGAAAAGTATTATAAACATGGCAATAATAAGCGGTTCTGTATGTTTTATAAAACGGTGCCGTAACAAAGTATATTTTAGTTGTAGTGAAACAAGAACATCTTTGGCAAACAGTTAACAATAATTGTTAGTAAAAAGTAAAATAGTTTGTTTGACTGTATAGCTGTGTGAGGATAATAAAAGCAAGTTTGTATGTAGAGAAGTATACGCAGCTAGTAGGGAGTATTACACACACATGTAGCAAGAGGCGAGACTTGGCCGTCATGATTGTTATTGCTACTGCTACGTCACCGCCTGCGCCGCTACATACGAGCACACACACACACACGCACTCATGACCTCCTATACATTACTAACACACTCAAACTCATGCAGTACTACCACTAAATACCACCTATTTTATACACATATTACTTTGCCTGTTCTTCTACTTTGGCTTTTTGCGTTTGACAATTTTAATAACTACACAGACATTTGACATAAAACAAGCAAATTCTCAAAAGCAGATTCAAAAATGTTCTAATTAAAAAAGGCGAAATTAAAATGTTTACTTTCTGCGTAATTTACCCCGTTGATAGCAAAAGTAAAGATGCGAAACGTATGTAAGAAGACATACGTAACTCTTCGCGGTATAATTTTCACGCAAGGTGATATCAATTCGAAGTATGCAGCTAAAAACAAATACGGAAGTGCCTACACACGTGTCGAAGAAAACAACGCAAAATGAACATACATACATACATACATACCCGGCATGTTGTGTATTAGACAAGCACCAAGTTGTAGTGGCAAAACTGGCAATGCGCCGCTCACTAATGTTAGCTGCGACTGTTTGAATCAGTTAGAATGTGAGTGAGTAAAGAGCCGTGGGCGACGAGGTCTCGAGAGCCGATGAGAGTGATTGAAATGAGTATGAAGTAACGGCATTGCCTGGTACACTCGACGCGGTTCGTTGTGTATAGCAGGCAGGGGAACCGCGGGCTTACGTCGTGGAGTTGTAGCGATGAGTGTCAGTTAGATGTAAGAGAGGCAGGCAGTCTCCTAGGTCAGGGTCGTCACGACTATGTACTCGCCTACCTCTACACTGTCTCCAGCTCTCCTCAACACAACACTCATTAGTCAACACCGATATTCATTCTTATACCGTTACATGCTGTCATGTCATCCAGAACATGGAGAACGCTAGTGGAGTACTAAAGGCGATATTCATTAACATACCTTGAGCGCTACCTTCCTCAAGACTATCTGATTGGGTTTTTAAGTAAAAGTACTTACATTTCATGAAAATTCTTCAAGCTCCTCTTAAGCATATGCAAACAAGGTAGACTTCTCGAAGGCTATCTTATTTCTATGTGACTTGAGACTGAGTTTTTTTCAGTTGCAATAGTCACTGCTTGAGATTGCTATTATGGCCCCCCGTTTCGTAGTCATTGAGACCTTGTTAAGATGGCAAGTTCACTGCACACGTGAATTGAAAAAAAATTCTGGAGGGATTTTAATACAACACTCTGTTTGTAAAATATACAGCGAAGAGATCGTGGGACGGGGCCTAGATGCTCATTATGGGGAATGTTTCTTAAAACTTAACGTCAAACGGATACATTTAAAGCCGTTTTCTGATGGAATAAGTATTGCCGACTGGGGAAAATACTTTCCCTAGAGACAATGCAATATTTCGCCATCGCTAGTAACGACCGCCAGTGTCACTGGATACTCACTGACTCTGGCTCTTGTGGTAGTGGGAAGAAGACATGACATTACATATTATTGAAACTGGGCACACACCAGAAAAAAAAAGTTTACAACGTGCACAAAATTCGTTTACTGAAACTTAAGAAATCACCAACAAATTAGTATAAAACGAATGCTCATTTAGGATACACGCAAATTAGTCTTTATCCTTAGAGTTTAATGTCAATGGCGAGTTCATATTATGTTGGTGTGATTGGACTATGACCATTGCCGACAGCTCAAATCGCAATAACATGAACTCAGCATTGCCAGTCAACTTTGAAGTTAAGACCAATACTCGGTATGGACGTGGTGGGTAGGCAAGTGGGCTTAACGTCTCGTCGACAGCGAGGTCATTAGAGACGATGCAAGTTGCAGCACAGAGAAGAGGGATTGGGAAGGAATTGGCCATTGCCTTTTTTTTTTGGGATCCATCCCAGCATTCCCCTGGCGTGATTTCGGAAAACCGAATGCGAGTACAGTGAGTTACCACTGCGCCATCTCGTTCGGTGGTATGGGCGTGCATGCATATGAAAGTAATGGTCGGCAATGGAAGCAGTCCAACATACTTGTACCCCACGGTAATAGGTTTATAGCGGCATTTGTAAGGCGGAGGTACAAAGCGACTAGGAGATGGGAGGACAGTAGCGGGACAGGACGGCACCCAAGCGTCGCGGAGGCACGTGAGAGTATGCGGCGCCCTGGCGGGTGGCGTCTGGGCAACGAAACAAACAGCGGAGGTAAAAAGCAGAGGACAGAGCTATAACGGCGCGGGAGGACAACTGGAACGAACCTCAAGTCTTCCTCAGTCACGTACTGTTTACAGCACAGTACGCACAGTACGGCACTACAGCGCCACGCCACGCCACGCCACGCCACGCTACCTGTCCTCTCCTCTCTCTCTCTTCCCTGCAAACACTGACTAATGAAATACTCCAAACAGCAGACCATCCGAAACTTAATCAAGAGTTCGAGAAGGGCACTGTATTATCTTGGCCGAAGTGTGCATCCTACGGTGACTTTGCTGTTCGTATGGACAGTAGGTAAAGTCAATTCATTACTTTGATGCACTGTCATATGGCAGGGGTTTATACAGTACAAAACTTACCGTAAGGAGTAAGCAGTACTAATGTTTCCAAAGCAGTGACTAGACCTAGTCCAACACAATGGCGTTATTACTACTTACTGCTGCAACATATTTTGAAAGTCTTAAGTTTAGCCAATCACTGAATATCAAACATTTAAATAAACATACTTTACAATACTTATTTCCAATAATGCACTGCAGTATTAATATTGAAATGTCCAAAAAAAAAAAAAAAAAAAAAAAAACACGGATAAATGTTTCCGCTTTGATCGAATACAGCACATCACATTCACGTTAAGATGCATTTCTATTGGTCGAACTGTCAGCACTAACATCGCAATTGTATCAGTTGAATATTGGGAGCCTACAGCTTAATGCTCACTGCCTGGGCTTCTTTTTTACAAGCTAAACCCCTGAAGTATCCTTAGCTGGTGTGTTTTGACACAAACACAAATTCTGCAGCTCACAGACGACGCAACTGCGTGATAGCTATTTCTTACTGTGTACACACTTCCAGCCTGACGAAGCCACTGATTAAGGCTCGGAAAGGCGGTCGAATGTTGCCGGATATTTCGCGACTTCAGAATATTTATAATTGGAAGGGGGGAGGGGGGTGCGGATAAAACTATAATTTTTGTAACAAAAAAATTACGCCTAAGATCGAAGCTTCACTATTTTGCACGTAAAAAAAAACTTTACATTAGAATGGTTTGTAACCTAAACGGAGAAATGAGATATGTAACTGAAACTAACCTCGATGATGTTTAGAACTGTGGAAGGGTTTCTTATACTTGTTCTGAAAGTAACCGAGTTGTGTTGGTAATGTAGTACTTCGCAAAGAAGAGGACCAAGTAGTTAAATAGAAAGAAGTAAAACTGCTTGATTAGCGACTGTCAACTGAGCTGACGTGTGAGGCAGGCAAGTAGATCTGGTCGTTTAACTAGAGTGTTTGTCGAGTTTACTGTCTGAGGAAATCCTAAAATAATTTGGAAGAGATAAGGAATGAACTAATCACTTCAAGTCTATCACTATAGTAAGTAAGTATTTCGACACTGAAATTTAACATTTTCAAATGTTAAATTTTTGTATGGTTAATACTGTACACACCAACTATTATACAGTTAGTACTGTACATACCAACTACTATACAGTTGGTACTGTACATACCAACTATTATACAGTTAGTACTGTACATACCAACTATTATACAGTTAGTACTGTACATACCAACTATTATACAGTTAGTACTCTACATACCAACTACTATACAGTTGGTACTCTACATACCAACTATTATACAGTTAGTACTGTACATACCAACTATTATACAGTTAGTACTGTACATACCAACTATTATACAGTTAGTACTGTACGCACCAACTATTATACAGTTAGTAATGTACGCACCAACTATTATACAGTTAGTACTCTACATACCAACTATTATACAGTTAGTAATGTACGCACCAACTATTATACAGTTAGTACTGTACATACCAACTATTATACAGTTAGTACTCTACATACCAACTATTATACAGTTGGTACTCTACATACCAACTATTATACAGTTGGTACTGCACATACCAACTATTATACAGTTAGTACTGTACATACCAACTAAACTATTTTCGTGGCTCTCTTGCGGAATATCTCGTAAAAACAAAAGTGTTTTTCAGCTAAACTTTTCTTAGAGTAAAAATTTTAGGAATATGTTTTGAAAGGGTAATTTTTGATTGAACTTAATATGACAGACTGTGAGAAAATGAAGAGAAGCGTGCAGGCAAGAAGACATAGGCACTACTAGAGAGAGCGTAAAAGACGAAGCCTCATCTCGCCCAATCACAGAGCTACGTGTACCAGCGTGATGTAGAAAACACACTAGAACCACATATATCACTCACACTCACACACCAAGGCACAAAGTTTCGACAAACATCAGTTGCGTGTTAACGTCATTCAAATGTACGACAGCTCATAGATGCTGTGCGTTGCTACGATATGATCATTCTAAAGCATGTGTTTCTATTTTACAATCGTTGTGACATATGTTTCGGCCATACGATAGTTCTAACATCTGTGATTATTTTGTATGACTGTAATAGCGCTTGTTGATTGACTGTTCTAACATACAGCATTTATAAATTGTGTAGCATTGTATGTTTACTCCCCTATATGTCACTTATAGATTGTATTTCTAATACATGTACCATAGACGGAAGGGGATATACAAACGCCACTTCAGAATAATAAATGAAACCAAGTAAAAAAGCGAAATCTAGCTGATGTGTGGTAAACTACTACGACAGGTTTCCATTAGTTATCAGTTATCTCATGGAATCGACTATAAGAAATAAGTTAGTGTTCCCCAATTCTCGCAACAGAAGCGCGGGCACAAGAGCTTGCAAGGAGACCACACAACACTACGTGGTCCACACGTGGGGAGCTGGCCGCGGCAAACTATCTTGTTTGATATATTAATACGTCACTTATATACACAGTTTTTGCACGAATACATGTCAAAATCAAACTTTTACTGAGAACCAACTTAGACCTACGTGCAGAAATAAAATGAATCTCACTGCACGAACATTCCACGGGGTAATTAGAACGTCTAGAAAATAAATACTTTTGTATAAAAAAAAAGGAGAAAACAAGCAAATGGTAGAATTTTTTAAATTTGTCTCTTCCTCTAAAATGTTGTAAGATAACTTCTGCCAAATATATACCACGAACTGATGTTCGAATTTTCTGCAAATAGTTTGATTAATTTTTTATTTGTAACATTACACAAACAGGTAAATGTTTACTTTTTTCAAACACGATGTGATGTAAGAAAATAATTCATTGAGCAGAAGTGGTTAGAGATAGCATAACGTGGTGTGCAAGTAGAGCAGTGATAGATCCAGACTCGTGGTACTGAGAGAGGGCCTGGGCCAGGCTTGACGTAACACGGCCCAGATACCTGTCTTGAGGGGGGGGGGGGGGTCGTGCTCGCAAGTGCAGAACAACTTGTCCGGCGGGGCGACAATAGCCAGCCACTCCCCGCCCTCGCCTATCCGGCCGGCCACTATGTCGGCAGCCGAGGCCTGGCTACCTACCTCCCTCCCTCGGGGAGAAGGCCCACACACAAACTTTCTATTCGAATGGACTCATGTCGCCGCACCGCCACCTACACAAACGGCGCCCAAATTGAAGACGGCGAAAAAAAATTGTGCATTTCATGGAAGGATACAATAGGAACGAGGGAGGGTCATTTAAATGAAGTGAAGCGAAGCGATCTGCATGCGTGTCAAGTCTGCTAACAACAATCCAACACCAACACTAGCAGCTTCGCTATGTTCCCAACAGACACCGTAATTACTCCTCACAACGCCACGGCAAGTTTCTATTTCTGTCCGTAATGGGTCTTCTGTGAGAGGAAATTCCAACATTACATCGTGGCACTGCACAATTTTGCTCGCAATGGCTGGCACACACGACTATATAATGAAAAACATTTAACACTTCGCTAAAATGATTTAACACTTCGCGGAAATTGCATCTCTGTAATTATGGACGTTATAGAATGTTGGCATTTCATTGTAAGAAACATATGTCAGTGTAGTATGAAGGAACACTGAAGAAGATCGAATTAAATTAACTTCAATATTCGCACCATCAAATGAAAAATGAATATCGGATATCTTCATACGGCCAGATTCTTTGTTATTAAAATGTCATTACTTGACGTGTCTGAGAGATAGCCGCACGCAGTGTGGCAATATTTACAAAATCCTCGCAAGGATATGTAGAAATATTTTATAGCCAGCATGAACACTAGGAAAGGTATAATAAACACTGCTTTGATTGCAGTGATAAAGGGAATTATTTCAATGAAAGAGAGATGTTCATTGAAGCTGTGGAACGAAACGCAACCCATACTGAGAAGTACAGTAAACGACAAGTTTATTTCGTTTAAAGAGCGGTAAACGACAGCCCATGACATCAATGCAGACGCGTGGAGCGGGAATCAGGCCATAGCAGTAACATGAGTGAGGTGAGCGCCCAAGAAGACGGAACAAGTAATTGATAGCAGCAAAAGTAAGCGCAACAGAGAGTTTGGTTTTCGAAGTGGATACAGGTGGGGGAAGGAAGAGTTTATGGATAGTAAAGAGGCAATGAATATTGTGCAGCGGTAACGGCACAAATAACGGACGCGAGATGCCTGTGCGGCTGGCACACAGAACCTCACACGCTGTAGTCTCAGAGAGGAGAAACTGCTGTGTTTGTGAGCACGGGCTGCCCCAGTGTCAGTGTCGCGTGTCCAGGCCACAACCACAACCACAAACTGCCATCTTGAGAAACGATAGTACCAACCTACGAGCTCGCACCACCAAGGCTAGCAACGCGAGTCATTCTACAACTACCGTACTACTTCAATATATACGTACATTCACACAGGCCATGGTAAACTTTCAGGCTCGTATTCGGCTAAACCTGGGTTCGAATCCTTGTCCGGCCATCCTGCTGTCGCGTTTTATTCCTTTGCCCCACCGGCTTCGCTGTGCAGGGTTACCAGAGATGTAGAGGGCATGTTATAGTATCTGGCGTTCAAAAAGATGCCACCTAGCACTAAATGAAACCAATAAAGCGGATACACAATTTTACAACGGATATATACAAAATCAGTTTAAAAATAGCTTTCTTTTGAATAGTTCTAAAAAATATTGTGTTTGTTAGCATCCCTGCTTGTCGCACAATGTCGCACAACTGTATTTAAAAATCGGACCCATATAGCTTTTAAATAATACAATTTTTTTGCACTCAGATACAAAGTGATAATCATGTTCACTCTGAATATTAAAGTCAATTCCTTTTAGTTTGCAGGCAATAATTTACCAACAAATAGTATACAAGTAATCACACAAAACACAGTTGTACATAAGCACCAAACACAATATTTTTAATTGGCAGTAACTCTCGCACAGCTCCTGTTCAGATATATTTCCATTTTATTTGTTCTATCAGGTTTCTATTTCTTAGCAAATAATCATGCCATTTGGAATAAATAGGGCACTTCTCAACATAGGCATGTAAACAACACAGTCAGGCAAAAATATAGGAGTGTTGATAAAGAAAAATATATAAGTTATTTAATATTTTCCTAAAATTTTATACTTTTGCATGAAGTTCATTGGCACCGTTACTAAATGTTTAACGACAAGTAAAAAAATATATAAAGCTTGGCTGTCTTTCACTTTTATTGGAAAAAAGAACATTTAGATTTTTGTAGAACTCGGCCGGACATTTTACAAAGCCACAAAAAGAGGGCATGCCCGGGTAAAAGAGGGCATGTACAGTAACCCTATCTCTGAGCAACAGTCTACTGCATATCAGAGAAAGGCTCGCAAGACCTTAACTAACATCTGAGAACGACAGAGCCGCGACTTATCTGGGACTCGACCCGGACACTTGTATGTCAGCACCTTCACACGGGCATCTCAGCTCTTCTGCTGAGGACTCGACCCGGACACTTGTATGTCAGCACCTTCACACGAGCATCTCAGCTCTTCTGCTGAGGACTCGACCCGGACACTTGTATGTCAGCACCTTCACACGAGCATCTCAGCTCTTCTGCTGAGGACTCGACCCGGACACTTGTATGTCAGCACCTTCACACGAGCATCTCAGCTCTTCTGCTGAGGACTCGACCCGGACACTTGTATGTCAGCACCTTCACACGAGCATCTCCGCTCTTCTGCTGAGGACTCGACCCGGACACTTGTATGTCAGCACCTTCACACGAGCATCTCAGCTCTTCTGCTGAGGACTCGACCCGGACACTTGTATGTCAGCACCTTCACACGAGCATCTCCGCTCTTCTGCTGAGGACTCGACCCGGACACTTGTATGTCAGCACCTTCACACGAGCATCTCAGCTCTTCTGCTGAGGACTCGACCCGGACACTTGTATGTCAGCACCTTCACACGAGCATCTCAGCTCTTCTGCTGAGGACTCGACCCGGACACTTGTATGTCAGCACCTTCACACGAGCATCTCAGCTCTTCTGCTGAGGACTCGACCCGGACACTTGTATGTCAGCACCTTCACACGAGCATCTCAGCTCTTCTGCTGAGGACTCGACCCGGACACTTGTATGTCAGCACCTTCACACGAGCATCTCCGCTCTTCTGCTGAGGACTCGACCCGGACACTTGTATGTCAGCACCTTCACACGAGCATCTCCGCTCTTCTGCTGAGGACTCGACCCGGACACTTGTATGTCAGCACCTTCACACGAGCATCTCCGCTCTTCTGCTGAGGACTCGACCGGACACTTGTATGTCAGCACCTTCACACGAGCATCTCAGCTCTTCTGCTGAGGACTCGACCCGGACACTTGTATGTCAGCACCTTCACACGAGCATCTCAGCTCTTCTGCTGAGGGATATGCAGCTTTCTACAATACATTGTACTCGTACAAAATGCTCCGAAACTATACCTCAACAAGCTTACCTAATACAATTGTCTGCAAGATCGGGAATGCCAAGTCTTTAAGAGCCATGGAATTTTTACAAATGTCTTACCTAAGCAACTAGCGAGGTATACTGCATTGTACAATATTCTCCCAATACAAATTCTGCAGAACTAAAACCCATAAAAAAATCTGTCAATTCACGAATCCATACCTCGAACCCGTCCAATTTTTTCCCCATCACAAATTAACAATTATTACAACAGATAACCAAAAGTCGGGACGAAATGTTATCTGCGAGTAAATAACTTGTAATTCACTATAAATGTTGAGGAAAAGGAGCACATACTGGAAGTCAACGAACCAATCACGTGCGAATATCGACCTTATTAAAGAAGGAAGAAACTCATGAGTAAAGTCCGGTATACCACAACGTCGGCCACAGTACTTTGCACAGACTTGGTCAGCTCAGTTCAACAAATGAACAGAGAGCAAAATGCTTTCCGGATAATGACATTCATTCATTCGTTCATTCGTTCGTTCTCCTCGAACAACCAACCAGCACGTATAACTGTGATGAGGTGAATGCGAAAATGAGTACTCCAACAAATAGTTTTGGTTTGTATGTTAATCAGCTTGTGTGTATCATAATGAGCACAGATGGACGTAGATTTGACAACGGGAGCAGGTTAATAAGCTCGTAAAACATATTCTGAGACAAACTGAGTATTTCATGCAGCCAGAATTTGTATATATTTTCGTGTTCCTCCTCTGCACAAATTGTAAACCATTACCAAAAATTCTTCTTCAAATGAATTTCCATTACAACTAGTCCCATCGCCGCGAAGGCTGCTACGAAGGCGTTCACTACAGCCCGAGTCACGCTCTTCGTTCATAATGGGTTCCCACCTCTACCCAGGTAGTTGCGCTCGAACCACTAACAACACGGACACTAACTATAATGCATATAGGAAGTACATGCAACGGCAGGAATTGTCGACACATCAGTGTAACGTAAGTGTAGTCTTCTCACGTACCGACTGGGACATCTGCGAGTGCTTCCAACAACAATCACTTCGACAAACATCTGCCACACAACTTTTCCAAATATTTTGAATCCAATATACGTTAACAAGAAACCTCATTACAACTTTTTCTACAGTGAACAAAAATCACCTCAAAAAACCGAGTGAAACGGTAAAAATATGAGAGCGCAAAATAGTTGTTTCTCCTTTAAATCATTTACAGTATTTTAGTTTTCCTTTTCTGCCCGCGATTTAACAAAGAAGACAAAAAGTCAACAATTTTCCGGAGGATACGTTAAATGGCTACTATTTTATAAATCCAAACACGCAGGGCATGTGAAACACGTTATTTTAGTTGTAGGCTACAGACGGACCTAGACTATTGGAGCCACCTACATAACAAACAACAACAACAATACCACCACCACCACCTCCTGTGAATGAGATTAGAAAGTAGCTGGAGTCACGTGGCGGTCGTCAGATATTTGCATAAATTACAGTATAAGGACCAATTAACCACTTCAGGAAGTAACTACTCAAATTTTTGGGTGCTCTTATTATTAATTTTTCATGCTACCAAGTAAAATGAGTTAAAAAAAATGCGAAAAAAAACCCAAGCTGCCTTCAAGTTTTGTGTGCACTCGGTAAAATATAAAAATGTTTTCTAATATGAAACACTGCCTGATGTTATTACGGTGCCCTCATGTTGTGGAACTGAATTCAAGGACTGAACTTACAGACTGAAGTGCAGTCCGTCTCAAGTCAGCAGTTTAACCCCAGAGCGAGTCCACCACACTCCGCGGTGGATCACGTGACTGGCTGGTCCAAGTAAAGCTGTGTCCCAACACCGACGACAAAAGACGTCATATTGGTACAGTCTGGACATTCACTACAACTGCAATGTCCAAAACTGGGTTCTACGTAACTGCCACTTAGCAATGTAGGCCTAAAAGAGAGAACTCAACTCTGTATCTGGTTGTAACTATTTCGTAATCAAATATTCATAGCTGATAGATTAACATGCCACATGAATTGTAATTTTAACGTAATTAATATTCATACATTAAGTTTCAATGCCGTGCAAGACGTCGTCATTGTTTAGATATTATTTAATTTTACATCCCAGTTAAAAATAATCTAAGTGATTTATTAATTAAACATTTAATCGAAATATAAATTTTGATCTTTGTTCTTTAACGTGAACTTCCAATGTTTACTTATCATGTTTCGATATTTTCGGACGAGAACTAATCAATAACGAAAACTTATTCTTATTTCTCTGATATGCAAGGGCACAGATTAGGACAAAAGTTTAAAGTCGGTGAATGCTTGTCTTAGACCACGCGAGGCTCGGCCAGCAGCTTGGGGCCGCTGTGTCGTAGTTATTACACTATCCGCGGGTCGCTCTCGTTATTTTTACACGTGGGAATCGTGCCGGACGATGCCGATGGTCGGCGGGTTTTCTCGGGGATCTCCAGTTCCCCCTCCCTTTTCATTCCGACGCTGCTTCATACTCACGTCAATTCATCCTCATCGATGTTACGAGCCGACCAAACGTCTCGACTCACGTTCGAACAGCGGAGTGAGTGAGAGAGAGGGGGAGATGGCAGCCTGGAGTATCTTCCGCGGGCGACTGTACTGCAGCTGGAGCACGGAGACAATAGGCTCGCAGAAGGAGGGAGTGGCTGGCAGGGTGCTGGGGTTCATGTTCTCACGCTCAGCACCACTGACACACTTCCCACACCCCCTCCACTCCCCTTCCCTCTGCCTACCTATGGAAATGAGAGAGGATTGGCTGCGTCCTCCAGGCATGCCTCCAGTAATGGTCACCAACCTGCCTGCCCACTCAGGACATTGCACTCACCCACCTCTCACGTTACGTGCGTGCGAGACATCTCACCGCCACTTGACACGATCCACCTCACCTCATGGCCGTGCTGGAGGAGAGTCTTCGTCACGTGCCTGCCTTGTATCTCCCCCCCCCCCCCAACCAAGGCGGACACCTGTTGCTGGGACCACCTCTTTCATCTAACCAGCACTGCCAACAAGGAGGATCGCCTCAAGACATGCTTCACAAGGCATCACACAAGGGTTTCCAACAGCCCTCTCTTACCACAACTGTGACGTCAGCTATGACGTGCTGTTCGCCGAGCAGAACACAGTCGGAAGGCCGCTTTACAGCCATGCGATTGTACGTCGATAAAATATTTACATCAAGTCTCGCAATGCAACGTTTCTTTCCCGTCAACTATCTTGAACATAATGACTCCTGGTGGTACAGTTTGGACGCGCTAAAATGTAGTCTTCTATTATGCAAATGTGTTCAGTTATATATTTGTAATGTATTCCGGACATGAGGCTGAACTCCACCAGATCATTACACGGCTCAGTAATCAACAGTCAACTGTTATTCCTCGTGTACATGTTCAAGAACACTCACAGTCCTTACCTTGCACAGCCATTCCACCCCAACACGCCTTAGCCACTCCCATCCTCATCTCACACTCTTCACTTCACCCTTCCTAGCCCTCACTACTCACGTTACTAGCTGATTGGCCGTAACTTTAGTACGAGCTCCACCGAGCATGGCGGAGCGATACATGGCACGGAGGAAGAGAATGTACCTACGCGTGCTCTGCTCTCTGCCCCACACACCACCACGTGTGTTGGCATCAGTATATCTCCGCCTAGCAGCGATAAGGTCGACATTACCATGGCCAGCAAGTGTGCCGTCGCCGCTACAAGCAATGTACTATGCTGCCTCCAACTAGCATTATATTGATGTGGTGTGTTGGAAGGTTCAATGAACGCCCTTTAGTAATTCCCTTTGAATATAACTCGTTTCCTTTGAGGAAGCTGTTGTAGCTATGTTGGAGTGCTGTGAAATGGTGTTTCTAACGTGAGTGGCGTCCTGAATAAACTAACAGGCCTCGTCTGAAGAGAGAGAGAGAGAGAGAGAGAGAGAGAGAGAGAGAGAGAGAGAGAGAGAGAGAGAGAGAGAGAGAGAGAGAGAGTGTGTGTGTGTGTGTGTGTTTTCTCGTAGCACACCAAACTGGATACACGTTAGCTATTTCTAACGCACCTCTAGCGCCAGGCCGGTAGGCGCCTGGCCAATTTAAGCCCGTATACTAGGCTACAATTATTTTCTATATGTTCAACATATTACATTGTGTTTTGTTGTGAAATTACACAATATTCTGATACAAATACGACAGTTGATATATGATCGAAGAAAACAAATAATACAAGCTAAAATTATTATAAATTATTGATATATTTTATTGAGTAAGAATATCACAATTGAAAAAAAAAAAAAATGATATGCTAGGCTGCAGCTCAAAATATCTGTTGATAATATTACGAATAACATTTTCAGGTAGGCTCGCGCTTTATGTGCATCTGTCTGCATCCTTCCACGTTTCCAGGCAGGCTCGCGCTTTATGTGCATCTGTCTGCATCCATCCACGTTTCCAGGTAGGCTCGCGCTTTATGTGCATCTGTCTGCACCCTTCCACGTTTCCAGGTAGGCTCGCACTTTATGTGCATCTGTCTGCACCCTTCCACGTTTCCAGGTAGGCTCGCTCTTTATGTGCATCTGTCTGCACCCTTCCACGTTTCCAGGTAGGCTCGCGCTTTATGTGCATCTGTCTGCACCCTTCCACGTTTCCAGGTAGGCTCGCGCTTTATGTGCATCTGTCTGCACCCTTCCACGTTTCCAGGCAGGCTCGCGCTTTATGTGCATCTGTCTGCATCCATCCACGTTTCCAGGTAGGCTCGCGCTTTATGTGCATCTGTCTGCATCCATCCACGATTCCAGGTAGGCTCGCTCTTTATGTGCATCTGTCTGCACCCTTCCACGTTTCCAGGTAGGCTCGCTCTTTATGTGCATCTGTCTGCACCCTTCCACGTTTCCAGGTAGGCTCGCGCTTTATGTGCATCTGTCTGCATCCATCCACGTTTCCAGGTAGGCTCGCGCTTTATGTGCATCTGTCTGCATCCATCCACGTTTCCTTGAATACTTACGCAACCACACTCACTGTATCCGTCTGCGATGTTAACAAGAACTTCCACAAACTGCTACCGGACAAGAAACATGCACTGCCACGATGGACGGCAGTATCAAGTGCCACGACCTAGCTTGCGATCAGACGTAAGCTAGGTCGTGGACACTACAGTAGCGCATGTAGATCGATGTGGAACATCTACACTTAGCTTGGGATCGGTTTGGCTGGATTCACATTTTATTAAAAACAAACCATAACAGCACTTTACTCTTTTACAATTGCATGGGTCTACATTTATTTCCCTTTCATTTCATAAATACATATTTCAGCATTTAGTGTATTGCCCTTTTATACAATTTTATTATACATAATTAAGAAACGAAATGGCTGAAAATATGTGTCTGTATTGCGTTACTATAGAGGTAGAGTCAGTATAAGCGTGTAAAAATGAAACTGTGAATAGAGACGGCGCCACACAACATTTTGAGATTGGGAACATATGGTTCGCGAAGGCAACGAAAGGATATGCGGAGGTAAACATGTCTAACACAAATACAGGTAGTGCTATAAACGACCATACCATTGAAGGACAGGTGAGTATCGACGTCATCACTTGAAAGTTCACAAGAGTTGCTCAAGTGACGAACGCGCATGACAACGGCGTACGAGATTCTACCGCAACCGTTCAAATATTCCCTGCATGTATCGTTGATATAGGCTGTTCACGATTAAGTGAACACTTTAGAAATTAACCTTAGAAAAAAAACACTGCCCCGGAATGCATGTATTTAATAGGCGCACTGAGTGACATTCACCCAGTAAAGTTGGTAACGATGGATAGAAAGTAGTTCCATATCTTAACGTCGAATAAAAAGTATTAGGTAACCATGTGTGATAACTTAAAATAATTTCTTTGTGTTTCTGTTTTTTTTTTTTTTCATGCACCAAAGTGCAAAAATTAGCAGATTTGTAAAGCATTTACTTGAGTAATAATTTCACAGTTTCATTTGACCGACGTCTGAATAGTGATGAGGCCCATGGCAATGTTAATTTGACATACGGCGGAAGAATGCACAACGTGCATACAAGTAGAAGTGCTCACATTACCGTGAACAGCCTATACACGCACGCACAGTATCGGCGACGAGGTGCATACGCAGCTGATCACACGTGTCCAATCTCAGAACCTCCCGCAGTGCAGATATTACAGTACAGAAACGTGGAGGCGACACTAGGACCGGCTAACTGTCCCCAGGACAAACGTAGCGGTGAATCGTCTCGAAGACGGCACGGCCCGCCAACTAGGTCGACATGCAGACCTCCTACACCACACCGTGCTGTACCTGCCACGTCCTTACATACCATACCGCCAGTCATCTTCTATCGCGTACATGGCGCCCGAGATTAGTGTCGATGTCAATACTGACACTCTTAGCTTCTCGCCTTACGAACACATGCACCCTAGAATGTCCCTCGAGCCAGTCTCGCCCTTCTCGTGCCCCCCGGTCGTTTCCTCACGCCCAACTGTTTCAAATATTCTACTGGTTAGTGTTTACAACTCTCACACTTGCTAACGTCTAGAGACAAACGAAATTATAGGCAACTATTGGCAGCGAGGTCATGAGAGCCGATGAGGGTGATTGAAGTGAGTATGGAGCGGCGCCGGAATGAAGGGGCGGGTGAAACGGGAGATCCCCGAGAAAACCCGCCGACAAGCGACATTGTCCGGCAAGATTCCCACGCGCGCAGATCCTGGGGCGACCCCGCCGGGAATCGAACTCCTATCATCCCTGTGGGAGGCGAGCAGGCTAACCACTAAGCCATTCAAGGTTTTGATAAGTTCGGGGAATGAACCAATACGACATAATGTTGTTGACGAAGACGCAGATGGATGAGTGGGAGACGACCAGGATGACAAGGCGCGGCGAGCAGCATCTTGCCGACGAGCTATGTTACAGCGGGCGCCACACTACAGTTACATTGTCTATACACGACTTCTCCCTACTTCCTTCTCTCAACAAAGATCACCCCATGTATCATGTACTTCCTTGTTTCTTAAATATGCTTGCATGTATCACAAGCCTTTTATATTTCTCTTAGGTAAATTATCTGATTTATTATTCTATTCAACTTTCACTTACATTACTTAATAATTAAATTAATAAAACCAGGGAGAAAATACGTATGTTGGTGAAGCCTTATAATAAATAATTCTTATGAAGAATATGACGAGACTGGGTGCGCATGAATGCGGTGCGTTGTTCCCTTTGCTGAGACTCGGTTAAGCTTTCTTTGCACCAGGCGGATGGATATCTTGCAAGTAGAACTCTAGCAGGGCTTCAGAAAAGATGAAAGTAATCGAGATGGACTATAGACATTTTGTACTTATCACAACATCCATGAAATAAAAAAATTATCGGGGAAAAATATGACAACGGTGGAAAGTAATTTTTAAAATAATAAATTAAGGAACTATACGAATTGTAAACTTATATATTTTTTGTAGAAAGTTAAAACTGAACAAAAATTAAAAGTTACGCTACAGATGAAAATAATAACCCCTATCATCAGAACCGCACGTATGTTTCCTTGGAAATTTGATATGCGGTTCGTGAGCATTTGAATTTTGAGCCAAAAATTTTATCTTATAAATTATGTTTAAAAAATATATATAAATGTTATTTACAAAAATAATTAGGTTTTTATCAAGTTATCTCTAATGTTATGTCAAAAACCATCAAATATCCTAAAAATCGAGAAAACATAGTGTCTTCAACGGTTTTTAGGAACCATTCATAATTCCCTTAAAGATAGAATTTTGAAAATCACAAAAAAATTAAATGAGTGTGAAATGGGAAAAGGGGTGGAGGGACCGGGAATCTCAATATTTAAAAACAAACCTCCCCTCCACTGTGCATATTGTGAGGCACAACCTTCCCTCCACTGTGCATACTGTGAGGCACAACCTTCCCTCCACTGTGCATATTGTGAGGCACAACCTTCCCCCCACTGTGCATATTGTGAGGCACAACCTTCCCTCCACTGTGCATACTGTGAGGCACAACCTTCCCTCCACTGTGCATACTGTGAGGCACAACCTTCCCTCCACTGTGCATATTGTGAGGCACAACCTTCCCTCCACTGTGCATATTGTGAGGCACAACCTTCCCTCCACTGTGCATATTGTGAGGCACAACCTTCCCTCCACTGTGCATATTGTGAGGCACAACCTTCCCTCCACTGTGCATATTGTGAGGCACAACCTTCCCTCCACTGTGCATATTGTGAGGCACAACCTTCCCTCCACTGTGCATATTGTGAGGCACAACCTTCCCTCCACTGTGCATATTGTGAGGCACAACCTTCCCTCCACTGTGCATATTGTGAGGCACAACCTTCCCTCCACTGTGCATATTGTGAGGCACAACCTTCCCTCCACTGTGCATATTGTGAGGCACAACCTTCCCTCCACTGTGCATATTGTGAGGCACAACCTTCCCTCCACTGTGCATACTGTGAGGCACAACCTTCCCTCCACTGTGCATACTGTGAGGCACAATCTGACCGGAGCCACTAGGAGTTACACTGGCTGCTTATCAGGGAATATAACGATTTTTAATTGATACATGGTGAGGAAAAATAAAGTAGCTCACAGAAAGATGGAGTGGAGTGGCGAGATTTAAGCGCTTCTTAACATCCGTGGCCTTAAGAGCCGATGCGGGTGAAGTGTATGGAGCAGCGTAGGAATGCAAGGGCGGGAGTAAACGGGATATCCCCGAAAAAATCCGCCATCCATCAGAAAGATGGAACTAAGCAAAGTTTTCTAACTTGCTCTCTTGCTATCAGAATACTGATTGCTTCAAAAACTGCTATATGCATCACAACGAATGTAAAAAAAACCGGCCACGTTTGTTGTAACTGTGGCATCGATAGTTTGGGATACACTTTAATAAACTGTAGTTTTTAAAAATAATATCTACACTAATGTGACAGACACAATGTTAGAGGCAACAGAGAGTGTAGTGAGCAGAGCTGCGGAGATAGGAAGGGCCTGTGTAGAGACGCATGTTTACACGTACAGACAGTGTCGGGAAGCGAAGGCAGGTCCCGAACAAGGCCAGCCCACGGCTGCCAGTCCTGCAGGGGGTGTATTGAGCAGAGCTGCGGAGATAGGAAGGGCCTGTGTAGAGACGCATGTTTACACGTACAGACAGTGTCGGGAAGCGAAGGCAGGTCCCGAACAAGGCCAGCCCACGGCTGCCAGTCCTGCAGGGGGTGTATTGAGCAGAGCTGCGGAGATAGGAAGGGCCTGTGTAGAGACGCATGTTTACACGTACAGACAGTGTCGGGAAGCGAAGGCAGGTCCCGAACAAGGCCAGCCCACGGCTGCCAGTCCTGCAGGGAGTGTAGTGAGCAGAGCTGCGGAGATAGGAAGGGCCTGTGTAGAGACACATGTTTACACGTACAGACAGTGTCGGGAAGCGAAGGCAGGTCCCGAACAAGGCCAGCCCACGGCTGCCAGTCCTGCAGGGAGTGTAGTGAGCAGAGCTGCGGAGATAGGAAGGGCCTGTGTAGAGACACATGTTTACACGTACAGACAGTGTCGGGAAGCGAAGGCAGGTCCCGAACAAGGCCAGCCCACGGCTGCCAGTCCTGCAGAGAGTGTAGTGAGCAGAGCTGCGGAGATAGGAAGGGCCTGTGTAGAGACGCATGTTTACACGTACAGACAGTGTCGGGAAGCGAAGGCAGGTCCCGAACAAGGCCAGCCCACGGCTGCCAGTCCTGCAGGGAGTGTAGTGAGAAGAGCTGCGGAGATAGGAAGGGCCTGTGTAGAGACACATGTTTACACGTACAGACAGTGTCGGGAAGCGAAGGCAGGTCCCGAACAAGGCCAGCCCACGGCTGCCAGTCCTGCAGAGAGTGTAGTGAGCAGAGCTGCGGAGATAGGAAGGGCCTGTGTAGAGACGCATGTTTACACGTACAGACAGTGTCGGGAAGCGAAGGCAGGTCCCGAACAAGGCCAGCCCACGGCTGCCAGTCCTACAGGGAGTGTAGTGAGCAGAGCTGCGGAGATAGGAAGGGCCTGTGTAGAGACGTATGTTTACACGTACAGACAGTGTCGGGAAGCGAAGGCAGGTCCCGAACAAGGCCAGCCCACGGCTGCCAGTCCTGCAGGGAGTGTAGTGAGCAGAGCTGCGGAGATAGGAAGGGCCTGTGTAGAGACACATGTTTACACGTACAGACAGTGTCGGGAAGCGAAGGCAGGTCCCGAACAAGGCCAGCCCACGGCTGCCAGTCCTGCAGGGAGTGTAGTGAGCAGAGCTGCGGAGATAGGAAGGGCCTGTGTAGAGACGCATGTTTACACGTACAGACAGTGTCGGGAAGCGAAGGCAGGTCCCGAACAAGGCCAGCCCACGGCTGCCAGTCCTGCAGGGAGTGTAGTGAGCAGAGCTGCGGAGATAGGAAGGGCCTGTGTAGAGACACATGTTTACACGTACAGACAGTGTCGGGAAGCGAAGGCAGGTCCCGAACAAGGCCAGCCCACGGCTGCCAGTCCTGCAGGGAGGGAACGTACACATAACTGTACCTCGCCTGCCCTGCCGCGGCCGCTAGACACTACTCGCCTCCCGACAAGGCGAAACGAGTTCGATTCCCGGATTTTTGAATATGGAATCATACCGCTGGACGGCGGGTTGATTTCGGCGCTGCTTCATACTCAACTTGCTTCACCCTCATCGACTCAGAAGAGCTCGATGTAAAGAGCCGCCCAAACTGAAGAACAGTGAGGCGAGGCTAAGTACACCACACACTATGTATGCAGCAAACGTGTGGAGGGCTACTAGAGACATGGCGTGTATAATACTCAGCATGGCGAACGTCTGGGCATTGTTATTCATGGCGGCTGGAGAGCTGTTAGCTAACGACTGTACTCCCCGTGACCAGAGTTGATATATCAGCGCGGCAAGGCTCATCGCTCATCTCTCCAGTATGCAGCCTGCGACGAGACACATCCATCACGTCTATTAGCCTCGACAGCCCACCACACTTATGTTCCACTTCTACTACATTTTCATTATTTCCTTGTTCATTTGTATTAAGTGGCCTGTAGCCACCCCTTCCCACACACCGCTACATCTCCCGCTGCAGCGGTGCAGCCTAGCCATGTTCGCAGGCACAAGTCTGCTATCGTCCGACCCCCCCCCCCCCCCGGCCGTACATTGGCAGCACTGCTTAGTTTCATTCTTATAACTACCCTCTGCGATCCTACACACTTTGTTAGGCCCACCTGCTTCCACGGAGAACAATGTCATGAAATCGAGCCATTCCGAATCTCGAAATACTTCATCATCCTTCCTCTACGGGAAGTAATTGAATATTCCATACCAATACGGAATGTGTCTTCCTTAGCTGCGATTCTCATGTCCACCCCCAATAATGCCATTCCATGAGTATTAACATCTCGATCACGTTTCCATCCTCTTACTTATCATTTGTAATGTGTTTCCTGTGAACCACAACTGAGTCGCGACGCCAGGCTGCGCGGCAGTCAGCTTGAACGATTGTATAAGCTGTTCACGGTAAAGTGAGCACTTTTTTAAGGCCTTCCAAAAGGCATTATTCCGTAATAAATGTATTTTATTGCAGCCTCAAACGTTAAATTTTGAGTGTGATGAAATGTATACACTGTGTTTATTATTCATATTACAATGTTTACATTAAAAAGTGGCGGAAAGGTAGAAATTGATTGAAAGGAAAAATTTGGCAGGGCCTTAAAAAGTGCTCACTTTACCGTGAACAGCCATGGCACCCTGCATCCACTAGCCTTCACCGACCGTCAGTCTACAGTATTAAACCCTCTATCCGATAAGGCGCGTTCCCTTGTGAACTGCAGTGAGTTCTAGCCAGTACTTAGCCACAAACACTGTCGTTCAGTCGTTACTACCATGTACACGTGAGTATGCCAGGGGAACAGGCGTCACAGCACCCCGCTTCAATACCAATTACCAATTACATTCCAACAGGTCAAATAAGAGAATTTCGCACTGCAGTTGGCATACCTGATCCTCACTCGCGAGTGCATTGTTCTATCCAAACTAACCACGTGGGCACCTCGGGTGACGATGGACATAACAATCACGTCGCCAGACATACGGGGCTTCAGACATAACAAATTATATTTGTATGCTCTAATCCCGGTCTGGGGTAAGGACTCTTGTTTCATGTCGGCGAAGAGTTATTACGGCAATTTAATCTAAACATTATGAGCTATATTATAGTGTAGATGACATATGGGATGCATACAACTGTAAAGAATGTCAACATACCAGTGTATAAATATATATAAATATAAATGTCAAAATAGCATTGGACCAGTAGTTACTATCATTCTAGCAGATCTCCGCGTTACTGAGAATGTTTATAGTAGTAGTATAAATTTGTTTTAATGTTAAAGTATTGCATTTATGGAGAAGGTTTTGTTTTTTTCTTTGGTAGAGGTTAATTAAATGGGAACATTAATATAATAATGGTGCAATACTTTAAAGAGAAAACATAATAAGAGCAGTGAGGAAACAAAGATGACCCGGGGGTCCGATTGCTAGGAAGGTACGGCGTATATATAATGAATATATATAAAATATAATATTATTAGTGTATATAATCCAGTTTTGCTGTACGCGCACACACAAACTAACTGCCTCAGCCAGGCACAGTCGAGCGACCCGCACAGGGCTATTGAAAAAATGTCAAATGTAGGCAACATGCGGAAAATTAAAATAGAATGGGATGACGTTGGAGGGGGGTGGAGGGGTACGGCACAGCTGTTGCTAAGCAACCTACCCCTCTTACGTTACATTAATCAGTATTTGTGCTTTAGATTTAATTAAAAATGTAATGTATGATTTTTATGTTATACAGGTTTGTGTGTGATATGTGTTAGAAGTGTTGTACGCATTTTTTTTTTTTAATGTTAAGGTGTTGGGCCAGATTTTTCATTATTCTTATTACACACGTCTAGAGGTTGTACAGGATACGCAGCAGATAAAGTTTTGATGAGGAAGCCATGTACGGAAACGAAACTATGCGGTGCTCCAGATGACACGAATCAAGATTTAAAAACTCCCGCCGCACGGTAGGCAACCCAAGTCCATAACTGGAGACACTGACGTCACCTGATGCCTCGTGTCTGACATACTGCTTGTACCAGCGATTCACTTTCCATCTCGCCATTCTGTCGTTGACGAATGAGGTACAGTACAGGACGAACGGATACACGATGGCTGAGAACACCGGCATTAGTTCACCATAATGGTAGAACTGTTCAACTTCTTGGGCAGGAATGTTTCCACATCGCGTGGCTCCATCAAATACAACTTCTGCCAGATTTCCAACGACTACAGTGAAAAGGGACCTTCGAAGGAAAACAGGTGGTGCTCCGCGGAGCAGCGCCACACTCTCTATTTTGAAGGGGAGATGCATCATCGAGTTGAAGAGAATTCATCCTCAGGAATGTATGTGAGAGCAGTTCCTGCAGCAACCACGTCCTTACTACTCGTACAGAGTACAGTTAGATGTGGTTCCTGCATTGTCGCGTGGACGTTACAGAGCTTCCACGACGCATTATTTTCACCAATAAAGCACATTTCACCACGGAAGTTGTTTTAAATTCTCCAAACAGCCACATTTGGAATTAAGAAATCTCCAGTGCCACAAAGTTATCATAGATTGTTTTGTTATTTGGCTGTACATTCTTCCTCAAGACAACGGGTCCCACGTATTTAATATTCCAGCAAGAAGTACTGGTTGAGTTTTTGTAAGATGTGTCACTGAACATTCGTGATGATAGCGCACCAGCACACATTACACGTTCCATCCGTCATCATCTGGACCGAAGACTCGGGGAAAGGTACACAGGTCGAGGTGGGCCGATTGCTTAGTCGCAACTATCGCCGGATCTAACTCATCTCGACTTGTTAGTATGGGCACACTTGATATGAAGAGTCTTGTTTACGACGTGCCCTCTATAACCGCTAGAAGTGTGTAGTTGGCAATATGAAACGTTCTGTACGTGTGTAGTACATACTCCCACCATGTTGTTGCAGGACAGCAAGCAGTATGAGGAGGCTGGTGGCAGTGACTGTGTTGGCGCTGGTGTTAGCGGCAGCGGGCCGTGCACAGGACGATGGCAGCGTGGAGGACTGCGACCTAGAGATGGTTGGCTTCGAGCTCATCACGGGCTACGTATACTCGGCGCCAGCAGACCTGCTCGACTCACTACCTGGTACGCTCATGCTCACCGACTGCCTCGAGACTTGCCAGGCTAATGAGTCTTGCCGCGCCGTCAACTACGAGACTGGCCTCTGTGTGCTCTTCAGCTCCGACGCTGACATTTACCCAGGTGAGTTGTACGAACCATCTCTACCTCTACTTCAACGCCAACTTATCTCACCTCTTCCATCTGCCTGCACTTACTGTCGACACTGTTGTATTATAGGACGACACGACCTCGAAAATAAGACGATACCCCAACTTTTACTTACCTCTCCACAAATTATTTGGGTATGCATGTTAGCAGGATTATTTAATATTGGCACTAAGTATTTAATACGGTGAAATTCGTTGCAGTTAATAAACATTACATACTACATCTCAAATGCATAACATATATATTGTTCCAATTATAAAAACCCTCTTATGTTGAGTGGTTTTTACTGCAATGAAACATGTCCATGCAAAAAAAAATTCTATGTATATCCACATGTATAAACACTAGGGTAGAAACAAAAGTGGAATAAACATTTAATATTTACTGCCAACAATTGAACAATGTCAATCACGCGTGACACTACACTAGACGTCAGGCTTACTGCAATATTCAGTTTATACACGTGGCAGGATATACACTGGAGGGAAACAAGAACTCAACGCGACTTTAAAAAGTGCTCGGTTACCAAACTGCCTTGCAGTCGCCCACATGAATTTTCCGGAACATGATGTCTCAAGGACGGATAGAAAACTGCATAAAAACACCGAGATCCTCGTAAGAAGAAATTTTAATGTCGTCCGAAACCATTACGTCCTACTACTGAAGGGGGAAAAAAATCGATATAAATTTTTTAGTGACCGAAAATAAGACGTCCTTACTTTTTTAAATAAAAAGTGGGGAAAACACCCATTGTCTTATAATTGCTCTATGCACATGTACATACATACATAATATCGAATGATGTATGTTGTAGAGAACAAAAGAGCAAGAACTATATAGCATATACATATATGATATAATACAGTAAAAATTGTACAATGTTAGTTGATAATACACGGAGTATTACATATCGGTCTAATAACAACGCACGTATCGACATGTGACATGATACTAACTGATCACAAAGGAAAACTTAGGAGCTTTAACAGGATATATGGGTAGGTACAAACAACATATGTGAACCTATCTGAACGCACGACAGAATAAACAAACGTGAGAGTGTACGTGAATGGTGAACACATTTATGTGTCTGAATACTCGGGATAACATTTCTCTCACTTTACGGGCGCCAGCTTGCAGCTCGTGACACAATGGAATGGAATGTAAATTCCTACGTTCTCTTTCCGTAACTCCCAAACGACCGGTTTGCGGCAAATGAAAGACTGGCAAAATTACTATGCCAGGTCAGTGATCTAATCCGTTACAAAAGGAACAGCGACTAGCGAGGGAAGAAGATATTGTTCCGCATGGATCACCACCCACCCACTCACCCTCCCTCTCCCCTGATCTCACCACGAGATGGCAGTGCGGGCAGCTACGCACGTGAAAAGCTATACTGCACACACACAATCCAACACAACGTGAGTTTATACAGCTATGAGCTGTCTATGGTAAAGTGAGCACTTTTGAGGCCCGAGTTACCTTTTCTCTTTCAGACATTTTTTTATTCTTTAACCACGTTTTCGAACAAATATCGTCATTTAAGTAATAAGCACAGTGTGCATATTCCACCGCACTCGGAAGTTAACGTCTAAGGATAGAATAAAATATATTTATTGACTATTATTCGAAACGAGATGGCTTTCAAAAGTGCTCACTTTGCCGTCAATAGCCTACACGCTGAAATATTGCTTATATTTCGTGTAAATATGTAATATAGTGTGTAGGGAGCAGTGAAGAACACACACAAAGCCTCCTCGTTGCGATAGCCAATATGAGATATAATCATATTATATTCAAATAGATATGTGCTATGTATGGTGTAGAATTATCATACGTAACAATGGGACAACACATGTAACACTTGAGTGACCAGGCTGCACAGCTGACTTGCAATAAATCAGTGGGGAAGGATGTGATCTTACCTAGGCTGCCTCTGTATAATTGCCCGGTGCAGTCCTGGGCCGGTAGGGGAACAAGTTTATTACCATTAGCACCCTCTAGAAACTAACATTTGGCATGTACACCATTTATGTACGTACGTCAAACTAAGGCAGACAATTGGAAACACTACACATATGTAAGACACTGGGTAAGAAATAGGTTAACTTGATACTACAATAGAGAAAACAACAAAACAGATACACCCTTTGAATGTATTTCATTTATTTTATTTTTGATTTCCTTTTGTATTGTGTTTGTCTAAATCAGAAATAATTTAAACCCTGATGGCAATATGAGAAAAGTTATAAAGACCACGCACTAGCTTTTTACGGTTACGTGACATAGCTTGCCAGAGTCTGAATATACTGGTTCCAAAATCAAATAAATTAAACTGTTCTCAGTAGTAAATATTACGTTAAAACAATAGTGTTCTCACGAAACAGTCTTAGCTCTGGTAGAAACTACTCTTATCACAGGTTTTGCAGTAGGCGTATGTGTGCTGGAAATTTACGTACTTATAAAAGTCAAGATGGCGTCGCTTGTGTACTGATGCTAACGGACATCGAGCTGAATCAAACTGTAAATAAAATTAGGTCCAGATGAAAATGTCAGACCTTTTTGTAGGACTTATATTTTAATCACCAAGCGGATTGAAGGTAGGATGCTCTTGCGGGATTTGACGTAGCAGGATTAAGGTGGAGATACGTGGAGCTCCGCTCTACACGTACATAGACGGCGTGTTTAAACTATCTATCTCCTGACCACCTAACCTCGCGAATGGGCGACCATTGACACAAGCTCCATTGCTGGTTACAAGTTTACTTAAAAGTTGGTTCAGGGACACGTCTACACACCCTAAAACTAATTAAAAATCCTACCTCTCCGTCCACTTCAGACGGGAGGTCCTACCCTACGTCTGACGTCGTTGGAGGCTGCTAGAGAAGAGAGCGTTAGTCTCTGCAGGCTGACACTAGCTCAAGGGGACCTATAGCGCCAGCCAATCAACAATCAGGATTTAAACCTGCGGGCCAATGTGGATCAAATCTACTTAAACCACCCACATGAACCCCTTCTAACGACCTAAATGAAGAAAAACCAAAGAATACGTGATCTCGGAACTGAGATATAATACAATAAAAAGTAGAAATACTTACAAAATTGAGATCACACCAAAAATAAATATTAATTTTATAAAAAAAAAATACACAATGAAAAATAAACTAGCCTATCAAAATTGCACATAATTATTATTGCCACCAAGTTTTTAAAATCTTAGGAGTAAAAAAAATTAAATAATAATTAATAAAATTCTCATAGGCAGTTGAAATCATATAAGTGACACGTGTGAAAAAAATACTACATTAACACTTGCATGACAATATGTGTAGCAATAAGAACAGGAAAAATAATATAAGTTAATTGTATAGATAAAAACCGTATTTTCATGGGCGTTACAACACGAAGGAGGAAGTTATTTCGAAACAGCGACGCTTACAAGTAAGTTAACTCCCTATGAGCGCACTTAAACTTTGATTTAAAACAGCTGTTTGTCGGCTGGAGGGTTAGCGTCTTCCAAGCCACACTATGTTTTTTTTTTTTTTGCTACGTGTAAAACACTAACACTGCCGACAACCGTTAGGTCTTCTTAAGCTACTATGGTGTCCTCTATTGACAAACTCTAACGCTAACGAATAGGAAATGGCGAGAATAAGTGTTAACGACGAGCCAGCATCTTAACATTTGTATATCTAAGTGACGTTAGCTGACTCTGTGTCGATGACCTGTGCTGCTTGCTTGTTGTTGAGTGTCATTGGCCAATCACTTATTCAACCAATGGAAAGAAGGTTGAGTCTTGAGTATGCACAGAACTGCGGAGTATGGCTTACTGGAGCCGCGACGTTTTCTTATCACAACTCTACTGCAGAGAGAACACTCGAAGAGGGATTTATTTTAGGATACGACCACTGCCTGATTTCAAAACAGAAAGTTGAGGATATTTGACAGTGATCGAGTTGGTGCGAAGCGAATAATAAAAAATAAAAAATGACAAGGGCTATGACTAATTTTTCTTCTGTTCTAACTTTACGAAACGTTTAAGGATGGTTAACTAAAATTTAGTTAAACATTAATTTGCTAAGACGTAGCCTTTTACGTAAGTTCGTTTACCATTAAAATCAAACTGCGTGTTTCAAAATGGCGATAATTGAAAAATACTCACGTTTCACTTCCCACGTGCAAAGGTAATGATGGGAAAATAATTCGCGTACTGCAATGGGAGCGCCAACAAATTACTTACAGTATGCGCACAAATAATGTTCACATTATACCGACGTCATCTGGTTACTATAAACTAGGCCTACATCTGCTAACAATAGGTATAGACTGTTCTTTCGGTAATTTTTTTTAATCCTCTATCGGCGTTTATAAATAAGATTTTCACGTAAGTGATAAACACAGTGTATATGTTCTACCGCAGTCGTAAGTTAAGGCCTGAGGCTAAAATATATATGTATTGACTATTATTGCACATGCATGTGCTTACAAAAGTGTTCACTTAACCGTGAATAGCCTATAGTATGGGCTTGTTCTCGTGTGTGTTTTAAACGTGATCCGTCGTGTTCATCGAGCTCTGTGCCGGGCGATGCCATTGGTCGGCGGGCGGGGTACTCCAGTTGCCCGACCGGCCTTGTAATGTGGTGCTCCATACTGGCCTTGTAATGTGGTGCTCCATACTGGCCTTGTAATGTGGTGCTCCATACTCTGCTCACTTCACCACCAGCAGACAGCAAGCACGGTGGTTGAGCAAGAGTAGAGATACAGGGGGGGTGTAGGGAAGTGGCTTCACTGAGTGCAGCTAACGGGCTGGACAATGGACGACTGACTGCACGCAACAACAGGAAACTAACTGTGCTCTCCAGCCGCCCTCTAATAGCAGGCGACCACGTCCTAATGAGCGAGCCAGTCTTCATTCACGACACACGCCCTTACTCCCTATCTATATTCAAGAACACATCCAGCCATAAGCAAGTGTTCTGACGCTGATGTCACTTACCAGAAACAACATTCGCATTTATTCCGTTTACTTATCAGAATTTTAGGCGATAACAATACAGTTCTCAGAAAACTCACCTCATTGTCACTATAGTTGAAAACTCGCTATTTTACAGTGATTTTTCTGATTTTCAACGCCAACGTCTATGTTCTGACAACCAAACTTATGGATTGACAAAAATCTTCTACTTTCATTTCTGCCCTGGAAAATATTTACGTTGAAATATTTTACAGTTTGTTAAAATTAAAACAGACGCAATGCTTACAATGAGAGGCGTACAACTAGTGAGGGCGACCATCTTTACTGCGCGATATACTATCCCGACCTGACAGGACGCCCGCAACTGACTTCGAACAGTGGGCGAATACATGTTTCTAAAGTTTACACTGACGTTAACAAAACAAACCTCCGATTCACGTTCAATGAATGTTTTTGCAGCTGAATCTAAAGACAGAGTTGTTGCAGAATGAGAGCCTCATTACCACATGAGGCATTGCACAGTTTTTCAATATATAAAACACTCACATAAATAGTATTTTATTTCAACAAATCCATAAAACTCCAACATGAATGTTGTCAGGAGGCAGAAAATTATGAAATATTGTTACGAACATAGTCACTTTTATATGTCGAATCTTCCATGAAACTTTCACTTGCTATTTACACTAATCGATACGAATCACAATCACCTCAAAATATTAATGCAATAAAATAACTTAAAATCCGTCCCAATACACCGTGTATCAAAAACTACTGAATAATTTTATTAATGATATGCCCATACTTGACAGTTTTAAAAGTGGCAATAAAGTCCGTATCACATGTCGATACAGTACCATCGTACTTCATTCAGTCCACACTACACCAGTTCTTGATGCTCTAGGAGACTACAAGCGCTCCCATGGGTAGACAGCTAGCTAGCTCTCTCTCTCTCTCGTCCCTACTCCCCGCTGATGACTCTCAATACACCAGACGTCAACCTTCTTCAAATGCCGCGTTGCGCCAACGAGAGAACGATTACCAGAAAATTCTTGCTCAACCTCTCAAGTCGAAGTCGTAGTCTCGTCCTGCAGGAGGGAGAGGGGTAAGGAGAAGGGCTGTGATGTCAGCCATGTCGGTTGTCAATCACTTACCCGGCCGTCGTGCAGGGCGATGCAGCAGCTAGCGGGCCTGCATGGGGAAGGGAAGGGACGGTCGGTCTCTACTCTCATCCCCTAAACCCCCATAACCACATTGCACGCCACACAACAGTATCTTTAAAGCGTTTGTATCTGGTCAAAATTTTAAAAATTATGTTCGTACAATGTAAAATATGTCGACTCTGATATACAAAAATATCAACATGTTAGGTGGAATAATAACATTCATTTAAATGAAATCAGTGGAACTTACTGGGCATGTAAACATTTATAAGGTATTCTGTATTTTAAACCTATAAGACTAAAATTATAGCTTCTCCAATAGGTTCTAATAATATAGTGAAAATTATCTAGTGTTCCAGCCATTATGTGCGTTTCAATTTACGTATAATTCGTTATTGGGTCTGTGCGAGTTAACTAAAAAAATTATTTGGTTTTCTACCATACACATACAATGATCACAGAAATCGTAGATTAAAGTTAAAAACCAGTTATGAAAACAAATTACATAAAAAATATAATAAATATTGATTTGGCTGGTAAAACTGTCTCAGCATGATTAATTCAGCTGATTTTTGGGAGATATTTTCAAGAAAGGGGTATTATTACACTGTTGTTTCTTGTCGTCATATTATATAATAAAAATCAGTTTTGCTCCATGTACATTATGATCAATTTTGTATAGCATTGAAATATATTATTTTATTGTGAAGATCACTTGTTACATAATCACTTTTAGTGACAGCATCTTCACTCGAGTGCCACGAACACACGTAAAGAGGATTTTTGTAACCTTTTCCACTGTATTATATCTATATATTACAATTTTCAAAATGAAACAGTATTTCCCTTTCAATACTTATGTTATCCATAAATTACGTACATAATACAATCCATCGAAGTGGGTAAAAACAAACATAAGCACGCAGTTTGTATGTAAACACGCGTGTCTCATCACTGTGAGCGTCCGCTAGAGGCGAGAGTGCTGCTCCTAGCGGGAAACCTGCGAGCCAGGCTAGCAAGCCGGGGCCATAGTAACGGTCTACTCAACACAGCCAATCCCAGAGTGCGAATAGAAGTGAGACCAGCACACACGCCCAGCGAAGCGAGCTGCAGGAGAATGCCAACTACCAACTGCCGGCGGCAAACTAAACAAACCGAGGTGGGTTGGTATTGGCTGTTCACGGTAAAGTGAACACTTTTGAATACCCTGCTTAGCATCTACTTGTATGCACATCGTGAATTATTCCGCCTTATGTAAAATGTACATTGCCATGGGTCTCTTCACTTTATTCATGCGTCGGTCAAGTGAAATAGTGAAATTATTAAGAAAGCAAATACTTTATAAATCTGCTCATTTTTACACTTCGACGCACAAAAAAAAAAAACAGAAAGTTAAATAACAATTTTAATTATCACAAATGGTTACCTAATATATTACATTCAACGTTAAGATATGGAACTACGTTCCCTTTATAATTACCAACTTAACTGGGCGCCAGTTACAATATATGCCGGTAGGAGCAGAGACTTATTTTTAAAGGTTGATATCTAAAGTGCTCACAAGCCCCACCTTGTACTGCCTGTCCTCAGGATAGTCCTCCTGCACACAAGCCCCACCTCGTAGTGCCTGTCCTCAGGATAGTCCTCCTGTACACAAGCCCCACCTCGTAGTGCCTGTCCTCAGGATAGTCCTCCTGCACACAAGCCCCCACCTCGTAGTGCCTGTCCTCAGGATAGTCCTCCTGCACACAAGCCCCACCTTGTACTGCCTGTCCTCAGCATAGTCCTCCTGCACACAAGCCCCACCTCGTAGTGCCTGTCCTCAGGATAGTCCTCCTGTACACAAGCCCCACCTCGTAGTGCCTGTCCTCAGGATAGTCCTCCTGCACACAAGCCCCACCTTGTACTGCCTGTCCTCAGCATAGTCCTCCTGCACACAAGCCCCACCTCGTAGTGCCTGTCCTCAGGATAGTCCCCCTGTACACAAGCCCCACCTCGTAGTGCCTGTCCTCAGGATAGTCCTTTTGTACACAAGCCCCACCTCGTAGTGCCTGTCCTCAGGATAGTCCTCCTGCACACAAGCCCCACCTCGTAGTGCCTGTCCTCAGGATAGTCCTCCTGCACACAAGCCCCACCTCGTAGTGCCTGTACTCAGGATAGTCCTCCTGTACACAAGCCCCACCTCGTAGTGCCTGTCCTCAGGATAGTCCTCCTGCACACAAGCCCCCACCTCGTAGTGCCTGTCCTCAGGATAGTCCTCCTGTACACAAGCCCCACCTCGTAGTTCCTGTCCTCAGGATAGTCCTCCTGCACACAAGCCCCACCTTGTACTGCCTGTCCTCAGCATAGTCCTCCTGTACACAAGCCCCACCTCGTAGTGCCTGTCCTCAGGATAGTCCTCCTGCACACAAGCCCCACCTCGTAGTGCCTGTCCTCAGGATAGTCGTCCTGTACACAAGCCCCACCTCGTAGTGCCTGTCCTCAGGATAGTCCTCCTGCACACAAGCCCCACCTTGTACTGCCTGTCCTCAGCATAGTCCTCCTGTACACAAGCCCCACCTCGTAGTGCCTGTCCTCAGGATAGTCCTCCTGTACACAAGCCCCACCTCGTAGTGCCTGTCCTCAGGATAGTCCTCCTGCACACAAGCCCCACCTCGTAGTGCCTGTCCTCAGCATAGTCCTCCTGCACACAAGCCCCACCTTGTACTGCCTGTCCTCAGCATAGTCCTCCTGTACACAAGCCCCACCTTGTACTGCCTGTCTTCAGGATAGTCCTCCTGCACACAAGGACCACCTTGTACTGCCTGTCCTCAGGATAGTCCTCCTGACACAAGCCCACCTCGTAGTGCCTGTCCTCAGGATAGTCCTCCTGTACACAAGCCCCACCTTGTACTGCCTGTCCTCAGGATAGTCCTCCTGCACACAAGCCCCACCTTGTACTGCCTGTCCTCAGCATAGTCCTCCTGCACACAAGCCCCCACCTCGTATGCCTGTCCTCAGATAGTCCTCCTGCACAAGGCCCACCTTATGCCTGTCCTCAGGATAGCCTCCTGCACACAAGCACACCTTGTACTGCCTGTCCTCAGGATAGTCCTCCTGTACACAAGCCCCACCTGTATGCCTGTCCTCAGGATAGTCCTCCTGCACACAAGCCCCACCTTGTACTGCCTGTCCTCAGCATAGTCCTCCTGTACACAAGCCCACCTGTAGTGCCTGTCCTCAGGATAGTCCTCCTGCACACAAGCCCCACCTCGTAGTGCCTGTCCTCAGGATAGTCCTCCTGCACACAAGCCCCACCTTGTACTGCCTGTCCTCAGCATAGTCCTCCTGCACACAAGCCCCACCTCGTAGTGCCTGTCCTCAGGATAGTCCTCCTGACACAAGCCCCACCTTGTACTGCCTGTCCTCAGGATAGTCCTCCTGTACACAAGCCCCACCTCGTAGTGCCTGTCCTCAGATAGTCCTCCTGCACACAAGCCCCACCTTGTATGCCTGTCCTCAGATAGTCCTCCTGCACACAAGCCCCACCTCGTAGTGCCTGTCCTCAGGATAGTCCTCCTGCACACAAGCCCACCTCGTAGTGCCTGTCCTCAGGATAGTCCTCCTGTCACACAAGCCCACCTTGTACTGCCTGTCCTCAGGATAGTCCTCCTGTACACAAGCCCCACCTTGTACTGCCTGTCCTCAGCATAGTCCTCCTGCACACAAGCCCCACCTCGTACTGCTGTCCTCAGGATAGTCCCTCCTGCACACAAGCCCCACCTGTATGCCTGTCCTCAGATAGTCCTCCTGCACACAAGCCCCACCTCGTAGTGCCTGTCCTCAGATAGTCCTCCTGCACACAAGCCCACCTCGTAGTGCCTGTCCTCAGCATAGCCTCCTGCACCACAAGCCCCACCTCGTAGTGCCTGTCCTCAGGATAGTCCTCCTGCACACAAGGACCACCTTGTACTGCCTGTCCTCAGGATAGTCCTCCTGTACACAAGCCCCACCTTGTACTGCCTGTCCTCAGCATAGCCTTCCTGCACACAAGCCCCACCTCGTAGGCCTGTCCTCAGCATAGTCCTCCTGCACACAAGCCCCACCTCGTAGTGCCTGTCCTCAGGATAGTCCTCCTGCACACAAGGACCACCTTGTACTGCCTGTCCTCAGGATAGTCCTCCTGCACACAAGCCCCACCTTGTACTGCCTGTCCTCAGCATAGTCCTCCTGACACAAGCCCCACCTGTATGCCTGTCCTCAGCATAGTCCTCCTGCACACAAGCCCCACCTGTAGTGCCTGTCCTCAGATAGTCCTCCTGCACACAAGCCCCACCTGTATGCTGTCCTCAGATAGTCCTCCTGCACACAAGCCCCACCTTGTACTGCCTGTCCTCAGGATAGTCCTCCTGCACACAAGCCCCACCTGTACTGCCTGTCCTCAGATAGTCCTCCTGCACACAAGCCCCACCTGTAGTGCCTGTCCTCAGCATAGTCCTCCTGCACACAAGCCCCACCTCGTATGCCTGTCCTCAGATAGTCCTCCTGCACACAAGCCCCACCTTGTACTGCCTGTCCTCAGGATAGTCCTCCTGCACACAAGCCCCACCTGTATGCCTGTCCTCAGCATAGTCCTCCTGCACACAAGCCCCACCTCGTAGTGCCTGTCCTCAGGATAGTCCTCCTGCACACAAGCCCCACCTTGTACTGCCTGTCCTCAGATAGTCCTCCTGCACACAAGCCCCACTCGTAGTGCCTGTCCTCAGCATAGTCCTCCTGCACACAAGCCCCACCTTGTACTGCCTGTCCTCAGCATAGTCCTCCTGACACAAGCCCCACCTCGTATGCCTGTCCTCAGATAGTCCTCCTGTACACAAGCCCCACCTCGTAGTGCCTGTCCTCAGGATAGTCCTCCTGCACACAAGCCCCACCTCGTAGTGCCTGTCCTCAGGATAGTCCTCCTGCACACAAGCCCCACCTGTAGTGCCTGTCCTCAGATAGTCCTCCTGCACACAAGCCCCACCTGTACTGCCTGTCCTCAGGATAGTCCTCCTGCACACAAGCCCCACCTCGTAGTGCCTGTCCTCAGGATAGTCCTCCTGCACACAAGCCCCACCTCGTATGCCTGTCCTCAGGATAGTCCTCCTGCACAAGCCACGTATGCCTGTCCTCAGATGTCCTCCTGCACACACACTTGTAGGCTAGCCTGTCCCATCGCCAGATAGTCCTCCTGCACACAAGCCCCACCTCGTAGTGCCTGTCCTCAGGATAGTCCTCCTGCACACAAGCCCCACCTCGTAGTGCCTGTCCTCAGGATAGTCCTCCTGACACAAGCCACCCGTATGCCTGTCCTCAGATAGTCCTCCTGCACACAGCCCCACCTTGTATGCCTGTCCTCAGGATAGTCCTCCTGCACACAAGCACCCACCTTGTACTGCCTGTCCTCAGCATAGTCCTCCTGCACACAAGCCCCACCTTGTACTGCCTGTCCTCAGATAGTCCTCCTGACACAAGCCCCACCTTGTACTGCCTGTCCTCAGATAGTCCTCCTGCACACAAGCCCCACCTCGTAGTGCCTGTCCTCAGGATAGTCCTCCTGTACACAAGCCCCACCTTGTACTGCCTGTCCTCAGGATAGTCCTCCTGCACACAAGCCCCACCTCGTACTGCCTGTCCTCAGCATAGTCCTCCTGCACACAAGCCCCACCTTGTGCCTGTCCTCAGATAGTCCTCCTGCACACAAGCCCCACCTTGTACTGCCTGTCTCAGGCATAGTCCTCCTGCACACAAGCCCCACCTTGTACTGCCTGTCCTCAGCATAGTCCTCCTGCACACAAGCCCCACCTCGTAGTGCCTGTCCTCAGCATAGTCCTCCTGCACACAAGCCCACCTCGTATGCCTGTCCTCAGGATAGTCCTCCTGTACACAAGCCCCACCTCGTAGTGCCTGTCCTCAGGATAGTCCTCCTGCACACAAGCCCCACCTTGTACTGCCTGTCCTCAGGATAGTCCTCCTGCACACAAGCCCCACCTCGTAGTGCCTGTCCTCAGGATAGTCCTCCTGCACACAAGCCCCACCTTGTACTGCCTGTCCTCAGGATAGTCCTCCTGTACACAAGCCCCACCTTGTACTGCCTGTCCTCAGCATAGTCCTCCTGTACACAAGAACCACCTCGTAGTGCATGTCCTCAGGATAGTCCTCCTGCACACAAGCCCCACCTTGTACTGCCTGTCCTCAGGATAGTCCTCCTGTACACAAGCCCCACCTTGTACTGCAAGTACTCAGCATAGTCCACCTGTACACAAGCACCACCTTGTACTGCCTGTCCTCAGGATAGTCCTCCTGCACACAAGCCCCACCTTGTACTGCCTGTCCTCAGCATAGTCCTCCTGCACACAAGCCCCACCTCGTAGCGCCTGTCCTCAGGATAGTCCTCCTGTACACAAGCCCCACCTTGTACTGCCTGTCCTCAGGATAGTCCTCCTGCACACAAGCCCCCACCTCGTAGTGCCTGTCCTCGGCATAGTCCTTCGGTACACAAGCCCCACCTTGTACTGCAAGTACTCAGCATAGTCCTCCTGCACACAAGCCCCACCTTGTACTGCCTGTCCTCAGGATAGTCCTCCTGTACACAAGCCCCCACCTCGTAGTGCCTGTCCTCAGCATAGTCCTCCTGTACACAAGCCCCACCTTGTACTGCCTGTCCTCAGCATAGTCCTCCTGCACACACGCCCCACCTTGTACTGCCTGTCCTCAGGATAGTCCTCCTGCACACAAGCCCCACCTTGTACTGCCTGTCCTCAGGATAGTCCTCCTGCACACAAGCCCCACCTCGTAGTGCCTGTCCTCAGCATAGTCCTCCTGTACACAAGCACCACCTCGTAGTGCCTGTCCTCAGGATAGTCCTCCTGCACACAAGCCCCCACCTCGTAGTGCCTGTCCACGGCATAGTCCTTCGGTACACAAGCCCCACCTTGTACTGCAAGTACTCAGCATAGTCCTCCTGCACACAAGCCCCACCTTGTACTGCCTGTCCTCAAGATAGTCCTCCTGCACACAAGCCCCACCTTGTACTGCCTGTCCTCAGGATAGTCCTCCTGTACACAAGCCCCACCTTGTACTGCAAGTACTCTGCATAGTCTTCCTGCACACAAGCCCCACCATGTACTGCCTGTCCTCAGGATAGTCCTCCTGTACACAAGCCCCCACCTCGTAGTGCCTGTCCTCAGCATAGTCCTCCTGTACACAAGCCCCCACCTCGTAGTGCCTGTCCTCAGCATAGTCCTCCTGTACACAAGCCCCCACCTCGTAGTGCCTGTCCTCAGGATAGTCCTGCACACAAGCCCCCACCTCGTAGTGCCTGTCCTCGGCATAGTCCTTCGGTACACAAGCCCCACCTTGTACTGCAAGTACTCAGCATAGTCCTCCTGCACACAAGCCCCACCTTGTACTGCCTGTCCTCAGGATAGTCCTCCTGTACACAAGCCCCACCTTGTACTGCAAGTACTCTGCATAGTCTTCCAGCACACAAGCCCCACCATGTACTGCCTGTCCTCAGGATAGTCCTCCTGTACACAAGCCCCCACCTCGTAGTGCCTGTCCTCAGGATAGTCCTCCTGTACACAAGCCCCACCTCGTAGTGCCTGTCCTCAGGATAGTCCTCCTGCACACAAGCCCCCACTTCGTAGTGCCTGTCCTCGGCATAGTCCTTCGGTACACAAGCCCCACCTTGTACTCCAAGTACTCAGCATAGTCCTCCTGCACACAAGCCCCACCTTGTACTGCCTGTCCTCAGGATAGTCCTCCTGCACACAAGCCCCCACCTCGTGTGCCTGTCCTACAAGCACCTACGTCCTCTGTTCTACACAAGCCCACCTCGTAGTGCCTGTCCTCAGGATAGTCTCCTGCACACAAGCCCACCTTGTACTGCCTGTCCTCAGATAGTCCTCCTGTACACAAGCCCCACCTTGTACTGCCTGTCCCTCACAGCATGTCCTCCTGTACACAAGCCCCACTTGTACTGCCTGTCCTCAGCATAGTCCTCCTGCACACAAGCCCACCTTCGTAGTGCCTGTCCTCAGGATAGTCCTCCTGCACACAAGCCCCACCTGTACGCCTGTCCTCAGCATAGTCCTCTGCACACAAGCCCCACCTCGTAGTGCCTGTCCTCAGCATAGTCCTCCTGTACACAAGCACCACCTTGTACTGCCTGTCCTCAGATAGTCCTCCTGCACACAAGCCCCACCTTGTACTGCCTGTCCTCAGCATAGTCCTCCTGCACACAAGTCCCACCTCGTAGTGCCTGTCCTCAGATAGTCCTCCTGTACACAAGCACCACCTTGTACTGCCTGTCCTCAGCATAGTCCTCCTGCACCAAGCCCCACCTCGTAGTGCCTGTCCTCAGGATAGTCCTCCTGTACACAAGCACCACCTTGTACTGCCTGTCCTCAGATAGTCCTCCTGCACACAAGCCCCACCTTGTATGCCTGTCCTCAGCATAGTCCTCCTGCACACAAGCCCCACCTCGTATGCCTGTCCTCAGCATAGTCCTCCTGTACACAAGCCCCACCTTGTACTGCCTGTCCTCAGATAGTCCTCCTGCACACAAGCCCCACCTCGTAGTGCCTGTCCTCAGGATAGTCCTCCTGCACACAAAGCCCCACCTTGTACTGCCTGTCCTCAGCATAGTCCTCCTGTACACAAGCCCCACCTCGTAGTGCCTGTCCTCAGGATAGTCCTCCTGCACACAAGCCCCACCTTGTACTGCCTGTCCTCAGCATAGTCCTCCTGTACACAAGCCCCACCTCGTAGTGCCTGTCCTCAGGATACTTAACTGTTCCTATGTTCGCAGTCCGCACACTTCACTGTACCTATGTTCGCAGTCCGCTCACATCACTGTACCTGTGCTCGCAGTCCGCACACTTCACTGTATCTACGGTCGCAGTCCGCACTCTTCAGTGTACCTGTGTTCGTAGTCCGCACACTTCACTGTACCTGTGCTCGCAGTCCGCACTCATCACTGTATCTATGGTCGTAGTCCGCACACTTCACTGTACCTATGTTCGTAGTCCGCACACTTCACTGTACCTGTGCTCGCAGTCCGCACACTTCACTGTATCTATGCTCGCAGTCCGCACACTTCACTGTACCTGTGCTCGCAGTCCCCACACTTCACTGTACCTGTGCTCGCAGTCCGCACACTTCACTGTACCTGTGCTCGCAGTCCGCACACTTCACTGTACCTGTGCTCGCAGTCCGCACGCTTCACTGTACCTATGGTCGCAGTCCGCACACTTCACTGTACCTGTGCTCGCAGTCCGCACACTTCACTGTACCTATGTTCGCAGTCCGCACACCTCACTATACCTGTGCTCGCAGTCCGCACTCATCAATGTACCTGTGCTCGCAGTCCGCACACTTCACTGTACCTATGCTCGCAGTCCGCACACTTCACTGTATCTATGGTCGCAGTCCGCACACTTCACTGTATCTATTCTCGCAGTCCGCACACTTCACTGTTCCTGTGCTCGCAGTCCGCACACTTCACTGTACCTACGCTCGCAGTCCGCACACTTCACTGTACCTACGCTCGCAGTCCGCACACTTCATTTTACCTACGCTCGCAGTCCGCACACTTCACTGTACCTACGCTCGCAGTCCGCACACTTCACTGTATCTATGCACTCAGTCCGCACACTTCACTGTACCTATGCTCGCAGTCCGCACACTTTACTGTACCTATGGTCGCAGTCCGCACACTTCACTGTACCTGCGCTCGCAGTCCGCACACTTCACTGTTTCTGCGCTCGCAGTCCGCACACTTCACTGTACCTATGCTCGCAGTCCGCACACTTCACTGTACCTATGCTCGCAGTCCGCACACTTCACTGTACCTGTGCTCGCAGTCCGCACACTTCACTGTACCTGTGCTTGCAGTCCGCACACTTCACTGTATATATGCTCGCAGTTCGCACACTTCACTGTACCTATGCTCGCAGTCCGCACACTTCACTGTACCTACGCTCGCAGTCCGCACCTTCACTGTACCTGTGCTCGCAGTCCGCACATTTCACTGTTCCTATGTTCGCAGTCCGCACACTTCACTGTACCTGTGTTCGCAGTCCGCACACTTCACTGTATATATGCTCACAGTTCGCACACTTTACTCTCTCTCGCCGCTACTCGTCACTTCGTTGTCTTCGCACAACTGTCGCTTAAGGCAGTACAATACTCTTAACTGCAGACTGTCGGCTCGGACGCCCATCTCGGATTAAGCAGACTCACTGGCCCTATCTAGAAGGTTCCTTGCGACCGAGTCTCTCTGATAGGCAAGGGCGATGCTCCGAACTTTCTTTTCGACGATAACCCCAGAAATTGAATACGCTCAAAGATGGGAGCACTTGAGCCCCGATAGGCTCATTGCGACGGCCCGCCTTTGTAAATGTCCTCGCAGTTATCGGGTTATTGCTCGCCCCTGACAGCTCAGACGAGTGGCACTGGTCGAGGGCAGCAGTGCAAAGTCGCGAGCATGTAACAATGTGTATCTTGCTTAGAGAAGTGTAGAAGAGTTACGTCCAAAGTAGAAGGATAAGTATAGTCGCATTCACGCAGGATGGGATGGAGGTCGTATGCCCAAGCCGAGACAGACTGGGGACGGAGGCAGCTAAGCAACGTCCGCCATGTCCTCCAATACAAGACGTGTAGCGGGGTGTAACCCAGACTAGTAACAGAGAACAGGCTCGCGGGATGCGTGCGGTGTACGTCGCAGCCTCTGGCGTAAATGACACAAACCATTTACTACATACAAATAATGTTCAACACGCTGAGCCAAACATTTTGTTTCACCTCAGTTAACAAACACATTTGTTTTGAAAGTATTTGTTTACACTCAACTAATCTGCTCTTGAACCAAATGTAGCATTTAAAAATTAATTTGTTGAGGCGAACATTTATTACATAGTACAAGTATTTAGTATAAGATAACGCTATTTTTAATGTATGTTCAACTAATAGACTTGGTTAGCTGTAATAATCTGATATGTTTAGCATTACGGAATTTTTTGGAGCAACAAACTGATTGATTCAGTAGCGATATTTATTTTGTTACGTGTATGGTAATCGGGTCATTTGACTGCCGTCGGCCGAAACTACAGTTCAAGTGTTTGTTTATAATTTCTTGAACTAGTAGAATAATAACAATGTTAGTGTGTTTACTAATGTTTAATAATGGCACAGACAGCCATAAAACTTAAACATATTTAATGAAAATTTGATGCATTAAACAGAGCGTGAAACTATATATATATATATATATACGATTCTTTATAAAAAAGTAAAAGGAAAACATATGTGACACTTTATACCTAAACCGAATATTAAGGGAGGTATGAGACCTTAAAAACGAGATTTCAAGCCGTATTTGTGCAAAATATCGGCTCTTGCGTTAAATGTCCCGATAACATACAATAATGTTCGGAGAGTTGTCACTGTATTTTACTTCGTTACCGATATTTTTCACAAATACGGTTTAAAATCTTATTTTTTAAGGGCTCATACCTCCCTTAATATTCGGTTTACGTATAAAGTGTCCCATGTATTTTCTTCCTTTTACTTTTTCATAAAGAATCACCTCCGAAGTTTGTCGTTCTAATTGAGAATCACAGTATGCGTGTGCGTGCGCGCGCGCCCGGGCATACATACATCGTGTCTCAACAGTCACCAGTCACTGTGGTCGAGGTCGCTAGGTCCTGCGGCTACAGTCACGCGCAAGTGTTCGGGGTTCGAATCTCCCTTTCACTCTCTTTATTTTTTTTTTATAAAATCAGGAAGTCTAATACATGTACAGCTTTGCAAAACTTTAGTTGTACCAAACATAGCTTACACATTTAAAGCAATTAAATAACAACAAAAATTGGCTTCGGCAACAAAATATTTAATTGCCCCTACTATACAAACAATTAATTTGCGTTGCACCAAACCAATTTTGTTTTGATTAAAAGTCATGTTTTTTGTTCAGTGCAATTGCCATGATATGCTATCACTCTGTAGAATACAGAAAATTCGCACTGCGTAACATTTCTAAACAATAAAACGCTTGCATGGGCCGAGTCTTCGTTCCACGCTGAGTGAGTGAGTTACTCCGCCAACTCACATTCATCAATCATTGTACCGATTCAGACGGAACACAACGTCTGCGATACATTCACCTACAGGAGAATTAGCAACCTCTACAGCTTGTTGGCGTTCTCTCACAAAATAATTATACATTTTATACTTGTCCTAAATCTTCTTAGTATCTGCGCTGGAAATAAAAATTACGACATTTTTGAGGCGTATTTAATCACGTGATGTACTATCCCGTGCCAGCGCGTTAAGTACAACACATAAATACAGGCAAGTGTAAACCTCAAGCCGTAAATATTTCCCTAGACACGATGAAACGATACGCGAAAGCTGAACATAGGGGCGTGGCACATGGAACCTGTTCGAGTAACAGTTAATTACACACGTAAAAATATAAAGGAGATGATAGCCACTATCAACACGTTGTAGGTGAGAGACAGAACAATCGGCGAAGCACTCTGTGCGAGTCACATCGCATGAGAAGTGACGCTAATGTACAGTAGCACTTGTCATGCCTCTATAAGCGTTTGACATCGCCTGCCACGTATACAGCAAACTAAGCAGTCACGCTGTGAGGGCAGTCCTTGCAACACAGCACAGAGGACTACTACATCTGCTCTACAACGTCCTGAACTAACCTGCGTCCTGAACGGCCTGCGATCACCACACAGATACATGTTACAAATAGGCGCTGTCACTTTTCTCATACATCCAATTACAGAACGAACTTCTATCGTAAACTGCGTCTCACGCAAACAAATAGTAGCTTACAACCACACAATGCATCACGCGATAAATGATAAATAAATACCACTATGACGATTGCTTTACCACGTAAGAACAGACCGCAAAGCAGAGTTACGCTATAGTGCAATATTTCTTAACAAGGCCATATGTCATATACTAATAGTCACCGCCAAGTCTACCAACCATCACACACCCATGAATGTCGTATATTTTTGCAAGAGAATAGAATAAGCTCGTCTTCCATGAACACTAATAAGAGTTGAATAGATAGACTTGTAGGCAGAACTGTGGTCCGAGAAAATCCGCCCGTCAACCACTACGTCCAACATGTAATATGGATGACCTCGGCGAGAATAGAACCCGCTTCACCTTGGAGGGAGGCCAGAAGACTGGCCACTAGACCACCGCGACCTCTACACGACGTAGCTACTTTATCTTCACTGGGCGGGGAATACGAACCTGAGGCGCGTGCACAGAGCGACCGTACTTCATTTCACACCACACTTGAGTACAAGCACGTCGAGCCAGGAATACATACAATACATTCGAGAATAGCTAGCCAATGGTGAATAAACATTACATGAACGGTTTCCAAATCTAAAAAATGCCTAAATCGAACATCCATGAACATTCTCGAACACGCCAAGACGAAGAGACGGCGTGAGGACGCCGCAGCTAAGACGCGCTCTCACAGGTCAGAGAACTGACAGTGACTGCGTGGACACACTCCGGCAAGCTGACTGGAGTACAGTGACCGCGTGGACACACTCCGGCAAGCTGACTGGAGGACAGTGACCGCGTGGACACACTCCGGCAAGCTGACTGGAGGACAGTGACCGCGTGGACAGACTCCGGCAAGCTGACTGGAGGACAGTGACCGCGTGGACAGACTCCGGCAAGCTGACTGGAGGACAGTGACCGCGTGGACAGACTCCGGCAAGCTGACTGGAGGACAGTGACCGCGTGGACAGACTCCGGCAAGCTGACTCGAGGACAGTGACCGCGTGGACAGACTCCTGCAAGCTGACTCGAGGACAGTGACCGCGTGGACAGACTCCGGCAAGCTGACTGGAGGACAGTGACCGCGTGGACAGACTCCGGCAAGCTGACTGGAGGACAGTGACCGCGTGGACAGACTCCGGCAAGCTGACTGGAGGACAGTGACCGCGTGGACAGACTCCGGCAAGCTGACTGGAGGACAGTGACCGCGTGGACAGACTCCGGCAAGCTGACTCGAGGACAGTGACCGCGTGGACAGACTCCGGCAAGCTGACTGGAGGACAGTGACCGCGTGGACAGACTCCGGCAAGCTGACTGGAGGACAGTGACCGCGTGGACAGACTCCGGCAAGCTGACTCGAGGACAGTGACCGCGTGGACAGACTCCGGCAAGCTGACTGGAGGACAGTGACCGCGTGGACAGACTCCGGCAAGCTGACTGGAGGACAGTGACCGCGTGGACAGACTCCGGCAAGCTGACTGGAGGACAGTGACCGCGTGGACAGACTCCGGCAAGCTGACTGGAGGACAGTGACCGCGTGGACAGACTCCGGAAAGCTGACTGGAGGACAGTGACTAGAAACTTCTTTCCCAGACTACTCCAGGTACACACACGTGAGAAATGTACACAAAGGACAACATTTTACTGCGGTTTTCGAAGTGTTACGACGATTTCAAATTCAGCCGTTCCGTTTGACGGTGCCGCATGGTGGGAATGCCTTGAAAATACACATACTCTACACTGACATGTCAGGGGTGATAAAAATTGCACAACTCTACACTCATGAATCTAATATGTTGAACTACCACACACTCTGAATGGCATTTGCCAAATATGTTACATAGCGTACAAAACCTTATAAAACTACAATTCATGACGTATGCATGTATACACTTTGAAAGTATTGTACGCAAAGATTTTTGCAAATAACAAGTATTTTGATATCGTAAAATGGGGATTGAACGTCATTCTTAAACTAAAAAAATATTGCTCAAACAGGCAGAGAATCAATTTCATTGCGGAACAAATTTGTATGATAAATAAGATTAAAATTTAATTTCGACATGAAAAAACATCAAGAATTCTCAAAATTCTTTCGTGTAATAGGGCGCATGTAAACACAACAGCGCATACTGTTTTTAAAGATTTTGTTTAAATAAAATTGAAGTAAAACCCGTTTAATAAAGAATCCACTAAAACATGAAACATTATTAGACCAACAGTGGCAAAGTACGGTAGTTGTAGTTCGCACAGGCCAGGTGACACCTGACCTGCCCTCACACTAGTTGTAGTCTACATGAAACATTATTAGACCAACAGTGGCAAAGTACGGTAGTTGTAGTTCGCACAGGCCAGGTGACACCTGACCTGCCCTCACACCAGTTGTAGTCTACATGAAACATTATTAGACCAACAGTGGCAAAGTACGGTAGTTGTAGTTCGCACAGGCCAGGTGACACCTGACCTGCCCTCACACTAGTTGTAGTCTACATGAAACATTATTAGACCAACAGTGGCAAAGTACGGTAGTTGTAGTTCGCACAGGCCAGGTGACACCTGACCTGCCCTCACACTAGTTGTAGTCTACATGAAACATTATTAGACCAACAGTGGCAAAGTACGGTAGTTGTATTTCGCACAGGCCAGGTGACACCTGACCTGCCCTCACACTAGTTGTAGTCTACATGAAACATTATTAGACCAACAGTGGCAAAGTACGGTAGTTGTAGTTCGCACAGGCCAGGTGACACCTGACCTGCCCTCACACTAGTTGTAGTCTACATGAAACATTATTAGACCAACAGTGGCAAAGTACGGTAGTTGTATTTCGCACAGGCCAGGTGACACCTGACCTGCCCTCACACTAGTTGTAGTCTACATGAAACATTATTAGACCAACAGTGGCAAAGTACGGTAGTTGTAGTTCGCACAGGCCAGGTGACACCTGACCTGCCCTCACACTAGTTGTAGTCTACATGAAACATTATTAGACCAACAGTGGCAAAGTACGGTAGTTGTAGTTCGCACAGGCCAGGTGACACCTCACCTGCCCTCACACTAGTTGTAGTCTACATGAAACATTATTAGACCAACAGTGGAAAAGTACGGTAGTTGTAGTTCGCACAGGCCAGGTGACACCTGACCTGCCCTCACACTAGTTGTAGTCTACATGAAACATTATTAGACCAACAGTGGAAAAGTACGGTAGTTGTAGTTCGCACAGGCCAGGTGACACCTGACCTGCCCTCACACTAGTTGTAGTCTACATGAAACATTATTAGACCAACAGTGGCAAAGTACGGTAGTTGTAGTTCGCACAGGCCAGGTGACACCTGACCTGCCCTCACACTAGTTGTAGTCTACATGAAACATTATTAGACCAACAGTGGCAAAGTACGGTAGTTGTAGTTCGCACAGGCCAGGTGACACCTGACCTGCCCTCACACTAGTTGTAGTCTACATGAAACATTATTAGACCAACAGTGGCAAAGTACGGTAGTTGTATTTCGCACAGGCCAGGTGACACCTGACCTGCCCTCACACCAGTTGTAGTCTACATGAAACATTATTAGACCAACAGTGGCAAAGTACGGTAGTTGTATTTCGCACAGGCCAGGTGACACCTGACCTGCCCTCACACCAGTTGTAGTCTACATGAAACATTATTAGACCAACAGTGGCAAAGTACGGTAGTTGTAGTTCGCACAGGCCAGGTGACACCTGACCTGCCCTCACACTAGTTGTAGTCTACATGAAACATTATTAGACCAACAGTGGCAAAGTACGGTAGTTGTAGTTCGCACAGGCCAGGTGACACCTGACCTGCCCTCACACTAGTTGTAGTCTACATGAAACATTATTAGACCAACAGTGGCAAAGTACGGTAGTTGTAGTTCGCACAGGCCAGGTGACACCTGACCTGCCCTCACACTAGTTGTAGTCTACATGAAACATTATTAGACCAACAGTGGCAAAGTACGGTAGTTGTAGTTCGCACAGGCCAGGTGACACCTGACCTGCCCTCACACTAGTTGTAGTCTACATGAAACATTATTAGACCAACAGTGGCAAAGTACGGTAGTTGTAGTTCGCACAGGCCAGGTGACACCTGACCTGCCCTCACACTAGTTGTAGTCTATATCAAGTGTGACGTGCCAATGTGTGTTTTGTAATGCACAGTGAGAGCAGCCTGCCGCTGAATGGACCTAGCAGTTTTCTCACGTGTCTCCTTGACACTTGTGTCGCGCCGCGCCGCACTATCCGTTTCCATTCATATTCTTCCCCATACTGTAATATTAACATTGCAATGGGACTGAACACTTTATTCAAGTGTCGCCCAAATAAAAACAATTGATGGTTTTGGAAAAGAATGTGTGTTAGTAATAGGTATGCAAGTTCGCGATCATGTGTGTAAAATCACAAACAATTCGAGCAGTGATATTTCCCCAAGGTAGACTTGGAACGTGCACGCACATTTGACCGCGAGCACGTGATGTGTGTATCGTCGTGCCGTGTGGACGCCGGCTCGTGGTTCTAGCGGTGACTGTGAGGTCAGCGAGCTGAAGCTAGTACGCTCCGCCGAGCAGAACAGACCGCCTCGCTACTCGCTACTCGCTGCACACGTGACCGACACTGCCGGACCAAGCTGCTCAACCTATTTCAAAAAGGCTCAGCTACGAGGCACAAAGAAGAGCAATGTGATCCTGGCTGGCAGTGAAGTGATATCGCGCTACTCGTCACCAGACACAACTACGTGCAAGACACAAGGAAGAGCAATGTGATCCTAGCTGGCAGTGAAGTGATATCGCGCTACTCGTCACCAGGCACAACTACGTGCAAGACACAAGGAAGAGCAATGTGATCCTGGCTGGCAGTGAAGTGATATCGCGCTACTCGTCACCAGGCACAACTACGTGCAAGACACAAGGAAGAGCAATGTGATCCTGGCTGGCAGTGAAGTGATATCGCGCTACTCGTCACCAGACACAACTACGTGCAAGACACAAGGAAGAGCAATGTGATCCTGGCTGGCAGTGAAGTGATATCGCGCTACTCGTCACCAGACACAACTACGTGCAAGACACAAGGAAGAGCAATGTGATCCTGGCTGGCAGTGAAGTGATATCGCGCTACTCGTCACCAGACACAACTACGTTCAAGACACAAGGAAGAGCAATGTGATCCTGGCTGGCAGTGAAGTGATATCGCGCTACTCGTCACCAGACACAACTACGTGCAAGACACAAGGAAGAGCAATGTGATCCTGGCTGGCAGTGAAGTGATATCGCGCTACTCGTCACCAGACACAACTACGTGCAAGACACAAGGAAGAGCAATGTGATCCTGGCTGGCAGTGAAGTGATATCGCGCTACTCGTCACCAGACACAACTACGTTCAAGACACAAGGAAGAGCAATGTGATCCTGGCTGGCAGTGAAGTGATATCGCGCTACTCGTCACCAGACACAACTACGTGCAAGACACAAGGAAGAGCAATGTGATCCTGGCTGGCAGTGAAGTGATATCGCGCTACTCGTCACCAGACACAACTACGTGCAAGACACAAGGAAGAGCAATGTGATCCTGGCTGGCAGTGAAGTGATATCGCGCTACTCGTCACCAGACACAACTACGTGCAAGACACAAGGAAGAGAAATGTGATCCTGGCTGGCAGTGAAGTGATATCGCGCTACTCGTCACCAGACACAACTACGTGCAAGACACAAGGAAGAGCAATGTGATCCTGGCTGGCAGTGAAGTGATATCGCGCTACTCGTCACCAGACACAACTACGTGCAAGACACAAGGAAGAGCAATGTGATCCTGGCTGGCAGTGAAGTGATATCGCGCTACTCGTCACCAGACACAACTACGTGCAAGAAGCATGCTGGGGAAACTAAACATGAAATTATTTTTGACGATCTTATTTATGTCCTACTTCAATGTACGTTCAAATCTCGCAATAAAACGTATAATTGTAATTTCCAAAAAAAAAAAGAAAATGTATATAAATATTGATCATTAATATAAACGGTGTCATTACACTCCCTATTTTGTTACGTTACAAATATCATCGTTAACACGACCAGAGCATATGTCTCATATGTGACCATGTGATTGTGTCTCCGAGTCATCTCCGCGTGTATGTTCTTCACAGCAAGCAAATACTCGAGCTGGCGACTATACAGCACAAAACTGTGATTAAAGGGGGGGGGGGGAAGATAGATACTGTTAGAGGGAGAGGTAGTTGTCAAGACGTTAGATACGTTTCTACCGCTGGCTCCAATACCGGATGTCTGTAGAGAGTAAATACTGGCAGTTTCCTCTAGCGAATTTCATAACCACTTGGGACAGGGGTCATCAAAGTGTGAGGGATTGGCTACCACTACGTAGTTTCACCTGACGTGCTTGGTGTTTGTCGGAGCGCTGAGATGTTCAGGGGGTGGGGTGGGGGTGGGGTAGCAACCTCCTCCTGTTCTTGTTGCGGAGATGCCGGTCGCTGGTTCAGGATCCGAGACTTAGCTGAAGAACCGCACGAAGACGTGCCAGGACTCGCCACTGGTACTGAGACACGGAAGCTGCGGGCAGTGAGGTGACCTTGAAGCACGACCACACGCCATTACACGCGTCAACACGTCGAGACTTCCAACTTCTGACACTGGAGCCACAAATACCGCGCCCAACAGAACTGCACTGTAACTAGACTTACAACACGGTCACATGGCGCGATAAAACACATTATACGCTGTTCACGGTAAGATGAGCACTTTTGAAAGCCTTGCTTACGATCTACTTGTATGCACGTTGTGTATTCTTCCGCCTTTATTAAATCCACATTGCCATGAGCCTCGCTACTTTATTCAAACGTCGGCCCAGTGAAACTGCGAAATAATTAGAGAAGTAAATTATTTACAAATCTGCTCGTTTTTCCATTTCGATGCATTAAAAAAAAACATAAATTAAATGGACTAAACAAAGTTCGTTAAGGGACGGAGGTCTTAATCAAATAAATGAATCAACTGTAATTTCCTTATTTTATTTACAATAACTACAGCAAAATTCTCTGCTCAAAATCTCACAATAAATTGATACCACTCACTGTACACAATTAATTACTCAAATTTAATACAATTTATAATTGCGACAAATAATTAAAGATCAGTCCCAATAGACAGTGTATCACCCTATTCAAAAATTCTATACCATACATGTTCAAATTGACAGTTCGAATATTTAAAATAAAATCAGTATTACACTTCCATTCAGTCCCACCTCTGTTCAGTCCATGTCCCGCCAGTCTCAATGTTCTAGAGTCCTCCAAGCGCCCTCACGCACAGTAGGGCTTCACTCGTTGGTTTCATACCCTCTCGTCCATTCAAGCCACGAACACCTCGCTCGCCGTCGTCCCGCAATCTGCAGTCGTCGTCCACACTTCACTTCACTCGCGCACACTCGGCCAGGCGGCCTCCGTAAAAGACTGCCGGCCGCTGGCTTGCGGCAGTATATATAGTGTCTTAGGCCGCCACCTATAATCTTCCCCAACTCGCGTGATGCGTCGCTGAAGGACGAGGCGCCAGCTAGTCTCACCAGAATATTCTTGCGTCGTCGCCAGGCCCGTGGAAACCTCCAGCAGGGGAGAGGGGCCGTGACGCATGCAAGGCGCCGAGCAGCGCGACAGCCCGACCGCCTCTTCATTATTCACGGGTTTCCTTGGAAGGGGGGTGGGAAGGCAACCCTCCAGGTGAGGGGAGGGATCAGGTTAGGTCCATCGCCACAGCGCTGGGCAGCAACGCGTACTCTTGGATATTTAAAGCGGGCTACGACGGCCGGTGTTGGCTACGCTCGGGCTGATATTATGTCCACGACACGTCGTTTGCCGAAGTTGGGCCGTGTGTAGGCTGATCGGCCGATCTATTTGGTCGGGCACGAAGATTGGGAGCTAGGGTTATCTGGCTTTCCAATTTTTCAAATCGTCCCGACTCGCCACATTTTGTCCCTATCGATCGGCTCGTATATAGATAGCGCCGAGTGCAACCTTCACCTTTGTTTATATATATATCTTTGTTTTGAGAGTGTGAAGTCAGGAGTGTTCTTCTATTGTGCTGTTAGCAGATAATACACATCTTAAATAAATTAATTTCATCGATTGGTAATTTGCTTATTTTACTGAAGATAATTTCTGATGAATTCTCAATACGAAAAAGGACATTTTGGACAACGCTTAGTGCTTTATAGTTTTATTAAGCTCATTGCGATTATCACCCAGGCCGTAAACAGTCTGGGTGATGATGACACGTGAAGCATTTCATAGAAATACCTCATCTGCCACCTCCCAGCATTACTTACCACGCTCACATTGCGGTGATTGTGGCAAGTATACAGGATGCAATTTCCTGTAGTTAACAGAAAACAAATGTAATACAGGAAGCAGATTGATGATTTCCTGTAGTTAACAGAAAACAAATGTAATACAGGAAGCAGATTGATGATTTCCTGTAGTTAACAGAAAACAAATGTAATACAGGAAGCAGATTGATGATGTCCTGTAGTTAACAGAAAACAAATGTAATACAGGAAGCAGATTGATGATTTCCTGTAGTTAACAGAAAACAAATGTAATACAGGAAGCAGATTGATGATTTCCTGTAGTTAACAGAAAACAAATGTAATACAGGAAGCAGATTGATGATTTCGGCACAGAATTCGCAGCGTTACACTTGTGCGACGGCACGAAAACTACAATAAAGATATGCCTTACAGAATACCATGTAAAGATATGCCTTACAGAATACCATGTAAAGATATGCCTTACAGAATACCATGTAAAGATATGCCTTACAGAATACCATGTAAAGATAATTACGGCGAGTGTTAGGCTGTTCAAGGAACAGTGAGCACTTTTGAAAGCCCTGCTTAAGATCTATACACTTTGTGTATTCTTCCGACTTATGTAAAATTAACACTGCAATGGGCACACCACTTTATTCATACGTCGATCAAGTGAAACTGTGAAATTACCAGGCAAGTAAATATTTTTTCAAAATTGCTCATTTTTACACTTTGACGCATTAAATAAAATCATGAAGTGAAATAAATAATTTAAGTTATCACGAATGGTTACTTTTTATTCGACGTCAAGATATGTAAAACTACTTTCCGCCATCGTTACCAACTTTTCGGGGCTGGGCGCATGCCATTAAGTGCGCCCGTTAAAATATATGAAGGTAGGAGCAGTGGAGTTGTTCTAAGGTTGATTTCAAAAGTGCTCACTTGATCGCGAGGGGCGGCGTTGGACGGTACAAGAATACATGAGCAAGGTGAAATGAGGGTAGAGAGTCCCCGAGTGCTGGGTAACGCACCACGTGTGGTGAAGATAACTCTGCGCACAGAGCACTGCCATGCACAGGAGCCTCTCTCCTGCCAGTAACAGTATCAACAACCACGTCACATACAAGTGATAGCTGCGAGATCGTTCCTGTAACCTACCTTCAATGCCATGCACAGGAGCCTCTCTCCTGCCAGTAACAGTATCAACAACCACGTCACATACAAGTGATAGCTGCGAGATCGTTCCTGTAACCTACTTGCAATGCCATGCACAGGAGCCTCTCTCTGCCAGTAACAGTATCAACAATCACGTCACATACAAGTGATAGCTGCGAGATCGTTCCTGTAACCTACTTGCAATGCCATGCACAGGAGCCTCTCTCCTGCCAGTAACAGTATCAACAATCACGTCACATACAAGTGATAGCTGCGAGATCGTTCCTGTAACCTACTTTCAATGCCATGCACAGGAGCCTCTCTCCTGCCAGTAACAGTATCAACAACCACGTCACATACAAGTGATAGCTGCGAGATCGTTCCTGTAACCTACTTGCAATGCCATGCACATGAGCCTCTCTCCTGCCAGTAACAGTATCAACAACCACGTCACATACAAGTGATAGCTGCGAGATCGTTCCTGTAACCTACTTTCAATGCCATGCACAGGAGCCTCTCTCCTGCCAGTAACAGTATCAACAACCACGTCACATACAAGTGATAGCTGCGAGATCGTTCCTGTAACCTACTTGCAATGCCATGCACAGGAGCCTCTCTCCTGCCAGTAACAGTATCAACAATCACGTCACATACAAGTGATAGCTGCGAGATCGTTCCTGTAACCTACCTTCAATGCCATGCACAGGAGCCTCTCTCCTGCCAGTAACAGTATCAACAACCACGTCACATACAAGTGATAGCTGCGAGATCGTTCCTGTAACCTACTTTCAATGCCATGCACAGGAGCCTCTCTCCTGCCAGTAACAGTATCAACAATCACGTCACATACAAGTGATAGCTGCGAGATCGTTCCTGTAACCTACTTTCAATGCCATGCACAGGAGCCTCTCTCCTGCCAGTAACAGTATCAACAATCACGTCACATACAAGTGATAGCTGCGAGATCGTTCCTGTAACCTACCTTCAATGCCATGCACAGGAGCCTCTCTCCTGCCAGTAACAGTATCAACAACCACGTCACATACAAGTGATAGCTGCGAGATCGTTCCTGTAACCTACTTGCAATGCCATGCACAGGAGCCTCTCTCCTGCCAGTAACAGTATCAACAATCACGTCACATACAAGTGATAGCTGCGAGATCGTTCCTGTAACCTACTTTCAATGCCATGCACAGGAGCCTCTCTCCTGCCAGTAACAGTATCAATAACCACGTCACATACAAGTGATAGCTGCGAGATCGTTCCCGTAACCTACTTTCAATGCCATGCACAGGAGCCTCTCTCCTGCCAGTAACAGTATCAACAATCACGTCACATACAAGTGATAGCTGCGAGATCGTTCCTGTAACCTACTTTCAATGCCATGCACAGGAGCCTCTCTCCTGCCAGTAACAGTATCAACAACCACGTCACATACAAGTGATAGCTGCGAGATCGTTCCTGTAACCTACTTGCAATGCCATGCACAGGAGCCTCTCTCCTGCCAGTAACAGTATCAACAATCACGTCACATACAAGTGATAGCTGCGAGATCGTTCCTGTAACCTACTTTCAATGCCATGCACAGGAGCCTCTCTCCTGCCAGTAACAGTATCAACAACCACGTCACATACAAGTGATAGCTGCGAGATCGTTCCTGTAACCTACTTTCAATGCCATGCACAGGAGCCTCTCTCCTGCCAGTAACAGTATCAACAATCACGTCACATACAAGTGATAGCTGCGAGATCGTTCCTGTAACCTACTTTCAATGCCATGCACAGGAGCCTCTCTCCTGCCAGTAACAGTATCAACAACCACGTCACATACAAGTGATAGCTGCGAGATCGTTCCTGTAACCTACTTTCAATGCCATGCACAGGAGCCTCTCTCCTGCCAGTAACAGTATCAACAATCACGTCACATACAAGTGATAGCTGCGAGATCGTTCCTGTAACCTACTTTCAATGCCATGCACAGGAGCCTCTCTCCTGCCAGTAACAGTATCAACAATCACGTCACATACAAGTGATAGCTGCGAGATCGTTCCTGTAACCTACCTTCAATGCCATGCACAGGAGCCTCTCTCCTGCCAGTAACAGTATCAACAACCACGTCACATACAAGTGATAGCTGCGAGATCGTTCCTGTAACCTACTTGCAATGCCATGCACAGGAGCCTCTCTCCTGCCAGTAACAGTATCAACAATCACGTCACATACAAGTGATAGCTGCGAGATCGTTCCTGTAACCTACTTTCAATGCCATGCACAGGAGCCTCTCTCCTGCCAGTAACAGTATCAATAACCACGTCACATACAAGTGATAGCTGCGAGATCGTTCCCGTAACCTACTTTCAATGCCATGCACAGGAGCCTCTCTCCTGCCAGTAACAGTATCAACAATCACGTCACATACAAGTGATAGCTGCGAGATCGTTCCTGTAACCTACTTTCAATGCCATGCACAGGAGCCTCTCTCCTGCCAGTAACAGTATCAACAACCACGTCACATACAAGTGATAGCTGCGAGATCGTTCCTGTAACCTACTTGCAATGCCATGCACAGGAGCCTCTCTCCTGCCAGTAACAGTATCAACAATCACGTCACATACAAGTGATAGCTGCGAGATCGTTCCTGTAACCTACTTTCAATGCCATGCACAGGAGCCTCTCTCCTGCCAGTAACAGTATCAACAACCACGTCACATACAAGTGATAGCTGCGAGATCGTTCCTGTAACCTACTTTCAATGCCATGCACAGGAGCCCTCTCTCCTGCCAGTAACAGTATCAACAATCACGTCACATACAAGTGATAGCTGCGAGATCGTTCCTGTAACCTACTTTCAATGCAACTACACTATATCTTCAAAGTATTTTATTGATATAAAATAGTAATTTTTTTTTTCGAAATAAAAAATCATCGCCGTTTACAGATAGGGCATGTAAATATTGGAGTATATCCGTAGAAAGTCTACGTCATCCTCAGTCTACATATACACCACATTGTGTAGCTGTCGCCGTAGAAACGCCATAACTGTAGTTAAAGGAGGCCGTAGCCTGCATGTATGAACTGTCCTCGTAAGACTGCTACTACTGTACACACACGAAAGTCGAATGTTCTTGCAACAAAAAATTACTATTGAGGCATTTATTTAAATTCATGTTGTAGTAAAATTAATAATGTTGTGACAAAGTAAATGTCAACCATTTACTAAGTCTTGCGTTACTATACTACAAATGTACTACTGAAGTGCTAATTTTAATAAATCCTGTAAGTAATGTTGCCGCGACCAATTGTTGTACTACGCTAAAAATAACAGGAAGAAGGAACTAGTTTGTGTTATTGCGATATTAAGCAATGCCCAATAACACCAGGTTACACTGACTTGGCGTTGTAACTTCGTCAAAACAGCGATAACCTCGTACAATTAAACCACTGTATTTGAAATGTAAAGCATAGTATGAGGACTACATGTAGCTTAGACCAGCTCTCATGCCTTGTAACGCAGTTTACATGTGCCAAATATGCATTTATTCCTAGACCATTAGTATTTCCCGTAACAAAAGAGAACGCAGTCGTAAATTATACTGAATACACACGCTATGAGACACAGTAAGACATGTTAAGTTAGAGCGGTTGGCGGGAGGTCGAGTTTCGTGTATGAAGAATGTCAGGCACTCTAGCTGCGGGTTAACATCAATGCAAACTCAAACTTTGTTTTGCCACAACATAATGTTGACAGTAAAGTAAAGCTAACGTTGTTACAAAAGTACTTAACATTACTAGCTCAAGAGTATATTACATTAACAGCAACATTAGTTACTGATGGCTCACAGATAACACACAATTACTGTTGTAGTAACATGTATACTGTTGCCACATTATTACCGTTCCCCTAGTGAATACTGACATCACTTCTGCAGAATATCACTTTCATATCTAGTGAGAACAGCTGACCTCGGTTCATAAACACTACAACAAACTTCGATACAATTAATTAATTCAGGAGTCAGTTTCCTGGGTATACTCGCTGCCAGTGGACATTACGGCTACGTGTGATAAAACTGAACGCTTATAACGTTCATCAGACTTTTCACAATTTTCGAAGCCATTTCGGAACTAACCACAACACGGCAATCCAGGATAATGGTTTCTGTCGTCTTCACAGGTAAATTTTTGGCGGCAAAGACTGATTCTAGCCAGACTGTTTCTTACGCCGTAAAGATGTATACATTTCATTTCACGGTGACGTAAAATGTGATGCTATATAGAGGGCGTCACTGTAACAAACTATTAAAATTCCTTTCTTGGTTTTTTTTATACTGGCTTTCCAAAACCCGTAATTTCAATCAACGAGTTATCGCTAATATACAGCACGTCCCACGCATTCTTAACACAATCGTAAAAAAGACTCTCAGAAAATCTTTAATACGTGTATTTCGAGAGACCATGCCAATGCCAGTATTCCATTTTATTAGATTTAATTTTACTGACCAGTGGTCAATGAAAATTTAAGTATATAATAAAATAGCCAGTTTTCCAGAACAGCCAAGTAATCGCGCAGATTTTATACCGCATTAAAATAAAAACTACAACTTGGAATTAAAAATAACTATGATGGAAGACAAAAAAATTATTGCCGAACTCTAACGTAAAAGAGAATAACTGCCAAAGTGAACGGTAATATAAATTGGAGAATGACTTGTAGGTAAAGATGATTACATTTATTTATTAATAGCATCCACATTGATTGGTGTGACGTGGTATTCAGGAACCCCCTAACCTGGAATCAGGAGCAGTAAGGTCGACATTGGCGGGCTCTTCTAGTGAGTCATCGCCTCTAAGCGCAAGGTTATGCAGTTTCTCGTCGTGCCGCTTATACCTACGGCACTCTCAGCGGCGATCTCATTGGCTGAATGTCTGTAGCAGGTTGAACGCAGACTCCTCAGTAGTTTTGTACTTGTCTGACCATCGCACCGCTTTGCAAAGCCAGTGAGTATTGTTTATAATGTGGGTGATGTCCTGAAAGAATTCAACGTTCCGTAGATGAACAGGCCAAGGGTACGTTTCACAGTTCGGCTGTGAGAAGTGTATCTGTAACATTGTAGTACGGTTGAAACTCTAGCCACGTGGCGTCCCACAAGACGTGAGGTGATTCGTGCTGCACGTAAGACGACCGACGATAGGCTGAGAAAAACTCGGGCTGGCGTTTTGATTGGCCGGAGGAGCCGGTCATAGCCGTATCTCGGCGCTTAGCTGGCGTGAAGGAAGACGAATATCGGATAACAGAGCAGATAGACAGTAACGGCACGGCACGGCAAGTAACGGCACGGCACGGCGTCGGGTCCTACGTGAGTCGCACATGTCCGCTGCGCCCTCATTCTGCACCAGCACAGCTGTCGTCGTAGTCAAACTGACTACTTTCAAAATATTCTTCCGCCTCGTGCCAATAACGCGTTAGACAACCACACCACGTGGACAAGTGCCGCAATAGTATGTGCTCTCACTTACCTGCATTACAGCTATTTATTACTACGCATTAGCAACACACATTTTTTCCCCCTGCATTAATTATGAATCAAATATTATAAACGGCTGGCCGTCCACACGTTCCCAATTCCAATAAGTTCTGTGCTGCGGCACATAATCTCACGCCTTTTCTGAAACGAAATGGCAAGAACAGCATCACCTAAGAGAATGAGGGACGAATAGTTTACGAGCGGGGGGCGTGGCTAGCTGAAATATAACTTAAAGCCTTATGATCAACAACCGTTTTAATATAATACACAGGTACTTAGGCCACGTATCACGTGTAATACAGAGCAAGGCAGGCACGATTCGAACGTTTTAACGAAGGCGTAGGTATATGAGAAAGGAAGACACAAGACTCAGGGATAGGCTGATGTCTGAACTGTGTTTAGCACGCAGAATGAGATTACTTGGGTCGATGTGGAATGTTGCACGTGAAAAACTCTCTCTCTCTCTCTCTCTCTCTCTCTCTCTCTCTCTCTCTCTCTCTCTCTCTCTCTCCTCTCTCTCTCAATCTGTGTGTGTGTGCGCGCGTGTGCGTGTGGAAAGGAGCATCCAAAGTACGAGAGCCGATAACACGAGGCACGAGGCAGGTTCGTTAGAGACGGGGCAAAATGCTGAGCGAACCAGGAGTTGCCAAGGATCACCTGTAGCAAGGATCCGTCCCAACATTCACTCCGAGTCACTTTGGTGAACAATGGAAAACAGAAATTAGGATGGCTGGACCGGGAATCAAATCCAGGATCTGCCGAATGCGAGTTCGAAGGCTAACCAGTGTAACCTGGTTCGGTGACCACACAAGGCTGGAGTTCCTGTAGGAACTAAATAGGTAAATATTCTCTCGTGTGTTCTCAAAAGACACCGCGGTGCTGGGCTTCAAAATGCGATGAGAATAAGAGGCGAGCCTACAACGAGTAAGAAAAGGAACTCGACGGCGTTACAACAGGGAGTACATTGACACTATCGACAAGCCACTTCTACCACTAGTCAGCTCTCAACAGGGAGTACATTGACACTATCGACAAGCCACTTCTACCACTAGTCAGCTCTCAACAGGGAGTACATTGACACTATCGACAAGCCACTTCTACCACTAGTCAGCTCTCAACAGGGAGTACATTGACACTATCGACAAGCCACTTCTACCACTAGTCAGCTCTCAACAGGGAGTACATTGACACTATCGACAAGCCACTTCTACCACTAGTCAGCTCTCAACAGGGAGTACATTGACACTATCGACAAGCCACTTCTACCACTAGTCAGCTCTCAACAGGGAGTACATTGACACTATCGACAAGCCACTTCTACCACTAGTCAGCTCTCAACAGGGAGTACATTGACACTATCGACAAGCCACTTCTACCACTAGTCAGCTCTCAACAGGGAGTACATTGACACTATCGACAAGCCACTTCTACCACTAGTCAGCTCCCAACAGGGAGTACATTGACACTATCGACAAGCCACTTCTACCACTAGTCAGCTCTCAACAGGGAGTACATTGACACTATCACAAGCCACTTCTACCACTAGTCAGCTCTCAACAGGGAGTACATTGACACTATCGACAAGCCACTTCTACCACTAGTCAGCTCTCAACAGGGAGTACATTGACACTATCGACAAGCCACTTCTACCACTAGTCAGCTCCCAACAGGGAGTACATTGACACTATCGACAAGCCACTTCTACCACTAGTCAGCTCTCAACAGGGAGTACATTGACACTATCGACAAGCCACTTCTACCACTAGTCAGCTCTCAACAGGGAGTACATTGACACTATCGACAAGCCACTTCTACCACTAGTCAGCTCCCAACAGGGAGTACATTGACACTATCGACAAGCCACTTCTACCACTAGTCAGCTCTCAACAGGGAGTACATTGACACTATCGACAAGCCACTTCTACCACTAGTCAGCTCTCAACAGGGAGTACATTGACACTATCGACAAGCCACTTCTACCACTAGTCAGCTCTCAACAGGGAGTACATTGACACTATCGACAAGCCACTTCTACCACTAGTCAGCTCTCAAGAGCCCAGTACCTGCACTAGTGTACTCACTGCAAAATCAATACATCTTAAGTATATTTAATTTACTTTTACATTTTATAAATAAACTATATAATAATATAACTTGAAAGAAACTAAACATTCGGAATAACTAAACTTTAAGTAACTGTGAAAGTCTTACTTTACTTTAATACTTTCTCTAGCCATTTTGAGCATAGACAGGAAGACACACGGAATTACTCGTAGGCTAACACTAATTCTTATAACGCCGAAACAGTGCTACTTCTTTCTTAGTTTCTGCAAATCAACAGAAGTCGTATTTTTGTAATTACGTCAACTATGGAGTTACTAATCTGCAAAGCGATAAAATTATGCCGGTATTTCAACAGCAAAACTAATAATTTCTCAAAGTCAGTGAGCTTAGCCAGGTTGTTTAAGGGGTGGAGGCCCTAATTAAATAAAATATTGAAGAAACATTTACTACTTTACTTACGAATATTAGGAAGAAAATACTCTCCACTTAATGCCTCGCAATAAATGGCTATCACTTGCTATATATATATTTACATGATCGTCCATCACCTCGCGCTAATTAATGCAATCAAATAACTAATATCCACCCCTATAAACAATGTCTCAACACCTATTGAATTATTTTATAAAAAAATATGTCCGCATTTGACAGTTCCAATGTTTACAATAAAGTCCGTATCATTCGTACATACAGTCCCACCTTAATTCCGCCCACATTCCACCAGTCCGGAATGTTGTAGAACGCCTCTATACACACTAGCCGTCTACTCGATGGGTACCACGCCCTCCCGCGCGTCCACGCACGCGCGTCTGCCACAGTCTCTCAACCTCCGATGTCGTCACTGCACCAGACTTCACCTGATTACTGCACTTCAGCCAGATGGCTACTACAAAAACTGCCAAGCCTCCAGCTGCGGCGGTATTTATAGTGTCGTCGGCCCTAGCCCAGGACCTTCTTTACAGGTGTTTGGGAGGTTGGCGAGGCCACCCCGGCCGCCAGGAGGCGTAATGACGCTTAGGTAAAGGCTGTTCACGATAAAGTGAGCACTTTTGAAATAATCGTTAGAAAAAAGACACTGCTCCTACCTGCGTATATTTTAAAGGACACACTGAGTGATATGCGCCCAGTAAAGTTAGTAACGAGGGATAGAAAGAGATTCATATTTTAACGTCGAATAAAAAGTGTTGGGTAACCATTTGCGGTAAATTTAATTATTTTTCTCGCTTTGTGTTTTTTTTTAATTCATCGAAGTGTAAAAATAACCATATTTGTAAAATTTTTACTTTTATAATAATTCCACAGTTTCACCTGACCGACGCATGAATAAAGTGATGAGGCCCATGGCAATGATAATCTTACATAAGGCGGAATAATACAGAACGTGAACACAAGTAGATCTTAAAGCAGGGCTTTCAGAAGTGCTCATTTGACCGTGAACAGCCTATAGTGATCGCTTACCTCTCCCACCACCGCGGGACGTCTGCATGGTGGGGAGAAACTCTTCAGCCGCAGTTATGTCACTGTCCTGGGCAGCTGCGTTCGCTACTCGGCCCCGCCGTCTGTACATGCAACATAAACTTTCAGCTATGCAATTTGCAGTGTGTTGCCTATAACGAGGCGTAGCTAAGGAGCAGTAGGAAAACTGGGCGCTGACGCACTCATGTCAAGCCTAGGAGATGCATTATGTCGAGCACAAGATTATTGCACCATGAGAACCACTGGACTCAAGCCCAGCACTGCAGTCAACTTTATTAACTATAAACTGACAGGTTTGCAGATCACGGTGTGAGTAATGAAACGAGTTAGACATTGCATATCACTGCTTGTATTTTTTATACATTTTGAAAGAAGGCAACTGGGGAGGGGAAACTTCGTACTTAAAGGAACATATACGCCCGACTTGAACTCCAGTCCTCTCGCAACATAAGCTGGTACGTACTTAAGGTACACATATACGCCCGACATGAACTCCAGTCCTCTCGCAACATAAGCTGGTACGTACTTAAGGTACACATATACGCCCGACATGAACTCCAGTCCTCTCGCAACATAAGCTGGTACGTACTTAAGGTACACATATACGCCCGACATAAACTCCAGTCCTCTCGCAACATAAGCTGGTACGTACTTAAGGTACACATATACGGCCGACATGAACTCCAGTCCTCTCGCAACATAAGCTGGTACGTACTTAAGGTACACATATACGCCCGACTTGAACTCCAGTCCTCTCGCAACATAAGCTGGTACGTACTTAAGGTACACATATACGCCCGACTTGAACTCCAGTCCTCTCGCAACATAAGCTGGTACGTACTTAAGGTACACATATACGCCCGACATGAACTCCAGTCCTCTCGCAACATAAGCTGGTACGTACTTAAGGTACACATATACGCCCGACATGAACTCCAGTCCTCTCGCAACATAAGCTGGTACGTACTTAAGGTACACATATACGGCCGACATGAACTCCAGTCCTCTCGCAACATAAGCTGGTACGTACTTAAGGTACACATATACGCCCGACATGAACTCCAGTCCTCTCGCAACATAAGCTGGTACGTACTTAAGGTACACATATACGCCCGACATGAACTCCAGTCCTCTCGCAACATAAGCTGGTACGTACTTAAGGTACACATATACGGCCGACATGAACTCCAGTCCTCTCGAAACATAAGCTGGTACGTACTACACCAGCATACGTCACCGTAATTACAAAATGAAACAAAGCACATACACACTAACTTGCGCACCGTATATACTGTCGTGTTAAATCTGGTATGCAACTGTTGTGTTAAATCTGGTATGCAACTGTCGTGTTAAATCTGGTATGCAACTGTCGTGTTAAATCTGGTATGCAACTGTATACCTTTAAATTACATTTTTATACATAATTTTAGCGCTAGAACAAGCAAAGAAAACCTCCATTCAGAAAAATAACTATCTCACACATCACAAACAAATATATTTATCATAATTAATATTATAAATGACAATTCGGTGAATAAAACTAGTTCATTGTTTGAACACGTGTACAAAGAAATAAAATTAATTAGTGACATCTATATAAATAATTGACTGTTAGTATGATGTACACAAGCGAACTATAAAGCGGGCTGAACAAGGAGTTCGCTTTGTTGCTCCCAAACAACGATCGACTGTACTAGATATGAACCTCCCAAACGTCTACACTGCCAGGCTTCCTCTCTATCACAAGTACAACCGTGCGAGGAATGCAGCTAGTGTAAATACGGAAAAACAACTACTGTGAGTTGGGATGGTCACGCGACGAGCGGAACGCCAAGAAGCATTTCGTCTGGCCGTCAGAAGTTTGAGGGGCGTGAACGGCGCATAGGAAGGCGATCAGCCAATCCGAAGGAAGGACGTAGTTAGCGCTGCTTCTTGTGACGTTAATGCGCTTCTCTTGAGCAACAGCTGGACAGCAAGAGGAAGATGAACGCATTACCCACGCTCCGAATATGGCGGAGCGCTCGCCTCGCGAGATGACCTGTAATAACCACCGTAGCCAGACTGCTTGCTGACTCTTCAGGGAAATGCGAGTGCCGGCGTCTCTTATTGGCCTGTCCTCCCTCCCGGCCCGCCAATACCACGTCCCCATCCATAACATCGTTAATGTCACGTTGTTGTTCGGGTAGAGTGGCGCTATCTCCCACGTCCTGGCTACGTTGTCATCTACGATGTGTTAAATGCGCTGTCAACAAATAACTTCGGTTTATATTTTATTTATGTAATTTGTACATTTGCCAATTGTATGCCATCTTACGCACATTTTCTTAAGCATTAGAAAACAACTACAAGCATCCGTTTATAATACCTCGACATATACTTTTATGAACAATAATGTGTCTGTTCAATTACATATTCTGAAGTACAGTATGTGTAAAAATTATTTTGAAGACAAGAAATGCTGCTGTGTTGCCGTCTGGCGCATTACAGAAAGAAATTTTAGTTCCTGCGCGACTTATTTCCGCTTTTAAACTAAATACTACATTTACTTATCATGCACATTATCTGCGGAATGAAAATAATTGTCTTTGATCGTTTTACTGTTTTGGTTTACGTGCACTTCCAGTTGCATTCATATACTGATAGATATTATATACATTAATATACTGATAGATATTATATACATTCATATACTGATAGATATTATATACATTCATATACTGATAGATATTATATACATTCATGTACTGATAGATATTATATACATTCATATACTGATAGATATTATATACATTCATGTACTGATAGATATTATATACATTCATATACTGATAGATATTATATACATTCATGTACTGATAGATATTATACACATTAATTGTCCTCGTAAGTTCATTTAGTTTCTTTTATTGGTCGCCACTATAAAATTGTTGGCATCGCAAATAACTTCAGTTCGAGGGAAAATGTTGAGAGTGTGAAGGAACTTAACACCTCGTTATCGCCTGCCATGTATGTGCTGTCATTTTATTTCCAGTGAAATAACCTAACGTTAGATATAACAGCACGTCTACATTTTGCAAATGCCTTCACATGTAGTCACCACATTTTATGCTCTCTTCATAAGGTAATTGTTAGACGATGAGAATCTATTGATAAATTATAAATGACGCTGTCCTGATTCCGTTATAATTACTTGACAAAAGTTCAGAAATAACATTAGCTCTACAGCACAATGTACGCATATTGCTAGAGGTAGTTTTAAACAAACGACATAACGTGGAAAGCCGTAATTCAACATGCGGAAGGAGAATAGTTGTCGTTATAAGTCAACTGAGCACTACCTTTGGAAAATTTCACTGCCAATACAGGTGTACACTGACAGGTGTGCGACCAGGAAAGATGAAATGACTAGAGTGGATGTAATTCTATGATATAACGTTGAATTGAGAGTGTTAGTCAAACATTCGTGAATAACGGAATGTTTTATCTTGCTGTTTTTTTAATGTTACGTAGTGTAAGAACGAGCACATTTGTAAGTTTAGGCGGTTCACGGTAAAATGAGCACTTTTGAAAGCCCTGCTTAAGATCTACCTGTATACAAGTTGCGTATTACTCCGCCTCATGTAAAATTAACATTGACATAGGCCTCATCACTTTATTCATGCGTCGATCAAATGAAACTGTGAAATTATTAAGAAATTAAATACTTTACAAATATGCTCATTTTCACACTTCGATACATTAAAAAGAAAGAAAGCGAAATAAATAATTTTAAGTAATTATAAATGGTTATCTAACACTTTTTATTCGACGTTAAGATGTGGAACCACTTTCCATCCATCGTTACCAACTTTACTGGACGAATGTCACTCAGTGTGCTCATCAAAATTTATGCATGCAAAGGCAGTGACTTTTTCCTAAGGGTCATTTCAAAAGTGCTCACTTTACCGTGAACAGCCTTTAGTGACGTGTATAATAATGGCAGACTAATACTTGTCGACGACGCATGTATGGAGTGGCGAGTGTAGAACAGGGCAGGGCAGGTGACGTCAGACGTGCGTTGTTATGTTACAGGAGCACTGTCCAAATCGCAGTTCCCCGTCTTCACTATCTACGCACAGAAGCACTGCCTGACAGTGAAGCCATGTGAGATGGCGTGGTGTTTCGACCGCGTGTTGCAACACCGCCTCAAGGGCCACGCTAAGAAACAATTAGCAGCGACGTCCCGCCAGGACTGTCTCGAGATGTGCTTGGGCGAGAGAGACTTCCTATGCAGGTCTGTTCTCATGCTTCACTGCATCCCCTCACATAGTGCACATAGCATCTTGTTCCAATTCATGTCTTCTGCAGGCACATGGAGCAGAATACATTTCCTTCAAACCACTTGTCATCACATCGACATTTTTACGTTTACGACGAGGCACTACTTGAGATGAAAACAATTGAGCTGTAACTAAATAGTTTCTACAAGAAAACTGTTGGCATACATTTAATTACCTAATGAAATTTGAAATTAGCGACCTCACTTCCTGAATTCAGAAGTAAGCAATGTATTCTTTGGATGCAACCGCTTTATGAGCCACCGTTTTTTTTAACAATAGTCTGTCAGAATTATGCAAGCAAAAATATTTATAATGTTAAGAAATTTGAGCACAATAGGCAAAAGTAACATTTATATGTATATATGTATGTATATATAATATATATATAAATTCATTAGTATGAATCATGGTCAATCTGCATGGATTTCCGCCTAAGAAAAATTAAAAAAGTTCCTTTTGAACAGATTCTAGGAATGACTTTGGAAGTATTTTTTTTAAATTTTACTTGAATTAAAAATATTTAAGGTTGGTAGGTCAGGTCACGTTGCATACTTTGTGCAGTTTCTTGTGTTGTATATGGTGGAAGAGGCGGGGAGGGGGCTTGTGGCTGTCGCTGCACACACAATGCACGCGGCAGAGCTCCGAACTCGAGAGTAGAGCAAACAAAGCTTTGTTGAACGACGAGGCGGCTTGTGAATGGCCCCCACTTCCGACCCTACTCCTCTCGAGACAAGTGCGCTTTGTGAACGACACGAATAGTCCATTGGGAAAGTATGATAGCGAGATTCCTCCAGTCCTGCCTGAAATAACAACTGATGTTGACAGTTCTGTAGGCGGCTCGATTAACAACTTTGTGCTTGCCTTCGCCAGACTAATTCAGTGAAAGTGCATTGGTAGCCGGTCAGCTCCCACACTTCACTTCATTTCATTTGTACAGAGCTTTTATTCAGGATAAACGGCGGCGTATAATGGAACACGGCCATCTTCTACTAACTTCAAACTACTGAATTAAAACCCTGACAAAGTCCCCTAGATGGCAGTGGACCTGATCCTTCAAACTTGGCTTCATTTTTGTTTCATTCATCGTAACTTACTTTCCAGATCAATACTTGAAAACGGGAGCTATCAGGGCAGACGGTATATCGTAACAGACATTTTTAAGTCTACAATATTTTGCCCGCGATTTTGTTGCATCTGCAAACCGTAATAAAGATGAACTCATTACGCAGACTTGCCAACTTTTAAAGTATTCAATCAGTAAAATGGATAAAAAGTAAACTGCCCGCGGCAATCACACATACACCAGTTCTCTTATCTTTCACACGTAATTTCAAGTAATAACATTTCCATAATTTCACAATGACAATTTAATATAACCTAACATTTGTTCAGTGTTTTGGGTCAGAAACTATGATTTCTCTTAGACAGGACTTATACATCAACTAAATGTGTTTGCTTGTTATGACATGCAAAACAAAAATATACTTATTCCTTGTCTTGGCTGAAATATAAATTAATGTAAGATAACTTCCATGTCATAAAAGTATTGAGAATTCACTTTGTAATACACAAAATCCCTATTCTGCTATGATTTAAATTAGAAAATGACAATTAAAACAAACTTGTATATCAAAAATGTACATATACTCACATGTTAATTTTCGAACTAAGAAAGCTTAGCAATTTTTATTTAAAAAACAAGCATTTCTTTTTTTTTCTGGATTAAGTCAGATAGAGGAAATGTGGAAATTATATATCGCCGGATGAAACACAACAATAGCAATTATACCACTATCTGAAGTAAGATCTATTACTTTATTTGTGATTTTGTGTCTGTCGTTTTCACATATTGTACACGCACAAAACATGTACAATAAATATTAAATCCTGGTTGTGAACACAAATGGCACGTACACAAGATCACGAACACAAGATCACTACATTTTGACAGTTTTAGAAACGTAGCACGGCCGCAATGTATCCTTGTTAAACAGCTGCTCTGTCTATTAAGAAAGCAATGAGTGTAAACAAATGCTGTGATCAATTTAGGTTACCGTTCCAATCTACCTTGTTTCTGTTATGGCTAAGTCATACTGCTGGGCCTCCATTAATTTTATTGCCAGTGGATTAGATGGGGTTCGGAGATACTTTAGTTTAACGTCTTTCATGAGACATCATTTTGCACCTCTTCTTACGAGATTATCATTTTTAATTACACATTGTTCAAATGGAAGGGTGAAAAATGTGCGTTATTTTGTAAATTTGATTTGGTCGGCATGAACTGTGACGTCGACAGTCATTGGTTTAACACTCGCGGCAATGCATTATTACATTACAATGAAATATATTTTATCTAAATTTAATGCTTAAAACGGAAGTAATATTTCTACAATTATTACTGTAACGCTACGAAAACGTTAATAAATAAGAATAAAAATTATGCAATGACAATTTTTCAAAATGTAGTTGCGGAATATATAAACAAAGCACAACACTTACTTACTTTCTAAAACATGCCTCGTATTTTATGTACAGTTAGGTTCTAGGCCTGTTTTTTTTAAATCATTTTATTTACGCATTCGCATGTTTTTAAAGTAAAAACAAAAATGGCACCGATTTGGTGATTTTTTGTATTTTTGCTCACATCCGCTGAATACGAAATACCAAATTACCAAATACGTCACGGCTTCAAATGATTGTATAACCTGTCAAGTTTGAACCTTACCAAAAGAAAACGCGATAAATATGTAGTTACAACTCGAATATTAAACACGCTTGGGACGTAAATATTTTTGACGAAGTTAGTTTTCCATACAATAAACGTGTTATTTTTACACTGCAAAACAGAGCTGAAATAATGGTTTTCTAGGCCACGTGCATTTCAATCATTTTAATAACCGTTTCAAAATACGTTATTTACAATACACACTGACTTACTGTTTGTCATTCCTATTTGCAGCTCCTGAATAACGTTGTTCTGTTACAATTCTTATTACACGCTTCTCTTCCATCGATGCAACTTAATTAGTTGATTCATTAAATAAATACGACATTTCACCGGCTTTCCGAAACTAGTAAACTCAACTGCAGAACGAAAACTGTTTCTTCGAGACAATTGGAGAAATGGCGGACAAAGCCATTCACGTGCCGATAATATAACATTTCACGCATCGAACAAATTGTATCGATATGCATGACGCAATACTCGATATTTTCGATACTTCCCGATATCGAGGTATTGAAGAATCGATTCTAGTAAATATCTCTAGTAAATATTCACACTAGTTTTTTTTCTGTGTCGGAATTCGGAAAAAAAATCAAGGCTTTTCCGTAAAATCGTAAAAAGGGTACGATTTCCGTACATTTTACGGAAAAATCTAAAAGTTGGCAAGTCTGAACGTGTTTATTCTTTTTCAAATTAACGTGAGAAAAAATTGAACTTAAATGAGTCAATTTTGGTTTAAATAATTCTGTAAAGCAGTTCTGAATGTAACAACAAGGTATGCATTTTAATATGAAGTCTTAACAGTAATTTATTAAGATATATAAATACAAGCAAAACATCAGGGACACCATCATCTTAAGTAGTTCTACGTCTTAAATATTCATTGAATGTGCAACGTTAATAATTTGTAGCGAAAGAAAGCGGATACATTTTGTTCGTCGCTAATAAAACCAAACTACTATAACAACAACATCCTGTTCCGAACTACATCAATGCACTTATCGTTACAAGGTTTATGTTTAGCTTAAATAGTTAAACAAATTAGGAACTAAACATATACTTAAAAAGCGCTCAGCGGATGGTCTAACCACTATTTCAAGAATTGATTATTTAGTGTCGTGGTAAATCAGGTGCTTTTTAGCAGGTACCCTACCCTATCTGTATACTAAAATAAAAATACCCAAAAAATATTGTTTTTATTTTCATAACCGGTTTTCACTGCACGTAAAGAACAAGCCATCGCATTTTTTTTCTAGAAGAAGCAATATTTAATTGATAACTGAGGAAATGTGCAGTGATTGGTTGTTATTAGCCTCATCTGTTCCGCTCCAGTGGCGGTTCCTTATTTCAAAGTTTCGCAAGAACTGGATGAATTATGACCAGCGTAGTTGGTAAATAGGGGTGGGAATGCATTCCACTTACATAGACTGAGCGACGTAACGTACACAGCAATGATGGACAAAGTAAAACAACACTTCCATAAAGTTAGGATGTACAGAATGTCAATGTTGCATCCTATAGTTATTTCGCGGAATGACTAATGACGTACGAGCGATACTCGACAACACACATGAAACATGAAACAATGAGGCACCGTACATCAGCTCGACAGTTGACTGGTGTCCAGTCGAGGCACGCGGGGTAAGTTCACGCTAATTACGACAACGTATACGTATACGTATACGTTGTCGTATTGCAGAGCTGAGCCTCTCTAGTCACGCTATACTTAATGGGCTCGATCTTATTTAGCACTGACGCACTGTACCCGACTACAAAGAAGCATGGGAACGACTATGCTGCTGGAGCGATGTAGGCTACTATTACACACGCACGAACACGTAATCTAAGCAATATTATGTCGTTACTCACGTGAGCTGACTCAGTTTTTACATGTTGAACTCGCATCAGAGAGGTCAAATTTCGTCTTTTATGCATGAACATCCTGAATTCAATTTCCACGATTTTCCGAAACACACGAAGGAATGTCGGGCCAGTTGTTGGCAGATCGTGGCAGTTACTGTTTCTTACGACCTTCTGCCAAGGACATGTTCCTTGAACCATAACATATCCACGATTTTAATTTTAACTACGCGCAAACAGCAATACTTACAATTTAGAAGACTCGACGAGTAGACTATCATTATTTCAAATAATAAAAAAAATATATATATCACGCACGAAATACACATGTAGCCTGCACCGCTCCCCAGACGAGATAGTCACATCTTGAAACACACACACACGCGCCAACGGTCTGCAATACAATCCCGGCCGGACCTTTCAGCAGTACATTGGACACTTTCCTTTCTCGCATAACCAACACAACTTGCAACGGTCTGCAATACAATCCCGGCCGGGACCTTTCAGCAGGTACATTGGACACTTTCCTTTCTCGCATAACCAACACAACTTGCAACGGTCTGCAATACAATCCCGGCCGGACCTTTCAGCAGGTAGAATCGCACACTTTCCTTTCTCGCATAACCAACACAACTTGCAACGGTCTGCAATACAATCCCGGCCGGACCTTTCAGCAGGTACATTGGACACTTTCCTTTCTCGCATAACCAACACAACTTGCAACGGTCTGCAATACAATCCCGGCCGGACCTTTCAGCAGGTACATTGGACACTTTCATTTCTCGCATAACCAACACAACATGCAACGGTCTGCAATACAATCCCGGCCGGACCTTTCAGCAGGTACATCGCACACTGTCCTTTCTCGCATAACCAACACAACATGCAACGGTCTGCAATACAATCCCGGCCGGACCTTTCAGCAGGTACATTGGACACTTTCCTTTCTCGCATAACCAACACAACTTGCAACGGTCTGCAATACAATCCCGGCCGGACCTTTCAGCAGGTACATTGGACACTTTCCTTTCTCGCATAACCAACACAACTTGCAACGGTCTGCAATACAATCCCGGCCGGACCTTTCAGCAGGTAGATCGCACACTTTCCTTTCTCGCATAACCAACACAACTTGCAACGGTCTGCAGTACAATCCCGGCCGGACCTTTCAGCAGGTACATTGGACACTTTCCTTTCTCGCATAACCAACACAACTTGCAACGGTCTGCAATACAATTACGGCCGGACCTTTCAGCAGGTAGATCGCACACTTTCCTTTCTCGCATAACCAACACAACTTGCAACGGTCTGCAATACAATCCCGGCCGGACCTTTCAGCAGGTACATTGGACACTTTCCTTTCTCGCATAACCAACACAACTTGCAACGGTCTGCAATACAATCCCGGCCGGACCTTTCAGCAGGTAGATCGCACACTTTCCTTTCTCGCATAACCAACACAACTTGCAACGGTCTGCAATACAATCCCGGCCGGACCTTTCAGCAGGTACATCGCACACTGTCCTTTCTCGCATAACCAACACAACATGCAACGGTCTGCAATACAATCCCGGCCGGACCTCTCAGCAGGTAGATCGCACACTTTCCTTTCTCGCATAACCAACACAACTTGCAACGGTCTGCAATACAATCCCGGCCGGACCTTTCAGCAGGTAGATCGCACACTTTCCTTTCTCGCATAACCAACACAACTTGCAACGGTCTGCAATACAATCCCGGCCGGACCTTTCAGCAGGTAGATCGCACACTTTCCTTTCTCGCATAACCAACACAACTTGCAACGGTACACGTCAGACTTCACACGCGAGTCCATCCTCACCACAAACGCCATCTTCCACAGTTATCGACGCTAGAAGACTTTTATATATAAACAATGTCGTTAAGTACAGATGAAAAGCTGAACTGGCAATGACCACAAAAAAGACCGAGTCATAAATTTAATCTTCTTGTACGATTACCATTGGGTCTGACGAGGCTGATCAACCACAAAGGACGAGAAAGCAATCATCATGAAACAGAGACGGGTTTAGCCAATCAGAGTGCCTGCATACATCGTGCATGGTCGTTGATCATGGCCCTACGAGGGAATGTATTAACTTATTCCTAAACACGCAGTTACACATGTGAATTATTGTTCCTTCACGGTTCATGTTCTGACAAATCTTATTAATTTCTCTGACACTGCGTAGGTATCATTTCATTAACTGTAAATTTAGAACTGAATAAACATAGCGAGTGGTATTTATACAGATAGACAATTAGAAAATGTCAGAAACATAAACGAGTCAATATTGTACACGTTACATTGATGTGTACAGATATCGAACAAAACCAAACAATTATAGTATCCACAAGTTGTACTTGCAATAAGACGTCAAAACACACCATTCCGTATTGTAACTGACTACCAGCATTATAGTATCCACAAGTTGTACTTGCAATAAGACGTCAAAACACACCATTCCTTATTGTAACTGACTACCAACATTATAGTATCCACAAGTTGTACTTGCAAATAAGACGTCAAAACACACCATTCCTTATTGTAACTGACTACCAACATTATAGTATCCACAAGTTGTACTTGCAATAAGACGTCAAAACACACCATTCCTTATTGTAACTGACTACCAACATTATAGTATCCACAAGTTGTACTTGCAATAAGACGTCAAAACACACCATTCCTTATTGTAACTGACTACCAACATTACTGCTCGTATGATAGCCACTGCTTACGTCATACGCACGCACTTACAGGTGCACATTTATTTTCTAAAAATAGATTTTGAAAATGTCCACGTAATCGTGAAGCTTATGGCAGAAGACATTGAAGCGGTGGCGGATGAACCAACCAAGGGAGGGTGATGATTTCGGGAGGGGGGTATATTGCTAGCTACTCTGGCCACTTGTTTCGTTGCACAACTAGTGGATTGATTGGGTTTTTTTTAATTACATGTTAAAAATAACCGCGGTAGAAATGATAATTCCTAATAGTTTTTGTACATGTAAACACCACAACCATTAAGAAATACGAGGTCTAAGTAGTACTCATTGCACGACAGCTGCCATAGAATGAGTATCGCACATGGAGGTCGAAGTTTAGAATGGACGCGATGGCAAAGGAAGCCTCCGACTACTATGTCAGCCTCTGAGTGGAAGATGAAGCGTCGTTGTTAAACTATAACGAATTATGGCAATAACAGCAAGGCAGAGGAAGTTGCTCCAGGCGTTAGCAGCTACCTGCACTCCCCGACACGAGCGAGCCACACAAGCCTCTGCCTAGCTTCCCTCGCCAAGTCTCCACTTAGGCATAGTCGAGGAGGGATGCCGCATGGCTGGCGGACACAGACTGCACTGCAGGCCGCAGCTCGCGAGCTGCTCCAGCCATAGACTATTGTCCTGCCTAGACAACTCTCACTACCACACACTTGCCTCTAATAAGTTAGTTCTAAAACTATTAATCAAATCTTTAATTGTGATAAAATCCGTAATTCCTGTAAAGTATAATGCATATAACTATATTGAGAAGTAATGTGTGTCCTGGTATTTGTGTTACTGATCATGCGCATGAACATAGGTAAAGAAGCTGTAACGTACCCACCCCCACCCCCCTCCCAACAGTTGACAGTTTGATGGAGATACGTGTGGCTACGCCACAGGATACTTGTCATGGCGGCAAGTGATTAAATGAAAAATTGCTTCGGACATACAGTACGTCATCCCAGAGCTGCGTGTTGCTACGGAAAACATAGAGAATCACTTTAAATTTAAAAAAAATTACAACAGAGCAATGAGGTGCTGCTAACAAACCCATATCACACGAGACTACTAATATGAAGGCTTGTTTGTCGACGTCAGTAGCTGGACAACACACCACATAAGCACTGGACAACACACCACGTCAGTAGCTGGACAACACACCACATAAGCACTGGACAACACACCACGTCAGTAGCTGGACAACACACCACGTCAGTAGCTGGACAACACACCACATAAGCACTGGACAACACACCACGTCAGTAGCTGGACAACACACCACATAAGCACTGGACAACACACCACATAAGCACTGGACAACACACCACATAAGCACTGGACAACACACCACGTAAGTAGCTGGACAACACACCACATAAGCACTGGACAACACACCACGTCAGTAGCTGGACAACACACCACATAAGCACTGGACAACACACCACGTCAGTAGCTGGACAACACACCACATAAGCACTGGACAACACACCACATAAGCACTGGACAACACACCACGTAAGTAGCTGGACAACACACCACATAAGCACTGGACAACACACCACGTCAGTAGCTGGACAACACACCACATAAGCACTGGACAACACACCACGTCAGTAGCTGGACAACACACCACATAAGCACTGGACAACACACCACGTCAGTAGCTGGACAACACACCACATAAGCACTGGACAACACACCACGTCAGTAGCTGGACAACACACCACATAAGCACTGGACAACACACCACGTCAGTAGCTGGACAACACACCACATAAGCACTGGACAACACACCACATAAGCACTGGACAATACAACATTTACGCGGCTTTAATTTATTCAGACTACGAGGGTCTGAAACAAGATACGAAAATACTCGACCAGCAAGCTGCCAGGTAAGAAGCTGGCAAATATGTCGGAGGAGAAACATCTTAGTTAAAACTAAGTACCTATTTGATAACAAATAAAAATTCTTGGATGGCATTAAAAAAAAAAAAAAATCGGATAGGTTTTTTTTTTAAACGGCATCTCTTCTACAGACAGCACGGTCGCGGGGCATCATCAGAGGAGTGTATGTTCTTGTATGTAGACGCAGCAGTCGACACCCCGGAGCCGAGTTAGTGTTTCATTTAAAATATTTTAAATATATATTTTTGGAACTTTCTGTATGTTTTTGTGCACGACGACGTGGAAGTCAAGGTAGAAAGGAAAACTGAAACATGGCAGTGATATGCGAAGATGGCGGCTTGAGCGCACAGAATGTATTCATGTAAAGTGTTGATGTGATGGCCTCACGGGCCGGGCCCGCCCCGCCCGCTCGCCCGCCTTCCTAGCGCATGAACTACGTCTGAAATACAGGCGTTACCACTCAGCTCGGAACTATGAACCCTTTCTCACCAGATTTACTTGATGATTTCTGCTGTTGCAAATAAGATATGTTATGATGACGTGTGCTGTACTCAGACGAAACCTCTATTGTTTCTTCCTCACAGGCAATAAACTATAGAATTAGGAACAACCTATCATATACAACAGTAAAGTGGTTGACAAATCAGTTACCCACAAGGAAGGTGTAAGACACTGAGCCTTACACTGTAGAGAGGGTGCTGGCCAGAAACAACGTGATGTGCGTCTACACACAATGTCGTGTGCACTAGGTTTGAGTGAGTTAGACATACGTCCAATGTGCTTCTTGACACTTGCTCCATAATGTATTGCCACATCTAATGTTTTCCCCATTATTTTCGAGTAAAGAAAATGAGAAAGGATATTATACGTGTACTCCTCAGCATTATGTACAACAATAATATATTTCACTCAAGTCACAGCAGTAACAACACAAAATAAGTAGTTACATACAACAATCCACTTTCTCACTGCAAAGGAAGTATTGGTACAGTATATCACTACATACAGTAGGTCTCTGTGCTTCAGTCTCAGTATCGTGTATGCAAGCCATTACACGTATGAAAGCTCCCAAATGTTTCGGCATTGAATGAACCTACTTTTTCGTCGTTTCAGGGGCATTTTCGACCATCCATCTTCGAGAAACCTTTTAAGTTTTTTTTTTTATAGCCAGACAGGCAGGGCTTGGTTTATTGCCTTCCAAGATGATCCCACAAATGCTCAATAAGATTCAAGTCCAGACTCTGTAATGGAGCAAGAAGTCATCTGGAGGCATTATATAGTAACAACTCGCGAGTTTTTAAAGCTGTGTTTTTGGGGTCGTTATACTGTTGGAAACGGAAGACCCCGTTCAGGACGAGCTTGTGTACACTGTTGGACAAATTATCCCGCAACACACCAATGCACTTGTACTCATTCATATTTCCTTCAATAAAGACCATATTTCGAAATCCTGAGGACACCAGGCACTCCCAAACCACAACATATCCATCATCATGCTTTCGTTGTTGGCGGTATGTTTTGTTGGTGTCATTCGGAGTTCGATTTTCGCCACACTTTCTTTTGTCCGTCATAACCAAACACGATGAACTTGAACTTGTCTGAGAATACGACAGTGTCCCAGAATTGCAGTGGGTTTACACAATATTCCTTGGTAAACACAAGGCGTTACTTCTTGTTCATCTCCGAAATATGTGGCTTCTTTCGGTTGGATCTGCCATTAATATCGGCACTGTTAAAGGCATTCCGTACTCTCTGTGCACTTACTGTCTTGTTAGTAGTTGTGAGGTCCACAGCTACCGAGGCCCTGATCTGACTTTGTTCGGTGTACAGCCTTGTTTCTTATATTTGTGTATTATAGATTGTAGAGTGGTGAAGCTGATAGAAAGCATTCTACCAAACTCTCTGTAACTTCTGCATTTACAGTTCAGTAACACAACTTTCTCTCGAACGGAGGATGAATGTTTTCCTTTCCTTGATGCCATGGTGACAGTAGGCTACTGAACACTACCACATCTACCTTCAGACTTTCCTTGATGCCATGGTGACAGTAGGCTACTGAACACTACCACATCTACTTTCAGACTTTCCTTGCTGCCATGGTGACAGTAGGCTACTGAACACTACCACATCTACCTTCAGACTTTCCTTGCTGCCATGGTGACAGTAGGCTACTGAACACTACCACATCTACCGTCAGACTTTCCTTGCTGCCATGGTGACAGTAGGCTACTGAACACTACCACATCTACCTTCAGACTTTCCTTGATGCCATGGTGACAGTAGGCTACTGAACACTACCACATCTACCTTCAGACTTTCCTTGCTGCCATGGTGACAGTAGGCTACTGAACACTACCACATCTACCTTCAGACTTTCCTTGCTGCCATGGTGACAGTAGGCTACTGAACACTACCACATCTACCTTCAGACTTACTTGTAAACAACCCGTAGTAACGATACAGATACAGTAACTTGCGCTGCATGTTGTTTATACGACCGAACAGTATGAAGGCTCCACTCTGACAATACTTATTTGGGGATTCTAATACCACATTTTAATTTCTATTATCGTGTCCCTGCATACTGTCGTACAAAACATTGTGTACCTACTGTACCTCTGTCTACACGTATATCTTGCATGTTGAATAATCGCATTGAGCCCAGTATTACATCAACATGGGGTGTGCCAATACTTTTTGGAGCAAATGTACGTAAACAAAAACTCACACTTTATACGAGGACTGCCGAGTGCTTTCAAGACGTCGAGTACACTAGAAATGCAAATTTAGAGAACTCCAGCACTGCTAACAATTGTCTTTTACAAAGCGCTGTATGTCAATAAATACAAGTGAGATACACACCGAGATACTGGAGGGCACTGTATGGCAACTTGCTGCACACTTTCCACCAATCAATTGATAGGTTGCCCGCTTGAAGTAGACGCAGCACGGCGAGCGAACTGCTTGCCTTGCGTTTAGTGGCTGTGGTGCACTTGATGTGCGCTGCAGTGTCGCCCTTATCGCTCGCGCGTCTCTCAGTCGGCAACGTGGAACCAGCTCCAGGGAGACGGCCAGGTATGTGAGCAAAGGGTCAGCTTCCGGCTGAGTTTCCCAGTCAAGTCGAGCTTCCGTGGTGAGAAGCGTGTGCTGCGATAGTCGCAAGTTAGCGACAAAGACACACATAGTGACGTGTTCTCACGGGGCAGAGCGGCAGTGAAAGTCTCACACTCACAGCTCAGTCGTCGACCCCAACACGCAGTCTTCGCACTCTCCCCATCATTGTCCACATACGAGTAACAACCTCGGCTGCTAGAGGCTGTTCACGATCAAATGAGCGCTTTTGACATCAACCTTAGAAAAAGTAATATATTGTGACATGCGCACAGTAAAGCTGGTAGTAACGATGGATGCAAAGTAGTTCCATATCTTAACGTCGAATAACAAGAGTCAGGTGACCATTTGTGATTACTTACATGATTTCCTTCGCTTTCTCTTTTTTAATGAATTTTTAATGACTTTCAATAAACATGATTACACTGTGTACTTCACTGGAAAATAACGGATAAAGAAGGTCCTACGTTCATAAGCTTGAGACAACGTCCTATAACGACAATAGTCTTTCCTAGTTAACTATCCCTGATTCTTAATGGCTTGAAAGAAAACGTCTATATTCCAATAAATTATCCGCGCTGACCTAAACTCTGAGCAAATCGCTTGGCAATCTCTGAACTAAGGAATGGCGGCGCAGAATGATTGTAGTTTTGAGAAGAGAAGTGCCATTAGCTACCGGCACACAATATCCGTCACACAGCGGGGTGAGAGCGCCTATTGCATCGGGCGTCAATACACTTCGCACGACTATTCACGGATATATAACAATAACCCTGGCTGTGCGATATAACTAAGATTGCAGTACCCTCGCGAGGTTGGAGAGAAGCCTACAGGACTCGTCTCGAGTGGAAAATTCTAACGACCATCGCGTCAATAAGATACAATAAAAAACAGATTGGCATACAGGAAAACCAGGCGATGTTTACAGGCATACTTTCCGAAACATTAAGTTTATCCCTGGTAATAAGACAAGTGGGAGATTGAAACATGCATGCTCACTTATTCAGAGGAGTGATATGATTAGTCTATCCACAATGTCACAAATAACTGCACCAAGTAACTGTGTTTTTATTCGCTCTTTATAAGTCTTACTGAGGTTGGATAGGATATGCAGTATGCACCGTATGTTTTAAAGTTCATAAGTGATAAACAACCATGAGTGTTAATTTTCTGCACCAGTATCTCATATTAGTACTGAGTTTGATACCGAACTCAATAGGCTGTTCGCTGTAAAGTGAGCCCTTTTTGAGACCCTCGTAAAATTTTCCTTTCAGTCATATTTAAGCCTTTAACCACCTTTTTAATTAAATATTGCCACGTAAGTAATAACACAGCGTGTGTATTCCACAGCACTCAGAAGTTAACGTCTAAGGCTACAATTAAATATATTTATTGACTATTATTCCAAATGAGAGGGTTTTAAAAAGTGCTCACTTTACCGTGAACAGCCTATAACTCTGGAGACAGGCGCCGCGACAGAAAATGGCGGCCAATTTACATGCGTTGCCACCTGGAGAACACAAACTGTTGCAATTAAACAATGTAACTTAGAAACAGTTCTTCAGTATGTTAGCAAAAAAAAAAAAAAACTATTCATGTGTTTCAAATTAGATTAAGATTATAGTAAATAAATTATTTGTTTTCAAAATGAGTACGTATTATATTTCAAGCCACCATATCGCACGTTCGTATATCTCATTACACACGAGGAATATTTTTCTAAGGAATAAGCATGAATGAAAATCACAATTGGGGTAAAACGCACAAAATCATAACACGAATCTGTGTCTTATTATAAACATACGAACGTGTAACGACAAAAAAAATAAGTATCACTATTGTGTTAACAGTTGTGGGGAATGTGCTTGAGCGATGTAGGCGCATTGTAGTTTAGAGGCTAGCCTCGATGCTTTCGTACTAGAATCAACGTGTTAGTGAGTTCAAGGCCGCGAAGATTTTTTTTAACGAACAGTTATTTTTCGGTGCTTTATCAAACTTGTTCTTTAAATTTTTTTCTCACCATACACACGAAATATGAACATATTTATTATGTCTCAAGTTTACATTCACATAAGCGTACATATTTTAGCTTACTTTCCGAAGGGAAGAAAGGCTTACGAGATCTCCTCCTTGTCTGTGTAACCTCCCCCCCCCCCCCCCGCCAAATTTTTACAAGTTTTGAACGCGTCAATAGAATGTCACCAAACTCAGTACATAGTACTAAGGACACGTGACTTTTGCAGTTTTCAACCACGCTGGGAACTTACTTTCAAAATGGCGGCCGTTTAAATATTTTGGGGTGATGTCATATTTCGGAAACCATTAAGCCGATTTAAACCAAATTTTGTATGCTGGCAGAACATCGTGTAAGCATTAAATTTTGAAAAGGATATTGACATTAGTATCACTTTGGAAGATAAAATAAAAAAATTAAGATTTTACGTTATATTGAATCATCTCCGTAGTTCATTTACAAAGCAACTCCAAATAAAGATTCCATTTCATAACAAATCTATTACACTTGCAGCTATTTACATCACACTTGATACAGATTACAATAAATGAATAGCAAACATTTGCAGCTGGTGTGCTTAATAATTCAATAAGCGTTATATATACTATGCTCGTACCAATCACGCACATTTACAATCATGTTAAAACTGGCTACGGCCAGACTGAGTGTCCCAGGTCAAGAAGCGAGAGAGCAATACGGGCGACAATAACACACACTTCTAGCGCCTCATCGCTCCAACGCGCAAGGCATGCGGTGTTTCCTTCGTGACGATTTACTGTGTAAACCAGATCTGTAACAGTGTGGATTTATTACACGCGATGAAAGTACACAGATTAAACTAAGCCCGTATAATCGTACTTTTCTCTTACCGCTTAATGAAACTTCATAGGCAAGCTTTAAAAATGCGATATTCGACCAGTCTCATAATTTTTTTCTCTATTAATACACTTAATATGACAAAAGTAAAAAAATAAGGGCATAGATAATGGTTTTTGTCTTTTCTGACAAAAAGTCGTATTTGCAGAACATTTATTTACCGAGGCACGTGTCTACGCGCAAACAACAATTTAACAGAAAACGTTTCAGTAGATAGGAGCCTTAAAGGATCGGGCAAACATAACGCCCTATACAAACTTCAATACCACTTGAATACTACACAATACAAGCGGCCTTGAAAATCAATGGGAATTCCATAAAAAACATAACTGCAACAAGCAGTAAAATACAAAAAGTAAAGATTAATATAATTAAAAACCGAATAAAACTTAGTCAGGGGCCAAATACGATTACTCACAACAGCAATCCCAGCCTAAATTCCACCTACAAATAAGTAAAATATAGAATGGAACATGCTTAGTAATTTTCATGCTCGTGTGCAAATCAATGTAGGTATTACGGGTGGCGTGTCTTTGACTAAAATTAGACAATTTAATGTTACTGTGATTTCCATTCAAATTCCTCACTACTGTTACTCATATTTTACACTCAGCGCTATATCACCTTCAAATAGGCGTAGCCGAGTCATGTACAGGCGCCTTCATCCACAAAAAAAAAAGAGGACATTCGTTATCAATTAATCCCTATAATATTCATTAGCAAATTCATAGAAAACAAAGTGACCCCAACGTAGACTAAAAAACACAACATCAATAATTAGTTACAAATCAATATCAGGTGCTACTTTCCCATTTTTTCGCTCGCAGTAACCAGGCCGGTCCATTGAAGGGAGGGCGAACGAACTAAAAGGCAAACACTAAAATTGATACATTAACAGGGATTAATATTCGATCGGAGGCACCCCAAACCATATTTCAAAGGGGCCTACCACAGTGCTGATCGATAAAACTGGACAATAACAAAACGTTTCGACTTCCATCACCGAGTGTGGACAGGTTAACGCAAGCAAGAACAGGCGGCCGGGCCAGCCAAACGGGGCAGCGGCTGCAAAATATTCAGCTTAATTAAACTGGACAATAACAAAACGTTTCGACTTCCATCACCGAGTGTGGACAGGTTAACGCAAGCAAGAACAGGCGGCCGGGCCAGCCAAACGGGGCAGCGGCTGCAAAATATTCAGCTTAATTAAACTTCTCAAACCTGTACAAACACTCAGAATAATACCGCATACTAAATAACTAGACATTCCAGCCGACTAGCAAAATCAAGTTCACTAAAACCACGTAGCAACATGCATTTTTTAAGCGTGACATACGCTTATTTTCAGAATGGCAGATACAAAAATCATTTTAGCTTAGCGTGCTATACATACGAAACTATGTAATCGATTTTAGCTTCAGTTTTTACAGTGGCAGTATACAATCATCGAATGTGCTAATACATAGATTTTTCGTCCTCCAATTATGAAGATCGTCCCATGAAAAATATGGAGGTTTCAACGCTATATCTCAGGGACCAATCAACCGATTTCCACCCAATTCTTCACACTAGTAGCGCTATGGGTAAACTTACATGTTTTAGAAGCTCAGTGACTTATTTTCAAAAAGATGGAGGTTTCAACGCTATATCTCAGGGACCAATCAACCGATTTCCACCCAATTGTTCACACTAGTAGCGCTATGGGTAAACTTTCATTGTTTGAGTAGCTCAGTGACTTATTTTCAAAAAGATGCCCATGTAAATATTCTAGATTAATAAACCCTATCATTAAAAAAATTAGACTAATTAAATTCGACGTTGATGTTCGAATCCTACCACCATAATGTAGTTGATTGCACACTAGCTTATGGTGAGGGGTTTTCTGGGTACAAGTCCCGGATAAGGAACGTGTGTATTTGCAATTGTGTCATTACTGCTGCATGTGTTTCTGGTTTCATCTGTGATGATATTGATTTCAACGAAACAAGTCCAAACTATCAACTAGGTTTTTAAGAAATAATTTAAAAGTTCATTGTACCCATGTTGAGGAAAGTAGGCTCACTAGTTATACCAGTAACTGCTTGTTTTATTACGTATTAAGCGTTAAAATTACAATAAACAAAATTAAACCTTTTTAAATTATGTATTACAAGATCAAGATTACAATGAACTAACTAAATAATGTTCTTAGCATTCAGCATTTACTATGAACTAGCACTTTAAGAGAGAATATTCTGTTCGTTAGATAGCATTATTTTAGGAGAATTCGCGTTTACAAAAGTTTTATCGCCTCAAAATCCCACATATAATATTGTAACGTGCTGCAGCTGGCACCGACTCAGCTGCCCCGCGCCGTAATCGAAGACCCGCCTCGCCCTCCCCTCTTCCTGGAACGATGCGCTCGTGGCTGTCTGCCCCCTTCTCCTTCTGGGAATCCCGTGAATGCCAACAGCGGTGAAACTTGGTGGCGTCACAGGCCTCCTCTCGCCTGCTAGAGTTTCCAATATGTTTAGCGACGACGCAAGAATGTTCTGGTGAGACTGGCTGGCGCCTCAGTCCTCCGCGAAGCATCACGCGAGTTGGGGAAGATTCTAGGTGGCGGCCTAAGACACTATATATACTGCCGCAACCCAGCGGCCGGCAGTCTTTGACGGAAGCCGCCTGGCGGAGTGTGCGCGAGTGAAGTGAAGCGTGGACGACGACTGGGGATTGCGGGACGACGGCGAGTGAGGTGTTCGTGGCTTGAATGGACGAGAGGGTGTGAAACCTACGAGTGAAGCCTACTGTGCGTGAGGGTGCTTGGAGGATTCAGAACATTGCGACTGGTGGGACATGGACTGAACAGAGGTGGGACTGAATGGAAGTGTAATACTGATTTTATTGTAAATATTCGAACTGTCAAATATTGACGCATAAATTATAAAATAATTGAATAAGTTGATAGACTGTATATTGGAACTGATCTTTAATTATTTAATTTTAATTGATTTCTTTGTCGTAATTATAACATTTATTAATTGGTGTCAATTGTGAACAGCAAGTGATTTCAATTTATTGTGAGAATTTGAATTCAGATAATTTTGCTGTAGTTATTGTAAATAAAATAAGGAAATTATAATTAATTATTTAATTTAATTAAGACCTCCTTCCTTTAACGAACTTGGTATAGCCCACTTAATTTATAGAGAGAGAAATTGTAACAATATATAAACTATACATTTTTACCTGCAATTGTAAGAATTAGACAAAGAATATCAGCGTTTATAAGCTATGATTATCAGTACACAAGAACAATGCAGGTATAAGCTGTTCACGGTAAAGCGAACACTTTTGAGGTCCCACTTACTTTTCTTTAATTAATTTTATTTTCTAATCACCTTTTTAAATAAATATTGCCAATTAAGTAATAAACACGGTGGGTATATTCCACCGCACTCGGAAGTTAACGTCTAAGACTCAAATAAAATATATTTATTGACTATTTTCCCAAATATGAGGACTTTCAAAAGTGCTCAATTGAACGTGAATAGCCTATAAGAGTATACGCAAAACATGAAATATCACAGTTACCAACTTCCTGCTGGATGACCAAGTTTTAACACTTTGCTCGATGTTTGTAATGTGTGAATTGTTATACTTGTTTTCTATTTTGCGCACATGTCTTTCATTTCAGCGACGTCACAAATGGCTTTTGGGAAACCCTGAAGACAGAAAGTTCTTCAATTTTATTTAAAAGAGATATTTTATCATCTAAATATAGCCAAGTGTCGCAAAGTGTGTGATGACGCAAAGTGTCATATAGCGACTGTCGCAATAGGAAAATTGCCACATCTGAAACATGGCAAAACGCAAATTTGCGCTCGGAAGGAAACTAGTGTCACCTAAGTTATTCAGAGGAAACTTCCGCTCGGGGCGCGTGGTATATACTCCCGCGATGAGGGAGATTGTCACAGCACTGTCGTCTACTGCTTCGTGTTTATTCTGCCGCTGCTCCATCCCGACCTCGCTCCGCTCTGTCCACACTTCCCGCCAGCCAGGAGCCACAACGTCTACAGGCTGGAGCCACAACGTCTACAGGCTGGAGCCACAACGTCTACTGGCTGGAGCCACAACGTCTACAAGCTGGAGCCACAACGTCTACAGGCTGGAGCCACAACGTCTACTGGCTGGAGCCACAACGTCTACTGGCTGGAGCCACAACGTCTACTGGCTGGAGCCACAACGTCTACAGGCTGGAGCCACAACGTCTACTGGTTGAAGCCACAACGTCTACTGGTTGGAGCCACAACGTCTACAGGCTGGAGCCACGACGTCTACTGGCTGGAGCCACAACGTCTACTGGCTGGAGCCACAACGTCTACAGGCTGGAGCCACAACGTCTACAGGCTGGAGCCACGACGTCTACAGGCTGGAGCCACAACGTCTACTGGCTGGAGCCACAACGTCTACTGGATGGAGCCACAACGTCTACTGGCTGGAGCCACAACGTCTACAGGCTGGAGCCACGACGTCTACTGGCTGGAGCCACGACGTCTACAGGCTGGAGCCACGACATCTACAGGCTGGAGCCACAACGTCTACAGGCTGGAGCCACAACGTCTACAGGCTGGAGCCACAACGTCTACAGGCTGGAGCCACAACGTCTACAGGCTGGAGCCACAACGTCTACAGGCTGGAGCCACAACGTCTACAGGCTGGAGCCACAACGTCTACTGGCTGGAGCCACAACGTCTACAGGCTGGAGCCACAACGTCTACAGGCTGGAGCCACAACGTCTACTGGCTGGAGCCACAACGTCTACTGGCTGGAGCCACAACGTCTACAGGCTGGAGCCACAACGTCTACTGGTTGAAGCCACAACGTCTACTGGTTGGAGCCACAACGTCTACAGGCTGGAGCCACGACGTCTACTGGCTGGAGCCACAACGTCTACTGGTTGGAGCCACAACGTCTACAAGCTGGAGCCACAACGTCTACAGGCTGGAGCCACAACATCTACTGGCTGGAGCCACAACGTCTACAAGCTGGAGCCACAACGTCTACAGGCTGGAGCCACAACGTCTACTGGCTGGAGCCAAAACGTCTACAGGCTGGAGCCACAACGTCTACAGGCTGGAGCCACGACGTCTACAGGCTGGAGCCACGTCTACAGGCTGGAGCCACAACGTCTACAGGCTGGAGCCACAACGTCTACTGGCTGGAGCCACAACGTCTACTGGCTGGAGCCACAACGTCTACAGGCTGGAGCCACAACGTCTACTGGTTGGAGCCACAACGTCTACTGGCTGGAGCCACAACGTCTACAGGCTGGAGCCACAACGTCTACAGGCTGGAGCCACAACGTCTACTGGATGGAGCCACAACGTCTACAGGCTGAAGCCACAACGTCTAGAGGCTGGAGCCACAACGTCTACAGGCTGGAGCCACGTCTACTGGCTGGAGCCACAACGTCTACAGGCTGGAGCCACGTCTACAGGCTGGAGCCACAACGTCTACTGGTTCAGGCCATCTGCAAACTGCCACTTTTAGTTTACTGTAACATCACGTGAACCTAATTAGTAGACTGAAAAGATGACATATTTTGTATTTTAGTATTCACTTTTCACTACGTAATAGAACTTACTAACATACTAAATTACCAAATCACCAACCCTCGCTGAATAAGTGACTTGGCGGCTTCCGAATTGAACGTCCTTGAAATACTAGTATACTAAAAGGTCTATTTGTAATACAGACTCAGCATAACTACTTTATCACTTGTTTCAAACTTAAGAAGGGTCATCTCCCACGTTTACCAGATATCCCTAGAACATAACAAACATTTAATGTATTTTCTCTTCAGTCATTTGTCCATTGTAGTATAAAGTCACCTCTGTCCATTTTAAATGGACATCTTCTCACCTTGAGACGATGAACGCAGTTAGTTAATTATGTCACACGGCTGCCAAGCCGAAGATCAACTGTGGCGCAACTTTTCCTTCTTTCATCGTTATCAGCTGAGCTAACCCTTTCCACGTCCTCAACAGTTTATTGCTACCGGAACTCCGCCCCTTCGTCTTTCCACATGTACACTTCTGCTAGAACGTGCTGCATCAGTCAATTCGTCACTTCATCCTTCTACTGCACCTTCTGAAACACATATCTCTCCTCATTTTCAATTCTTCAACCATTAGCATTCTCTTTGATGTTCATTAAACACGCAGTTTACCCGCTAACTACTGCCTTGAACGTTATCACATCACTCTTAATGGTGCGAGATCCAAACAACCGGCCCTTATTCCAACACTTGTTTATTAATACCAATCCTCTTACAGCGTTCTGCCCATTCCTGTACTTCCTTTTAACCACTCACGCTAGATAATGTTACTTGTTACTGCAAATAAGGCCCAAGCAAAGATGTGATGTCTGCCGATTGTGGGCATACTCTACAAACGTGCATGTGGTTACAGCCAAGAGCGAGGCATTGCCCGAACTACGACGTGCTGTTAAAGTAATGATTGTACCGGCATATAAGATGTGATGCTCGCTGACATGGGAATAAGAAGGGTTAACTATGTAAGAACAAACAGGGATGCGAACCACATACATTATTATGTATCATTAATAAAGAGTAAACTGCTTCTGGATTACGAGTTAATTCTGTTAGAAACTGTTAAAGTTATTATCAACTATGTGGTGCACGCAGTTAAGCGCAGATTCACATTCAAGGTAACCCAGAGCTCGCTGTGTTAACTCTGCGTAGTTCTTATGTTCACGTTCAGATAGCGCAGATGTGTATTCACTTTGTAGTAAGCGCGACGCAAAGGTAAACTCCCCACACGTCTTCAATACAACATAAAGGAAATGTGGTTTACACCAGTCATAATGAAGGTACGATTTTATTCTTTAGTGTATTCTTGTTTATTCTTGCCACCCTCCGACTGGACTGTTTATTGTGTATCACGCCCCGACTGCACCAGAACTTGCTAACACTTTCGTTTCTACATGTTTGAAAGATAAACAAATTAATGGTTTGAAAAATTGTAGTACCCAAAGAAAATATTGAGTGAATATTGGCGTCAATTTATGTGAGTGATGGAGTTATTAATATTGGCATGTAGACATTAACTTAGTTTATTTTTTTTTAGTTTCGAGATACAGCGTATTTAGTAGTACTGAATTACAACTATCAAAGACGAGTGTTTGTTGACTGTGATGTGGCCACACACCGAGTCAATAAGGCGCAGTTTACAAAGGAGCCCCATGCTAACTTGAATGTGACTGTGCCTAAAGCTCGCGTGGAGACAGAAGAAGTGAAAGGTAAGGTAAGGCTCAGAGTTCGGCGAACCCTCCTCGGGGCGAGGGAGGAGGTATCCGAGACAAGGATGCACGTCCTGCGACATCCTAGCACGTAAGACAGTAAAAAGTGAGGACAGAGGGTAAGATGTGCGGGCAGAGCTACTGGCGCTCACTCGGGGCTAGCAAAGCGTATTGTTGCGGTTACAGCGCGTCTCGATGTTCCAGAGGAAGCTGCAGTGTAGCGCAGATCTCGGCAACACGCACACTACAACTACCCACAACTTCCTACACGACTGTGGAGTCTACACAAGATCGCCTCGTTACCTGCTATCACGTATTGTAATAACAATGTACGAAACTATTTTTGTAAATTATTTTATGTGCGTCCATTTGCCGAAAACGTTCATGACTGAAACTGACGTATATAAAGTTAATTATAAGATCGATGATAAATTATTATCAAAATTTTCTTACACGCAATCATAGTAAATATTATGGCGATGTTTCTCGAAAATTCTATTGTAAATTCTGCTTTCTGAAATATCCAGAATGGAAATGTGCTTAAATTTGGTTAAAAATGCGGTCTCTATCATTGATCAATTAATAAAGTATTCTTTAGCAAAACATTTTATAATGATGTAAATTATATACATTCTTCTTTCACTTACTATACAGTCACACATGACGGGTCTTCACTTGAGTTTGTCGCTCCACCACGAGGGGGGGGGGGGGGGGGAGAGAGAGAAAGAGAGAGAATGTCACAGTGGACGGATCAGAAAAGAGGCGAGATGGGAGGAGAGCAGCGATGCGGAAAATTGTTTCTCTGTGTGGCGGCACATAACTCAGCTGCTCTCCTCGCCGATGAAGTGTCATTTGCTTCACAAGCCGCAGCAACAGAAGACCACCGCACTTTCTTGTTCCTCTCCCAGGGGCGGACACCCTCCCCCCTCCCTCCTTCTCTAATACGTAAACGTACTGGGTTACATTACAGGAAGGTCGCTGTCCCATTTTCCTATGTGGCAATCCTGCCGCTGGCCAGCGGCCTTTCTCTTCCCCCGCCCTTGTATTCCCGCGCTGCTCCATACATCGCTTCACCATCACTAACACCTCGATGTTAAGGGCCGTCCAAACCTCTCCACTCCACTCCACTCAAGTCTAACATACCAGAATTGTTTTGAAATACTGATTTTATTTCATGACGGCTAGATAACGCCCCCCCCCCCCCGCCACCCTCAGACGCCACGTCTGCAGTCTAAACCCCATCTGTATAGCGGTAAACACCCCCCCCCCCCAAAAAAATTACAAACAAGATAATGTCCAGATCTGCTCGTGGTAGCATGCCAGGTCCACAACGAGCGCTTCCTCCTCACTGATATGAGGCGACGCAGAGAGAGAGAGAGAGAGAGAGAGAGAGAGAGAGAGAGAGAGAGAGAGAGAGAGAGAGAGAGAGAGAGAGAGAGAGAGAGAGTGTGTGTGTGAGCGCGCATACTGAATACACACGTCTGGTGGCGGGGGTCTCTGAAAAATATCTACAGAAAAAGCACTTTCAAAACATCATCTGCTTCCTTGCAAGGCACACGTAAACATCGGTGTAGCCTGGCATTAAATATTTTTTCTAGTACTTATCGTAGACTGTTAAATGAGGTCTACCCCAGCCCCAAACGCAGTCGAATTTGGGCAAAGTATTCACGGTTGACCGAAACTCAACCACTTGAGACTACAAACAAACTACATGAACCACGAATAATGCACGTTGAAGTGTCTAGCTTATCAAATAACTTGTTATTGTGTAATAAACTACCTGGAGTGTGGTAATAACAAGCCTCGAGGGACGTCAGTTACAAAGAAAAGAAGGGGGAACTGCATTCCGTGAACACACGAAAATTGGAGAATGGAGTGGAATGTGTGGGTGGTTTGGCCCCAGAAGTAGAGGGTGGCCAGGTTGTGAAGAAGGCGCGGGGTGGGGGGTGGATGGTAGATACGGAGGCTGGGGTGCAGGCGGCCCTGAGAAGTAGGCAGGACTGAGGAAGTGGGCTGTGTGCAGGAAAGTCGAGGACATAGTTCCAGTCGCAAGCCAACTCGCTGGAGGAGGGAATGAAACCTGCAGTCATGCTCACTGGTCAGCCTAACAGTCGAGCCAATATGGTACCTACGCGTGTGTTACACAACGGACTGGCAGCGAAGTAATAACAACAGTTCCGAGCCATACTGTTTTATTGAGTGTGAGATACGTACACTATCACTACTGAAGTCAACATTTTGTTATTTGTACACATAATAGCATGAATTTGCGCATTATAAACACACTTACTTTCCTAATCATTTTACTATTTCTACATACACGCCGCATTTATAACGTGGGACGGTCCATGGCAATGCTAATGCTACATCTAGTGGGAAAATACTAAATGAGGAGACAAGTAGATCTTCAGCAGGGTCCATTTTACCGTGCATAGCCTGTAGCTGTGCTAGGCACCCCCTCCCTCCCCCCACTTCTTAGCGCCGGGCTCCTATAGCCGGCAGCTTAACTTCCAGTATATTACCTAACTACCATCACTTCATTTTGCTTCGCTGGCGCTTACATTACTTTAATGTTAATTTACTAATGTTCAATATCAATATCATAAAAAAATGAAACCGCCACAGTAACTTGACTCATATCTACGTGGTGTGCAACAAACTGCCCAACATACTTTTATAACTCTACTTAGAATAATGATCTGCGCTTAGTACAAACAAAAAAAAAAAATTCCGAGGGAGTTCTTCAAAAAAGTATTTAAAAATTGTCACCGTCAATGTTACTTAACTCTGTTGTACTTACAAGTCACCCGAATAAATCTCAACTTCATGGACGTATAATAAATATGGAGGCGTACTTTTTGGCTTCATAATGAAAGCTGTGAGGTAACTGCCAACATGATCTTCACTCACTCGCGCGTCAGCTGATACAGCCTCTGGTACATGGCACGTTCTCACAAAATAGCAGCCATTAAAGCGCGCTCGTTCTTGGCACACACCGTAATTTAGCGTAGTAAACTGCTGCAGAAAAATGTATATGCTTTATTCGATGATAACTGTAATAGAAATGCAAAGCGAGTGAGCACGTGCTCAATTCTATATAACAAAATTCCAAGCCATGAAACGCCTTTACTTGCGTGTAAAGGGTGATTATAGGGGGACTTGAGGTTGTCGAAACTGAACGAACTGTAACAAAATACGGTCACTGCCAGGCCGCTGTGACAATACAGAAAGGACACTTTCTTATTCAATTGTTCCACCCCTAACAAACAAACTGCCAAACAGAGAAGGCTTATACACTAACTGTGATGACAGATGATCTCACCATGTGGTTTCCTACTTCCATTCTTCAGGAACGGCAGTGCAGTTTAGTTACTGATAGGTGCTTTTCCACACTCTTCCAAACATTACATTAAGCTTCTGACAAGTCGTCCCGGATATCAATGGAGTAAGACTGATTAAGAAGGCGTGGGACACTAATTAACAACAAATACGTTAACTGAATTCTACAGAGTTTTGGAGGCCAACATAGAAAACTCTAAAGGGCAATCGCAGATAACATATTTTTTTATTAATGTATGTGCAACTATTTAGCATCATATCTTGCGCCACGATAACAAATTAAAATTGACGCCTTCATAAATATAGGTCTACGCGCATACATCAGTTTGGTCCAATATTTGCACTCACAGTTAGAAAAACTAGTTTATTTGGATTTCACTTTCTTCAGTTTCTCTCTGTTGGCATCCACAACATTGTACAAATACTAGTGTTAATCTTTATTATATTTACAGATGCAATAAAAACAACTCGGGAAAAATACTACGCACTTAAAAATATAATTGTAAAGATATACCATATCATGCCTTGTAAGCCCTTGTTTCAAAATATTTCATGTGAAAACTAAGCTATGGCGGAACCGAAATTAGGCCAGACTGCCACATTTTTGCGGCAAACGGCTTCAAATAAAATTGGTCAAAGAAAATTGTATTCTGAAGGGGTGTTATCCTGCAAGTGTCTGTAGTTGGAGTGGAGGGGGAGATAACGGACGGTATCCGGCTAGTTTGCTGTTGGGGGGCGGGGATTGGGGTGGCTGGGGGGAAATAACCAGCTCTTGGCCCTGATCATTCCTCGTTGTGGAATGGCGAGATGAACGAGTGCTGGATATCGCCCAGAAAGCCATGACGAAGGGCTCGGGTGGAGGAAGACTCGCCAATCTCTGTTCACAGAGATTCTGTAGAGACATTTGATAGTTTCGAAAATAGTTAAAACAAACATCACCAGTGCCTGGACGAACAGCCGCCTTCCTGAACTCACATCATCAGAGTTCAGGACCCATTCTTTCACAAACATTTTTCATAAAAGGTAGATAGGTTTAAATTAGTAATACATTATTAAATAACTTCCTTCAAATTAAACACCCTCTCCCCAAATAAAACCAAAATTTAATTTAATTTAACTGATTAGGTAACAGTGTTGACGACTCCTAATTGGGATCAATGTGTGGGAGGGGGAATTAAAAATATCTAACAATCCCCTTTTCGGCTACTACCTGATAAGAGAATTGAATAACGTTATATATAGGAAGTACATTAATTACCATCATTTTAAAAAATATACTAGAGTTCAGTTGGCCGATAACCGAGCTCTGATAAAATCTGTAATTTCTTTGTTGTTGTTCTTACATCACAGACGCGTTATTACCGCGGCCACGTGTATGAAGCATATGTATGAAGGCCGTAGTTTAATATTAACTGATAATCCTTTTATAATTTCACGGGATAGTAATGAATAAAAATAATACCTTCAAAATACGCTGTAAAATAAATCTTGACGAAATTAAATAAGTTTTGCCCGCGAGAAGGATTACTGACTCTGTAGGCGGGGCTTAGAAAGTCCGGCTCTCTGGTTGGCTCCAAGAGGACACTCTTCGGGCATCCTCGGCCTCGGGTCAACCAGAGCGACGAATTAGCTGTGGTCGCCAAGACGAGGCAGAAATAAGAGATGGGGAGTACAGGCCTTCAGTAGGAGTTTACGGATTACTGACTCTGTAGGCGGGGATTAGAAGGTCCGACTTTCTGGTTGGCTCCAAGAGGACACTCTTCAGGCAACCTCGGCCTCGGGTCAACCAGAGCGACGAATTAGCTGTGGTCGCCAAGACGAGGCAGAAATAAGAGATGGGGAGTACAGGCCTTCAGTAGGAGTTTACGGGTTACTGACTCCAAGGCGGGGATTAGAAGGTCCGACTCTGGTTGGCTCCAAGAGGACACTCTTCAGGCAACCTCGGCCTCGGGTCAACCAGAGCGATGAATTAGCTGTGGTCGCCAAGACGAGGCAGAAATAAGAGATGGGGAGTACAGGCCTTCAGTAGGAGTTTACGGATTACTGACTCCAAGGCGGGGATTAGAAGGTCCGACTCTCTGGTTGGCTCCAAGAGGACACTCTTCGGGCATCCTCGGCCTCGGGTCAACCAGAGCGACGAATTATCTGTGGTCGCCAAGACGAGGCAGAAATAAGAGATGGGGAGTACAGGCCTTCAGTAGGAGTTTACGGGTTACTGACTCCAAGGCGGGGATTAGAAGGTCCGACTCTGGTTGGCTCCAAGAGGACACTCTTCGGGCATCCTCGGCCTCGGGTCAACCAGAGCGACGAATTATCTGTGGTCGCCAAGACGAGGCAGAAATAACAGATGGGGAGTACAGGCCTTCAGTAGGAGTTTACGGATTACTGACTCTGTAGGCGGGGATTAGAAGGTCCGACTTTCTGGTTGACTCCAAGAGGACACTCTTCAGGCAACCTCGGCCTCGGGTCAACCAGAGCGACGAATTAGCTGTGGTCGCCAAGACGAGGCAGAAATAAGAGATGGGGAGTACAGGCCTTCAGTAGGAGTTTACAGGTTACTGACTCCAAGGCGGGGATTAGAAGGTCCGACTCTGGTTGGCTCCAAGAGGACACTCTTCGGGCATCCTCGGCCTCGGGTCAACCAGAGCGATGAATTAGCTGTGGTCGCCAAGACGAGGCAGAAATAAGAGATGGGGAGTACAGGCCTTCAGTAGGAGTTTACGGATTACTGACTCTGTAGGCGGGGATTAGAAGGTCCGACTTTCTGGTTGGCTCCAAGAGGACACTCTTCAGGCAACCTCGACCTCGGGTCAACCAGAGCGACGAATTAGCTGTGGTCGCCAAGACGAGGCAGAAATAAGAGATGGGGAGTACAGGCCTTCAGTAGGAGTTTACGGGTTACTGACTCCAAGGCGGGGATTAGAAGGTCCGACTCTGGTTGGCTCCAAGAGGACACTCTTCGGGCATCCTCGGCCTCGGGTCAACCAGAGCGACGAATTAGCTGTGGTCGCCAAGACGAGGCAGAAATAAGAGATGGGGAGTACAGGCCTTCAGTAGGAGTTTACGGATTACTGACTCCAAGGCGGGGATTAGAAGGTCCGACTCTCTGGTTGGCTCCAAGAGGACACTCTTCGGGCATCCTCGGCCTCGGGTCAACCAGAGCGACGAATTATCTGTGGTCGCCAAGACGAGGCAGAAATAAGAGATGGGGAGTACAGGCCTTCAGTAGGAGTTTACGGGTTACTGACTCCAAGGCGGGGATTAGAAGGTCCGACTCTGGTTGGCTCCAAGAGGACACTCTTCGGGCATCCTCGGCCTCGGGTCAACCAGAGCGACGAATTATCTGTGGTCGCCAAGACGAGGCAGAAATAACAGATGGGGAGTACAGGCCTTCAGTAGGAGTTTACGGATTACTGACTCTGTAGGCGGGGATTAGAAGGTCCGACTTTCTGGTTGGCTCCAAGAGGTCACTCTTCAGGCAACCTCGGCCTCGGGTCAACCAGAGCGACGAATTAGCTGTGGTCGCCAAGACGAGGCAGAAATAAGAGATGGGGAGTACAGGCCTTCAGTAGGAGTTTACGGGTTACTGACTCCAAGGCGGGGATTAGAAGGTCCGACTCTGGTTGGCTCCAAGAGGACACTCTTCGGGCATCCTCGGCCTCGGGTCAACCAGAGCGATGAATTAGCTGTGGTCGCCAAGACGAGGCAGAAATAAGAGATGGGGAGTACAGGCCTTCAGTAGGAGTTTACGGATTACTGACTCTGTAGGCGGGGATTAGAAGGTCCGACTTTCTGGTTGGCTCCAAGAGGACACTCTTCAGGCAACCTCGGCCTCGGGTCAACCAGAGCGACGAATTAGCTGTGGTCGCCAAGACGAGGCAGAAATAAAGAGCTGGAGAGTACAGGCCTTCGGTAGGAGTTTACAGATTACTGTATTAATCTCGAGACATGACTGCTGGACGCTTGTTTGACATGTTATAAATTGATGACTCCTGAGAAGGGGGGGGGATGGTTAGTGAAGTAATTAAACGCCTGGGAAACCGATAAGCGATAAGAACACCCTCATGATAATTCCTTGCAGGAATTTAAAATGAGTTGTGACTCTAGTTTCTCCTATTAAATTCCGCATCACTCTCGCTGAATTAGCTGGCGCCAGCTGTATTCAGTTTATTAGACTGCTACATCGGCGTAGTACCGTTTGTCTTGAAAAGTTGGAAGGATATAATTTCCATTTAACATTTTCAAAACTGCACTGGAGCAGCCAATAAGAATCTTGCATGACAACAATTGCCGTTTCCGGAATCACGAAACTTTAAAATAGTGAACAACTGCTAGAAATGAGTTTACGTTATGAAGATGATTGATTTATCTAGAAACCTTTTGGGCATGAATGCTGTTTGGAGTTGTTAATTCATAATTTATATTAAGAATTCGGAGGCATTAGATTTCACTGTGCAGGAAATATCACCGATAAATAAAACATAAATGTATTAGGGAAGTGAAAATAAATCAAACATTCGGTACATTTCTTCCTGAGGCTGACTGCGTAAAACACAAAAGCAAGCAGTACCTTACTTATAAATTATAACTTTTTTAAAATGAAAATTTATTGAGTTAGTGAAGGGATTAGGCGGCTCTTAACATTGAGGTCTTGAGAGCCATTGAGGGTGAAGTGTGGTGAGTATGGAGCAGTGCCCCAGAAAGCAAGTGGGGGGGGGGGGCGGTAACAAGAGATCCCCAAGAAAACCCACCGACCAGCAGCGTCATCCTTTAAGATTTACACATACAAAAATCCGGCAGCGACTCTTGCCAAGAATCGAATCCTGTTCACACAGATGGGAGGGGAGTAGTATAACCACTACACCACCACGGCCCCTATGAAATTAAAATTAGATCCTCCCAGTAAAAAAAAAATCACAGCATGGCACATTAAAAAATATATTTAATATTAATTTAATTTATGGAGTTTGTTGAATGTAAAATGTTGATGAAGATATTTCGCTTTCAAAGTAGATAGTGATTTTCATGTGAGGGATGTGTGGTGTGCAGGTCTGCCAACTACAACAACGACACCGGAGAGTGCTCGCTGTCGGACATGGACCGAGCTACAGTGGCGGGCTCTGGTAGCGGTGGCCTCGTGTCCTCGGACATGGAGGACTACCTAGAGAACCAGTGTGTAGAGCAGCCTAACAAACTGTGCGAGTACAAGAAGCTAGCAGGCCGCATCCTCAAGACAGTGGACAGCGTGTATCAGGATGTCGGCTCGGCTGACGAATGTCGGGAACTTTGCCTCAACTCGCCCTTCCACTGTCGCTCCTACGACTTTGGCGACACTGGAGAGATGGTGTGCCGCCTCAGTCACCACTCCAGAGCCACAGTCACCGACATACAGGTGAGACAACAGGCGTCGACACTAGTATCTCTCATATAGTAACACTATATACGACGTGTTTCCTTGTTTTATATACATCTCACCTATCACAAGCGTTTACTCCTCGTAACTATCAACTACAGTATCATATTTTCGGCTAATCCAAAAGTTTACTTATATTTTATCTGTTAACTATAACATTTTATTTTATAATACGAATAAAATAGGGAAAAAAAAATTGTGTGTGTTGACAACGTCTGGTAAAAAGCAGTTCCCATGTAAATTATTACTAAATTGTGTACGCACATTATGCGGTGATTTGTCCCTTTGGTGTAATTCTCTAGACTTGGTTCAGGTTTGTTTGCATGAGGCGGAGGAATATCCTGAAAGTAGAACTTCAAGCAAGGCCAGGTTTCAGAAAAGTTGCAAGATGAGTTGATGGTAAAGTGAGAACTTTTCATGATGTTGGGAAGAAACGCCGTACCATAGCACCCGCTAACTGCGCACACTGCTACAAGCATGCAGGCAGGCTCCCGAGGAAGGTCAGTCGACAGTGAAACAGTGTCATCTTTACATTTATGGTGAATCAAGTTGGTGTTGTTCTACTTCGTACACATTAGATTATGAAATGGCATGTTAGTAACAACTTCACTGCCTGGCGCATATACAAAGACACTCGGTCCACGGCAGTAGGATACAAACCAAGAGGGAAGTCATATCTCAAGCACAGGACTTTGACAAGTAGTGGACATGAAACGTCTACACTTAGTGACGTAGTTCCAACTCCTCGATGAGAAGGTGCTCGCGGTAGCCTACATATGTAACACATGCACAACTGCACGCACGATAACCTCCTAGAGAGTCCTGCATGCTTTAGTTCTCAAGGCTTGTATCATGGGAAGTAAGCAATGCATAGAAAACCCACGAACGCAAATATCAGCGATATTTAGGTTTATAAGGTCACGCATATTAAATATAATATATTATATAGAAATATGAGTTATTAACTAAGTTACTAGATATTATGCATTTTATAAAATGTTGTTGTTGTTGTAATGAAAATTACTGGTAAAATTATGGCTACGCTAGTGCTGCCGTTACAGGAAATTTGTAATGTTTAAGAAAATACGTGGCAGACACTGTTCAACTCACAGAAATCATACGATGATATTTCCACGTGACAAAACATTAGAGAATATAGTTTCTGCTTAGTCACGTGACAATGTCACAACTAGATTGTTTTCCAAATCACAAATAAAATAAACCAATGTAGTTAAAAAAAATAGTAAACCTGCAGAAATGTCCTTATTCTCGACAGATGAGGGGGATTGCATATTCCACTGCGACCTGACAGTACTGGCCAGTATGCCGCAGGGCAGTGCGTAATTGGCAAGCCTGACTGCAGTCACCTCTGCTCAAAGCGGTCACACGATTTTGTCGCTAGCTGCAAGTCGGAACAGCTCACCAAGTCTACGTGGAACAGCTCACCAAGTTTTGCCAACATATTGTTTACGCTCTGTCGGTTGGGGCAAATACTTCGGTGCACCTTATGTAATAAAAGTAGTGGCGGAAATTTATAAATCCTAAATATTAAGAAGCAATTTTCTTTACAAAAATAAGATTAGGCAGGGCCTACATATCTTGTACACTAATGCCCCTCCCCTTCCCATACTTTTAAGCGTGGCGTATGTCATATCTGCAAAAGCTACTGTTCCAGTGGCACATGCAATCCATTACTTCGTACAGAGGGAATGTAAAACTGCCTGAAACTTTGCGCTGAACAAGCCAGTGTAAACCGCAAATGTTAGAACTTATCAAATCCCGCAAATCAACTCAACCTTCGCGACGCTCAGCACAAATCTTGCCCCATCTGACGCGTGAAACAGACGGCAAATACTTCAAAAGCAGATTTATTCTTCATGAGGAAGTGCGATATTCAAAATAACAGTCGATCCAGAGTACCGCGAAAAATTTCAGACCAAAACCGTTAGTGACTTTCATGTTGATGGCACTGCAGATACTGAGTCACTTTCCCTTAACACAATGACTTTATAGTTTCGATAACTAGATTATCATTATGTGAACGCTAGATAATACACCGATCAAATAAACTACAAAATTTCTCCAGTTGCTATACAATTTAAAATGGCCACTACTAAGATGTATTTTTTTTCAATCCAGAGGTTACCAACTACCAATTTAATCCTTCCGGTCTGTATGTACATGTACATTTACATTGAATATGAACTTGTTCCGATCTCAGTCATTTGATCAAAGTACACTGGTGTTTGAGTACATCACGACTACTTTTCAACATTAATAAGTAGTGGAAGCGATTAGGGATCACGAAGGCGTGTATATTTTTATTTGCATGTTTGCAGTGATAGGTCACTGAGGGTGTTGTGAACACTTGTCAAACACAACTAGGAGTGTGTGAGTGTGTGTGTGTGTTGTATTGCAGGATCCGTATCTGGACGTGCCTGAGGCGTCCACATACGAGCTGAGCTCGTGCTACAACGTGAGTATCGAGTGTGGCTCGTCGGGCATGGTGGCTCGCATCAAGACGACACGTCTCTTCGACGGCAAGATCTACGCCAAGGGTAGTCCTAACTCGTGTGTGGAGGACGTGCGAGGCAGACTCGAGTTCCAGCTCAGCATGCCCTACAACAGCGTCGACTGTCAGGTCAGCTTGCTACATGTACCCTTGCATGCCATGCACGCTTGTATCGCGTTCAGCCTTGGACACTCCTTCCCACTATAGGCTGTTCACGGTAAAGAGAGCACTCTTTAAGGCCTTTCTTAAATTTTCCTTTCATACAATTTCCATCTTCCTGCTGCTGTTTAATATAAACATTGCAATGTGACCAATAAACACATTGTATACAATTCACCACCCTTAAAATGTAATGCCTGAGGCTGCAATAAGATATATTTATTAGTCGTTAATGCCTGTTGGGAGGGCTTTATAAAGTGTTCACTTTACCGTGAACAGCCTATACCTGTTCTCCCATCACTTCACACCACAGTCGCCTTACATCGCCTGCCAACACCTCCACAGTGTCCATTTACGAATTTAAAATATCTATTACCAACAGGGAATTATCGATTACACTCACATTTAAATAAAGTAGCTGTGTAATATAACGATTTACGAAATTCAGTATGACAACACAAAATTAAATATCACGTGGAAATATTTTGCTAGTCTGTATCTCCACTCTCTTTGCGAAGAGCGAAGTGTACTGTTTACGTACGTTCGCACACAATACAAATAGCACACAATAATATTTACTTGAAGAAAATTGTAGTTGTATGCAACAGAGAGGTGAAGAGTGCACATGCGACACCAGGCATTTGGAACTGCCTGGCGGTGAGGAGAATGTCTACCTGCCAAACTGTTAGCAACACTGAGCTTTCTAACCTAACCAAAATTGAACCTTTGCTTTCTTGCAGCCAACTTTTCAAAATGGAAATCAGTAAACCATTCCCAAAATACTTATTTTAGCGTAAATTGCACTTTCCATCGGAAATTAGATCTGCCCTACACTTAACACTACCTCCAACTTGCAAAGAACAATCACGCCTATACGCTGATTTACAATTTAAAAATTACCATAGAATAAAAAAATTTCAAAACATTCACTCTGATAATTGCATACTTATTTCAAAAATATAATACATTTCCCCTTTTACGTCTAAATTTCACATATTCGGCTCATTAAAATTTCTTTAATTATTCACATTTCAGGTGAGCTTCTAGTAAAATTTTAAATGTAAAATCAGTGTAATTGCTTATATCGACACATGTTCTGGGAATACGAAAGTCTGTGTGTGTGAGTGTGTGTGTGTGTGTGTGTGTGTATATATATATATATATATATATATATATATATATATATATATATATATATATATATATATATATATATATATAGTGAAAATAGTTAGAAAAAATAACACAATTTTCAGGGCTTTCCTTAAAGGAAGAGATGAAAGTAGAAGAGTAGAGTAGGTAGATTGGTGGCAGACAGGGCGTGGCTGAAGTGTGCTTGTGTTACCGTGCAGGTTCGACAACAGGGCTTAGGCCGCTACGTCAACGACATAGTGATTCAGAACCACGACGTGATAGTGACGAGCTCGGATCTGGGGCTGGCCGTCACCTGTCAGTACGACCTCACCAACAAGAGCATCGCCAACGAGATGGACCTCGGAGTACAGGGAGAAGCGAGGCCAGCGCTCAGCGAGGAGGTGATCGTCGAGTCTCCCAACGTCGCAATGCGCATCACAGACCGCCGTGGAGACGACATCTCCTCCGCCACCGTCGGCGACCCCCTCGCCCTTAAGTTCGAGGTCCTCGACAAGGAGTCGCCCTTCGAGATCTTCGTAAGAGACCTCGTCGCCCTCGACGGCATGGACTCGCACGAGATCGCACTCATCGACTCCGACGGCTGTCCCACCAACGCTGACATCCTGGGACCCATCTACCAGGCCGAGAAGGGGGTGAGTACACGAGGATGGCCCCAGTCACAACCAACACTCATTACAGTACACTGTCTTACATTTCATACAATTCACTAATGGGCGCCCATTTGAATTCAATTATATATCCACAAATTACTGGCTTCAAAATTGTTTTTATTAAACTCGTTCTTCTTCTCCAGGACATTAAACTAATTATTAATCACTTCTCATACACAATACAAATCGATCTTACTTATCTTTAGTTATTATATAATTCCCTTTAAAAACATCTTACTGCGATTAGTTTAATAACATTCACCTATCTTCTTAATATCATATCATTAAAACTTATTGTAAATATCCACGTCCATCTTTGGAGATGGTGAGAATTATTCTAAACATAAAGATTTGTTCTATTTTACATCTGCCTGTCTCCTGTCCTGCGATTGGCTATCGTCTGACCATGACACATCTATCCGCCAATCAGCAACGGCGAGACGAGAGACAAGGATAACCTTGTTTAGTACTTTTGTTTAATTAGCATTTAACATTTCACGCCGACTACCCTGTAGGAAAGAAATTAAAATAACATATATATATATATATATTACTGAATACTGTCTAGAAACAAATGAAAAATACGTACATATGATCTCTATGTCAATAAACTATTACAATAATCTACTCATATAATAAAGAATATTTTGGACTAATATTAAATGAAGTGACAACATAAGCAATTAAACGTCTATGATCAACGGTAAACATAACCCCGAACATCTGCAATATTACAAGTGTTGTGGAGCACCTTGTAGGTATTTGTTTGTTGTTACTGCACCATGTCAATGGACATTCCTTCCTAAATATTGTCCAAAGAATGTATGGAAATGTGATGACGTCTATGGGCCTACGAAGGTCAATGTCATATACAGACACTTAGATGGTGCTACCCAAGGGTTTCACGTGATACCTTGATGATAATTTGTTGCGATAAAGAAGGCACATCTTAACAAACGAAAGCCCAGAAATCATATCTGTTACGGAAAATAATGGTAAAATACACTATTTGACAAAGAAACCGGAAAATTCGAAAGAGAGATCAAAACGTTACAAAATAAATTACATGGTTCTATAATGCAGTTATTAAAGCAAGTATAAACATTGGGGCCAAGTCCGTTTACAAATACGGGCACATAAATGGTGCAGTTATAGAGCACAATACTTGATATGGATTATAGCCTACTATGCAGGCAGGCAGGCAGGCTACGTGGCATGGCGTCATGCTGCACTGGAATACTATGGTTCCACACATGAACATGCGTCTGATGCTGGCCTTTGTTTGAGTGTGTTCGCCATGGCTTCAGGTGACTGAACCACCACTTGGGTCTGTATTGGCTGTAACTTGCAGTTTGCCATGCAGTTGTCGGGCTAGTAGTGAGACATGGGTGTGCCTGCAGTCTGTAGACATACGTTGTTGTAATGCGAGAAGAATGTAGAGGAGAGAGTGTGTTATTCGCCATGGCTTCAGGTGACTGAACCACCACTTGGGTCTGTATTGGCTGTAACTTGCAGTTTGCCATGCAGTTGTCGGGCTAGTAGTGAGACATAGGTGTGCCTGCAGTCTGTAGACATACGTTGTTGTAATGCGAGAAGAATGTAGAGGAGAGAGTGTGTTATTCGCCATGGCTTCAGGTGACTGAACCACCACTTGGGCCTGTATTGGCTGTAACTTGCAGTTTGCCATGCAGTTGTCGGGCTAGTAGTGAGACATGGGTGTGCCTGCAGTCTGTAGACATACGTTGTTGTAATGCGAGAAGAATGTAGAGGAGAGAGTGTGTTGTACGACATGGCTTCAGGTGACTGAACCACCACTTGGGTCTGTATTGGCTGTAACTTGCAGTTTGCCATGCAGTTGTCGGGCTAGTAGTGAGACATGGGTGTGCCTGCAGTCTGTAGACATACGTTGTTGTAATGCGAGAAGAATGTAGAGGAGAGAGTGTGTTGTACGACATGCGGAGTGAAGCATATCCTGCACCCACTCACAATGTAAGCCGCTACACCACCGCACGACGGCAGACGCTACACGCATCTCCTCACGTGTTGTCTGCCCCTACTACTCTCGACACACTACAACGTTGGATGTAGTGTGCTCGGCACCTTTGTCACGTGTTCAGGCTAATATAATCTCCACTGCCAAGACTATTTACGCCCTTCACATTCGGCCACTGCTTTCTGGATGTATCGTTTTCTGTCCACCAGTGTAGTTACTTCAGCACAAGTCATAAACTGACCCTTCGCCTAATATGTCCCATTAGTTGCAAGATATAACAGCCATACTGTAGATCTCTAATATTTGCTTCAAAGAGGGTATCGAGCCAGATGCGTCACAAACTGATAAATACCGATTTTTAAATTAATTGCATTTCTGATGGGACCAAATATGTAACAAAGAAAGTCTGTGATTAACTTTACAAAAATTAGTTTGCCTAAACGATAGACGGTAAAATATACAACAAAAATATACATAATACAGCTAAGCATGGGCATTTTATAGCACGTGCAAGTACTGTAAAATAACTCGTGCTTCCCAGATAAAAGATGACATTGAACTAGTGCAGTTATCTGAAAGGAAAAATCCTACCACAGCCTGGAAGTGCAGAATATTTCTTGGGATTCTCCAGACAGAGATACAGGTTTTTAATGGTTCTGTAAAGACAGTCTGCTAATTATTGCGCCATGACCAGCATTTTAAATGGGCCAGAACGCTAGGGATCACTAATCTCTATACAACATTACCTATCGAGCGCATGCCAAATAACACATTGTGTTGCAGACATATTAGTGTGGAGTTCCGAACTAGAACAAATCAGCTCAATAACACTAAAAAGAAGTTTCGCAAATGACAGCATAATTGCGTACTCGTAATGCATCGTTTTATTTCAGAAAAGAACCCAGTGCTGCTATTTAAACTGTTTTAATAAAAAATCTTATTTCACTGTCGCTTGTCGAAGCCTCACGACGGCTGCAGGGATGCCGTTGACATACAAAACCAAACTACATTAGAAAACGACGCGCACACATCCACGACTCGCGAGGACTAAAACCTAGAACACAAGCTGAGCTGGCAACAAAACAGGCCACTTACTTCCATGGTGTTGAAAGAGAGCAGTAATAGACGTTAAAGCCAGCGAAACACAAGACGGCATTTGAACCTGCCTGCACAAGAAAAAAACATCAGTGGAAAAATGCCCGTTTCTTGTCGCAGTTTGCAGCGAGCGCGATATCCAGTAGTCGCAGACAGAACACGGCAGAGAACTGGCGCGCACGTTTGAAGCTCACGGCCCGGCTGCTGACATTCTTGTCGGAAAATGTAATTGGTTCCGTTCCAAGTATTCATTGAGAAGTACAAAAAAAAAAAAAGGCGGAAGAGACGTGATAAGCACGACAGGAGCAGCAGTGGACCTGGTGGAAAAACAGGATGACTTGCGAGGCCTGAGGTTTACCCGAGTCTGACTTAGCCCGTTACGTCCTTCATCAGTTGTCGTCCCATGACAGGTCCTGCAGGGAGCTAAGGGTGACCTTGACCCGCGCATCTGCAGCTACATCGCCACTCGCCCACCACACGCTGTGTATTCTACCACCTTAAGTACAAGTAACATTGATGTGGCTTCATCACTTTATTCAGGTGGTTATTCAGGTTCAACTATTAGAAACTTTAATATGCTAATATCAATACAACGTACATTATAAAACTGAAAGCAAGAGAAATAGCTGCAGTATGCAACGCGCCGTGAGGAGACGACTCCACTGTTACCAACCTTATCTGGCGCACGCCAGCCACCATGATCGTGCGTGCACGTCACGTGTACACAGCAGTCACATTTTTCAAAGGTCGATTTCAGAAGCCACCAGTTACTGTATCAAGCTAGAGCTGAGCTGGGCTGCGGCTCACGAAAGGGAGGGTATACATAAATGCCACTGTTATAACCCTGTAGTAGTCAATTATACAACTGCACAATACAGTGCACTTAATTATTGGGTAATATTTCATTTTATCGTTTTAAATTTCCCCTAAACAGCGCTAGATCTTATTAAGGAAACACTATTTATTAAGGAACGGGGAAAGAATCGGCGAGGACCTAAATTATTATTCCAGCATTCACCTATGGGCTTATTCTAAATTATTCGTTAATTTCTCGTATTCGTTAAGTTTCGAAAGCTCTCGAAAGGAATAAAATCTTCGAGAAAGGCAATTTCGTATTCTAAGTCATAATTCGTTACAGCCATCCGAGACTTCGACAAGGTTCGAGTTTTCGTTGGCGAATGCAAGGTGGAAACGCTATGCACACGAACTTTAATCGTTTTAGGAGACTTTGTTTATACATTATGAAGAATTAAGTTTGAAAACAAAAATAAACATAAGTAGTAAAGCCCTTAAAACATTTTGTTTCCTTTTGGCGTATTTAAATATATATATATACATATATATGCATTAAATAAATAATGTGTTCTAGGAAAAAGGTATATTTCGTTCAAGTGTGTCAAATTTACTGAAGACTGCGTACCATTTTCTAACTCGGCAGAACGTGTAATGTATTACACATAAATATACTTTAATGTCGTATGCACTGAGTTGAAATAGACTCCCTTGTACGCCGATAAGAAACAGAAGACCGAACTTTGGTTGTTACGTGCACGAAGATTTTTCTCAATGACCATTTTGCAGTTTGGTTATAAGCTATCTACAAACAAGATGTTTTCTCAATTATGTATAATATCAAGAGTAGAAAATAGGCGATGGACAACAAACTAGACGCTTTCGTGTTTCTAGTCGATTATATTAATATCAATATTTGAATTTTCACTCAATAATTTTCGAGAGAGAGAGAGAGAGAGAGTATATTTGTTGTAAACTAGCAAGAATTATTTACAGTTTAGCGCTACCTACCATTTTAATTACGAACTACATTATTCAAAACGATCTATTTTTCAATAAATTAGTGTTTATATTCTCCTATTTCATTATAAACAACTGTAGCAAAATAATAGCCAGCATACACTGCTACTTACATAGTTTACAAATTAAAACAAAAAGGTGAATTAGTGCGTTGAAAATATTTTTTGTGCAATATATGTTTATGTTCCTGTAATGCATTAAGGCACATTACTTCCCAATTCTCTTCTTTCGCAGTTGCAAAAAACAATCGGCTACACACACAAGCCAAGTTTGTATAATAAAACTCGGTAACGAAGGCTCGAAGGGCTTCGTTATCGTTTCGAGTTTCTTAACGAACAAAATGACGTCAAACGAACACTGGAATGAGCTTAGAATACGTCATTTACCTAGGAGACGAAAATGAGAGTAATTACGAATATTTTTGTCGAGAGGAAACGAAACGAATAACTTAGAATAAGTCTCGTGGAGTGGAAAACCAAAGTCAGGATGTGAGGAGCCAGATCGTTGTGAAAGTCAGAATGTGAGGACCTAGGTCGTTGCGAAAGTCAGAATGTGAGGACCTAGGTCGTTGTGAAAGTCAGAATGTGAGGAGCCAGGTCGTTGTTAAAATCAGGATGTGAGGAGCCAGGTCGTTGTGAAAGTCAGGATGTGAGGAGCCAGGTCGTTGAGAAAGTCAGGATGTGAGGAGCCAGGTCGTTGTGAAAGTCAGAATGTGAGGAGCCAGGTCGTTGTGAAAGTCAGAATGTGAAGACCCAGGTCGTTGTTAAAATCAGGATGTGAGGAGCCAGATCGTTGTGAATGTCAGAATGTGAGGAGCCAGGTCGTTAAAATCAGGATGTGAGGAGCCAGGTCGTTGTGAAAGTCAGGATGTGAGGAGCCAGGTCGTTGTGAAAGTCAGGATGTGAGGAGCCAGATCGTTGTTAAAATCAGGATGTGAGGAGCCAGGTCGTTGTGAAAGTCAGAATGTGAGGAGCCAGGTCGTTGTGAAAGTCAGAATGTGAGGACCCAGGTCGTTGTTAAAATCAGGATGTGAGGAGCTAGGTCGTTGTGAAAGTCAGAATGTGAGGAGCCAGGTCGTTGTGAAAATCAGGATGTGAGGAGCCAGGTCGTTGTGAAAGTCAGAATGTGAGGAGCCAGGTCGTTGTGAAAGTCAGGATGTGAGGAGCCAGGTCGTTGTGAAAGTCAGGATGTGACGAGCCAGGTCGTTGTGAAAGTCAGGATGTGACGAGCCAGGTCGTTGTGAAAGTCAGAATGTGAGGAGCCAGGTCGTTGTGAAAGTCAGAATGTGAGGACCCAGGTCGTTGTTAAAATCAGGATGTGAGGAGCTAGGTCGTTGTGAAAGTCAGAATGTGAGGAGCCAGGTCGTTGTGAAAGTCAGGATGTGACGAGCCAGGTCGTTGTGAAAGTCAGGATGTGACGAGCCAGGTCGTTGTGAAAGTCAGAATGTGAGGACCCAGGTCGTTGTTAAAATCAGGATGTGAGGAGCCAGGTCGTTGTGAATGTCAGAATGTGAGGAGCCAGGTCGTTGTGAAAGTCAGGATGTGAGGAGCCAGGTCGTTGAGAAAGTCAGGATGTGAGGAGCCAGATCGTTGTGAAAGTCAGGATGTGAGGAGCCAGGTCGTTGTGAAAGTCAGGATGTGAGGAGCTAGGTCGTTGTGAAAGTGGCGAGTGGCTTACTACGTCGCATTACCGCGTCCTTCTACACTGAACATGGCTGCCTCCTGCTCATCCAGATCGCTGCCAAACTGTCCGCTTCTATGGAACTACAACTGACTATATCATAACTGCTATTATATTGTTAAGGTGGCCGCGGGTTGAAGGACTCTTGCTTGTCTGAGGCCTAGATGCGTGGGAGCACTAGGGGCGACCGAGACATGCTCATCAGCTCTCTCATCGCCTCTACGCGCAAAGCACTGAACTGCCGTGCAGCCTTGTCGATAACGCGCCTCTATGACACTTTCACCGGAGACCCTAACATTTTATGACGTAATAATAAAAATAAATGTTTGATGAACGTCCCTACTCCTCTTTCAACGCTTTGTACCGGAATGTTCTTACCTAAACATGACCGCGAAAACACCCGTTTGAGCCATTTTCACTATCAAAAAACCATGTTTTACAGATAAATGGAGGAACTGAAAAATGTATACAGGCGTGTAACGTTTCTTAAATGCTATTCGTAAACAGACCTCACTCAGACACGTGGGGCGGTTTTTAAATAAAACGCGTTCCGCTGGAACACTGCACTGCACTGAACTGGGTCTGTGTGTTGCCTTCCCAGGCGACCTGCCACATTAAGAACTCATCTGACGTATTCTGTGGAGAGAGCAAGACGTTACCAGAGATAGTTTACGTAACTGGTAAAAGGCCGGCTGTGTGCTACGCCATTTCTGTTACGCTTGAGACTTGGAACGAGCGACGTGATTGGACGACTGACTGGCCAGTAACTATTACATAAGAGCATCTCGACAGCAATCCAGTGATAGCCATAAAATCCCATACGATCGAGTGAAGCGGTGACGGGGGAACGTTAAAAAATTGTGTCTGACTGAGTTGGGAAGATGGCCGTTTGTTTTGCGTGAATACATCTACGTTGTCGCGCTCAGATTCCTTAACGCGCTCGACACAGTAGAGCATGAACTTTCCTTCAATCCCAAGCTGTTCTGCACTTGTTCGTCAATTTAGGTATATCGTCAATGAATACAAGATCACCAAACCAGGAGCTTACATACAGCCCCATACCACAGTCCACCGGCGTGTTTTACAGTCCCTCTCAAATATTGTTTGTTCTTAGCTCCTAATTAGGCTTTCTCCACACTATTTACCAACTATCTGAACCATGCATGTCGAATTTGCTTTCATCTGCAACAATGTTTTACCATCAAAGATATTATCTTGATACACCGTTGCGAACTACAATATTTTGTGTCTTTTTCTCTCGCGAAGTTAGAGCTTTTTTTTTTTTGTGCAGCCCTATTATTGTAGCAGACTTTTTTAAACGTGCTTCTAATTGTTCGGGCAAGAACTCAGCACTTATCATACAATTATTTTTTATTTGTTTCACATTCATTGATTCATTTTGATTTGTCTGTGAGGACTTTGGGACGGCCAGTGTGTTATGTCGGCTCCATCCTGACTTCATTCTCATATTAATGGATGGCATCAGCCACTGTACCTACTTCTTTACATCAGCAGCATTTCTTGCTTCCCCTCATACTGTTTTTCAACAACAGTACGATGCGAGCTGTGGATGAACTCTGTTGCATTAGAAACTGTAATTTCACACAATGTTGTATGTGCATGTATAGTTTTTCACTTAAATACCGAACGTCATAGCCTGTCTGATGAACGAGTGGTCTTTGTTTACACCACTGAAGGCAGTCCTGTTTGTAACTGTTTCTCCCCTCGCCAACCCACATGAAATGTTTACGTAAATACACTCAGCTGCCTGACTGACAACCTAGCCAGCATGTCACACAACATATTGTTACTATTTATCAAAAGTCAGTAGGCTTAACCATGTTCTTTAGGGATGGATTATATTAAATAAAGTAGTTAATTATAATTTCCTACTTCATTTACAATAACTACAAATAAAATTCCCTCAACTGAATATCTCACAATAAATTTTTCTCTGTAGCTAATTACAGTTTATAAACTCAATGAGTACAATTTACAGTTACCTCAAATATATTAATGCAGTTAAATAAGCAATTTCACTGATTTAATTTATAAATTAGGATATATGACCACATTTGACACGTGTACTATTTACAATAAAGTCTGTATCACATGTTCATACAACCCCACCTCTGTTCAGTCCAGGTCCCCCCAGTCTGCAATGTTCTTGAGTTCTTCCAGAGCACTCGCACACAGTAGCCTTCTAGCCTTCACTCTTCGTGTTTCACGCCCTTTCAGTTCATACAACTAACACCTCGCCCGCCGTCGTCTCGCGATTCTCGCCGTCGTCCGACCTCTTCACCGATGTCCCTCGCCGCACTCGACTTCGCACTTCTACCAACATACTGCCGACCCCCGGACAGCTGCGATATTTATAGTTTCGTCGGCGAGCGTCCATATATCTCTCTAAATACCGCATTGCGTCGAGGGTCCTTGTTCCCACAATATTATTGCACATCCTCCCAAGTTGACGATTGGGGGCGGAGGGGTTGTAACGCCAGCCAGGTCAGCTGTCAATCATTCCCCGAGCACCCGGGGCAGACCGGCAATTAGGAGGGGAGGATCGAGGTGGGTTACCCCCCTACCTCCCAACCCTAAGCACCGGACCGCACGCGCCTGATGCGAGAGGCAGTGCACGTAACAATATTTTGCCATAAGAACAACTGTACACCAAACATATTTCGAAATTGTGGGAAAAAAAAGTGCACTCGCTCGTGAAAAAGCAGACTGTAAAAATGTTCATACACTGATGCATATTTACAGGAAAACTTACAGTTTATAAGTGATAAAGAGATTTTGTAATGGGAACATAATGATCAGGTTTTCAACAACGAGCCGTAGTATTACAAGAAGAAGGACGTTAGTAAAATCAGTCGGAGAATGGCCTTAGTTTTAGTTAGGGTTAAACGTCGGTCGGGCACCAGAAAATAGCAATAGCATGTTGTATCCGGCCGTCAGGTACTGTAAGTCCTGGCGACTAGCCTCCTCGCCTCCTTAGATGCCAGTTTTTAAAATGGCCTGCGGCTGCAGCTGGTGTTAGTGACGGCCCGGTGGTGTACAAACTGTTACAAACACATTTGCAACTGATAATGCGGAGACTAATGTTTTCAGCACGGCATTTCCCTTCGCCGGCCCAACCAGGTGGCCAGACTTGCGGTGGTGCTAACAGTATGTGGGCTAGTAAGGATGGTGAACATCGCAAGGAGAGAAGAGATGCGCGCGCAGGCATTGCTTATGATATCAGCTGTCTCACAAACATCAGGTGGTGTGTGATTACTGCAGTTACCAGATAATTGTAGGACGGCGTACATGCTGGCGGATCGTTCTGTAGCCACAATCCGTGAGAGTCTACATGTAGATGTACACTTGTACCTGAGCAGAGTAGTGAGTGTGTGTGTGTACTTGTGTGTCGCAGATCCTGCTGTCACACATGGATGCCTTCAAGTTCCCGTCATCCGACGTCGTGCAGTTCCGCGCCCTCGTCACGCCCTGCATGCACGAGTGCGAGCCCGTCGACTGCAACGTCGAGGACCCTGCAGGCGAGCTGCGTAGCGTCTCCTCCATGGGGCGGCGGCGGAGGAGGCGTGCCGCCCCCGGCACCAGCGCCGACATGCTGCTCGTCCAGGCCATACACATCTCCGACAAGTTCGGCTTCGAGCAGCAGCAACAACAACACCATGACAACTTCACCCGAGGCAGCGCCACCATGTTTGAGTCCGCCCCCGCGCCAGCCCCCTGCTTCAGTGCACCAGCCATGGCAGCAGCAGGGGCGGCACTCGTCGCCGCGGAGCTGGTCGTGCTGCTGGCCTGGGCGCTGGCGTGGCGCCACCGTCGGAGGCAGGCCAAGTGTGGAGGCGGTTCTCTCGCGGGGGCGACACTCACCAGCGACTCTCTCAGCAAGCTGTACGACTCTGGGTTCGCGCGCCGCTTTTAGCCGCCCCTCTCCCCACTCTTGCTCGCTAGCTACACCTGTGGTGCTACGACTACTCACACTTAGCTTCTCCTCAGACTGTTACAGCGACTGCAACAATACATACATGGAAGAAGTGATCGACATTTTCATCTGCTAACCACGTCTGCTGCCACTTGCTTTATACGACCACCAATGTTGAAGATATTACTTCTGAATGCATCCATTTTTAAGACAACCAGTTCAAATACACAAAAAAAAAAATCATTCACCTTTCTTAGGAAATTCTGCACATAGCAAGAGTTTTTTTTAATTTTATTCATTCATAATATTTTTGAAAAATTTAAACGTTAAATTTTTATAAATGTGTCAGTATTCCTCAAGAAATATCACATAGGATAATTTTTGTTTGAAATGGTTATCTTTAAAATTGATGAACTCAAAAGGAATTTAATCTCAGCAGCTGCAGGCTGGGTTGTGGTGAACTCGATAAACATTTCTTCCCTCGACAATTCTTAAACTATACGGTAATTATTTAACTATTGACAACGTTAAATTATTTGTACCAAGTTATAATTTAGTTTTGATAGTGCAATATTTCTGTCCTCGATACAAAAGACTGCCTTATTGAAAACAGGAAGTGGAAGAGACTATTGTGAGCTTCCATGGTCCGCCATGCTGGAAAGAATGTCACGAAGTCACAATGCCTTACCTTCTGTGCGAACACTTCGTCAGAGTACAGGAGAAAATAAAAGAATGGCGATGTGATCTCCGAATCGTATGTAGCAATCTTATGACACCTTCTTGCAAGCGGAATTGTGCGGCGACAATTACAACAAATGTTAAGTTGTAAAATGCTCAAGGCTACAATAAGTCTGACTGTTGTACATAAGAGGCGCGAGGCTAGTCCTGCGCGAACGTGGCATTCTTATAGGGGAAACTGGTGGAGGCTGGTAAAGGAGAAGTATTATTTATAGCATCTGAAAAGGGAGCTCGAGATCAACGACTCCTCTATGATAGTGTCTGGGTTTTTGTGTCCGAGCTCCAAGTAGTGTTCTGCTGATGCCATTTTTTTTTACAGTTGTTGTCTTTAACTCACTTCCTCGTGAATATACATTGCGAAACTAATACTGAGTGATGAATGAATCGGCAAGGGAATGAGAGCGTTAATACTAAAAGCTGAGTCCTCGGCAGCTATACGACACAAGGAAAGAAGGATGACCCCAACACGTGTTCAGATTGTAGCGAGCTAATTAACTAGTTCATTCATAAGCAAAGATTGTAGATATGGCGCTTGTCCTTTTTTCCTTAGAAAAGAAGAAACCAGTAGGCCATGTACTCTTTATTTCGTTGGAAATATTCACACGCACTGCTATAGCTAACACAGGTTTGTTGAACAGCATATCCAGGAAACTACAGTGTTATTACACACGCCTACTGGCTTCTGAGCTAGTATCCACATCACTCAGAGCTCATTGTGTAAATATTTATGTCCACTGTATTAAGTTTAGATATTAAAAACTTTTGTAAAGAAAAAATGTTGTTACTCCGTTTTCCCTCTCCTTCACTACATCACAGTTCACTTTGCGTCGGGTAACTGGAAGTAACTGCTGAAACTAACCTTGTAGGACAGGGAAGAGAACTGGTCAGCACGAGGGTAGGTACACATGTCCTTGTAGGACAGGGAAGAGAACTGGTCAGCACGAAGGTAGGTACACATGTCCTTGTAGGACAGGGAAGAGAACTGGTCAGCACGAGGGTAGGTACACATGTCCTTGTAGGACAGGGAAGAGAACTGGTCAGCACGAGGGTAGGTACACATGTCCTTGTAGGACAGGGAAGAGAACTGGTCAGCACGAGGGTAGGTACACATGTCCTTGTAGGACAGGGAAGAGAACTGGTCAGCACGAGGGTAGGTACACATGTCCTTGTAGGACAGGGAAGAGAACTGGTCAGCACGAAGGTAGGTACACATGTCCTTGTAGGACAGGGAAGAGAACTGGTCAGCACGAGGGTAGGTACACATGTCCTTGTAGGACAGGGAAGAGAACTGGTCAGCACGAGGGTAGGTACACATGTCCTTGTAGGACAGGGAAGAGAACTGGTCAGCACGAGGGTAGGTACACATGTCCTTGTAGGACAGGGAAGAGAACTGGTCAGCACGAGGGTAGGTACACATGTCCTTGTAGGACAGGGAAGAGAACTGGTCAGCACGAAGGTAGGTACACATGTCCTTGTAGGACAGGGAAGAGAACTGGTCAGCACGAAGGTAGGTACACATGTCCTTGTAGGACAGGGAAGAGAACTGGTCAGCACGAAGGTAGGTACACATGTCCTTGTAGGACAGGGAAGAGAACTGGTCAGCACGAGGGTAGGTACACATGTCCTTGTAGGACAGGGAAGAGAACTGGTCAGCACGAAGGTAGGTACACATGTCCTTGTAGGACAGGGAAGAGAACTGGTCAGCACGAGGGTAGGTACACATGTCCTTGTAGGACAGGGAAGAGAACTGGTCAGCACGAGGGTAGGTACACATGTCCTTGTAGGACAGGGAAGAGAACTGGTCAGCACGAGGGTAGGTACACATGTCCTTGTAGGACAGGGAAGAGAACTGGTCAGCACGAAGGTAGGTACACATGTCCTTGTAGGACAGGGAAGAGAACTGGTCAGCACGAGGGTAGGTACACATGTCCTTGTAGGACAGGGAAGAGAACTGGTCAGCACGAAGGTAGGTACACATGTCCTTGTAGGACAGGGAAGAGAACTGGTCAGCACGAGGGTAGGTACACATGTTCTTGTAGGACAGGGAAGAGAACTGGTCAGCACGAGGGTAGGTACACATGTTCTTGTAGGACAGGGAAGAGAACTGGTCAGCATGAGGGTAGGTACACATGTCCTTGTAGGATAGGGAAGAGAACTGGTCAGCATGAGGGTAGGTACACATGTCCGGTGACTATCATAGTCTTGTGATGCTACACAAGCTTACAGATATCCTGTGCACAGTACAACACACAGTTAGTTCAAAGATTAGCATTTCATATACAGTCAGGTTTTGTTGGAAGCCGACAGTTAAGAGAACAACAATAATGCATGTAAGCACTTTTAAAATCTTTGGTTACAGATACTGCACAGCCCGCAGTTTAAAGCTGAAATGCAATTACAATGCAATTTGATCTAACTGTATTAATATTTTTTTTGCATAACTTCTCTTCTAAATAATATATTACAAAATGGGATCAGGAACTTTGAACATATATTACATGCGCAAGACCAAATTTTTTCTCTGTGAATGATATAAAATTGGCAACGAAAACCAATTAAACTCTGAATAAAATAAATAGCAATTAGAATTGTGATAGAGTAGTTGGGAAAAACAACGGCCGTTGATCCACAAACATATGCAATTTAAGAAAATGCCTATCACCACAACAATAACCACGCATTACAAAACGATACCGAAAGTAGAATATTTACTTGCTACAATAGAGCGCTTGCACGACCCGTTAACTTGGAGCAACGACTCCAGCAGGAGTAGGCAGGGTACTCGTCACGTGTCTGCTGCGACTGATAGCCGAGGAGACAGTGAAGACAGAAGAACTGACTGCAGCTCGCCCCCAGACTGAGACTGCACCGCAGACAAAGTGTGTCTCGAGGTACTGCAGCAGCAGCTCCTCCAGTGAGCCTGGCGATTGGCCGTACACCTCAACCCACAACTAACATATCAATGTATGGCTATCAGAAATGCTACACCACAACGTAAGCTCGTTTTTAAAACACACAGTGCTATTCCTCGGTTTGTGCACAACGTAAGCTCTCGTTTTTACAACATACAGTGCTATTCCTCGGTTTGTGCACAACGTAAGCTCTCGTTTTTTCAACACACAGTGCTATTCCTCGGTTTGTGCACAACGTAAGCTCGTTTTTACAACACACAGTGCTATTCCTCGGTTTGTGCACAACATAAGCTCTCGTTTTTACAACACACAGTGCTATTCCTCGGTTTGTGCACAACGTAAGCTCTCGTTTTTACAACACACAGTGCTATTCCTCGGTTTGTGCACAACGTAAGCTCTCGTTTTTACAACACACAGTGCTATTCCTCGGTTTGTGCACAACATAAGCTCTCGTTTTTACAACACACAGTGCTATTCCTCGGTTTGTGCACAACGTAAGCTCTCGTTTTTACAACACACAGTGCTATTCCTCGGTTTGTGCACAACGTAAGCTCGTTTTTACCACACACAGTGCTATTCCTCGGTTTGTGCACAACATAAGCTCTCGTTTTTACAACACACAGTGCTATTCCTCGGTTTGTGCACAACGTAAGCTCTCGTTTTTACAACACACAGTGCTATTCCTCGGTTTGTGCACAACGTAAGCTCGTTTTTACAACACACAGTGCTATTCCCATTTTTGTGCACAACGTAAGCTCTCGTTTTTACAACACACAGTGCTATTCCTCGGTTTGTGCACAACGTAAGCTCGTTTTTACAACACACAGTGCTATTCCTCGGTTTGTGCACAACGTATTACATCAAACAATCGCTGGACTTTCGCTTCGAAAATACGTCCCATTTAAAGAAAATATTTTCTGTGTACTGTGAGTTTTCGTTTCTAGATTCGTTATCATCATAAAACAATGCCTATGTGGTTGAAGGAACTTGATATTTAGCGACAGAAGCAATCACCAATTGATTCTATCTTTTGGAAGATGCTCTGTTTAACTTGAGGACTTCTGAGGTTACACTGTCCTAAGATCTTCCACACAAACCGAGTCGTACGCACATTAAAACGCAATAAAAAAAACCATTTAATTCTGAAAAAGTCACCTTCCGAGTCCTGTAAGACATAACTTCATTTTTGTAATGACCTCAGCCACAATCATATACACCTGTTCACATCACCGTTCTGTAAAATATTGACAGGTACAGTATCTACAACTGATTGACAAACTCCACAATTCTGTACAAATGATGCTATTGCAGGCAATATGGTTATGATTGTTAGTATGATATAGTTCCTTCTGGGGAATATGTCATGCACAATGAGCCGTCCACTAGCTTGGTTGGCGTCACCTATTGCTGTCATTCCGGTCGACCGGCTGCCATATTTTCCGACAAAACCACTTGTTTTGTCCAAAAAAAATCACTTCCAAAATTAATTATGTTACCAAAACATCACTCAAAAAAAAAAAAAAAAAAAAAAAAAAGAGAGAGAGAGAGAAGCGCGGTTCCGAAGCATCTCGAAGCAAAAGCCGAAAAGTCCTGAGGCGCGCGAGAGAATTCGAGACTCCAAGCCAGATCCCTGACAGAGAGGATAGGCGGATATTGCCGCCCTCCCCCGACCACCGACTTACCTTCCCTCACGTTAGAGAGGATAGGCGGATATTGCCGCCCTCCCCCGACCCACCGACTTACCTTCCCCTCACGTTAGAGAGGATAGGCGGATATTGCCGCCCTCCCCCGACCACCGACTTACCTTCCCCTCACGTTAGAGAGGATAGGCGGATATTGCCGCCCTCCCCCGACCACCGACTTACCTTCCCCTCACGTTAGAGAGGATAGGCGGATATTGCCGCCCTCCCCCGACCACCGACTTACCTTCCCCTCACGTTAGAGAGGATAGGCGGATATTGCCGCCCTCCCCCGACCACCGACTTACCTTCCCCTCACGTTAGAGAGGATAGGCGGATATTGCCGCCCTCCCCCCGACCACCGACTTACCTTCCCCTCACGTTAGAGAGGATAGGCGGATATTGCCGCCCTCCCCCCGACCACCGACTTACCTTCCCCTCACGTTAGAGAGGATAGCGGATATTGCCGCCCTCCCCCGACCACCGACTTACCTCCCCTCACGTTACCAACTTCATACCCCACCACCTCTCCAATTATTACTAAAAATCGCAAAAAATCGAAAAAAATATCTAAAAATCGCGTAACACCTCTACTCACCCCACCGTCATAACCGACTACCCCCCTCCCCCCAGTAATACAAATTCCAGAATGATTGCAAATTATTCTAAAAATCGAAGAAAAATCACGTTTCATTACCCTAGCCCGTGCTCATCCCAGCACCCTCACCTCACCCCCTCTCCTACCACACCACCTAGATATTATTATAAAATAGAGGAACATATAATGTAACCCACTTCCCATGCTCAATCTCATCTTCCCTAACCATCAACGTACCAACCTTCCAATCATAATAATTCTAAATATCAAGGAAAATCTTACATTATGACCCCCGACCACCATGTTGGTCGTTGACGACCTTGACATTGACACCGATAACCTTGAAAACTAAATATCGAGAAAAAAATTGTAAAAATCGAAAGAAACTGGTAAAAGTTTAGGAACATAATATAACATCACTGACTGCGACACCCATGCTGGATGCCGGTGGTCTTGACCTTGTCATATATGATATAAATTCTGAAAAAAAGACAAATTTTAAAAAATCGAATAAATTAAAAAAAAAATTGTCGAACATATTACGTGACTAACTCCGGCATCCATGTTGAAGGTTGGCGGACGTGACCTTGATCACATTGACCTTAAACTCAAAAAATCAAGCACGAAAAATTCCTAAAAAATATAATAACTATCGAGGAAAAAAATTACATACATACAACAATCTAAGTTGGACGTGTGTGACACTGAGGTTTCCATTCTCGTAAATATGGCAGAGCACAGCCACTCCCTAGAACGACAATCAGCAGCCGACTGAACCCACAATTCTATAATTAAATTACATACATACTACAACAAACTAAGTTGGACGTGTGTAACACTGAGGTTTCCATTCTCGTAAATATGGAGAAAGGAGATGGAGAATAAGATTAGGATTCGGGGCAGCCGCCATGTTGTTACGTCACCCTAACTTCATCTTGGTTTCATTGTACTTTTACCCCTGACCCATATTTCCTATGACCTTAACGTCAACCTGGCGGACCTATAACCCCACAAAAACACCAAATAACTTTTTAAAAAATACCAAGAAATCATCACAAAATTAAAAAGAATACAAACAAAATTCCAAAAAATCATTAAAAGGGGACTCAGAAAATCCTAAATGTTCCCGGAACAGGTGACAGGGATCAGCGAAACAGGTGTCCTTGGGACAGGGCAAATAAGACTCTGGACCATTGACCCTTGACCTTGAAAATGCAAAAATAAAATAATTCTCAAAAATTCCAAAAATTACTCAAAAAAACTATTATCACCTCTTTCGGCTCCAGCAGACGACTGACTCACCCACCCCCGCTCCCCTCAGCTAAACTCAATTCCGCCATCTTGATTTTTCGTTCGTTATTTGTTTATACATTACTGGAGGCCATCATCTTGGTAGGCGACCGCCATCTTGGTAGACATTACCTATCCGCCATATTAGAAGCCAATGACCATGACCCCTTGACCTCGAAAATAAAAACTTCAGAAAAGATACATAAAAGTCAACAAGCATAATACATTACAGACCACCACCACCATATTAGATGCAGACTACCTCGACCTTGACCTCATGACCTTGGAAATAACATTTCGATACAAATACATTTAAGTCAGCAAGCATAATACATTACAGACTTGCACCACCATATTACATGCAGAATAACTCAAATTTGACTCCATGACCTTGAATAATAAAAACTCGAGAGAAAATACATAAAAGTCTGCATGCATAATATGTAACATACTTCTAACACCATATTAGATACAGGTAACCTCGACCTTGACCCCATGACCTTGAACGACCTTGAAAAATACTCGAGAAAAAATCCATGCAAAGATACAGAATCTGAGACGATGTATCTTTCACAACAGCCGTTGTCACACTAAGCCTACCTCCCTACTGCTTATAATATTTGCATATGCAAACCCTATGATGTTATATTGACTCTGAACCAATCGTATTACACCATTAATATTTTGTGCAGACACCGATCGGCCAATCGCCGAGTTACCACATGATTACAGCTGACCACCCACATGCAGGCATTGAGACATCACACACACACAGGCAGGTAGGCAGGTATTAGATGCTAGTTCCTTTATCACATTACTATGCAGTTATATCTTCAACAGTTTCTTCAAGAAAAGTTCTTCGCTCATCTATAAATCATAGTCACACTTAAAGTAGAGCCGACAACTGACTCTTCTTGTCAGATCGACCCCTCACAAGGCTGACCCATTAACCCATTGACCTATGACTCACGGCCCATTGACACCATATTGACCCCTTATTGCGGTGCTGACCCCTAATGGCCCATAAATGACCCCATCATCATCACCACCACCAGTATGGTGATGATTGCGACTGCGGCGCCAAGTGTAGTGCTGGTTGTGGTGCTAAGTGCGGCGTGTGTGTGGGTTGTAAGTAAAAAAAAATTCCATGTATTTTAAAATGAAATTATATGGTTCTATCTCCAAAAGCTGAAATGCGAACATTTTATTTAACAATCTCACTTTAAAAAGTACATATCCAGGTCCCTTGGTGTATTTCATCTCTTCCTGGGTACACTGTATTTACACATTGCAATAAAAGTCCCAGACCTAGAGTAGGCTCCCAGCACGCTTCGCCATTGGTCGATGCGCAACATGGACTTTGTAGTGAACAATGTCGCATCACGACAGGCCACCACCATGCTTCCAAATTGCCTCTCATGCCGATATGCATTTTTGAACATATGTGAAAACTCGATTGCAGAGTCGAAACTGGCGGCAACAAGTTAGCGATAATGCATGTTCATGGCCCCATGATCGTCGAAGTCAAAACGAAGCCCTACGTATTCGCGATTCATCCGAGAAAACCCAAATACTTGTTCGCACCGGAAGAAAACACGCAGGTCCTATTATATATGATATGACTATGTAAATATAAAATCATTTTTAATTTAATTTATACATAATTATGCACAGGTATATAAATATGCACAATTATATATAAATATGAGAATATAAAATTAATTTAAATGTATATGTATAAGTATGTACATATCAATATGGGAATATAAAATTAATTTTAATGTCTATAATTATATACCTATAAATATGGGAATATAAAATTAGTTTTAATGTTAATATGTATGTACTTAAAATATTATAATACAAAATTAATTTAAATGTCTGAATATAAGAATGTACATATAAATATGTGAAATAAAATTAGTTTTAATGTCTACATATAAGTATGTACATATAAATATGGGAATATAAAATTAATTTTAATGTTAATATTAAAGTATGTACATATAAATCTGGGGATATAAATTAAAGTGTCTATGTATAGATACATACATAAGCCTACAAGCATATTTAAATAACATACTGTTATGTAAGTACCTGCATGTTTTCTTCCGGGGCGAATCAGTATTTGGGTTTTCTCACAGTGCTCCCATACCTCGAAGATGAATTGCGAATACGTAGGGCTTCATTTTAACCTCACCGATGATGAGGCCGTGAACCTGCATCATCGCTAACTGGTTGCCGCCAGTGGCGATTCCGCGATCGAGTTTTCATCTATGTACAAAAATGCATATCGGCATGAGAGGGCGGTCCGTATGAAGAGTCCTATTCACGCGGCGACTACCAATTGGGAAGCATGGTGGTGGCCTGTCGTGGTGCGGCATTGTTCAGTACAAAATCCATGTTGCGCATCGACCAATGGCGCAGAGTGCTGAGAGCCTGTTCCAGCTCTGGGCACTTTTATTGCAATGTGTAAATACAGTGTACCCAGGAAGCGATGAAATACACCAAGGGACCTGGATATATACTTTTTAAAGTGAGATTGTTAAATAAAATGTTCGCATTTCAGCTTTTGGAGATAGAACCATATAATTTCATTTTAAAATACATGGATTTTTTTTTTACTTACAACCCACACACACGCCGCACTTAGCACCACAACCAGCACTACACTTGGCGCCGCAGTCGCAATCATCACCATACTGGTGGTGGTGATGATGATGGGGTCATTTATGGGCCATTAGGGGGTCAGCACCGCAATAAGGGGTCAATATGGTGTCAATGGGCCGTGAGTCATAGGTCAATGGGTTAATGGGTCAGCCTTGTGAGGGGTCGATCTGACAAGAAGAGTCAGTTGTCGGCTCTACTTTAAGTGTGACTATGATTTATAGATGAGCGAAGAACTTTTCTTGAAGAAACTGTTGAAGATATAACTGCATAGTAATGTGATAAAGGAACTAGCATCTAATACCTGCCTACCTGCCTGTGTGTGTGTGATGTCTCAATGCCTGCATGTGGGTGGTCAGCTGTAATCATGTGGTAACTCGGCGATTGGCCGATCGGTGTCTGCACAAAATATTAATGGTGTAATACGATTGGTTCAGAGTCAATATAACATCATAGGGTTTGCGTATGCAAATATTATAAGCAGTAGGGAGGTAGGCTTAGTGTGACAACGGCTGTTGTGAGAGATACATCGTCTCAGATTCTGTATCTTTGCATGGATTTTTTCTCGAGTATTTTTCAAGGTCGTTCAAGGTCATGGGGTCAAGGTCGAGGTTACCTGTATCTAATATGGTGTTAGAAGTATGTTACATATTATGCATTCAGACTTTTATGTATTTTCTCTCGAATATTTGTTTTAAGGGTCATTTTAGGTCTTGAGGCCAAGGTATAAGTTAGTCTACATCTAATACGGTTATAGTAGTCTGTAATGTCATATGCCTGTTGACTTATGCATTTTTTCTCAAGTTTTATATTCGAGGTCATGGGGTCAAGGTCTTGGTCATTGGCTTCCAATATGGCAGATGGGTTATGTCTACGAAGATGGTGGTTGCCTACCAAGATAGTCATCACCTACGAATATGGCGGTCGCCTACCAATATGGTGGCCTCCAGTAATGTATAAACAAATGAACGAGAAAATCAAGATGGGGGAACGAGTATATATGAGGGGAGTGGGGGTGAGTGAGTCAGTCGTCTGCTGGAGTCGAACAGAGGTGAGCAATTCGGGGTGCTGGGAGGTCTTCGGGAATGTAAGTTTCAAAAATGTTATAAGTTATAAAACTCAACTTTGGTGGCTCGAACCAAAATAAATTACGCTAAATAATGCATACGGGGGAAAAAAGAATTACTTTTGTTTTTTATCTGTATCCACGCAATGCCTTGGAAGGCAAACAAGTGGAGACGGCTAACAATTCCTAAGTAACAAACAAACGTTAGAGTTTTTCACCTTTAGTACTATAGAGCGTTAGTTTTGTGACCATAGCTCGTAACACAGTAAGTACCCTGTTTAAAGCCCTCAGAATCTTAATAAAACTAAAGTGAGATGCCTTCCACGTATGTAACTGTAACAAGAACAGGCCAGTCCCAGTTACCGTGGTCTGGCAGTCCAGTGACCTTGAGTGTGAGAAGAGGATCATGCCTGTCCAGTCGCTAAAGGCGCCTCAATAATACAGAATGTGAACTACAGCCCATCAGTGTCCACGAATACCAACACTAAGTGTTTCTTACTTTACCAGCACCGAAGGCATGGAGCCATATATAACTCCTCGCTTAACTAATATTCACTAAGTTTTTTTTTTCACTTGAACATCTCTAACCATTTTTATACATTTATCTTTCTCTTCTCGCGCCACATTAGCTTGCTCTTCTTCGGTTTATTCAAATTAAATTCCATTTCCGTCGGCCACTCGGGGGTAAAATACAACGCCTTTTGTTTTACACGTGAAACGTCTCTTGTAGCATGTACAACTTTTGTATGTGGGTGTGAATACGTATCATTATACGACATGCATGCATACACACAATCTTATGAACAATGGGAATGATGATACAAATAAATGATTGCAAAATTAATAAAAATGTAAAGTTTATTCATAGAGAATGTAGAGTTGAAAAATTCCTTCAGTACAGTAGCACCCCAAGTGTGGATACTGTTCAGCATGTAGTCTTAAAGACGCGTACTGTGGAAGAAAGGCCTGTTAACTGTTCTAGTTATCGCACTGGATGCTGCACACCTGTTGTTGGCTGGCTCCATACAGCTGTGTTCTACAGGCGACTAGTCTGGGCACCAAGGCTTGGTGTCGACACCATGAGGACAGTCCTGTTGCAACAGTGCTGTACGAGGGCGCGCCTCATTTTCTTGTAACACTGCGCCATCAAGGGATACACACGATGCCCACACAATTTCCTGAATGTCCCACGGATCCCCTACGGTTCCCACGCCATGACGAACAGTTGTGGCAGTGTGTTACTCAATCATGCAGAGCTGTCCTGTGTGTAACACAAACATGGAGCACTGATCTGTGTATCTCTCAACCATGGAGCACTGTCCTGTGTGACACTCAACCATGGAGCGCTGATCTGTGTCTCACAAACATCGAGCGCTGATCTGTGTGTCTCTCAACCATGGAGCGCTGTCCTGTGACACTTAACCATGTAGTGCTGTTGTGTGCGTAACACAAACATGGAGCGCTGATCTGTGTCTCACAACCATGGAGCGCTGTACTGTGTGACACACAGCCATGGAGTGCTGTCCTATGTGTCACACAAACATGGAGCACTGTCCTGTGTGTCACTCAACCATGGAATACTGTCTTGTGTGACACTCAACCATGAAGCGCTGTCACGTGTGTAACACAACCATGGAGCGCTGTCCTTGGTGCCTCTCAACCATAAAGCTCTATCCTGTGTGTCACACAACCATGAAGCACTGTCCTGTGTGTCACTCAACCATGGAGCGCTGTCCTGTGTGTCACACAACCATGGAGTGCTGCCCTGTGTGTCACACAACCAGGGAGCAATGCCGTGTGTCACTCAACCATGGAATGCTGTCCTGCTTGTAACACAACCATGGAATGCTGTCCTGCTTGTAACACAACCATGGAGTGCTCTCCTCTGTGTAACACAACCATGCAGCGCAGTCCTGTGTGTAACACAAACATGGAGCGCTGATCTGTGTGTCACTCAACCATGAAGCACTGTCCTGTGTGTAACACAACCATAAAGCTCTGTAGTGTGTGTCACAGAACCATGAAGCACTGTCCTGTGTGTACCACAACCATAGAGCACTGTCCCGTGTTACTCAACCATAAAGCACTGTCCTGTGTGTCACACAACCATGGAGTGCTGTCGTGTGTGTCACACAACCATAAAACACTGTTCTGTGTATCACTCAACCTAGGAGCGCAGTTCTCAGTCACTACATACCCGAGTACGCTTGTCCAGACGGAACCTCAATTCCTAAGTTAAGGACCATTCCTAATAAAAAAGAATCAAAATGCCTCAAGATGAGGTGAGTAGCCCGGCGCAAGGAAAAACAGCGACAAGACGGTGACAGAAAATAGCTTCAACAAGAAACGCATGTTCTACTTCCTCAGAATTGTTGTATACGGCGACTATAGGGTTAGTACAGTCATCTGATAGGAAAAAATACAACGTTTTCGCCGTAGTTTGAAGAACTGTTTTACAGAGGAATAAACATAGTAAACAAAGGACTAGTTACAGCTGCGATTTTTGTTGAAATTTGATATTTTTCAACGACCAGATATGTGTATCAATAACCAAATTAAAAAATTGGAAAACCAAATATCGCCTTTCATTCCTGTTCTGAAAAAAAGATTTGCATTGAAATATTTCATAGTTTTTTTTTACATTATAATATAGATAATGAGAGCCATGCGACAACTAACGAGGCCCTGAGACAATGTATAGCCATTTCTAAGCAGCCCATGCCAACCTTCATAGCAGTCCGTGCCAGCCTTCCTAGCCGCCCATACCAGCCTTCCTAGCAGCCCACGATACCCTTCCTAGCAGACCATGCCAGCCTTCCTAGCAGCCCATGCCAACCTTCCTAGTAGCCCATGCCAGCCTTCCTAGCAGCCCACGATACCCTTCCTAGCAACACATGCCACCATTCCTAGCAGACCATGCCAGCCTTCCTAGCAGCCCACGATACCCTTCCTAGCAACACGTGCCACCATTCCTAGCAGACCATGCCAGCCTTCCTAGCAGCCCATGCCAACCTTCCTAGTAGCCCATGCCAGCCTTCCTAGCAGCCTACGATACCCTTCCTAGCAACACATGCCACCATTCCTAGCAGACCATGCCAGCCTTCCTAGCAGCCCATGCCAACCTTCCTAGTAGCCCATGCCAGCCTTCCTAGCAGCCCACGATACCCTTCCTAGCAACACATGCCACCATTCCTAGCAGACCATGCCAGCCTTCCTAGCAGCCCATGCCAACCTTCCTAGTAGCCCATGCCAACCTTCCTAGCAGCCCACGATACCCTTCCTAGCAGACCATGCCAGCCTTCCTAGCAGCACATGCCACCCTTCCTAGCTACCCATGTCACCATTCCTAGCAGTCCATGTCACCCCCCTAGCAGAGCACGCCAGACTTCCTAGCAGACCATGCCACCCTTCCTAGCTGCACATGCCACCCTTCCTAGCAGCCCATGCCAGCCTTCCTAGCAGGCAATGCCAACCTTCCTAGCAAGCCATGCCAGCCTTCCTAGCAGACCATGCCAACCGACTGCGAAGAAAAACTGCAAACGAAGTCGTCGTCTGGCTATCGATGGATGATGGCGAGAATGCAAACAGCTTGCTGCATTTTTAGGTGTTCGATTTAAATATACAAGCAGGACAATTTCTAAAACAATGTAACCAAGTGTCACAGGATGTTCTCAGTCAAGTCAGAAAATAAAAATTATACTGTCGACGAATCTTTCGAGAAACAAAATGACTGAAGTTATTTTTGCACAAACTCCTGCAGTGATAAACGCCGACATAGCCTCTGCAAGAGTCAGACAGATGCCACTTCTAAAATATTTCATAGTTGATTCGCCAGTTGGGCGGATGCCCGTGCAATAATAAAATATAACGACTTGAAAACACAAAAGTCGCAGATACATCGAAGTATCAGGCGAATAGCTGCTTTTGTTGAGGCACGACTTTGTAAAAGTCGGACAAAATTACACAGCGATGGTTGGAGCTTGGTGATTTCAGTGGACTCTTGACTCGTCTGATTACCGTCTCGCTACTTACCAATTACAATTACCGGTTTGGTCTATTCACGTAAGAATCGTTACAGCCTCGCCGATCAAAGGCCATCTAGGTCGAGGTGCATATATGCTTACGTTGGTTTGTAACGCATAATTTTGCATGCATGTACACGGTTTTCATTATCGATGTGTTCTCTTGTGTTTCTATAAAGGTTCTAACCAAATTATCAAACACAGTACGAGAAATTATCCTAATTTCATATACATGTCGATCAATCACACACTTTTTTTTTTTTTCGAACATACACGGAGATTATTCAAGTTAAAGTTTTCAACCCCTTCAAGTTATACATACCTCCTCTTACCGTCCTGACTGGAATCTCTAACAACACAAAGTAAACAAAATCAACCTAAAATCTAGTTGAATTCACGATTAAGTCTGTCTATACTCATTTCTACATAAAGGAGCTCCAACTACATTATCTGGGTTACACATCCCTTTTTTTCCCCAGAAAATATAGGTTTACTTATTTCGCCAGCTATCCATTAATTCCATATAGCGCAAGTCTGTAAATAACTCTGGTCAAGTAACAGATCATGAAAGCAATCGGTCAATGAATTATAATGAAGGCGACTTTGTAGTCCATAGACTCTCTAATTCATTCAGGTCGTATTCTAGTTCGGTTCAAGTTTCGTTTGTCCTAGTTTGTATGTAGCGTTTGTAAGATTAAGTCGGCACACCACGACATTCAACTGCATCTCTAGCACGCCATGCTGCTATTATTTTGATGTGATCATTATTCCACAATTAAAAGTACACCAAGTCTTAAAGATAAACAGTAAATATTCCCGAAAGTTTTTCGAGAGCAGCTTAAAATTTAAAATTAACAAAATAAAACACATATGATGTGAAATTGTTACTTTAAAAAATTGTGACGTGAGAGAATAGCTATTTCAAGAATATTTCAGCAACTGGCTTTGTGAAATAAATATAGCGAATACAACATACATTTGCTTACTCCAATAATCTCGCATATACGTGTATTTAAACGTTTCAAAAAGACAAAACTAAAATATCGGCGATTTTGTAATTTGTATTTAGTAATTTGTCAGTTCGTTTGCTTACGCAATTAGGTCTTGGATTACCGTACAGATTTTGAAGATTATGAACCGAACTACTAACAAACAAGCGACAAAACACTGGCTGAAGAATCACATGCAGCGCAGCGCAGCAACAAACTAAAGACCATCTCTCTACACGGATATCGAGACTGACACTATACATTTACCTTCAGTTAAACTGACCGAGTTTACTTGTGTGTCCTCATGATTGAAAGGATAAAACATGAATCGAGACCTGACGCATCTTTTCCACAGAGGGGCGCACATTCTCCATGCCAGCTGCGAACACAGCTAGTGCAGCAGCTGTTACGTGTTTCAAACTTGCAAAACAGAAGCGACCTTGGCTTGTATGGAATTATTTATAAAGTTAGCTATGCTTAAAATGGAAAATACAGCAGCAGAGTAAGAACGGCGGAGATTATGACAAGCTTGTCGAACAACTGACAGCGGTGTGGCACAGCACTGCCATAGCGCCGCGCCGCAGTGATGAACATTTCATAATCCGCTTTCTGCCGTTCGAATAAAGTTTTAAAGAAAAATGAAAATGGCTGATAACTTCTACCGGCGACATATTTTATCCCTTCACTCTGGTGCTGCAATGAGTTGCTGTCCCTTACGAACAAGGAAACTGAAAATACAAGAATAGCAAAACAAGATCACAGCACAGTCAGTGTTCAAATAGAGTTTAATTTATTTACCAACTCCTTTAATCACTTATAAGAGTATCAATAAGAAAATTAATTACTGACGAACAAACATAACAGTATCAGTATTTATACACAAATAATAATTTCATCGTTTAAAAATAAAAACAGTTATTTCTATATACATTCACACACGATGTTTTGAAAATGCCGAAATTCAAACCACAGCATCTATGGAGTAATTCAAACCACAGCATCTATGGAGTAATTCAAACCACAGCATCTATGGAGTAATACAAACCACAGCATCTATGGAGTAATACAAACCACAGCATCTATGGAGTAATTCAAACCACAGCATCTATGGAGTAATACAAACCACAGCATCTATGGAGTAATTCAAACCACAGCATCTATGGAGTAATTCAAACCACAGCATCTATGGAGTAATTCAAACCACAGCATCTATGGAGTAATTCAAACCACAGCATCTATGGAGTAATTCAAACCACAGCATCTATGGAGTAATACAAACCACAGCATCTATGGAGTAATTCAAACCACAGCATCTATGGAGTAATACAAACCACAGCATCTATGGAGTAATTCAAACCACAGCATCTATGGAGTAATTCAAACCACAGCATCTATGGAGTAATACAAACAAAAAAATCCCTGTAAAAATTTTTTGGAGGAAAGGTCATATGGAAATTTTAAATTGAATTTGGAAGTTCGACAAAACAAACCAGGGCGTGTACCTAGCAAGTTGCATATCACGAAGGCGAATTCGTGCTCCTTGCAAAGCGTCAGCACATTGTTCCGAATTCGTGTGCACTCAGTTGTTATAATATTTAGCACGAGAACTATTTCTTCCTAGGCGCTACCAACACCCAAGTTTTCTCACATTAAGTATTATAATATATAAATAAAATAAAGGGAAACTTCAATTTATCAAAAAATAAGATACTTTTATGTTAACAGAGGTTCATACCTCTGTAAACATAAAAGTACACGATAACAGTTACGATAAATTGTATAATTGGGAAATAACTAAATACGTCATACATGGGGTGATTTTTCCAAGGTTTGCCTTAAAAAGTGTGAAGAAACTACGAATTGACTATAGCTAGAACTCCCTGCGTTGTTTTGCCTAACTTCAACTTAAAATATATACATGACCTATCCAACAATTCTGTTACTAGGATTTCTTGTTTAAAAATAGTCCATAGATGGTGTGGTTAGAATTTAGGCATGTTACACTTTCTGATACAACCCCGTTGTAAATTCTCCTATTTACGCCGCCTAGTGCTGTGCCACAGAACATTCACTTCTTCAGTTTTCCTTTCAGTGTTTAGTGCAGTTAAAAAGTAGTTTGAATGAAGTTGTACGGCTCAAATATTTTTGTGAATCAACTAGCCAATTATTCCATTTCTAGTCGAACAATATTTAGGCCATATAACAGATGCCGTGGTTTCAAATCCATTCTAGAGGCAATTGTTATGTAAGGGCCTTTTAAATATACTGAGTGACATTTGTGAGCGGGCCCTATCAAAGATAATTAAACCATTAGTTTTAAAGTTGTTACTTAAGTTTCCCGCACTATTTGGCGACGTACAAAGTCGAGGCTTGAATTGTTGTTTAGTTCACAAGGCATAAAAAAAGTCAACATATTATTATATATTATTGAAATGCATTCACTCAACACCAATCTCAATCATTATGTTCTGTATAAGTAAAAAGAATGAACAATGTCTCCTGGCAGAAGGCAGCTACCTCCCCCGACAATGCAGCACTTTCTTATAGTCATTATGTGCGAACCTGCGCAATTGTCTTACACGGAAAACACTGTCATATAATTGGGCAGTCCCGAATGTGAACACACATTAACATCATCATCATTCCTTTTGTATGTCTAGACCAACACGAAACCTTCGTATCTCGGCTTCACATATCGACTTCCAATCATGTCACACCTCCATCATCTACATTAGCGGTTCTTGAACTCTGTGATCTCACGGATGACTCTGATACGATGTGCACTTTTCAGGAGCTCCAGCCGTTTTTTCAATACAAACTCAGAGAATATGTGTAGGTGTACAGTATATTTATTTTTCGCAAAGTATTGTTACAATTTCAAGTTTTATTTAAAACAAAATTTCCAAAACCTAGCTTTATTAACAACTAACAAGGTATACACTGTCCATGGTAAACTGAGCACACCTGCCAGCTCTTCTTAAGATCAGATGGTATGTATATAGTGTATTCTTCTACCACATGCAACATTAGCATTGCCATGGGCATCATCACTGGGATCATACGTCGACCAAGTAAAAATTAAATTTTTTTATAAAATAAAATATTTTGCAAATTTGCAAAATGTCGCAATTAAATGCATTATAAAAACCGAACGCAAAATTAATAATTTCAGTAGTAAAAATGTTTAACTAATACTTTGAATCCAAAGTTAAGAAACATAACTAGACTTACTTTATTATTGTCGTTACTAACATTACTGGCCGCTTGTCAGTTAGCGGTTCCGTTTAAATAAGTGCAGATAGGGTCGGTGACATCTTTGCAAAGTTAATTCAAAAAGTGCTCACTTTACCGTGAATCTTAGTTACAGCATTTCAATGGAAAGTACGATATACAAGTTTCACTCGCCGTCGCAGAGCTCTGACTATAAGCTCACGAAGCCCAAATATGCGCAGATCACGAGTTGAGGCGTAGGTATATCGCACTTGTGTAAGAATGAAGAGGAGAGATTGTACCGTGAAACAAACGAGCAGTTCACCGAACTGAGATGTGGCGCTACAAGGCCGCCAGGTTCAAAGCCAGGATATCCGCGGATAACAAGAATAATGACGAGCGGAGATGAAGACATCCTGTGTCTGCAGGGAGCTAGTCAGCAGGGGAGGATATTCACGCCCTAGGGCAGGAAGTCGTATGTGAACAAACCTGTTTCAGTTTCATCACTCACTGCCATGGAGCCGGCAAGCTGCTAAACACACACACACACATCATCACTCACCTGCTAGACGAGGTCAAGGCACATTGTGAGTGCATGTGCACTTGCGCACGAGGATACAACAGTCAAGTGCGAGCTGCAAGCACACACACTTGCTCGTGCTGTCATACAGGTCTGCTCTCACGTCGACCTTGCTAGGCCTCACATTCACCACTCATCACTCGGACATGTAAGTCCAATATTAGTATTATAAAAATCAAAATATAGTTTTGATTTTTATTCAATGGCGGCAATATCGAATTTTCTTAATGTGCCACTACGTATCTTTTAAATCCTATGATAATTAACATTTAATCGTGTTGACTTATAGATGAATGGCCATACTATTAATGGAAAACATTATAAAAAAATTAATAAAACCGCAAAAAATATAATTTTTAGAACGGAAGATAATAACCTCATAATAGGATCCCAACCCTTCCCCTCCGCTTTAAATGTATTGGCAGGTTAGCGCAATATCAATTCACACATCATTATCTAACTTTAAGAAATTGATTTCTAAGCAATTGTAAAATATTTCAACTTGTACACCAAGAAGTCGAAAAGACGCCTTTCATGTGTTAAACCTGAGGTGGTGGCAGGCTACTTGAGGCATTTGCAGGAGTGAGTATTATAAACTTTGTTAACATTTCGCTACTACAAGGCAAGTTATTTTCGGTTCCCTTTTACACCCCAAAAGCATGGAGGACTGGAGTAGGGGAACGTAGGCTTCCGAGATACAAATGACCCTTATGGACTCTTGATATAAGGGCGAAATGCAGTTTTTTTTGTTTCCCAGAGGTTTTACTGCCTCCCCTCTCTGTTGATTGGTTTTCCCGACCAGCCATGGCGCTGTAGTGTGAGTGCTTGCCCCATCACCCCTTCCACCACCACCACCTGTAAGTGTGCAGGAGTTTTGAAGGATTGTTCTGGCGGTCGTTGTGGAGGTAGTGGCCGGCAGACTTGAGTCTTTCAGCAAGCCATGCTTGGTTAGGGAGGGTACTTATACTTTATTTATGAATGTAGAGAGAGAGAGAGAGAGCAAGTACAAATGTTGTCAGGTCGGGATCTGTAGTCAGACTGAGGTCTGATGGTGGGGGTAAGGAGGGGAAGTGTTATCGGGAGCAGCAGCAGCAGAGGCACTACCTGGTCGGAGTCTGCAGGAAGACTGAGTTCTGATGGTGTTGAGGGGAGGGGGTAGGGTGTCGGAATTGCATACGTGTTGAGTGTTTGGTGTCTGGCAGCGGGCCGAGCTCTGACGAGGTTGGGCGGTGCAGAGGTGTGGGGCCTCCCTGGGGTTTTTCCCTTCCCGTTCGCCTGGTGTGTGTGACTGCTTGCCTCATCACCTGCATGTATGTCTTGACAGGCCAGCAGATGGAAGGGAAATACAATTTAGTGAGGGGAGGCGAGGGGGTAATGCAAGTGCTAGGATTTTAATCATGCATTGAATAAATAATGAGAATTAAATAACATAATCGTTCAATAACTTATCATGCGCATTTGCATGTACCTAGAGAGCATGTACACATTTGGATAATTATGCAGTTTATTTACACATCCGCCTCGCATTACATCAATATCTCAAGTGAGCTCCAGTATGTAATACCCCCCCCCCCCCGCCATATTGGCAAAAGCTATTTCATTATTTCTTTCAAATAAGGTTAGAAAATTGTCAGTCGATGTTTGAAATCAGTCGAGAACAGTTCGGAGCTGCGATAAACACAACACAAACACTCTGTGTTAAAGTATTACAACACATATTTATTATATAATTACTTAAAAACTATTTTCTTTCGTGTGTTTGAAGTTATGACTCTTGGTTGTTAAATTACTCCAACACTTCTATTTTATATTTTCTTACATACTCTTTTCTCTAGGGTGTTTTTTGCATAAGTTACATGTGTTCACACTGTTTGGAGGTAAGGTAAAAAAAAAATGAAACAAGCAATTAGTTTGAAATATTTTACTACTGCCCATTTTTTCCCCCATAAATCACAATATTTACACATATATGTGATTTAACTTTTTGGAAAATATAAGAAGTCATTATTTCAAGTAATAGAACCATGTATATCGATGCAGTGTTTATTGTAACTTGATGGATGAATATGTCCAAGTCGTTTAAAAGAAATTTTACATCACTATACATACATTAAAAAAAGTAATATTTTATGAACGATGCGATTTTCTTAATAGGAAGGGAAAACTGCAAACAGCTCTATTGATATGAGCATACGACGAATACACTTTAACTAGGTGAACGGAGTTCCCCGAAACGGAGACTTAAAATCACATTCCAACTCAATGAACAGCTGCACATTCCACTCTGTCGGACACCTGGAGAATAGAGGCAAACAAATAGTTGGTTTCCCTACATTCCAATACAATGAACGATTGGAGAAAAGGGGGTTCCCGAACCAGATACTTAAAACCACGATGCTTCAGAGGTAAGTTAAAAGCAGGACCGCGAGCAGTAATTTACAACTATTCACAATAAGTGAGTGGATAAATAATTCTATTTATTAAATATATTCCTGTACTTGTGCCCTTGCATATGCATACATGATTTACTGAATTATGCATTATTACATGTCGCAATGAACAATTTGCTAGGTACAAAACCTCTGTATATATCTGCCTCCCATCACAGCTCGGACTCCACTCAGCAGATTTTCGATAATATGTAACACAAATACCTCTGCAGATCGGCGACCATATTGGCAGGCTTTTAATATGTCTGTGTGTGTGTGTGTATATAAAGCTGGGAAATTAATTTTAGAAATTTCTAAGTCATAAGTTTGAAAGCCGTCGAGGTCATTTCGCAAGCACGACAGGCATTCACAGTGTGACACATTCTGCATATATCGATATCGATTTTGGCTATTAATAATTGGAATTAACAAAAAATATATAATTCAATCAATATAACAGCATAGTGTCAGGACTACATCGACCCCGCATGCTACAAGAGTTGTGTACATCATTTCACGAGTGGCAAACCCATGAAATTACATTATTTAATTATATTATTTTATCGAGTGCGTACCCCATTTACTTATTATGCGATATGATCTATTTATTTGTACAAGTAAAATAATACTTACACTTGCATTATTTTTTTTTTACTGATGCCGAGATATACATATAACCATATATTTTAACCAGCTCAAACATGAGGCATTCACATCAGGCGAAAGCCGATTACACACTGAACAGGTTACTGCAAACCTTAACGTGTCAGAACGAGTTCACAACAGACAATGAAAGTAATTTCTCCTCGCACGCTCGTATCTCTAGGGATTGCGCAAGATGCCAGCAGACCCCCAGCCACAGGCAAACTCTTCATCTCTACCCTGTAATCAATGGCTTGTCGAGAGAACACGCGTCTCTAGCAAAAATAAGTTTGTAATAGAAAATATCTGACGATTTTACGTAGCATAATTTCTTTTTTTTTTTATAATTACTTTTATTTCAAGTAAGTTTTACATCAAATAACTCGTGAGTTAAACATGTTTTGTGTATATGTTTTCAAAATTTGTGTAAACACACTCAAAAAATACCGACACCCGTACTTGTAGTGAAAATTTGAAGGCTTAAAACCCTTATTGGAAAGCAATAAAACATAACGTGGAAATTATATTTTAAAAAATAATTTATTAATATAAGTTTTAGAACCAAACGGCCTTGATTTATGCAATAAACATTAATTAATGTTGTTATTACTTGAATGTATTTGCATAACGACTTGAAACACATTTAACGAAACTAAGGGTTATGGGATTTAGGATTGAAGAAATACTCTTCCTTCGTATCCCATCAAAAATACTTAGTATTTTTAATCGCGCAACAAATAAATTCTCGAGAACATTTGCGTATGGACTAAACATACACATACATTATTTGTATATTAAGTTGAAATTAAATATTCATCAATTGTCGAAAAACACTAACACTGATCGATGTGATTTGACTCATTATGTCTTACACCCTCTTATAAGTATAGTTGGCTTCCATTTTCAAACTGTTGAACCTATAGTCATCAAATTCTTATCATATGCATCGCCCCTATGCCAATCAGGGTGGTGAGCTCAAATTGTACCTTACGATCCTTTATAACCACAGTACGCTGTCATTAATGTACTATTTAAGATACAGCCACCAAATTCATATTATAAACATCACCTACGATGATGTACGAAGTGGTAGGGTCAAGTATTCTTAAGCTCTCCTATACGCATATTTGGCTACCAGTTGCCATCCGACAAAACTACAGCCACCAAACTCATATCACATACATCGCTCCTAACTTCTAACAGGACAGTGAGGTCAATTATGCCTTAAGCCATCTTATAAGCATAGAGGTCTGCCAGCTCCTATCTGCTAAAGCAAAATACATCAAATTCATATCACAGACATCACTTCCGACTGCAACAAAGGAGATAAGGAGAAGTAGACCTTAAGCCCTGTTTATAAACATAGTTGGTCGGCATTTCCGAACCTCTCTGAAGTTGGGGAACATTTAACAACATCCACACATGTACCGATAGTAAAGGTAGGTATGCATACAAGTGCGTAGCAAAGTTAGCGATGCATGTAGGAGTGTAGGACCTGAAATAGCACACAAACACATCGGCTTACATGCACTCGAGAATCGCACACCACTACAGGTGTCTACAAACTCGGATCCCCTCAGCGCCACCGGTTTTCCCCCCTTCGCCCGTAGACATCCAGGTTGTATATACATAAATAAACATTAGCATGGGTAACATACAACCAACTAAATGCGAAAAAATCAAGGTATATACAAATGTGTTGCGAGCATGAAGTACATTGTCAAGGGTAAAAGTAGTAGAAGGAGTGGGCCGGTTCTGGACCACATGTGATTAATTGAGGGATTAGCACATTAATTAGCTAATCGGAATAGCCCGCTAATACTAATCTAAATTGCATTAATTTTGTTGTTGATTTGATGTATCGGATTAAGAATTAATCCCTTAAGCCCTCTAAAAACGGATTATTTTTTAAAATTTTGATCGTATGTGTAATTGTTTGATTGGTGATCGGGGTTATTTTTGGATAGCAGCATAGGTCTTTATCCTTGGACGTCTGGCAGGCGACTGAGCTACGAGATGTATGGGCAGTGTCATTTATGTATTGAGCTTGGTGCAAGAGTAGCATAAATTTTATTTTGGGACAAGAGTGGTCTGTCCATCATATAGTGTGTGTATTGAGGTTGATGGTTGGGTGGGGGAAGGGAGGGAATGTCTGGAGCGGACACACGTCCATCCAGCTTGCTGTTTCGTGTCATACTGAGCTCTAGATATGTGAAATGGCTATCAACTGAGGTCGGAAATGCGTGATTTGAGAACTGTAACAAATCACATGCATAATTTATCGATAGACCACAGACGATAACGTTTTTTTAACATTCCAGTATAAGGTCTCTATTTATAATGACAAGCACCACTAACCGCCTGTTTAGATGTTACGTAGCTTATTTACATTCAAACATTACTAGTCATCCCAGTTTATTTTGGTTTATTAAGGTCTCGATGTATTATCAATACATCGCTTTAGAGATGCAAACAATCCTGACATTTAATATCATATCCCAGTACATATAAGAACAGTTGTATGTGCATAGCAAGCTGTCAGGGATTGTATCCAGGAGAACTTTGATGCACGGGGACGTACGATAGTGAATGCCGTAAAACCAGAGAACAATGCATGCACAACAGTCATAGATGAGAGGTGGCAGAAACTGCCGAGGTTCGCCGGACAAAGGCTCCTCCCACTCGGAGCTGATCAGCTCTTGATAGGACTACACTGTGGGAACCTCAGGGCGCAGACCTTGTGGTAGCTACTGCAGGGGCAAGCTCAAGCCAGCTGGATTACTCTTTGCCTTCATACACTTACCTACTGTGTGGATTATGTTATTTAATTCTTGACATGGAGAACCCATCCCAGCATGTCTATTGTCATGGGCTTCATCTGGCGAACTCGCTGGTTTAACACCACATATAGTATACGAGTTTCAACTTAGCTCAATTAGAGGGGAGTGCCAGGCCACAAATAGCTTGCTTGCCACTGCAAAACCATGTTACCAACCAGGCGAACTGGGTTCGATTCCTCGTGAGATCGCTCCCAGATTTTTGCATGTGGGATCGTGCCGGACAATGCCACTGGTCGGCGGGTTTTCTTGGGTTTCTCCTGTCCCTCCCACCTATGCATTCCAGCATTTCTTCATACTAACATCGCTTCACCCTCATCGGCTTTCACGACCTCGATGTTAAGAACCCCCCAAATCTCTCCACTCACTCACTTTACACCACTTACAAGTACAGCTTTCGTTCCTTTAACTCATTGATTTCATTTCTTTGCATACGTGACGTAGTATAAACTCATTCCGAGAAATACGAAAACTTTGTATTTTCAATGCCATTTTGAAAACCCGGGTTCGACTGCTCGCTTCGAAAATTAACTCTACGCATGTGCAAAATAACGTGTTCTTCGAAAAATAAAAGAATACAGGGTTGCTACAAGAACTAACTAAAAAAAATTCCCTGGCATTTTCTCTGTTTTCCAGAACTTCAAAACAAATTTCCCTGACTTTCCCATCTAATAGAAATGTTAACACCGACATTAAAACTAAAAAAAAATGAAATCCCATGTGGAGCTCTTACAACAAATGGATAAATACATAAAACCAAACACTTGCGAGCCACAAATATTTCCAACGTAACCCCAGACAAGATTTACAACATTGACTCATTTCAAGAAATGTATAGATATGCCTAACTTTGAAAAAAATTCCAACATCAATTAATGATCATCGGTTGAAAAATAATGTAATGAATTTTCACATCACATTATGCAGAGGAGAACACAATAAAAACCAATCTCAAATTTTTTAAGGACATGACATGAAAAAAAAATTGAAAGCCACTTGAGCATGATACATAGGACTACATAAACGATCAGCATATTGCAATACACAACACAACGGTCTAAGAAGGGGAGTTCTGGACACTTGCCTGATAAACCTGCCAAGTTAATGTCGCCATAGTTCGCGAGGTACTCGGTGCAGTGCTACATGTCTTGTAGTGACATGTTGCCATAACAAGGCATTGTGTTGCTTACGTTAATTGTAGTTTTACTACAGACGAAGAAAACTAATATTAGAGTTCGTAATAAAATACAATAGAAATCGTCGGGAATTCAATTGAGGGAGTCTTCACTGGTGGTGAATGCTAATAAATGTACATATAAGCCATTTTATACATTGTGTTTCTTCTGCAGATTCCACCAAAAAACATAGTTTTTCAATCGACTGAAAATTATTTTGGTCTTAATAGGATGCAAGCTGCTATTGAGTGCTGCTTCAGTATTGAGTGTCATTTAATTCGTATCTATTTTAGTACAAATATTACTTTGATGTGTGTGTGTGTGTATGTATATATATACAAACACACACATAAGTGGTATAGAAATGCAGATTCATGCACAAACGCAGAAAAGAGGCTCAAAAAGTTGCACTTGGGAGCAGTTGCAAAAAAGTGACTCAAAAAGTTGCATTTGCGAGCAGTTGCAAAAAATTGGATTAAACAGTTACGTTTGACCACAACCGCAAAAAAAAAAAAAACTCAAAAAGCTGCATTTGGTTAGATCGTAGTCTTAAGGAAAAAAAGTTGCAATAAACCTTGCGTTTGAGTGCATCTGCAAAAATACGTGTAAAAAGTTGCGGTTGAGCACAACCACAAAAAAGCGGCTCAAAAAATTTTAATATGTAAAAAATTAAATATTTTATATAATAAAGATGGATCATTTGCTAAATGCATTAAACAGAACCAAACAATTTTAGAAACTTTCCGAACTTACAATTGGGCAGTTCTATCCCATAAACCATGCTGAAATTAATGATACACGGTATGGATACGAAGTGGTAATTACTTCTGGAAATTTTAAAGTAACCTTGCAGAGAGATATGTTCAGATTTTCATAGATAATTTTAAATGATGTTAATCGTGGAGGCATAAGTTTGGCATATGATGGAATGGTGGATTGCAGTGCTAAACAAATGCATTCTATTCGGTTTTTTAAAGAGTAAATGATCGTCGTCATATAATTAGACATCAGTTGATTTTTATTTGTGCTCATAACTCTATAAAGTTTTAATGGTTATCCAATCATTAAAACACAATTATCGCTCCGACTTCGGCAATGTGGTAGAACATAGCCTAATTAAAAATTTAGATATGCATATCCAAATTCGACATGTCGCTGAAACATTGAATTCTTTTTTCTAAATCTTTCATTGCACTTTCTATAGAAATATTATTCATCTCTCTCACATGAAACCATAATAATTAAACTATTAAAGCAACTATTTTTTAGAATATGACAACTTCCAACCCAAAAAATATCTATGGTCTCAGCTCTAATACCACTGTTCTTTCGGACAAATCAAAGTTAATTAACTTACCTTTTTCATCCTTAATTTCTACTATTATTTCATTAACTTGATTTGTTTGCACTGGAAAAAATAATGATAAGCTGGTTCGTAATAGATCGTGTCGCCAAATCCAAATGTTGTTCTTGGTTTAAAAGTGGTAATTACATTAGTTTCTCTATGATTATATTCATCATGTTTTAATATTATACCATTTACTATATTACAGTGTATATTTATTGTTTCAAATGGAGCAAATTTTGGAATTGTATCGCCATAATGGTCCACATTTGCTTTCAGAGTTTTATTTTCTATGAAACCCAAAAGTTTTCCTATTGAATCCCGTTTTCCAAAATGTAATTTCAGCATGCATTTTACTTTCCCATCCGTTGACTCTACACTAAATTAAAAAATTGTTTTTATAGTTTTTTCAAGATCTTTTAAGCTATATTGACCAACTGGAATATCAACTGCTGATTCCGTATCATTCTGGCTCACAAAATATAGCTTATTTTCCCCAGAAATGATGTGTATTAGATAAGTAGTATAGAACTGAACTAAAGCCAAGAGTGCCCCTCTATCGCTATAGGATAATCTAGTATTTTCTTTAACACTGATTTGTTATATGTTAGTTTGAATACTTTAATAATTTAGTATATGATTAAAAAATTCAATTAATATATGAGCAAGAAAAACATGAAACATGTAGACTGGGATATTAAAATAAGAGTACCAGACAAGACTGTATCGACAAAACATAATGGAGAATTATTACCTAATAGTATTAGATGTTTAATAGTGTGTCCCAGTAACTGTGGAAAAACTACACATATTATAGATAATTTTATATATGCTCAGGGATGGTTGGACTTTGGTACTCTCTATGTGTGTTCAAAAAGTCTGGGCCAAACAAAATATATCAATTTAAAGAATAATATAGATGTAGCATCAAAATTATTTAATGAACCAATAGCATACTTCTTTCCATCAAATGAAGAAATGGTTGATGTAAATGAATGTTATAAAGAGTCTGTAGTTGTTTTAGATGATATCATACTTGAAAATCAAAATTAGGTAAGGGATTACTCGCTGTAGACACAAAGATATTGATTGTTTCTATTTAGAGCAGATATACTCAAAAGTACATACGCAGCTTATAAGAGACACTGCCAATTTTCTTTGCATATTCAGACAAGACGATACAAATCTTAAACATATTCATAGTGATTTTGTTGGTGGTGATATATCGGTTGAGAAATTTAGGGAGACTTGTTCAACATGTTGGAATAATGAATATGGTTTTGTTACAATATATATGACTCGTAAGATAATAATGGTAAGTACTGTAATAAAATTAGAGACTTTTTAAATTCTTAGATTATATGTAAGTTTTGTTTTTAATGGAAGTGTTTCCATTAAAAACTAACATAATCTGATATTTTTAGATTTATTCATAAACATAACTAGTTCAATAACACAATTGTACCTTCGGGTACATTGTGTGCTTTTGGTATTTTAAAAGATATTATATCATCGGGGTATAATTCAAAAGTTTTATACATGTCAATTTGTTTCCATTGATGGTATAAGTTGATAACACTCTTACATTGTTCTGGTTTTATTATTATTTCAACTTTAGTTTCATATCTCATAAAAAATATTCTATTTGATTATCAAAGTAAAATACTTTTTCTTTTGAACTGTATTTTCCAACTAAATGAATAATGTTAATTCTGTTTTTCTGATAGTACTCTAAATTGATTGCATCCATCTGTGCAATGAGATCTCCCACATGTCTTAGTCTTTTTGCTCAAAATCTATATTATTATCTACTTCCAAGTAAATAAGATAGGATTTATCCAATGATCTTTTATCATTAGGATTGATCTTCTCAGTAGTTGTATCACTGTCCGTGTTCTTCAACTTGATATTAAATCCAAGAACTCATTAATGCATTTCCACATATATCCATTGTTTATTAATAGTGAAATAATTTTTGGAAATTTAAAATTATGTGAAATGTGATTTCGCACAATTACACACAAATGACCACCAGTTACTTGATTGAAATTTTGAATTCTATCATCGTTATAAAAATATTACTTCCTAGATATACTATAAATTGTCAGGGTGGATTGCCACCAAATGAATCAAAATAATATTTGTTGTTTGCTTTTTTCCAATAGCATACCCAGTGTGAACCAGAGTTAGTTGAAACATCTAGATTAACAATCTCACATACATTATCGTGTGGCATGTTAAGTAACTCATTGATCATAAATACACCCCTAAAATTTCTCATGTTTAATTTTTTCACCATTTCCATGTCAGAGATGATGCACCACCAGCTGATGCTCCTAAAGCACCTATGCTGCGAAAATTAAGGGTAAAAATCCACCCTTGTGAACTGTCAGATCATTTCCAGTTTTCATTTCTTTGGACATTTTCTTAAGTTGTAGAACTGAAATTGTGATAGTTATCCCTTTGTACTCCTTTAATTTCTTGTTTTTACATTCCAGTTGGTCTTTCGTTAGGAAAGAATCAATATCCAAACCCATCAACTCCTCGTTAGGAAATTGAAATACAATGTTTTTTACTTTCATTTATTATAACAAACATTTTATCATTTCATTCTAATTCCCAACCAAGCTTACGTTTAATATGCATCCCAGATCCAGTAACACCAGCCCACAATCTCTCATTGAGATCAGCATCTGGACTTAACAATTTTTTGAACGCTTCCTTTTCTAGTTCTTTGTCAGCTACATGTCTTTCAGCTAGATCTTTATGATGATGATAAGCTATATAATGTTCCATTGCAGCCGCATCTAGTGGATTAATGGGTTTATCACCACACTCAATTCTCTCTTTTAGTCTGGTACCCGGACCTAAGTACTGATAACCGGGTGCATGGAACTCAAAAGGTAGTGAATTTATTATGTCATTGAGTAACCCTTTTCCGTGATGCTCCGACTCCCTAAAAGTATGTGGTATTGTGTTTAACATTCGTATCAGATATGGTATACCTTTTGGATTATTTGCAACTATGTCACTAAACTTGCTGTTGAGCATATTCATTATTCCAACTTTTTCATTGTAATAGTAATCATTTTCAGCATTCTCTTCGCCATAAATAACGAGAAGTCGATCAATAAGCATCCTAACATCATCCATCCATATGTATTCTATGGGATAGTCTGTATATTTCTTTATACCTTTCCCCTTTTTAGGTGAGGGGCGTTTCTTTTTGATCGAATCGTAAATAGGTTTAACAAAAATTTTCCATATATTCCCTTTACTCGATTTTGGCGTTCCCAAGTTTGGACCATTGTTTTGAAAAACTGCATTTGTATCTGCTAGGACACAACTATAGTGTCCATAGTCGGTTGCAGTGTAGTCACTTTCTGTTACTTTCTTACTAGTTAGTAATTTCATCAAACCATCAGTTCCAGTGTATGTTCGGCCTTTTACAGTAAATTTGTCATTGTTGAATGTTACTTCGAAATCACCAATATACAATCTACTTTTATCAGCCTTTAGTCCAAAAACATCGTCTTTGCAGTCAGTTAAGAAATCTGCCAATTTCTTCTAAATAAATGTTGTTTTGTAGTTAGTTAACTGTGAGATATCAGTTTTCAAACGCCCCAACGCTTCGTCATAGCGTTCATCATAATCATAGCGCTCATCATCATCGTCAATGCGTTCACCAGTGTCTGTTTTACCAAACAGTTTTCTTTTAAAAGATGTTTCTCTTGGTGTCTGTGAGTAGTCTAAATTCGTAACAGCAAATGGAACAATTTCTTTTATTAAGTGCTTATCCTCATTTGTTACATGTCCAATTTTTTTATCCCAAATCTTCTATCGCATATATCAATGGTTGATCGTGTTTTTTATTTTTATCATATTCATCTATGCAAAATTTTCTAAAAGTTTTAAACTTTTCAACTAGCTGTCTTCTTCTCTTTATATTGTTTACAATTTTTTGTTGTCTCATTTATAAAATAAATAAATAAAATGAACAATGATAACTTAAATGTATACTGTCTCTAATGTATGAAAAACACACTAAGTTCATATGAACTTACAAACAATAACAAAGTAACAATTAAATGTGTTTGTAGATGTCGTGTTACCAATAACTCGATATTCACTGGTGGGGGTATAAAAAAACTATATTGTAAATTAAATTCATAAACCAATGCGAAAAAACTTCCCCAGAAGAACTGTTCTATCTTTGGCATCAATGATCTTTGGCAAGCTGATTTAGTTGAGATGAATTCTGGATCTTTAAAAGGTATACACAGAATTAACAAAGTGTTCAAAAATATGTTAACTGTGATAGATGTTTTTTTTTTTTTCAAATATGCATAATACCAATCAAAGATAACACTGGTGAAAATGTTACGTTAGCATTTAAAACTATTTTGAGTGATCGCAAACCCATGCATTTACAAACCGACAAAGGGAAATAAATTTACAATAAATCATTTAAGGCATTAATGGCCAATAAAAACATAACACACTATTCAACAAAAAGTGAAAAGAAAGCTAGCATTGTAGAAAAAATTTAATAGAACATAGAAGAAGAAAATGTGGAAGATATTTACTGTGCAGGGAAACTATAAATGGATGGCCATATTACCTAAATTAATAAGTGAATACAATAACACTGTTCACAGTAAAATCGGAATGAAACCCACCAATGTAAATGCAAAGAATGAAAGTTCTATTCTAATCAACATGTATGGAGGAGAAAGAAAAATGATTAAACCAAATTTTGTAATAGGATATAAAGTTCGTATAAGCAAAAGTAAAAATTTGTTTTGAAAAAGGATATACACCAAATTGGTCCACTGAAGTATTTGAGGTGTGCAAAGTATTGCACACAAACCCCACAACATACAGAATAAAAGATTTAAAAAATGAACTTATTAAATGTATTTTTTATGAGCCAGAGATGCTTAAGACCAAATATGATAAAGACTACTCAGTGGAAAATGTTTTGCAAAGAAAAGTAAATAAGCTGCTAATTAAATGGTTAGGTTTTGATAGCAGTCATAATTATTGGGTTGATAAGAAAAGTGTAGTTGTTTAACAAATTTCTTTTCTATATAATAAAAGGATCAACAAAAAATTGAAAGTTATGAGCATCAGTCGTTTCCCCCAAATGACTGAAGAAAAAATAATTTGAATGAATGCAAGAAGAACATTGAGTTTGATTTTCCTATTGGCGATGCATTTTCACATCTGAATGAAGCTTACGTATACCAACAGTATAAGCTAACTAAAAGAGATACAAATGCAGATAATGAAAAAACTTCAACTATTGATCTTTGTGATAATTTCTTCCCACTCCAGTTCTCAAGAATAGAGATCTCTAAACATGGTTGTATAATCGAAAGTATTGACAACCCTAGCATCACTTCAACAATGATGCATATATTTCTAGGTTCGGAATCAGAATCAGCATACTTCCAAATGTCGGGGATAGAACTAGGTAAATATGTTAGGAAAGATAAGCGTAACGAAATTACCTATCCATTAAGATATTTGTTTGGGTTCATGGCAGATTGTAATGAAATATTCTGGAAAGGTGGATACGAGATCACATTCATTCGAAATTCTAATGATGAAGAAAATAGACCAGATGCTGCTAAAATTGTTATTGAGAAAATTGAAATTCTGTGACCAATTGTTGAATACGATCCTATTTATGGAGATAAAATTGAAGCAAAATTATACAAACACTCCAAAATTCCAATTGGTTTTAATTATTGGCAATGTCTTGAAAAACCAGCACCTACTAATGCAAACTCATTTCAGTTTGTCATAAAAGATCAGTGCAATTCAATCCAATTCGATATGCCAGACTTTGTCATTGTTGGTTTTCAGCAAAACAGAAAAGAAGATCATGGACAATTCACACACGGTTCAATGTTTGACTCTTGTTTTGTCAAAAATATTTATATTAAGAATGAACGGAATGAAGTGTTTCCCAAAGAGAATTGGAATTTAAACATTGATGATAAAACTTTCGATAAGATGTATATTGCTTACAATGATTTTAGAAGTTCAAAGACTAAACTAGATACCCCTTATCGTAATAATGAACTGCACTTCAACTCTGGGTCATTTATTGGGAGAGGACCATAGTTTGTTATTGATTGTTCTTACAGATAAACCGCTATTGTAAAAGATCGAACTAATTTGAAATTTAGAGTTAATTTTAATAATCTAATATTGGCTACAATTATTTGTAATGTGGTACTAGTAAGCCAAAGAAACCTAATTTATGATGTTAAAAGTGAAAGAATCACCGAAGCCCAATAATGCGCAAACATGTGTGGTTATTAGATTTTAATGAATGGTTATCCATTAAAAACATTTACTTTTATATAATTCTTCATAATATCACTCATTTCAATTTTGTAGTGCCCCCATGGTAGTATATTAATATCATCTTTAAGAATAGATCTTGTATCATCTTCGGAACTTAATGCTTTTGTTTTCAACTTAATTGTATAGAGTTCATGTTTCTTACTTTTAATAAGATTCATACTTTTGTACAACACTTTTTTTTTCCCAAACAAACACTTTTTGTAGTCATCAAACTAATCCTATTTCTGGCTACAGTGTTTCTCACAACCTTTGCTCTTTTCTTAATGCCACATTCCACATTTATTGCATACATTTTCGATTTCAATCCAATAAATTCTTCCATTATTTTTCCATTACATTCATTTTACTTTTAACAGTAATGTTTTTGTTAACTAACAGTATGCCATATGGGTTATCTTTTATATAGTCAGAAGTATCAAAATGTTTGACCATTTCTTTCATGTCACTGTAAAAGTCTGACGTTTTTATATAATAGATGTTTGAATCAGTATCTTAGTAGCACAGTTCAACATGTTCCCCATACTTTGGTTTCATTATATTATAGTGAAAATCGTACATCAAGACTTTCGATAGATCACGTATACCCATTTAAACATAAATGGGTTTGTTAAAGCACAGCTTTGTTTTAATCATTTTAACTGCAACCAAAGAGTCAGTAAATATAGTTCTATATTTAAAGTTTGGTTTAGCCACTAGTTTATCCATTTGTTTAGAGTGTGTGCACAACCGTATATCCACTCTGTTTCTAATATTTTCCATTGTTTTTCCAAAAACAGAATTGTTTATTAATTTGTAGAAATCTATTTCAAAGTCATTTGTAGACTTTGTTCGCATATTTGTGTTTAGATCAATATAGGACTTGAGCCAATCTGATTGATCAAACTCCAGAACTCTATGGATCTTTTTCAACTTCATTTCGACAGATAGATATTGATTAAGATTTACATAATGTAATAAATATTTTTCTTTATCATATAGAGTAGTTAAGAGTTTGAGATTTTTTGAACCTTTTGGTATTTTATTCTCTGGTGCCAATGGCAGATCTTTGTGGAGATTGTGTAGTTCATGTGGATATTCCAAATCAACTTCTAATATATAACCTTTGCTAGAATAATCTTCTATTTTTGTTACATCTATATTTGTATTTCTACACTTAAACCCACCATAGGGTAAATACTGGCTCATAGCCCATCCATATAAGTTATTGACATCCAGATATGCAAGATAAAAGATTTCCTTTGTACTATCATAAGCATTCATATATTTATTATTTGCTTTAGCATTACGCTTACAACATTTTGAATTCCATCACGAACACCTTTTTCTGTCATCAAAATCATGTCGTAAAATGTTAATAATTCTAGTTCTATTTTAGTATGTTTCAGCATAGCATCCCACACTAACCCTGGGGCTGTGAAATACCATGCTGGATCTAGATTATTGTTTTTAATCATACATCTCAAAAATTCTCCATTATATCAGACAATATCAATATATCAGATTTTTTATAGAGTTCTGTGTACTCTCTTACAGATTTTATGTTGAATTTTTCCCACACCTTTCTCGCTAATTCGTAATCTTCATCTGTAATGCTGCATTTATTGAGTTTGTTGTAAAATGCTACTTTGGATGGAAGTGACGTCTCACAAAATTTTTCAGTACTATCCATGTAGTCATATGGGTAAACACCTTTTCTTGTAACAATGTCAATAAGTTCATTGGAAAAATGCGTACACGTTTCTCGGAATTGGCTTCTGGAAAGGTTGCTGGAGAGCTTATCGATACTACTAGCCATAAATTTAAACGAGTCAATAAATCTAAGATTTACAATTTCACATACATGTTTCGTAAAAGAAATATAATTTTCTTTGTTTTTGGGAATTAGATCAATTTTATTTTCATGGATGCCAAGATCTCTTATGAATAAATGTGTCATAACCAGATAGATTGTGTATAAACACTGGGACAAAACATGGATTTCTATATGATAAGTTACAATCTCTGTGTGCAGCTTCCCTAAATTTCCCTGTAAGATGATCATGATCTCTCAAAGAATCACCATTCAAAGACTTTTCACATATATGACACTGGGTAGCTGTATCATAAACAATTTGTTCTTTCTGAGTTAGTGGAAGCATTGATTTTTCATTTGTGTATATATCACCAATAGAATTTGCTTCTTCCATTAGCATTTTAACGAATACACTAGATGCATCAGATCCTCCATAAGTTACTGGTGGTTTATAGTATCCATGTTCGTATTGTAAATAGTAACAGAAGCTAATAGGCTCGTGTTTTTGGTATGGTTTCGTGTAGGATTCGTCGGAGTTTGGTTGGCATGTTTCAATTTTAGTCAACAAACATTCAAAATAAGCATATATCACAAACGGAACTCTCAAAGAATGGTTTTTGTTTTTTAATCTTAATGTCATTTTTTTTCTATAGATGGTAGTTCAACTCTAACACCATCGTGATCTCGGCAGTCTTGTTCGTGATCTTTTAGCTTACTTACAGGGTAGAAATATTGTAAATGTCTATATCGCATATATATGTTTTGTGACCATTATTTGTTACTTGTGATGTGATAAGTCTCGAAGACTTTTTATCCAGCAGTAGTGGTCGTTCTTTTCGTCTTTGATATAGAGTAGGTTAATGGGCTTATCTGTCTTATTTTTTGTTGTTTTTAATGGGGAGATTATATATTTCTTATCACCTTCTTTTTCTTTGTATGCGTATACATTAATAGCAATTCCACTTTTCTCAAAGGTTGGTATGCTATCCAATTTCATTGGAAATTCCAAACCCTTAAGTACATCATCAAACTCATGTTCGTAAGCTATGTATTTATTCACTCTTTGGGGGTTTCTTTGTACTTGATGCAATGCAGATAGAACAGACCACAAAAAACATATTTGATCATTATTCTTAACATTAATTACCACCTGCCTGCTTATCATTTTTTCTGGGAGCTCAACATAAGAACTGCCCTTGAATGGTACATATTTATTTATTCGCACTTCTAGTTTAAATATTCTGTTGAGTACCCACTGAGATCCCTTTGCTTTGTAAGTCCCCATCTCAGCTATGATTTTCGATATGCTGTTGGTATAATATTCTTCCAGATTAGTCGGTTTCAGTATAATTTTGTTCTTTGTTTTAAAGGAGCTTTCTACATATTCAATATTCTCACCAATTCCCCTTTTGTACTCAGTGAAAAGTTTCATGTTCACTTTGAGTGATTTTAAATGTTTATTAATTAGTCCCGTGACAGTTTCTTTTACATTGTTTAGGAAATGATTTGGGTCTTTGTATGCATTCACATTCTTTACAGCAAAAGTCTTGATACTACTTTGAAATGCTGTTTCGATTTCTTCTACACTGAATATGGGTGTGTACTTATGAATTTTACTTCTCAAGTGACTTCTTATGAGAGATGATTTGTAAACGTGATTACAAGTTTCACACTTAACATACTTCTCTTAAGGTTTCTTCTTCTTTCGTTTCACAAAAACATCATTTTTAAATTGATATTCTTTCCAAACATTACCAGTTGCGTTAGCCTTTTTCATTGCCATGGTCGTCATCATATTAGATATCAATTTATTTTTATTCGTGCTCATTTATTATATACAATATTTTATTTTTTACATATTTAAATCACAACCGCAACTTTTTACGCGCATTTTGCAGATGCACTCAAATGCAAAGTTTAACGCAACTTTTTTCTAAAGACTACGATCTAACTAAACGCAACTTTTTGAGTCACTTTTTTTTGCGGTTGTGCTCAAACGCAACTTTTTAATCCGCTTTTTTTGCAACTGGTCCCAAACGCAACTTTTTGAGTCACTTTTTTGCGTTTGTGCCAGAATCGGCATTTATATACTACTCACATATTACAAAATAATTTCTTACAGTAAGTGTAGTAGTAGCGCAATGGTAACATCGTGGGTTCCAGTGCGCAAGGTAGCGGGTTCGAATATTGCCTGATAGAAAATTTTAACAATTTTATACTGTATTTTTGTGATATATTTAGCATAAATTGTTCCCGGTAAAACATAATCCTCGCAAGATCGGATGCTCTGTGTTATGGGGAAACGAACTGTTACAATTGTAGTTTTACACAATACTTAATCACGTATACAATGCGGGGAAACGAAACTTATAGCGAACAGAACAGAATGGAAATGACAACTAAGGTTACTCAGTCAACTGTACCCACCATGCATATTTGTATTAACTAGCTTCTCAGTACATTATTTTTGCAGTAATCGTGCTAATACGATGTATTACATAAACGATGTAGAACTCTGTTCTACAGTTCATATTGCTTTGGTGTGTGGTTCGAATAGTAGCGAACTTGTGAAGGCAGTATACTACACACATTCACAACTGACATATAATTTGTATGCCACACTAAATAACTTAAAGGGCAACAAACAACATATTTACACTTCAATTAGCAAACACAGATAGCAAACTTGTCAAGAAATTGCAATGTCAAAACACTTTATTTGGTAGCATGGCAATATAAAATTTCATAGTTTATGTGCCTCAAACAAAATAAACATTTGCAAAAACCGTTAAAACTGAAAAAATTATTAATTTTATTTGCTCTGATTATACTTAATTTGTTTTATACCCAGGGGCCATACAGTTATTAGGTATCTTAACTATTAAATTAAAACGTTTACCGTATTTACTTATACATTCAGCATTAAGACAAAAAAATCACAAGTTTCGCATCCTCCTACTATATAAGGAGACGATATCTGCCCGTCTTTAATACTTCTAAGTCCATTGAAACTCAACAAAAGTTCTTCAAATTTTGCAGAGCGAATCCTCAGGGTAAAATACAGGCCAAGTTCGAATTTCAGAAAGATCAGAATTACGCAATCATGACTTTTGGCCCTAAAAACTCGTTTTTAAATTACTTTTTCCTATGAAAGTTTTGTATTAATGCATAGAGATAACTGGATAGATATATGAAGGTAATGGGATATAATTTTTTTTAAATGTCTCGCTTCAATGTTGAGTTAATTTCACATCAAGTGGGGCCTTAGTAGCCCAGTGGCAAGAGCAATTCCAAGTGGGGCCGCAGTGGCTTGGTGGATAGAACTATATCAAGTGGGGCCGCAGTGGCGCAGTGAATAGATATATATCAAATGGGGCCTCAGAGGCAAAGTGGCCAGAGCGATTCCAAGTGGGGCCGCAGTGGCTTGGTGGATAGAGCGAATGCAAGTGGGGCCGTAGTGGCTTAATGGATAGAACTATAACCAATGTTGAGTTAATTTCACTTTTATTTTTCAGTCTTTGTATGATAACAAAGATTTGTAACATCGTAACTATTCTAAACACGTGACCACACTGAAAACACGGTCACGCGCTAACCCTAATTTCTTTATAATGTCTTTATAATTATGATAAATCTGTATTTTAATGCTAAATACATCACAAAAAAAAAAACATAAATGGTTAATATTTTTTTTCCCCAGGTAAGATTCGAACATGCAACCTTGTGTATTTGAAGCAACGATATTATCTTTGAGCTACCGATACACAGTCGTATAAGAAATACTTAATCATATGTATTCGAAAGTAAGATTTGTATTAAAATTCTCCTTGAAAGTATTATTATCATGTCTGGTAAGAATCTGTTTTCAGAGAAGGCATTTGATTGACACAGAAATAGAAAGGCATTTCGCGAAGAATTCGCTTTGTTGTTGCGATGCGCAGGATAAGAAACAAACGTGACTTCCTGCTAAGATTTAAATAATGAAGTTACAGTAAATCGAAACTACGGAATTAAATAACCGAAGGAATCATATCTAGACACATGCGAGATATGAATTCGTAATTCTTTCTTTGGAAATATGCGGTTTTAGTATTAAATTGAAAGTAAATGAGTTAAGATTCTCATAACAAGGAAGCAGAATGTGTCATGAAATGACACGTAGCACTCGGCAGACGGCAGAACTATGCAGCGACATTAAGTGAGTCATTTTTGTATACTGGTTGGGATAAGCAGTGTCCACACCTCCCCTTCTTAGGCCGTACACAACACTAAACACTGGGTTACTACAAGTAGCTCCTAGCACCACAGATTTTCCTAATCTCTTCAGTAACTACATCAGTATCCTACTGCTTTTCTAAATGATTTTAGTTGTTAATAGAATTAAGTATAAAAATATGAGAGAGTGAAGGGATTTGGGCGGTTCTTAACAGCGAGGTCTTAAGAGCCGATGAGGGTTATTGAGGTGCGTATGGAGCAGCGCCGGAATGAAAGGGCGAGGGAAACGGGAGATCCAAGAAAACCCGCCGACCAACGACATCATCCGGCACGATTCCTACACGCGAAAATACGGGAGTGACCCAGCCGGGGATTGAACCCAGTTCGTCCTTGGGGGGAGGCTAGCAGGCTAGCCGCTCAGCCACAGCGGCCCCAACAATAAAATATGATGAATGTAAAACCTTCCGTTATTAAAAAAATTAATTAAAAACACCAATATGAAAATATTTAGTCACGTAACTGCCTGCACACTACATACATACTGCTTTCTGGCAGAGCCAAGACCGTAACTAAAAACCGGACCTACCACACTTGATATGCAAGAAAGACTGGTGTAAAATAGTTTTAAAAGGTCCAGTGGACTCGTCCCCAATTTGTTGCTATAAGTCGCAGTATTGTGTGAGCAAAGTCCGATGTTTGAAGGCTTTTAGCGAAAAACTGAGGCCAAGTCATTCGGAATTACTTTACAGTACTATCGCATGCGAATAAAGTGTGCTAGGTCCTATTAACCTACGTAGCATTGTTGTTACTTTATAAACATCTGAATATGTGACTTCGGCAAGACGTGAAGCAAACGAGGAAGAAATGAAAATTCTCCAGATATTGTTCCTTTTTTTTTTGCCCGACTTTTCCCAAAATTCCCTGACCATTTTAATTTCCTGACTTTTACCAGTTTTCAAGACCTGCAGAAATCCTGGAATATAACTATCTGCGTGGCTGCAAGGAGTTTCAATGAGCCGTGAGAGTTTATTTGGCGGGTTCGCGAAATTTTCCAGGCAGGGCGCCCAGCGCCTTGTAGTTCAACTGGCGATGATGAGGCCGGGAAGGACGCCCAGCGCCTTGTAGTTCTGCTGGCGATGATGAGGCCGGGCAGGACGCCCAGCGCCTTGTAGTTCAACTGGCGATGATGAGGCCGGGCAAGAACCCAGCGCCTTGTAGTTCTACTGGCGATGATGAGACCGGGCAGGACGCCCAGCACCTTGTAGTTCAACTGGCGATGATGAGGCCGGGCAAGAACCCAGCGCCTTGTAGTTCAACTGGCGATGATGAGGCCGGGCAAGAACCCAGCGCCTTGTAGTTCAACTGGCGATGATGAGACCGGGCAGGACGCCCAGCGCCTTGTAGTTCTACTGGCGATGATGAGGCCGGGCAAGAACCCAGCGCCTTGTAGTTCTACTGGCGATGATGAGACCGGGCAGGACGCCCAGCGCCTTGTAGTTCTACTGGCGATGATGAGACCGGGCAGGACGCCCAGCGCCTTGTAGTTCAACTGGCGATGATGAGGCCGGGCAAGAACCCAGCGCCTTGTAGTTCTACTGGCGATGATGAGGCCGGGCAGGACGCCCAGCGCCTTGTAGTTCTACTGGCAATGATGAGGCCGGGAAGGACGCCCAGCGCCTTGTAGTTCTGCTGGCAATGATGAGACCGGGCAAGAACCCAGCGCCTTGTAGTTCAACTGGCGATGATGAGGCCGGGAAGGACGCCCAGCGCCTTGTAGTTCTGCTGGCGATGATGAGGCCGGGCAGGACGCCCAGCGCCTTGTAGTTCAACTGGCGATGATGAGGCCGGGCAAGAACCCAGCGCCTTGTAGTTCTACTGGCAATGATGAGACCGGGCAGGACGCCCAGCGCCTTGTAGTTCAACTGGCGATGATGAGGCCGGGCAAGAACCCAGCGCCTTGTAGTTCTACTGGCAATGATGAGGCCGGGCAAGAACCCAGCGCCTTGTAGTTCAACTGGCGATGATGAGGCCGGGAAGGACGCCCAGCGCCTTGTAGTTCTGCTGGCGATGATGAGGCCGGGAAGGACGCCCAGCGCCTTGTAGTTCTGCTGGCGATGATGAGGCCGGGCAAGAACCCAGCGCCTTGTAGTTCTACTGGCAATGATGAGACCGGGCAGGACGCCCAGCGCCTTGTAGTTCAACTGGCGATGATGAGGCCGGGAAGGACGCCCAGCGCCTTGTAGTTCTGCTGGCGATGATGAGGCCGGGAAGGACGCCCAGCGCCTTGTAGTTCTGCTGGCGATAATGAGGCCGGGCAGGACGCCCAGCGCCTTGTAGTTCAACTGGCGATGATGAGGCCGGGCAAGAACCCAGCGCCTTGTAGTTCTACTGGCAATGATGAGACCGGGCAGGACGCCCAGCGCCTTGTAGTTCAACTGGCGATGATGAGGCAGGGCAGGACGCCCAGCGCCTTGTAGTTCTGCTGGCGATGATGAGACCGCAGTACTCAAGTTATAGTGGAGACAGCAGCGACATCTGGCAGCTCTGTGTGGAATCTGACTTCGTAGTAACTGAGACAAGCAAACAGAAAGCACGTGATGCCAAGTCAGCATTGCGTACTGTAGGCTACGTACCACGGTCGTCTAAATACTGGAGACGCGGGTGAATAAGCTAATCCGAACACGGTAGGTCTGTGAACTCAGCACTCTGAATATCCTTCGTAACCTCACGCCAAAATACTGTCCTGTGATCTGTCAACACCACTGACCACTGTTCGGTGAATCACTGCATAGGCTACCTTCTACCTCACTCAGCGAAAAAGCTAGCAGTGATATCCAGTGTACTACAACTGTAAATCCGCGAATATACAACTCTCTTTTTGTGAATGGAGCTCAAAAATTTTCCTTTAAAAGCACAAATATTGTTGCAGATTGATGAAAGAATTTTATGTTAATCTGTAACGTTTCTACATTATTGCGGGAAGCCACTACTGCTACAAAAAAACGTGGAACGAATTTTGAAATTTATTAAAGTGCTAGTAGCATTTGAGTCAATGGTTTAAACTGTAGGTTAAACAAATATGTAGGGAAATTCGTAGATAAATAAATATGTAGTTATGTAGGCGGGGTTTAATACATCATCGACAGCGAGGTGATCACAGAAGGTGCAATTCTCTAAGAAAAGTAGGAGCAAGGAAGCAGTTGGCCCTAGCTGTTTTAACAGTAAGTCACACTCGCTGCTGGAAATTCCACTTACTCAAAGAATCGCTGGTGAAGTTCCAATACAGAGTTCAGATCATCTCTACGTGATTTAAAAGCACATGTTTCACATTTGTAAACAAATTGTTATGAGTGCGCACATTTGTTTTTAAAGGAAGGGGGAGGGCGCCAAATTTTACTGATTGGTATCGTCATACTACAAAAATGTACTTTATATGACATCACGTACAGAAGTGTTTTTTTTTTGTAAAATTTACTAAACACTAGTTTGTAGTGCTAAGAAAAATTATTAAGGTAACTGGGCACCAAAACCTTTAGTGAGCACAGTAATTGCACATCATCACGATAAATATTCAATAATATTGGTTTATTTTATTTTATAAATATATAACAAATTCAACATTCACTAGTGTTTGGGGCAGGCATATATATATGAAGTATGTTCAATACAATGGCTCATTCGATCACTGCATACAGCAGTAGTTTATAATGTAATGCCGTAATGAAACATAGGCTACTGTATCAGTTGACGTGGATAGTAGTTGAGATAGGTCAGTGGTCGGCGTAGTGCGAAGTTGTGCATGCCAGTGAACTGACTGCTGATTGGACGACTCGCAAGTTTCTGTACAGTCGAGACTAAGTCGCCAACCAACTGCCCTGTCACAGACTCAAGTACCCTTGTACAGTGAAGTCTGATTATGCACAGATCATTTAAACTACGAAATACCAGCAGTTCCCACACACAAAGCCGCGCGAATAGCACAATATACCCTACCATTTCCTATACTCGTACTGTAACTACCACAATCGTCTAGCACTTTAGTTACACGTTACACAACAGAAATTACAACGAATAGCAAACGGCAAAAGGCGTCCTCGAACGTTTCTAACACATATTCCTTCTATGGAATTATTCGTATGTTAGCCGCATATTTTTGACAGCAGCCGACATTGGCCGGCTATTTTAATACTAGGCTATTATTATGCCCAAGCTTTTACATCATTCTGTAGATTTCCAGCGGCTTATAACAATCTTCTGCGATGAATATCCACATTTCTGGTTCAGTTAAAGACACACCGTCAAGATAAGTATCATTGTGACATGAGGAGAGAAAACAAGTGCAAACATGAGACTGGGCCAGGGACAAGACTGCGATTAGGGAAGGACTATCACATGCCATATTATCAACCTGAGGACTACAAAGAGATGCTCAGGATTATCATAGAGAGCAGCAAGCCTGCTAAGTACGGCTGATTGTGAAAGAGACTCGGTTTGGTTTGTCACTGAGGCTCCAGTCCACTACCAGTGGCTGCCACGCACATCAAGTGCAACATCGCCGCTACGTGCTAGTCTCGGAACTGGCGTGCAGCGCTGGCTACATCTACCTATAGCGGCAACACTATCATATTATCAGTGGAAAGTCTGCGACCGTGTTCAATATAGGGCCCTATACTAGTTCCGTACGATTATACCCATAGTACTTTCACCTGCAACAGAGTGAGAATGCCGTCTTTGGCCATCTAGATGGCTTTCTAAATAGCGTTTAAAATAGGTGTGATCAGTTTTCCGCCCTAGTGAGAAGCGTTAATTCTTTTCAAGTGCACACATATCGTGCAGACCTGAAATAGATAACCGATAACATCGCTCCCTGGTACTGCACTGTTAAATACCGACAAATAATATGCACACGCGGAGCAGCGCTTAGCTCAACCTCTCTCGGCCGCTGTCGCCACTCAACTGAACAACCCCCACCCCTTCGTGCAGCTGCAATGAACTCTCCCAACTCGCCAGACACGTTCTCGACTTGTGTGCATTATTTTCTCATTTGTATTCCACTACAGCAAGCCACTGCAGCCTGCCTGGGCAGCAGAAGAGACTCACCGGTACATCTACACTCGCTGTGGCTTGGGCAAGTACTGCCGTCACGTAGTGTCGCACGACGAGGGGAGGGAGGGGAGGGAGGGTAAAAGGGGTTATTATCTACGTTCTGTACCCTCCTACTCTGATCCTAGCGCCATGCACAGAGAAGAAAGTGCTGCCACACAGCAATCTCCAACATTAGTAGCCGGCCACAGTCGGAGGTCGGGCACGCTCGCAACACAGCGATCGTTGTGTGTGCACATACTGCAGTGTAGTTACGTGTGCGACAAGAGCACACTTGCTAACGAAATAGCAAACAAAGTTAGTCCATAACGACAACTGCAAACACCGGCGCCTTGCCTTCGCCCGGCCGGCCAGGCGACATCTCGGAGGTGAGTTCGCGCCCAGCAGGTCCACATCCTGGCCACGAGTAGCGCATGAAGGCCATTACACCACTCACACTTCACCTCCGCCAATCGACATGTCCTTTCTTATACAACTTGACACGATACACTGACAATAAAATCAAGTTTTCTTGACTTGACAATTTTGAAAACTTGGAAATTCTAATCAAAGTCAAGCTGTCTCTATGCCGAGAATCGACTCAGAGGTTATACTGAACGAACATGGTAATTAATTTAATGAGTTATTTTAATAAACAGGAACATAAAATACACCACAGAATCATATTTTAACGAAAACTGTCAATGCAATTTTCGCTGCCCGAACTTGTAGTTGACGTCTGCAGTGTATCAGTAACGTGAAAGGAACACAGAGGTAAAGTGGAATGGCAAACAGTGTAGACACATCTCTCCTCACACAAGATACGTCAGAAACCAACAAAGAGAGGAACGCTGGGGCCAACACAGCGACATCTGCACACTACTGAGATATGAGGATGGTAGCATCAGCTGTGCGAGCACTCAACACGGTACTTGCACGGCCGGCAAGGAGAGGAACGCTGGGGCCAACACAGCGACATCTGCACACTACTGAGACATGAGGATGGTAGCATCAGCTGTGCGAGCACTCAACACGGTACTTGCACGGCCGGCAAGGAGAGGAACGCTGGGGCCCAACACAGCGACATCTGCACACTACTGAGACATGAGGATGGTAGCATCAGCTGTGCGAGCACTCAACACGGTACTTGCACGGCCGGCAAAGAGAGGAACGCTGGGGCCAACACAGCGACATCTGCACACTACTGAGATATGAGGATGGTAGCATCAGCTGTGCGAGCACTCAACACGGTACTTGCACGGCGGGCAAAGCGATGTGCATCCTTCTAAGAACAACGTGTCAGAGTTCCAGCTGCTCAAGATCGTCACGAGATTACTGTAACCTCACTACATTCACTCGCACAACCGGGTCTCTGCTCCACGTCGTAAGTACATTCTTGGCTATGTTACTTCTGCTATGTTACCTTACTTCGAGTCAAATACCTAACTAAATGTGATTTTCAATCAACATTGACTTTGCTTTACCATAAGCTGTTCACGGCTGAGAGGGCACTTTTGAAATCAACATTTGAAAACATGTAATTTCCCCCACCACAATATATTTTAACGAGCATGCTCGCTGGCATGCACCACCCAATAAAGTTTGTAACGACTGAGGGGAAAGTAGTTCCATGTTTTAACATTCAACTAAAAGAGCTAGAAAAAAATTATGAATAGTGAAATTATTTCTTTTACTTAAGGTTTTTAAGTGCATATAAGTGTAATAATTAGCTAAAAATTTACTTTTCCAATAATCTCACACTTTCATTTGACCGACGCACGTATGAAGTGATGAGGCCCATGATTGTAAATTTTACATATGGTGAAAGAATACACAATACACCTGCAAGTAGATCTTAAGCAGGGCTTTCAAAACCGGTCAGTTTATCGTGAATAGCCTATATTGGCACTGCGGTAAAGACATAGTGTGAAAAATAACATAAACATTATGATAGCACTCAATGATTGTTTCAAATTTCTACAATTTTGCTTATCAGGCATAGAAAGTGGTGTTACATGCAGGAAGAAAAAGATTACTTGTGTCTTGCTGCACAGCTCAAACTCTGCTGGTTTATTTTTCCTTAGTTCCTATGGGATTACGTCTTATGCGATCGTGTACAGTATGTACACATGTACATTTCTATGTAGCCTATGTAATGCTCCCACTCATTACATGTCGGAATTATTCAGATATTTACACCTAATTTGTTACTCATGAAATGCGGTTTTCAAAATTTTAAGATAGATCTGACGATATAAAAAAATGCATGTTACATTTTAAAATACATTAAAAATGATGAACACGTAGTAACCTCGAGGTGAAAATAAAATATGTGCTATAGTCCTCTGATCTTCAAATACGTGCTATAGTCCTCTGATCTTCAAATACGTGCTATAGTCCTCTGATCTTCAAATACGTGCTATAGTCCTCTGATCTTCAAACTGACGAGTTCGTAGCTTTCCTTACCCCAAAGCTATACAGTAACCTATATTCCAGAAACTTTTCTAGCGATTGCCACGCAATTTGACATGCTAAAACTGATGTGGTGGTCATAAAATAAAGGTCTAAATATATTTCGAGGTGGAATGTTACTTGTACGAAACAAAATGAAGGTGTAAAGAGAGTGTGGTCACTGACAAAAAACCTGAAGAGGTACCAGTTCCCTTCCGACACTATAGGAGGCGGTGACTACCCTATTGAACCGCTGAGTGGTACTATCTCGAGAACTGTTTAACCAGTTGCCACGTTTGGTTTTAGATCTACTGCTTTGGCGTCATTAGTTCGCAGTATATTTAGGGAGAACACAACTGCAAAAAAAATAACTTTAGAAAAGTCTCGCTTTCAAAAGTGTTGACAAAAATACACAGAAACTTCACATACAAATGGTACATGGAGGTTGTGTTTCGGCAAGTATGGTCTTTCTATAAGCCACGGATACACATTTTCTCTAGTTAAGTAATATTATTCCTTTGAATTAAAATAAACAATACTACATGAATAAAATCCATTTAGGAATTTCAAAATGACCTCACCTCTATTGTTTCAAAGTGACTACATACTTTATGGTCAATTTAGGCGAAGGCAACACGTGAGCTAGCCATCACAAGTGCTTGAGTGCGGTAAACTGTCGATACTTACCGTTAGTAAACTTAACCGACAAATATATATTACCATTCTCATGGTAAGAAATCAATTTGAATTTCCACAATACTTCAGGACTCCAAAAAATGTTTGCCGAAATAAAAAAATAATAAAGCTTAATTTTCACCTCCTAATACATTTTCGAATTGTTCACTTCACAGCATGATATGTACACTGGCAATTATTCGAACATTTTGAAGTACAAAGAAGCGAAGAAGCAAGAACAGAGATTCGAACCCGGAATCCCCAAAAATATTGAGTGCCCTGCCCGGTAGTCCGAAACGAAATTCGAAGAAAATATTATATTTCTAAAATTACATTACGATTTCCAAAATGACCCCCTGCCTGGTAGTCGAACTCAAAAATTTCCAAAAATAAATTTCAAAACCCAAAAGACAGATTAAGTGCCCTGCTCGAGAATCGAACTCAAACTTTCCCAAAATCCAAAGATTATTAACTGTTCTGCCTGGGAATCGAACCTGGTAAACTAAAAATAACAATCACCCTACCAAGGAATCTAACTCAAAAGTTTCTAAAATTGAAAAATTAAAATAATATATTATAAATCCAAAAAATTACCCCTGTCCCCAGGAATCGAACTCGGTAATAATTGCACAATGCAAGTGCATTTCCAGTTTCTTCCCTCGAAAACGACCATGTCTCATCAGTTTACCAGCAGAAGTGTATCAGTGAGCTCCAACACTCAAATCGTATCACATGACAGAGCATTCACTTATAAAATCATTTATGCATAATCGATTTTTGTGACAGCATAATCAAATTCTCCTTGCAAATATGTTTCCGTGGACACACTGCTCGATATATCTAATTTAAAAGTCAAATAAAAGTATTTAAATTTAAACACATAAAAAGTATTTAAATTTAAACACATAACTACATTTATAAAAATTATTATTGTACATAATTTATGTTTGTGATATCATATACTATAAATCTGTCTTGAAAATACACATCTACAAACTTATTACTCGATATACACTTTCCTTTACGTTTAAGAAGTCGAATAAATTAATTTGCATTAAATACATAGGTTTTGTTTGTACTATTCTTTTTTTGTATGATTGATGGATATTACATCATAATCAAATTATTTTTGAAAATATGAATCCATACACAGGTTGTTCTTTTTATATATAAACCTGAACTAGTAACCATGCCCTGGCGACTCAGCTGACTAGGGCATGTCTACAAATCCAAGGTCTGGCAGTTCTCCGCTTCTCACATCCACATCTGCATATAGCGAACATTGCACTCTAAAGGCTAAAGGAAATGCAGGTGCCAAAAATAGAAATTTCCAAGAAATGTACTAGAAATCGGACCACTGAAGTGCGAAACGCACTGAAGCAGAAGTGCAAAAAAGTGCAACCGGAAGTGCATCGCGAAATCTAGGTCACCATGTGAGCTAAAAATTAAAAGTAGGCCAAAACTACATTCAAAAGTATGTCAAATTCTCAAAAGTAGGTCAGAAGTGCATTCAAAAGTAGGTCACCAGGTCAGAAGCGCATCTCCAAATTAGGTCATGGGGTCAATGACCTCCCATAAGGTCACAGTGTCAAAGGTCAGACTGAGCTACGAAGTCCACATGCCTTCTACTGCTCGTCTCCACTCCCCCACCAGCGACCAGGTGTGCATAAAGGTAAATTTTATATCTACTAGTGGGGTGTTTAAGTGTGTCTTAAAAGTCACCCCATTTTGTAACAAAGTGAACCCCGTTTATGGTATTTATCAGTGGCGTCTCGTTAGGGCAAGCAAGGCAATCAGTGCTTGCCCAGACAGTTTCCTGACAATGTTGTATTTAAAATAAATATTAAATTCTGACTTATATTTACTTTAAGGTAACTTTTCACTAATGCTGTACACACTCTATATGGGAAACAAAACTGTACATATAAGAAATCAACTCGTTCGTTGGTCAGCAAAACCAAGATGTCTGGAAGCGCTGTAAGTAATGCTTTCAGCAGGTAGGCAGTCGCAATGGTTTCCCAGCCGACGGAGGGGTGGCAGGGTAGGAAGACCGCCAGGGGAGGGGCGAGGGGTTATGGCTGCGTCGACCTGTGTTAGAAGCTACGATGGTAGTGCTTTCCTCGCCGAACTAAAGCGGACAGAGCAGAAGCTGGCCAAGCCGCAGGCAGTTGTCGTCGTGTATTTTAAAGTAACTAGAGCGATGCGTGGACAAGTTCGTGCGCACAACACAAATCGTAATGTTTTTATTTAATTTAGTTTTGGTGCTGAGAATGTTATACATATTCGTGCGCGATTTATACCCTACATAAAAACTCTCAAATTACCATGTGAGACTGAGAACCGAGTAGACAGAATGAGTGCAGCAGAAACATGTGGATGTAAGTGTGGTGTGTGTGGATTACAAGTGAAGCATTTTTCCAGCAGTGCTTTCACTTTTCAGGAAAGACGTGACATCATAAAAGTGAATAGGCCGACACCTGAACTTACGATCACAACACGCAAGAAAGGTAATTTTGTACGACATTTCCCAAAAAAAAATGTTTATCAGAAACACTTGAGGTTAGCTGGATGTAATAGCTTAAACAAAATTGTTTTGCAGGTAAAAACTATTAATATTTTTACAAGCGGTGTATTTTATATTTAGGTATGAAAAAAAATTTTAAATGGCGCCACTTTGCACCTTGAAATCCAAATTTTCCTGGGGGTGAGGCCCCAGACCCCACTCACCCTTATTGGGGAGATCAACACCACTACAGCCCCCTGCACACAGTAGCTTGCCCATGAAATTATAGCACGCATCGCCACTGGTATATATGTAGTTATGAGCAATAATTTTTTCAGAGTTTATTTTTATTTCGAGAACTAATTATTTCACAATGGATAGCTTGTAGAACCTCAAACTTCACAGTGCCCGAATAACTTGATAAAAATGTTTGCGTATTGTTTACAGGGTTAAACAAGTTGACGATATAATCTGACAACAGCATTCCGTCCTACAAGATGCAGTCACAACTTTCCACACATCAAAGGTGAAGAACAGTGGTAAAGATATGAAATGTTACATATGTGTGCTGATATTCAAAGTTATAATCGTAAATTTGCATGAGATACAGATTCCTATATGCACTCCAGGTAGTAAAGATAATTTTCAATAAGTTTGTCGTTTCAAAACTGTTTCCAAAGTAAACTTAATAACTATCTTGTAGGAAGGAAAGTTAGAAGTATTTATTACAACTTCCTCTATGTGTTCACTTCAGTAAAGACAAGTGCTGGAATGAAAGAAAGAAAGAAACTTTTGAATGTTACGGCTGTTAAAAAAGAAAGTGAGTGGGAGGAAGTCTGGATAGAACGTTTTACTGCTAGATGAGTTTGAAGCTGCAGGAAAGGAAAGAATTTTTCGCCGAACTTCGAGGAGATGTCGATGAACTAGGAATCGATAGTCGCCGACGGGGAAGTACGATGGCGGAGTACTTGATTTGGTAACCCGAGGACGGCTGAACTACTCGAGGAGATGTCGATGAACTAGGAATCGATAGTCGCCGACGGGGAAGTACGATGGCGGAGTACTTGATTTGGTAACCCGAGGACGGCTGAACTACTCGAGGTACCCTGATTCCGAGGTGCAAAACCCTGGGACTCCTGCATCGCCTCATCGAAAGATGAAGTAAGCCAGTGTCAGAGTGACACGCCCTGAATTTTGATTAAGAACAATTCTGATATAGTGCCCGAGAATTTGAAAACATACATTTTTTTTTTTTTAAATCTTGCTTGTAAGACTAAACCAGTGGTTCCCAATCCGTTTTAAGGATGTAAGAAGTAGCAGGACTCACTTAAATAATATATTTTTTAAATTAAACAGAGTCAACCAGATGAACGCTTAACTAATCAGTTCTCGAGTACACGATATTGTATCTGGTGTTAACAGGGTCGAGTTATAATTTGTTTGAGCTGACAGACGGTTTTCCTTTAACTTCAAGTAATGTGATCGTATGTTTGTTTAGGTTTTTCTATTCTTCATTAACATAATTTAGGTGTATCAGATGTTCGTTAAGAGAGCCATGTGTGATGATTGTTATTGCAGTGTCTAGTGTATGTCTAGTTAATTAATTAAGTTTATGATTCCTCTGACACACTTAACTAAAATGGGTAACAATTTCTCTCATGGCACACATCACACACACATCTTATATAATTAATTTTAAATATATTTAGATCCAATATATGCAAAAGGAATTTAGTATAGAACAGAACTGTACACACAGTCCAGGGTGTTCACAGCAATAGCAACATTTCCAACAAGCTGTGGCTCTCTCTAACGTCTGAAGCCCACGACTCTGATCATCAGCGATATTGCTGCACAGTTGGCAGCCTCGTGTATCTGGTAGTATGTCAGAGAACTGCGCTAGTCAGAGATACCGCCGTGTACACACACTGCCGGTTCAGTACGATATACACGTGATGGCGATGAACGAAAGACAAATAAAAAAGTCTTCCGAAATACAAATCGATTTACATTAGGTAATCTCTTCTTATTCTCAAATGGGGGTTTTGTTCTTCCTCTTGGATAAAGTTGAACTGATGATCGCTTCAAGCAGACTGCTTAGACACGCTAGCTTCAAGCAGACTGCATAGACACGCTAGCTTCAAGCAGACTGCATAGACACCCTAGCAGGATAGGCTCTTGAAGGTGTTCACTGGTCAAATTATTTTTATACGTTTTGTGACATTGCAATGTTGAGAATTTTATACAAATGCCAACATGGTTAAAAAAACAACTTTAAAGCACTTATTCTTACGCTCTATAAGCATTCCCATCTTAAACCTTTGCCCCATATATTTTGAAAAATTAGTTTAACACAAAGCCTGTTTGCAGCTGAAGAGATTCTTGAATGTACAGGTTTTGTCTGCAATTATGGTTCAAATTCTGGCTCATTTTATCTTCATGATGAATATGCAAAATTCTAATATTTCTATGGAAAAAAAAATAGCAATTATAAATTCTAATAACTTCCATAATTAATAATTTAAAATATATTTCCTACTTTTTTTTTTTTCATTTTCATTGCACTACCATTTTATGTAATGCCACATAATTATAAAATATGCTTGGAACTGTTTTCTGTCATTCGACCACCCTAACAGTAATATAGTATACACGTTCATGTTAATATAAGATGTTCATAGTTAAATGAGCACTACTGAAAGTCCTGCTTAGTAAATATTTTTCTTCTCATTTGGTAGGAGCCGTGGTGACTGAGCGGTTAGACGGCTCGCTTTCCACCAAGGTGAACCGGGTTATATCCCTGGCCGGGCCACTCACGGATTTTCGCATGTGCGAATCATGCAGGAACGATGTCAGTGGTCGGCGGGTTTTCTCGGGGATCTCATTTCACCCTCATTGGCTCTCAGGACCTCGCTGTTAAGAGCCGCTAAAATCTCTCAACTAAACTCATTTGGTATCCTTTAACTACATTTTAGACGAACATTGCTGCGGAATGGAGGGTCTCTAGTACTTTATTGACACGTCATATAAGTGAAGACGGGGGATTATTAGCAATGTAGTTACACGTCTTAGTAATATGTTTAAACCATACTCTTAGGTGCACACAACAACTAACTCTAGAATATGCTATTTATAGCTGCACTACGTCAATTTGCTGGCAAGTTCGCGATTGCTTAGTGTGCGGCGAGCCTATTTCACGACTACTAATTGTACGGCCAGCCTAGTTCGTGACTACTTATTGTGCGGCGAGTCTAGTTCACGACTACTTTTGTGCGGCGAGCCTAGTTTACGACTACTAATTGTACGGCCAGCCTAGTTCACGACTACTTATTGTGCGGCGAGCCTAGTTCACGACTACTTTTGTGCGGCGAGCCTAGTTCACGACTACTTTTGTGCGGCGAGCCTAGTTCACGACTACTTTTGTGCGGCGAGCCTAGTTCACGACTACTTTTGTGCGGCGAGCCTAGTTCACGACTACTTATTGTGTGGTCAGCCTAGTTCGCGACTGATGTGGTGTGCGGCGAGCCTAGTTTACGACTACTAATTGTACGGCCAGCCTAGTTCGCGACTACTTATTGTGCGGCGAGTCTAGTTCGCGACTACTTATTGTGCGGCGAGTCTAGTTCACGACTACTTTTGTGCGGCCAGCCTAGTTTACGACTACTAATTGTACGGCCAGCCTAGTTCACGACTACTTATTGTGTGCGCGAGCCTAGTTCACGACTACTTTTGTGCGGCGAGCTTAGTTCACGACTATTTTTGTGCGGCGAGCCTAGTTCACGACTACTTATTGTGTGGTCAGCCTAGTTCGCGACTGATGTGGTGTGCGGCGAGCCTAGTTCACGACTACTTATTGTGTGGCCAGCCTAGTATGCGACTGCTATGGTGTGCGGCGAGCCTAGTTCAAGACTGCTATGGTGTGCGGCGAGCCTAGTTCACGACTACTTATTGTGCGGCGAGCCTAGTTCACGACTACTTTTGTGCGGCGAGCCTAGTTCACGACTACTTATTGTGTGGCCAGCCTAGTGTGCGACTGCTATGGTGTGCGGCGAGCCTAGTTCAAGACTGCTGTGGTGTGCGGCGAGCCTAGTTCGCGACTGCTATGGTGTGCGGCGAGCCTAGTTCACGACTACTTATTGTGTGGCCAGCCTAGTATGCGACTGCTATGGTGTGCGGCGAGCCTAGTTCACGACTGCTGTGGTGTGCGGCGAGCCTAGTTCACGACTGCTATGGTGTGCGGCGAGCCTAGTTCACGACTGCTGTGGTGTGCGGCGAGCCTAGTTCACGACTGCTGTGGTGTGCGGCGAGCCTAGTTCAAGACTGCTATGGTGTGTGGCCAGCCTAGTTCACGACTACTTATTTTGTGGCCAGCCTAGTTCGCGACTGATGTGGTGTGCGGCGAGCCTAGTTCACGACTACTTATTGTGTGGCCAGCCTAGTATGCGACTGCTATGGTGTGCGGCGAGCCTAGTTCACGACTGCTGTGGTGTGCGGCGAGCCTAGTTCACGACTACTTATTGTGTGGGCCAGCCTAGTTCGCGACTGATGTGTGTGCGGCGAGCCTAGTTCACGACTACTTATTGTGTGTGGCCAGCCTAGTATGGCGACTGCTATGGTGTGCGGCGAGCCTAGTTCAAGATGCTGCTGTGTGTTCGGCGAGCCTAGTTCGCGACTGCTATGGTGTGTGGCCAGCCTAGTTCGCGACTGCTGGTGTGTGCGGCGAGCCTAGTTCACGACTGCTGTGGTGTGCGGCGAGAATAGTTCACGACTGCTATGGTGTGCTGCGAGCCTAGTTCACGACTGCTTGTTGTGTGGCCAGCCTAGTTCGCGACTGCTATGGTGTGCGGCGAGCCTAGTTCAAGACTGCTATGGTGTGTGGCCAGCCTAGTTCACGACTACTTATTGTGTGGCCAGCCTAGTTCACGACTACTTATTGTGTGGCCAGCCTAGTTCGCGACTGATGTGGTGTGCGGCGAGCCTAGTTCACGACTACTTATGTGTGGGCCAGCCTAGTTCACGACTACTTATTGTGTGGCCAGCCTAGTATTCGCGGGACTTAGATTTTGTGGAGCTGTGCGGGCGCGAGCCTAGTTCACGACTCTTATGTGTGGCCAGCCTAGTATGGCGAGCTAGATGTGGTGTGCGGCGAGCCTAGTTCACGACTGCTGTGGTGTGCGGCGAGCCTAGTTCACGACTGCTAGTGGTGTGCGGCGAGCCTAGTTCACGACTACTTATTGTGTGGCCAGCCTAGTTCACGACTGCTGTGGTGTGCGGCGAGCCTAGTTCAAGACTGCTGTGGTGTGCGGCGAGCCTAGTTCACGACTACTTATTGTGTGGCCAGCCTAGTATGCGACTGATGTGGTGTGCGGCGAGCCTAGTTCACGACTGCTTGGTGTGTGCGCGAGCCTAGTTCACGACTACTTATTGTGTGGCCAGCCTAGTATGCGACTGATGTGGTGTGCGGCGAGCCTAGTTCACGACTGCTATGGTGTGCGGCGAGCTTAGTTCACGACTACTTATTGTGTGGGCCAGACTAGTATTCGACTGATGTGGTGTGCGGCGAGCCTAGTTCACGACTGCTGTGGTGTGGCGGCGAGCCTAGTTCAAGACTGCTATGGTGTGCGGCGAGCCTAGTTCACGACTGCTGTGGTGTGCGGCGAGCCTAGTTCACGACTACTTATTGTGTGGCCAGCCTAGTTCACGACTGCTATGATGTGCGGCGAGCCTAGTTCACGACTGCTGTGGTGTGCGGCGAGCCTAGTTCACGACTGCTATGGTGTGCGGCGAGCCTAGTTCACGACTGATGTGGTGTGCGGCGAGCCTAGTTCACGACTGCTGTGGTGTGCGGCGAGCCTAGTTCACGACTGCTGTGGTGTGCGGTGAGCCTAGTTCGCGACTGCTTATTGTGCGGCGAGCCTAGTTCACGACTACTTTTGTGCGGCGAGCCTAGTTCACGACTACTTATTGTGTGGCCAGCCTAGTATGCGACTGCTATGGTGTGCGGCGAGCCTAGTTCACGACTGCTGTGGTGTGCGGCGAGCCTAGTTCGCGACTGCTATGGTGTGCGGCGAGCCTAGTTCACGACTGCTGTGGTGTGCGGCGAGTCTAGTTCACGACTGCTTGTTGTGGGGCGAGCCTAGTTCACGACTGCTGTGGTGTGCGGCGAGCCTAGTTCACGACTACTTATTGTGCGGCGAGCCTAGTTCACGACTACTTTTGTGCGGCGAGCCTAGTTCACGACTACTTATTGTGTGGCCAGCCTAGTTCACGACTGCTGTTGTGTGCGGCGAGCCTAGTTCACGACTACTTATTGTGTGGCCAGCCTAGTTCGCGACTGCTATGGTGTGCGGCGAGCCTAGTTCACGACTACTTATTGTGTGGCCAGCCTAGTTCACGACTGCTGTTGTGTGCGGCGAGCCTAGTTCACGACTACTTATTGTGTGGCCAGCCTAGTTCGCGACTGCTATGGTGTGCGGCGAGCCTAGTTCACGACTACTTATTGTGTGGCCAGCCTAGTTCACGACTGCTTGTTGTGCGGCGAGCCTAGTTCACGACTGCTGTTGTGTGCGGCGAGCCTAGTTCACGACTGCTTGTTGTGCGGCGAGCCTAGTGACATGTTCATGTCCCTGTCTACTACAACTATTTCGATTCGAGAAGCTTGGGAGCGATAAGTGCTCCATCGCCGCTAAGCGCAATGCTCTCCACTGACATGATGTGTTCTCGTCATGCCGTCTGTATCTATGGGACTTTCACTGGTGACCCTGTTATTTTATTAAAGTCTCTAGGAAGGTTCGACTTTTGAGATATAGTGCTTTGAGAAGGCGGTTTTTTTTTTTTTGGAGAGCTGTGTAATTGTACTTGTAGTGTGGGTGACGTCTTGAAAACACTCAATAGTCTTCGTCTGAAGTGCGTATTCTTTTCTTTGATCAGCAACATTGAACGCACGTTTGACAGTTTTGTGGAAAACCGTGTAATGTATTTGAAACCCTCTGCAACACAGTTCCAGCACCAGCACCATGCATGTGTCCTGTCTCGGTCGCCTTTCACGACACCTAGCGCTTTCAAACAACAACACTTTGCCCGGCCACACCACACTTCCAGAACAATGTCTACATACTCTGAAAGTTGTGCACCAACTTAACAAAAACAGAAACTATTGTTATGAATGTACTCGTACTTACTGTCTTGTAGCGTGGTTTCTTTCTTCAAAGGACGAGTGTAGAATGTGTGTGGTTATGGGCAGTAACGTTCATTAGAAAATTGCTTACTTGATCAGGAAGAACGTTAGGGGAAGTTGTCGTGACGCTGCTGCTGTCGTCGCATGGAGCGCCACTGTCGTCCACCCGATGACGTCACGCTGGGCCGCTCGAGTCCGGCCCGCGTCACGCTTACAGCTGCTATATTATGACGCTCCACGGGAGCACGTACCAGCTGCTATATTATGACGCTTCACGGAAGCACATACTCTGTGTGTAATGTCGTGGAGAAAAGTTATTACTTTCCAGGTTGAATACTTCACACATTCAACTTATATAGGCGTACTTGTGTTGTAACTTTGACGTGGCAAAGAACACAATGGGGAAGTTTGGGGTTCGTGATTTATACAAACTTGGAGAGCAACTACATGACCACTGTAAACTCAAAAACGAAAAGTACCTTGGACACAAACAGACGGGTTGGACCTCGGATATACATACATGTTTTTTTTTTCGTGTGTACGCGAATAAGTCGTATGTAATAAACATTTATCTGCACGAAAAAATTAAATTATTTCGCGCAGTACCAAAATTGCAACCTTAATATAAACCTTATGTATTTCGTGCAAACATTTCTATAAATAATAAACCAAAGCAATGTAAAAAAAAAACTCTCTAAATATTTACAAATAATTACGAAATTACGAAAATAAAAATCAAATCAAATAATTCTAGTCTAACGTCTGGCGTACATCTTTCCGGGGGTTACGTATGTCAGCTGACGACGTGGCAAAAATAAGAACAAAACCAAGGACATCAAAAGTAACACAACTTTGTCCCTATTACGATTAGCCAGCAACATCACGTGGTGGAGAGTCACTTATCACGCTGGCAAAAATGAACAAGCATTTAATATTGTGAAAGGATAGCAAAAGGTGTGTGATTGGCTGGCTTGCGTGAGGTGAAGTAGTGTTGTGGTTCGGAACCCAGGGAAGAGAAGGAGAGGTACGTAATGCAGTGTAGCTGGCGGCTGATTCTCCAGACGACCTTGGCCTGAGCGATGCGACCTTGGAGGTCGTTCCCCTGGTGGGACTGCTCTCCTCAGCCCGGGTAACTCCAGCCAGCACATCCGCTCGTAAACTGGCGCCCCCCCGGGCGGGGAAGGAAGAGGGTCACACAGGGGCACCGCCCCCCCGGCCCGGCTAAACACTCCACACGAGGTGCAAACATCCCGGACTCAACTTTGCCTGCCTTACACCCAGTTGCCATCAACGCTGACAGACATACTAATACATCAACGACAATTCCTACGCAAAATATTCAACAACTAGCAGAATGTACATTTTCTAAAATCGTACATTGCCAGTAATTACTATGAATCCGAAATTATGACATGAAAACAAAGAATTTCTGCAAACGGCATAACGTCAAGCCTTAAGGGCAATCCCGAGTATAGGCCGTTAACTGTAACGTGAGCACTTTAGTGGCTCTGGTTACTTTTCCCTTTAAGCCATTTTTTTATACTTTAACCAATGTTTTAAATAAATACTGCCATGTAAGTAATAAACACAGTGTGTTTATTACATCACACGTGGACGTTAATGTCTAAGGCTAAACTAAGTATATTTACTGATTATTACTTCAAATATGAGGGCATTCAAAAGTGCAGCTCCCTTTACCATGAACAGCCTATAGCATATTCTTAACAGCTCTAGCTTACTCCTGGCTGTAAAGAGACGGAGGAGGCACCATATGCAAGCTTCGCATGTATGTGTTCCGTTTCCTCAGAATTTTGAGCAGCAACTACAGGGTTTTAACACAGCAACATATTCAGAAACAATACAGCAGCATTGTTGCTACAGTTTTAAACAGAGGAATAAATATACTAAACCACCAAGGAGGCGGGCGGGCTACTTACAGCAACTTACACTGACTTTGGTCATTTCCAACTACCATATTTATGTTTTGAATACCAAATTACGAATTGGCAATGAAATATCGACTTTCGTTTCTGTCCTGAAAAATGATTTACATTGAAATATTCCATGTTTTTTTTAAATTATAGTAAAACCCAGCTGCGTCGAACAAGACTGATCTGACAACTAGGAAGGCATGCCAACTCTTATGCGAAAACTATTTGTTTGTTTGTCACAATTACAGTTTCACAGTAATTATTAACAATTCATGACTACAGAAAATGTACATCTCACTATTTTTAATATTTAAACTTAATTTTATTACACATTATTTGGTAGTTTTAAACATCGCAAACAAGTAGCACCGCAATAGGTAATGTTAACTGGCATTTTTTAGGTACATCAGACACTTATTTTCAAAATGGCAGCTATATAGTTATTTAAGTTTTGTATGTTTTATCGTCGAAACCATGCAATTGATTCCAATGAAATCATGTATGCTGGCTGTATATATTACAACCATAAAATGTGTCAGCACAAAATCTCTTTTGTCCTCAATTTTGTAAACTAGTATCACATGACAAATTAGAATTATGTGATGTCTATGAAAAACAACTGATTACTACGAAAATTAGGCAACCAAGTAGCACTTTGGCAGGCCATGTAAATTGATAAACTCTGAAAGGGTCAGACACACATATTTTCAAAATGGTTGCAATATATAAACATTTTCGCACAGAATGTTTATCTTCGAAACTGCAGAACACATTTCAACTTAACTTTGTATGTTGACAGTATCAGTTATATCCATCAAAATTGTCTATGCACAGCCTCATTTCTCCACCATATTGTATGATAGCCTCACATGAAATAATACAATTTTTAATGCCCTATCTCGAGAAACAATCTACTGATTTCTTTCCAAAACAATCTACTGATTTCTTTCCAATTCGGCGAAGAAGTTGTACTGTGGTAGGTCACATTAATTTATAGATTTTGGGTACATAAGTTTTTTATTTTATGAATGGCACCTACACAAACATTTTAGCTTAGTGTCCTCCATTCATGAAGATCGTCACATGAACAATTGAGGTTTTATACCATACCTCGAAGACCAATCAACCAATTAATACCAAAATTTCATGCGAGTATTGCTACATTAGGATATGTAAATTAACGTGTGTTATATGTGGCAGGCATGTTTTGGTAGGGTTTATATAAATAATTTAGATTCATTTGTTACATCTATGAAACTTTTCAACAAGAGTCAACCAAATTTAGTATGAAGCAGTATTAATTAGAAGCATCATTTATGCATACAGAGATTCTCTTTTGCTGGATTTTTTGCAAAATAGTATCAGGTGAGTAAACTGAACATTTTGCCATATTTCCAGGACAATTCAACTAATTTCTACCAAATGTTTCACACAAGTAGCGTTATGATAGGCCATGTAAACTTATGTGTTTTTAGTGGCTTAGGCACTTATTTTCAAAATGATGGCAGTGTAAATGTATCAGGTTGATGAACTCTATCATTCAAAACATTAGACTGATTACTTCCAAAATTGATGCTCTAAATCCTACCTCTGCTGCAAGTTAGCTTAATTTTACGAGTATTTCATAATTTGAATCCCAGGTAAGTCACTCATGTATTTTAATCGTCTTGGTACAGTTTCACATGTTTCTGGTTTCATCTCTAATGATATTGCTGTCAATGAGTCGTCAATGCCTACCAACCATCTAAGCTTTCAAGAACTTCACTAAAGTTTAATTGTCCCCATGTAGAGGAAAGTACGCTCATTACTTCTAGTTTATAAAAACTTACCTTCAGTCCATCATTATCCACCCCTATCATACTTTCCTCTGCATTAATCAGGTTGGCCAGGTAAGACACCTGCCACACTTAGCATATGTCTGAATCACGCTGACCTCATCTCTTGTGGGAACCAATAATTCATTTTTGTTCTCATAAATAAAAACTGGACACATGCTTAGTCCAAACATACAGAATAGTAAAATGTAGTTAAATATTTAAAAAAAAGTGTTTGTAGCTGTCTTACGGATACAGAAAAATTCTTGAAACATGCTCGTCGAAGAACAAACAAATAAATATTATAAAGTAAAATGACACTTACCTGTCTCACAACAGTGAGGTTATGACGATCTATCTGTAATGCTAAAAAGGAAAATCCAAATGCTCTTGATGCTCTTCACTGGTGGTTGAGTTCCGATGGAAAGATGGAGTTCTCTCATTTTAAGTACAATGTTAACCCCTCTCCCAAACACACACACACACACACACCTCTTTAACATAATTATATCAATGACCTTACACACATGCACTCAGTAGATTATTAAATTATATTATGTTTGTATAACCACAACTTCCTTTACGTGACATTTTATAGGTGTTTGCAAAAAGTAACTGCAACAATCTTAGGTTATTTACTCAAGACATGAAGTGTAAAATTGAAAGTTCTTCAGAAGCCAGTTAAGTAACAGAAATGAAACTACTTATTTGAAAATTGCAAAACAACACATATAGGCTCAAAAAAGTGTTGAAACAAAAGCTCAGCTTCCAACAGAATAGTTTGACGTTGCCCTCACTGTCTGCTCGGAAGGCAGCCTACTGCAGACCTGCTTGTGCATCAGCTACGTACAGCCGTACGTTCAGTGTACGGGTTATACAGGTTGTTCATGCGAGAACTGTTCCTGACCCGTAAGACCCGTGTTACCAAGAGAAAGCTCAGCTTCCAACAGAATAGTTTGACGTTGCCCTCACTGTCTGCTCGGAAGGCAGCCTACTGCAGACCTGCTTGTGCATCAGCTACGTACAGCCGTACGTTCAGTGTACGGGTTATACAGGTTGTTCATGCGAGAACTGTTCCTGACCCGTAAGACCCGTGTTACCAAGAGAAAGCTCAGCTTCCAACAGAATAGTTTGACGTTGCCCTCACTGTCTGCTCAGAAGGCAGCCTACTGCAGACCTGCTTGTGCATCAGCTACGTACAGCCGTACGTTCAGTGTACGGGTTATACAGGTTGTTCATGCGAGAACTGTTCCTGACCCGTAAGACCCGTGTTACCAAGAGAAAGCTCAGCTTAGCGAGTGCAGTGCCATTTTCATGTGTGCTCCTGAAAGGAGAGTCTAATTCTTAAAAGGAAAAGTGTTATCTCCCTGTTGTTCCCCTTAAGTGAGGCGAAAACAGCCTGAGAGTGCAAGATCACGTGGGTTACGTTTTAATACTGAACAAGAACTTGGGACACTCGTAAATAATAATATAATTTTTGAGTGTTTGTGTAATGTTTCATTTAATTTAAAAGGGCATATTTAATTTTCTAAAACTGTGTTTATAAGTAACGTAGAAGATACTGGCAGTTCAGGCATCCACCATGCCCCGTGCCTGAAACCAAATTCTTTCACCTCACATTAAATTACTTCCATAATTTGATGAAAGGGTATATGTAACATGTCTTGTTATATTTTTTTAATGATTTCTGAGAGCTTTGCCGGCCCATTCCAGCTTGTTTATTTAATTCTGATTTTCTGACACAAAATGCAAAAATTAACTAAAGAAATGAAAATAAGTGAACTTGCTTGTCGGAATTGCTGCAATAATTCCTCCACTGTAAATTGTGTCTTTTTCTGTATTTTTGTATGTGACTTGTGTCAGATATGTAATTTAACTAATTTCCCTCGTGGTGTTGGCCGGAGATCTCGGCGAGGTAGCTAGATGTCTCTGCCTCCATAGTCAGTCTTGATCAGCGGGCCAATGAGGATACACGTGTGCCGTGCATCACAGGAGACTTTGTCTGTTTAGACCAACCATATAACTGTAGTAGTAAGTTTTACTGTGCCGGAACCTGTATAATTATTTTTGCTCCTCCCGCATACATATCCTCCACTCTGTCAGACTCGCGGCCCCGGAGAGTATATCGCATTTAAAGTTACCATGTGCTTAAAGCAATTTTAACCACTTTGGCCTATGACAGATCCAAATGCTGTGCCTGTTTCAGACAAGAATCAGTGTAAATTGTTCTCTGAATGTAATCTTGTTCTGTCAATATACAGTTGCAAAGTATCAGAGTCTTAAATGATTTGTCTAGTACACTTTGTTCCTTAGGGATCTGGCCCACTTCAGGAACCACGTGCTCAATTTATGAATGGTGTAAATAAAACAAAAAAATTGGAATTGTAAAACAAAACAAAAACTACACTGGTTAGGCAGTAAACTTATAATTCTTGAAATTAAACATTCTCAAATAAATACAAGAAAAGTACTAGTTGGGACACATCAGTTTTATTTAAGGAGGTGGCGGCAGCTATGTTGGTGACGTCAGGGGCAGCGTGCTTGTATCTGCCATGTTAGTACCTTGCTTACTCTGGCCGGGAATGGCTGTGTCCGGTCGTCAGTCGGGAAAATAGGTGTTCGGGATATTGCAAATGCTACATCGACAGAGTGTGGACTACCTCGGACATTTGCGCTAGTTGTTTCGTGCATTGGTGCTGTGAATTCCTAATGACTAGTTTGTGAGGAGACATGTACATACCAACAGTCAGCTTTCAGATGTTGAGAAGCAACAGTATCTTCCCCCATCTCTCACTGGAGACCCACTTAACCTCATCAAATCTGTACCATTGTCTGAAGGAAATTATGAATTAGCATGGTAGATATTAACTAAGCGATACCAAAATGTGCGTCAAATAGCTACGATGCATTGGGAGAACATCATGAACTTACCAGTGGTAACAGAATGTTGTCCGCATAAACTAAGATGTCTAGTCGATGTACTGAAGGAAAACCTAGATGCTCTGAAAGTGTTGAAGTTTCCAGTGGAGCCTTGTGATGTTGAACATTGTGTTATGTAAACTTGATGCAGAAACGCTACGCGATTTTGAGCTGGAGCATGAAGAAGTGAAGATGCCTAAATTTGTGCAGCTGTTAAACAGTTTTTGGAATTTCGGTGCAAAGCATTGATGTCTGCTGCTTCAGTGATGTCCACATCACGCAGCACAACAAGGAAGGTTGGTTGGACCTGGGATTACAATTAATTCTAGGAAATCCTTCTTTGCCAATTCAGAACGGGTATGTATCATATGTAATCAGGGTCATGACATTTATAAATGTCCTGTGTTTCTTGGTCACACACTTCTTTGGAGAGGCGAGATGTGGTCCACCAATACCATCTGTGTTTCAATTGCCTAAAGTCACATAGTGTTAATGTATGTATTTGAAAACTTCCATGCGCATGTTGCAAATAAATGCCACCACACATTACTTCATTCTGATTCCACATCAGATGTCAACAAGGCTAATAAAAAAGTACCACCAGAATCAGTTGATGAGATGGAAAATATTGATGGCTTAGCAGGACATACCACTACGTGTGAGGAATCTACACAAGCAGTTTCACTTATTAGTTCCAGCATTAGTGCTGCCACTGTGATTCTAGGTACAGCAGTTGTGAGAGTGAAGGATGCCTGTGGTACTCTCCAGAGGGCTCGTGTTCTACTCGATACTGGATCACAAGCTTCCTTCATGTCTGAGGAATGTGTGAAGAGATTGGGTTTGCATCGGAGAAGATCAGGTGAACCAATTAGTGGCCTAGGCCAGTCAGTCATTCGAGCCAATAAAGGTACAGTAACTCGTGTGCTAAAACCGTTCCTTCATGAGGGTTTTCAGGTAATTGTGGATACATTAATCCTGAATAATACAACTTCAAATTTGCCATCTGTTGCATTGCCTCAACATGTACAATCCCATTACGAGAGTTTAGATCTTGCTGACTCAGGCTTCCATACTCTAAGGCCCATTGACATTCTGTTGGGCGCTGATGTTTGTCCTGAGATTTTTGATGGTGGGCAGTATCCAGACCCTACCGGTTATCCAGGAGCTTTCCACAGTAAATTTGGTTGGATCTTAATGGGAAGGTTGAGCGAGGAAACCACTAGTAACCCAGATGGCCTTGTTTTCGCTATTTGTTAATTCACCAAACCTCTCAGACGTGCTGCAGCGATTCTGGGAACATGAAGAGTTACCGACAACCAAACATACTGATCCTGAAGGGGATCTCTGTGAAGCTCATTTCAGAGAGACCTACACACGTAGTCCATATGGACGATACATGATAAGATTGCCCTTAAAAGATGTGGAACCCAACCCGGGTGAGTCATGCTTGCAAGCTGAAAAAAGACTATGTCATCTTGAAAATTGTCTGGAACGTCAGTCACAACTAACAGAGTATTCCAAATTTCTCAAGGAATATGAATCCCTTGGTCACACGCATCTTCTGAGTGAAGCTCAGATGCACCAGGATCGGTACCACATTCCTCACCACTGTGTCTGCAAAGAAACCAGGTCAACAACTTAATTGCGTGTGGTGTTTGATGCATCTGCAGTAACATCAACAGGCCAGTCTTTAAACGATGCACTTTTCAAGGGACCGAAAACACAAAACGACGTACTAATTGAAATCATCTCCCAGTTCCGCATACATCCCATTGTGATGACGACAGAAATTTGCAAAATGTATCAGCAGTTTCGTATTCATCAAGATGATAGGCCATACCAGGTAATCTTGTGGTGCGAGTGTTATGATAAACCTATTCAAGAGTATCAGTTGGACACTGTTACATATGGTCTATCTTCAGCTCCTTGCTTCAGCTAGCTATTGACGAGCGAACTATCTATCCCAATGCAGCAAGGGTGCTAAGGGGACGATGTGATAACAGGTGCATCATCAGTGACAGCTGCTCCCTCACTCGAGGAAGAGATGAGCTACTCAAGAGTGGGGGTTTTGAGCTAAGGAAATGGGCCAGCAATCATCCTGCTGTGCTACATGCTGTTCCAGATGACCACAGAGAGTGCCCTCAGACATTTGAAGGTAATGGGGTTGAAGTCATACAAATTCTGGGACTCGAATGGTAGTCCAAGGGAGATGTGTTCTCATATCGTACTCACAGTGCCGGTTCTAATAATATTACTAAACATGTGATGTCTGATATAGCTAAGATGTACGACCCATTAGGTTGGATTGGCCCAGTTGTCTTCAAGGCTAAACTGTTTCTGCAGAATCTATGGCTTCTTGGAATTGATTGGGATGAATCTCCACCATGTGAAATCAAAGATAAGTGGCTCACATTCATTGCACAACTTGACAGTTTATACGAAGTTGCTATTCCTCGTCTAGTGACACAAGTTGATAGTGCAGTGTACCAAATTCATGGATTCTGTGATGCATCAACCCAAGGTTATGCAGCAGTTGTATTCCTGCGGAATGTAAATCAGTCCAAACTTGAAGTCCATTTATTGATGGCCAAGTCCCATGTCGCACCATTGAAAACTGTAAGTCTCCCTCGCCTAGAGCTGCTAGGAGCTCATTTGCTTGTGAAACTCATGAACTTAATCATATTAATTTTGTCAAAAAGGATAATTGTTGAGAAGGTGACAGCGTGGTGTGATTCAACAACCGTAATTGCATGGATCCATACTGAACCATATCGTTTCAAGGCCTTTATCGCAAACAGAGTATCTCAAATACAGGAAAGCAAAGTAGTGCATCAGTGGCGACATGTACCATCACAAGACAACCCCGCAGACTGTGCCTCGAGAGGCTTGATGCCAAGTCAGCTTGTAAGTCATGACCTTTGGTGGAGTGGTCCATCATGGCTTGTTGAATCAGAAGATGCCCAACCAGGAGGTTACTCAAGACTCTAGTTCCCCAGAGTATCAAGAAGAATTGACGCTTTCGAGTCTAACAACCCTAACTGCGCAGGCCACAATTTTCTTCTCCAAGTGGATAGAGAAATTTAGTTCCTTATCACGACTGCGATGAGTATTAGCATTTGTGCTGTGCTTCATTTCAAATGTCAGGCATCCATTAAGACGCAGTTGTGGCCCCTTGACATCAACAGAACTCAAAGTAGCAGAAGTTCATTGTGTACACCAAGTGTGACGAGACGTTTTCAAGATGGAGATAGATCAGTTGCAGAAGGGAAGGGCATGCTCACCACAGGTCACAAACCTCAACCCTTTCTTCAATCCCCAAGGCCTAATTAGAGTTGGTGGACGAATAGAAGACTCGAGGTTGTCATTTGATGAAAAACATCCAGTCGGGCATTTTGCCAACTAACAGGGTTCAGAGCATGAGGGCATTCCAGACTGTGGGAGTGGATTATGGACGTCCATTTCATATCAAACAATCTCATCTTCGGAATGCACGTGTATTCAAGGCATAACTATGTTTGTTTGTATGTTTTGTTACAAAGGCTGTGCATTTGGAGTTTGTCATGACTGCACTGACAACAACCACATTCCTGAATGCCTTTTATCGTGCCACTGTTCGTAGAGGATTATGTACAGATGTTTATAGTGATTGTGGCACTAACTTTGTTGGTGCTCACAAACACTTTACTGAACTGGGAACATACTTTAGAAATAAATCCAATTAAACCCAAGTAGTCAAGCAGAAAACTGTATCCAGTGGCACTTCAATCCCCTGTCGGCCTCTCATTTTGGTGGGCTTTGGGAGACTGGCATCAAATCAGCAAAAGGTCATGTGAAACATGTAATAGGGCAGCAAGTATTGACCTTTGAGGAATTGACCACACTGTTCACTCAAATAGAAGCAGTGTTGAATTCAAGACAGTTATGTGCTCTTTCCACAGATCCTAATGACCTGAGTGCCCTGACTCCAGGACATTTTCTCAATGGTTGTGCGTTAGTAGCTCCACCAGCTGCTGACTTAACAGAATTGCCCACAAAACGCATCTACGGGTGGCAGCTGCTACAACAATCTACACAGCATTTCTGACAATGCTGGTCAAAGGAATATCTACACACTCTCCAACAAAGTAGTAAATGGTCTTGGCAAGGGTCTACAGTAAAGGTAGGAAACCTGGTATTGGTACGAGAAGACCACCTTCCTCCTCTTCAGTGACAGCTTGGTAACATCGACACACTTCAACCAGGGAAAGATGGGGTTCGTCGTGTGGTAAGTATCAAGACTCGCCAGAGAGTAATCAAGAGGGCAGTGTTCAGGCTGTGCCCCCCTCCCGTATCAGTAACTTCTTCCTCAGTGTTGTACATAGTGTAAATAAATGTTGACGATTCTTAAATTTATACCACATTTGGTGGGCGGAATGTTGGGACACATCAGTTTTATTCAAGGAGGTGGCGGCAGCTATGTTGGTGACGTCAGGGGCAGCGTGCTTGTGTCCGCCATGTTAGTACCTTGCCTACTCTGGCCGGGAATGGTTGTGTCCGGTCGTCAGTCGGGGAAATAGGGTGTTCGGGATATTGCAACTGCTACATCGACAGAGTGTGGACTACCTCGGACATTTGCGCTAGTTGTTTCGTGCATTGGTGCTGTGAATTCCTAATGACTAGTTTGTGAGGAGACATGTACATGCATCAGGTGTGTAATGGCCTGTGAACAAGTGACAAATCTCTTTTCTATGTGAGTGAGTCAAAACACAACCAATGAACACAGATAATTTACTGTGATTTGTATCACAACAATTAATGTTATGCCAAATTATGCATGCAGGTATACAAAGTAACACGATACTAACAGTTTGGTTTAGTGTACAGACAAGACAAAAAAAAAAAAACTAATTGACGTAGGCAACAATGGTAATTAAACAACTTCAGCTCATCAGCTTGTCATAGCATTGTATCTAATTTTAAAGGAGTTTGTCATTGTTGGCTGCCACGTGACTTCAAATTTGTAGTGTTCACCACTGCAAGAATGGATGTTTCAGACCAGCGGTATTGTATTATTCACCGGTCCACCGAGGCTTTGCAGCTGAAGACACAGAGTGCAACGGCCCACCCCTAGATATCTCCTCCTGAATGTTTAGTAGCTGTCTTCCTTCCTTCTCCAAGCCGGCCAGTGACGCCACGCCAGAGAAGTATTGCTTTCACCACCCCCTCTCAGCGACAGCCCCTCACTCAAGAGATGCTAGCCACTGATAGCTTGGCAGAGTATAAATACGGAGTCAGAATATGACTCTGGACCAATCTTCATTTCCTGACTTCACTAGCCACCGGGGAACTGACCAGCCTGCTAAACCAAGCTCCTCAGCTAAACCTTCCCTCTTCACTGCATTTTCAGTGCTGAAGGGACACCTAATCCTTGGTCTCCTTACAGAGATCAATCCTCTCACGCCCTGCTTAGTAATCCAAGCATCGTGCCGAAGAAAAATAATGCCAAGTTGTCTACACACTTAGACACTGCGGCCCCTTCTAGGCAACAATGGTATAGTGAGTTAGTCCTGTTATAGTTGTTTCTAATCTACCCCGTCTCTTGTAGCTCAGGACCAGGTGACCTTTACCTGGCTTACATTGGCATAACTTCCCGCTCTTGTACATGTAGGAGGTAGTGTGACACCATGTGTTTATTTCCTTTCACACGGAATAAACATTGTGTTTAACCTGATTCACGAGTACCACGTTCCTGTAGACTTTGCACCTATCCCGGTTAACCTCAACCCTTGAGAGAAACGCAGGTGACCCAGGTATTTTACTCACTTGAGCCAACACACTAATTATCAACCCACACACACTCGCCACGGCCAGCCTTTCTGTATACTCGGTAGGCAGAACGGTAGAGCCCATTCACAGGTACTCTGCCTTCAGACCAGCTTGTCAGTTTGATGCTCGCCCTATACACTGCACTTTCAGTGCCGTAAGGGACGATCCCTGGATTGGGAAGACTCGGCTGGGACATACACCCACGTGTTGAGACTGTTGACAACGATGCCTGACTTGCAGTGTTCACCACACTACGTAAAGAATCACATTCCCTGCCTTTCACCTCATGGATGTGAGCGTGTCTTGTGTGTTTCCAGATGCCTTTTTCCAAACGTAGTGGTATAAGGGTGCCTCCGGCCATTTGCAAGAGCTGACCCCATCCCTTGTCGCCTTCATCGACCAGCTTGCACCGTGACAACAGGCACAGGTCCAGCACCATCTCCTAGTACCTATCACACCTGCAGTCCCGAAGGAACTGTTCGAGTCCCCGACTCGTCTCGGTGGAGAAGTACACCCGTGGCTCATAGAGTACCTTCATCAGTCGGACCAGTCACCAACAGTCCCCATAGCCTATCTACGACTCAACTTCATTGCTGTTCCCCCATCGACACGTGCCAACGTCTGCAGTCAGAATACACACATACCTGTCGCACGCCCACACACGCCACTGCACAGCCTACGGCTCGACCTAGCACAGTAGAGACGCATCGCCCACACATCCCACCAGTCGCCTGCAATGTGAAGCGTAAAATCTCATTGTAAGAACCAGACTTTGTGCCCTGCAGCGAAGCTACCAGGCCAGTCCTGTACACTGGACGTGCTCCAGTGCCTCGCGAGAACTAAGAAACCTTACTTATTAATGTAGTATTTTCCCAGACAGCCAGCCGTGATGTAGTCACACTTCATAATAATGAAATTTAAAGGTAAAAACAATGTAATTTTCTTCAAAAGTATATACAGTGGTTATTATTATTTCTCGATAATCCAGAAGATACATCCTGTCTGCTTTTGTTTATTTGAAATCAAGTATTAGTTGCAAAATGATACAGGGAAATGGAACGGGTGCACACAGCTTACTCTCTCACAGAGTAATAAACAGTTTGAGGAGGAGAAGCGCTAACTCACCCTGAGACGCTGGTCGGAGATGGTCCACACTCTGCTGGCGAAGTCGCTGGATGCTCCTACGACAAAGGTCCCCGTCATGTCAAAGTCCACCGACATGACGCCAGCATTGCTGCCACTCAGCGTGCCCTTGCACTCCACCTGGCCAGCTGTCGACACAAAGGTACACAAACCATCTAACCAGCCTGCCTCATTCAACTGGCACACTGTATTTCTTCCACCTTCATCATTACAAAGCCCTTTTAATAATTAACTTAGGTAGCATGAATGTTCAATTTCACGTAGATAACATACGATTGTAAAATTACCAATACTTGCGGAAATGTTCTTTATTTATTTATTTATTATACATTTTGATTGTCTCCAAATTGTGACATCTTGGTAGGCGAACATTATCATCCAGGAAATGGGAAGGAATCAAGCAGACCCTGTATTTAGGAATCATCCCAGTATTCCCTTATAGTGGTTTTAGAAAACCCTGGAACACTGAACTCAGTGGCTCGACCAGAAATCAAACCCACATTCTTCAAAATGTGAGCAGAGTGCTTTACTTCTGTGCTACCTCGCTCCGTCTAATACCAGACGGGCGTGAACAAGTGATGACAGTTTATTGTAACTTCTTCAAAGTAATGATGCAATGAGTTTCCTGTGGTCAGCAGAACATCCCACAAAAATCTACAGGGCCATTATTTGAATAATAATGGGGATGTGTCAACAAAGTGTTATACATATACATTTTTTTAACCAGTTTTAAGCTGAAAATATCTAACAAACAATATTTCAAGGACTGCATTTGAAATTCCATGACACTAGATGTGAACACATATTTCAACGTCATGGCTGTATGTATATATAAACTTAATGAACCACGTACAATAATTAATAACAAATGGAATTACTTTACTTCTAAAATAAACTGTAACTATATATTTAACACACTAGTCTTATAGTCTCGTCTCGTGAAAGGTTTCCAGATTTTGACAGATTGTATGAAAGTAGTACCTTGTAAACAAACTGAATATGTATCCTTCCACCACCATGTGACTGTCAAAACATGTCAACATCATTTGAATTTTAGCTTAAAGACATTTCAAACATGTAAACTATAATTGAGGAAAATATATGATTACACAGATCTTTTTTTTATTTCTGATGTTAACATCTACATCGTGTTATCAAAATACTACCAATAAAATATATTCATATTCTTACAATTAATGAAACAGATATTATTGATTACTATCAATCAATAATCACAAACACAAAAAAAATATTTTAAATCAAGAAATTTCATTGGACTTGCAAGTTTGCAACTCTCACAACAGGGAAATATTTGAGGCAAGATAGAAAGACATTGATGTTGGTTACAATTAACACTGTAATCAAAATTAAATCACACATGTTAAACAATTTAACGGAGAATACAAAAACTTACTTAGCCCGAAGTATGGTATAATCAGAAATGCCTTCTTTGTATGTCTCTTGAAAAATTTAATGAATTATTTAAAAAAAGAATGTGAATCTCACATAGTTAGGCTAACTGATGTGAGCATAATAAAAAAAAAACATCACTAATTCATAAATGAGTAGTAAAATGAACTACGAGAAAACAAAATTCTACTGGATTTCTCAATACCTTACAAAAATTACATTTAGACATTGAACACACACAATAAGAGTTAGGTCTGTCAAATCATACACAGAAACATTTAGACACTGAACAAACACAATAAGAGTTAGGTCTGACAAATCATACACAGATACATTTAGACATTGAACAAACACAATAAGAGTTAGGTCTGTCAAATCATACACAGAAACATTTAGACATTGAACAAACACAATAAGAGTTAGGTCTGTCAAATCATACACAGAAACATTTAGACATTGAACAAACACAATAAGAGTTAGGTCTGACAAATCATACACAGATACATTTAGACATTGAACAAACACAATAAGAGTTAGGTCTGACAAATCATACACAAATACATTTAGACATTGAACAAACACAATAAGAGTTAGGTCTGTCAAATCATACACAGAAACATTTAGACATTGAACAAACACAATAAGAGTTAGGTCTGTCAAATCATACACAGAAACATTTAATTAGAACTTGTAGCATTGCAGCTAGATATATATAATGGGTATATTCGGGAAGTATTTCAATTGTCTATATTTTAGTGAAGGATAGTAATTCATGTGAAAGATCGTGGCAATGACAACTTGTTTGTATTTCATATATTTTCATATTTCCAAATTTATTATTTTTCTTTCCTCATTTCATCAGTAGTAACATATGTCAACAACAGACGTCATAGGACGGTAGTGCATCTTTTCCTTTTCACTGGGTTAGTAAACTAAAAACATCGCCACCGCAAGGCACAACATGCTGAAACGAGGAAAATAACAGCGGTCACCTTTAGCTGACGACGGCTCAAAAACATGTTTTCAATGAGGAAACTTTCTACCAATATATAAGGAAGCGTGACCTTTCTCTGGTATCACAACATTTTGTCGCAGCATGATCGTTTGTCAGCTTTCAGTCGGACAGCCTGCAACGTGTGATCATGTGACTCGCACCGACCAGTGGCTGCGACTTTAACCTTCTTTTTTATTTCGGATATTTCAAATATCTATAAAATTTATTTTCCGTCGGTGGGAGGTGTCAATAGGGCGCCAGGAAAGAAAAAGTAACGATTCTCTCTTGTCTTTGTAACTCTCGAAGTGAGAAGTTTTGTTTTATAAAGGCTGCAATTCTGTCTTAGTTTTTTTTGTTCCTCAGCTGCGAGTGTCAATAGTTTGTTTTGCCGAGACGACCATAAATCTCCAGTAAACATTTAACGTCTTCTTTTATTTATCGGCAATCCTGGTATCAACAAACTTTCATTATTACGTAGTCAAATTCTCCAACTCACGCTGAGCTAGTTCGTTGGTGTTTACTGAGACGAGAGAACATGACAATAACCTGTTACAAACTGTAAACGTCTTCTACAATCAATAATTATGGAACCTATTTGTAGCAATTATAATAAAATAAGCATGTACAAAATACATTCCTCACAAATGGTGAAGACTGGCAGGCCTGTGATCATTAACTAATGAAAACTAGTGGCAATTACATATAACACATGGCGTATGTACTATTACAGTAACGTGGATATTTTATATACATGCCCATCGTCATCCAAAAATAATTTCAATACAATGTGTTGTCCTATACTATTAGTATTTATTACCATAGCTAAAAAATTTACCACAGACCATATGTACTTGACATAGTCTTTCTGGAAAAACACAAACTTATATATCTCAGTTTTGATGTAATTAGGCCTAAATAATTAGCATTTAATTACAACTGCATTCGTGGTTTTGGTCTACACACACGGGCAAGCAACGTAGCCTCAATATTTTTGTGAAGTCAATATTATTTGTAGTTTATTAGCCAAACAAAAATTAATTCAACTGTAACATTAACATACTGTGTAAGAAATGAAATTAATGCTGAACATTTAAATGATGTCTGCTAAAAACCAGCACACAAACTTAACATGTTTACCTTAATTATAAAAAAAAACTAACAAACGTTTGCCTAAGATATTTACATTTCCCCAACAAGATACATCATACTCCAAATATTCACGTACATAATTTATCACTATTTACTTTGCAACTGTTTTCAATGAAATTCCAACAATCTGCTGGTCATTTCTAGCACAGAACCACTTTCAAGTTCTCCCATTAGTATCATGTCTTCGACTCCTTTGGCAACACATACAATGTCTTGCTGTCGTCGGTGAATGCATGAAGGATTTTTATGTTGCATTTAAAATAACTATTCATACAACATTCATTAATTTGTTTCGGAACTTACTAAACTGATAAGCCCGCACACAAAAATTGCAACTCACTAATAACAACGTGGTATCAAGTCGTTGGTTGGTGAAGATAAACAGCCCTCCTTTTTCATTATTTCTGTTATGCAAGTTAACAAATTTGAAACTATAAATACGTTTAATAACCTTATACAGAATACTATAACGTAATATTATTTACGTTTATTTCAAAATGCTTACTTATTTTTCATTTATACTGTGCACTATTTTCTTTTTCGCAGATGTAAGAAAGAATACGTGTTATTGAGGGATACCACCATTGCTTCACACGGCGGTCAGCTGACATTCGTTATTTCAAATACGACGCTACTGTATTACACTTTAAATACGTTGGCAGCAGTAGCTGTTAAATTCTGGAAACTTTAAATGAGACAGACTATATATGTCACATGTCATATGTTTCATAATAAGTGTAAATTCACAAATGAATCGCCCAGTGTAAACACAATGGACAAACTAATGAAAGACTTTTCAACCAATAGGTTAATTTGATGCATCAGCAAGTTTATCATGCCACCTAGTTAAATGGTTGTAATTGAGTAATTGAGTACATTTTTAAACATGAACTACTCTGTACTTTGTTTTATGAGAAAGTACCCTGGTTATGCATCACACATTCTACAACATTGCTACCAAGTGCCCAAATTTACATATGAACACGAAATAACAAAATTTAGATGCACTTTGTAGTGTCAATAATTAGCATTAGAAAGGACAATAGAACATTGCTTAGCCAGCCTCAAAAATGTGGATTTATGGTTTACTGGATTGACAATTACAATAAATATGCGACTGTAATATTTTATTTTGTTAGTTATAATGTATTGAAGATTGTTGCCTTTCCTATAGAATATGCATGCATCTAACTAACAGTGTTTATGTGAACAAAGTATTTTCACGGTAAATTACCCTTAAAAACTAGGCGAGTTTTTACATGTCCAGTAAGTAATTTTTGTGGCTATACTGTATACTAATTTACACATTTCATTTCTAGATAGTTAGATTTCCATTAATCTGGATGACAATATATTGCAGTCCTGATAAAATGGTTCTACCGAATTATACTTTTGGATATTTCCAAAGAAAACTGTAGGACACTCATATTTGCAAAACATGAATGTCACTACAGGCCTTTGAAGATGTCCACATTTACTATATTTAACCAAAAACTAGTGAATGGACAATTAACATCAATGTTAAAAGTCAAATTTAGGGTTCTGCACAATGATCTTTGATGCGGAAGGGCTCACGATGGCGAGTCATGATTATAATTGGCTCTAAGCAACTTGAATAGTTGGTGCTCATACTGATGCAAATAATGGCTAGTGTGGCCCATCAATCCCCATCACCGCACGAGTGCAACACTTCAGTAGTCACAGTCACAGTCACAGTCTCAGACGAGCTGAGAACTACAACTGAGATGCTCATAGCAACTGACTATTTAAACAATTTCATGAACTAGAATTCCTGAGGGATGTGGAGGATGACAAAAACTTTATCACCCAATGGGGTGAAGTGAGGTGGAAACGGAGCAGCGATGGGTGGGGGAAATGGGAGTACCAAGAGAAAACCAGCTAACCAAGGGCAACATCCATCACGTTTGCCGCATGTGATCTGACCAGGAATCAAACCTCTGAGCAGTATCCATGATGTAGCCATACAATCTGTTATCAGGTCATCAAGCAGCAATGCTTGGTGACCAGGTAGATATTGGCAATGCAAATACAGCATATTGTTATGGCATCCATTATTCATGTAGCATTATTTTAGGTGAACAATTTCAGAAAGGAGGCAATGAATTAGGCACCAATCCACTAACTTCATTTCAGTCGTCCATCTCACGTGTTTTCACAAGATATACAACAAAACACATTTTGATTTTCTTTACTTTGTATAATGAAAAGTACTGATCGTACTACATACATAGGCTGAAACACTTGCTAAGCAGAGTAACATGGGCGAATGTATGGGCACCGACTGTCTTCACCAGTCGCTCTCCTGCACATCACACTTCCTGTCTATTGGCTCCTTGCACCAACCAGACCACTTCGAGTTACCTGGAAGTTACCCAGCAAACAAATGACCACATGCCTCTTTCCAGGTTGCAAATTGAACTTCTTTGCTGAGGATGGTAATTTTTTCTTAGTCAACTCAAGTCTTTTGGAGATACAAGTTTTCCAGCACACTGGCTGACACCTGGTGGCAGAAATATGGACTAGCTTATAAGTTATAGACAAGTTGCAGTGTTGTTATGTCTCCAACCTTTGGCTGGTGGGAAACTAAGTACGGTAGGTTGCGCTAAATGAAAAACCTGGGTTTTAACAGTCAGTATATTTTAGTAGTTTGTGGCCTCATGTGTTTTCCATTCTCTACTTTCCATTTGAAGTAGGCATTAAGTTATGTATGTGGGGACGATTACTCTCATCAATCATCTTGCAGCATTTATCATATTCCAAGAGAGAAAGAACTTTCCCTTGCAGGAAAGTAATATTTCTTAAGTAAACCAGGGAAAAGAAATATGAGAGTGGGAATTCTCTGACATCGCAGCCTGTGCTTTCTAATAATCAGAAATACAGAAAGGGGAAGCAGCTTTGGGAAAATGACTGGCCTCACACAAAGTAACCAGCTGGCAGTTCTACGAGTAGTTGGGAGCATACACAAGTACACAGTTATGTGCAGCACGATACTGTTGACGAATGTACTGTGATACACTGTGCGTGCACGCGACAGTGGAGTGAAGCGAGTATGGAGCAGTTAGGAAACAGGAAATCGCAAGAAAACCTTCCGACCAGCGGAATTGTCTGGCATGATTCTTACGTGCAAAAGAAAATGCAGGAGCGACTCCACCGGGAAGTGAACCCGGTTCACGTAGGTGGGAAGCAACTAGTCTGACCACTACACCACCTCGGCCCCAGTGTGTGTGTATGTGTGTGTTCTTACAAGACTTCCAGACAAGCTAGTACACCTAGAGGAGTGAGAATATTCAAACATGAGACTACGTATATGATTACTGCGCTGTGTGACAAGTACAACGAAGCAGGTGATGTTGTTATATTAATCAATGAGTTCATCAAATTCAGAAGTAATAAATTTGGAATTGAAGCATAAAGAAAAGTTACTTCATTTAACTGACAGTTTTATATCTGCTGTACAAGTATTTCTTTTCCTCCTTTCACTATTTTAAAATTACATTTTTTTTTTCTAATCTCAGAAACCTTACACCAAAACATAGCATTAAAATGAAATTAACAGAACCAATACTGGAATCAGATCCAGATTTTTTTGTATTCAACCTTTTCATAGTCTTATTGTTATTAGTGGCTACATTTTGTTATTTAGGTTATATAACTAAATTTGGAGAATATATTTAGCTATTACATTTAATAAACTTTCAATCCACAAAGGACTTTATATGCACAAGCTTGTAAGCTTATAGGATACATGCTACAATTTATAGTGGCAACATTTATTTCATGCAATTTTAAAAATTTTTGTTTGGAAAAAATTTGCAACAAAATGAAATTGTGCTATTTTTATTACAATGAGATGTAAAACTTAACATATACTTCAAGCAAATTTTCAATCGTTATCTGTTCACAAAGAAATGAACATTAATTTAATTAATTAATTAGAAACTAGCAAATAATGTTCTAGTGCTGTATTAAAAACCACGGTGCAGCTTCTATTTGCATGTGTTATAAATGTGTACATTAAAAACCACGGTGCAGCTTCTATTTGCATGTGTTATAAATGTGTACATTAAAAACCACGGTGCAGCTTCTATTTGCATGTGTTATAAATGTGTACATTAAAAACCACGGTGCAGCTTCTATTTGCATGTGTTATAAATGTGTACATTAAAAACCACGGTGCAGCTTCTATTTGCATGTGTTATAAATGTGTACATATAAAAAAATTTCAAGGAATATTTTGCAATTGACCTTCATCACTTAGTCACCTAGAATGCCAGCTTAAAGAGTGAAAACAATTTTAGCCAGCAGATGTTCTTGAGCATTACATAGCATTACAAGAACAGTAAGTAACTGCTCATCTTGGAAAACTTTTTGTTTTGTGAAAGTTTCCTGAAACACGAGGAGGCATCTTCTTTATAATATTAGCTAACTTCTGATAATGAAGCACTTCTGTCACTATTCTAATAACACTTATGATCCCCACCAATCTAATGCTACAAGAACCCTAGAGAGAAGAGATATGATTATGTGAGTCAGTGGGTGTTGTGTTGAGAAATACTTGAAAAGTTACCAAACTTGTGAATGTTCCAAATGAAATACACATGTGCAAGGACATTTGGCTCTTTAAATAGCCTTGGTGGTTCAGCTAATATTTGAGACACATTAAAGTTTTTTTTAAAATGTAATAATATATATACTTAGCAATGTAATCCTCGTAGCCTGGACCTATTGTCTAGTGATGCTTGCCTCATCTTGAATGCATACTTTAAAAAAACATGTGATCTTTGAATGAATAGCGCAATGGCTGTGAATGACTAGACGGAGATTTTTGGACATTGGCCATTGCGATGCAGATGTCTGTCGTATTTGATAATGAGGTAGAAGTTAAAATAAACTGAACTCACCTGCTATATTTATAATGTCAAGACTACAGTAAACAAGGAACTTGTGTGTAAGTATGATTCAGGGTTCCAGATGTAATTCCAGTGGGGACCTTACAAACCCAGTTGGGTACAGACCTCCATGACTTATACACCCATGCACACATGCATTTTTGTACACATAATGAAGATTAAGAAAGGTGATTAAACATCAAGTCCAAAAACTTGGGACATATTAGAATGTCTTTGAAATACTTTGTCAGGTCTTTTAGGAACATGAAATTTATGCCAGGTTGTCAAAACAATACCCACAACACGCAAACAAACCAACCCATTTTGATGTTTGAAGAAAAATTGTTGACATAATTTTATGAATTTCATTATCAAGGAAAAAACTCTCAAGATTAATTGTTTACCAAAAGAGCTGCGCAGAAGATGGAATAGATACTGTTCAAAATCCTTTCCCAATTCTCTTTATAAAACCAGGCCCACATGGTTTTAAATACCCAAGACTGTCTTTGTAAACATTAAAATTTTATTACTTATTTTATCATGTGAAAGCAAGCTTGATTCAAAATATAATGGCAAGTGCTATAACTGCAACTAGACGAATATGTTTTGACTTAATGAATAGCTCATACCATGTCTGCAGGCATAGATTCATCCTTGATCATAGAATTCTTAAAAATATTTTCTACTGTCTCTCAGTGGAACGTGACATTTTAGGAAATCCATTGGATATACCATTTTTCAATAATGTTAAGTAATTTCTTCAGTTTCATACTGATATCCAGAAATTGTGGCTCATGGATGATCCGTCTTCATGGAAGGCATCTCTGCAAATATTACCTTCATTCAAAAATAAATGGAAATGGAAGATTGTATCTGCCTTGGAAATCTGTACGATGCCATGTTTCTAGAAGTTCTGAGCGGGGCAAAGTCACTGCATATGTACAAAACTAAAGGAATACACCAGAGAAAAGTCTCAAATGAATGACTTGATTTGTAAGCTTTCCCATATTTTTTACTTTTCAATAAATCTACTTTTTGGCCAAAACTTTCAAAACATTTGAAAAGGTGAATAAATGCTTACAAAAACACCCTTTTGGAATGAAATTATTACACGGAAGTGGCAGGTTAAAACAAGGTACCTCTGTTCGACATCAACAAATACCTGAAACGTGTAACCTTGCTTGAACAATATCAAGATGCATAAGGTACTACATGAACGTTGAGCAAGGTTACATATTTCATAGTCAGAAGGTGTACAAGATTCTTGCTCCTGTGACGATAGTGGGAACTTGCTTTTAGTCAAGACGATGCTTGGAGAAGGGTGTATTCTTGATGTAGGTAGGATAGGGCTCATTTCAAGCAAAAGGATTCGGTTTGTATGCTGTCTAGATTATGTGAACCTACTTTGTTTATAAAACACTTAATTGACAGTAAATGGTCAGGACATTTGGGATTGGAAAATCAGTGGCACTAAATCCTCTCCTGTATTACTGAGCTGGAGAGACTTGGGTCGAGTAGGCTAGCAACCTCAGTGGCTATCAGAACTGCAGCAATGCCACAGTCATACACTTACAAACTATACCACGGCAACGTGCTCATGCAAATACAACAGTTAAACTGCTGACTCAGGACTTTAGGTTCAACTACAATCGGTTTCCTGTGGCTTTCTTAAGACAATACATAATCTGGTCGTCACACTCCCTGAGATAAGGGGACAAGAATAGTCATTTACCTGCAAGAACTCTTGTGTCCCAATGGTGGCTGGCTAAATGTGGAGCAGAGAAGGGGAGAGATAGCCAAACTGGGAACATGCTATTGTAAGCATTTTTCTCTCTTGTACCAGAAACACAACCAGTTTGTCAGTTTCAGATCTTGTCCCTACAAACTTACCATCTGGTACCAACTGGTGTCCACCTATGAGTTCCTTACCAAGGACTACCAAAAAAAGCCACGAACCTGTCCCAGACTCAACTGTTTAGGTAAAGATCTGCTATCAGGTCACCAAGCAGCAACGTGAGATTCACACAGTCATGAAGGCTCATATCCTGCAGTTCAAGAGTGCGCTCACAGAGAGACACTTTGGAAGCCTACACAAAATTACACTTTCTGCAGGAGTTACTGCAATATCACCCTGGCTTGGAGCTTGTGAGACATCAATGGCAAAAACAGCAGGGCATTCTCTTAAGTAAGACAAGGTCTGAGGGGCAGGTGACAAGGAGAAGCGAAAAGAGGAATAACAGCAGGAAAAAAGAACATGGGATGAAAGGGGAAAATACTTGTGTATCAGATATCCTCATAACTCCACCTACACTCACTGTCATAAAAAATAGTACATACAACCTGTAAAAATAATTTGGAAACTGTAAATAAACACAGTGATGGACAATATGCTAAAGATTAAAATTTTGATATGATAACGCATGAAAATATGTTGTATGATGGCACTGCCTTCAATCTTTGTGTAGCTTGTCAGAGTAGCAGAAGGGATACGACACACACAATACTTACCAATCATGACTGAAGAGTGAGAAATATGACTGCCAAGAAGACACACAAGACAGCCACAAGAAATGACAGAATTCAAAACAGGCTGGATAACAGGGCTGTCATTTGAGCTGTACAGACATTATATTGAAACAGTTGGAAACAATGGAGACATGTTGGTACCTACACACAGCGGACTATCTCTGGACAATCTGAAGAGACAAGATCCTCTTACTATCAGACAAACACAGACAAAGGCATCAGCTTCCTTGTCTACCATCCAGCGGTAAGTGATAGCTTCACTAGAGCACCTTGTCTCTGCCAGAGGCAGTTATGTACACCTTATACAGGGTAATCTCTTATTACAAATACCTTTACACGTTCTAGTATTAACACATGAGAACCATTGTCTTGGTTTGCAGTGGGGTCAGCAGACAGTAACGTGGATTGCTACAGATTGAATACATGTCTAACGTGATGAATGTCACTTTTCTGTGTGACCAGATGACGACCAGGACTGCAGGTGAGCACAGTAACACCTTGCCACATTTGACAGCAGCACATGTCTCCAACTACGACAGATTGCATCTTACTAACATTTGCCACTGAAGGTGTCACTAAATGCAGTATGCACAGTATCATGAAGCCCTGTATACTACATTTGCCAGCTGAATGCAATGAAGCAAGTTTCCCTCTGGTTTACAGCTAATGTTTACATCCAGTTACAAAACTTCCAAGGCCTGATTTGTCGCCCATCGAACATGTTGAAGCATTTGTGAACTGGAGAATAAGTGGGTTGCTACAGGATAACATAGTGTTACGTGCTACAGCTGGCGCCGACTCTACTGCCCCGCACCACAATTGGAGACTCACCTCGCCCTCCCCTCTTCCTGGTACTATGCGCTCGTGGCTGTCTACCCATCTTCTGGGAATCCCGTGAATGCTGACAGAGGCGGGACTTGCTGGCATCACAGACCTCCTCTTGCCTGCTAGAGTTTCAGATACGTTTAGCAACGACGCAAGAATGTTCTGGTGAGACTGGCTGGCGCCTCAGTCCTCCGCGAAGCATCACGCGAGTTGGGGAAGATTCTAGGTGGCGGCCTAAGACACTATATATACTGCCGCAACCCAGCGGCCGGCAGTCTTTGATGGAGGCCGCCTGGCCGAGTGTGTGCGAAAGAAGAGAAGTGTGGAAGACGACAGGAGATTGCGGCACAACGGCAAGCGAGGTAATTGTGGCTTCAATGGACGAGAGGTTGTTTGGAGGACTCTAGAACATTGCGACTGGCGGGACATGGACTGAACTGAGGTGGGACTGAATGGAAGTGTAATACTGATTTTATTGTAAATATTCAAACTATCCATTTGGACACATATTTTACAGAATATCTGAATAGGTTGATACACTGTCAATTGGGACTGATCTTTAATTATTTAATTTAATTGATTTCTTTGTGGTAATTATAAATTGTATTAAATTGGAGCAATTAGTTGTGAACAGTAAGTGATATCAATTTATTGTGAGATTTTGAGTTCTGAGAATTTTACTGTAATAAAATAAGGAAATTTTAATTAATTATTTTATTTGCTTAAGACCTCCAGCCCTTAATGAACTTGGTATAGCCGACTTAATTTCTAGAGAGGGAAATTGTAACACTGGTGTCAGAAGTGGGATGGATGCATTTTATAAAAATAAAATAATAAAATGTTTGGAATTGGTATTACAGTAGGTTATTACTAGCAGGATAAATTTGTAAATTTAATAATTACATTAGTTGGCCAGGAAATTATTAAAAAATTTGTGAATGCTAACCAGGAAAATGTCAGTCGACATGGAAGCACTTCGTGCCTTCATCAAAGGACTGAGTGATCAAATAAGTAATAGTTAGATTAGTAGTGTTGTGTTAGGGAATCTGTAAATAGCCAAACTATCTGTATTGGTGAACTAGTAAACAAGAAAATAGACAGTGTAAATGAAAATGTAGATAGAAAAATAGACAGTGTAGATAGAAAAATAGACAGTGTGGACAAGAAGATTGACAGTGTGAGCGAGAGAATGGACAGTGTGAATGATAGGATGGACAGTGTGAATGATAGGATGGACAGTGTTGAACAAGAATTGAAACAGGAGGTGAGCGCCCTCAAGAAGGAATGGCAGGGGTTCTTGCAGCAGCAAGGGATATGACATGCCGGGGCAGAGAGAAGAAGTTAGAGATCGCCGCCAGGGCAGCAATCGCAGGGGAGGCGCAGCAATTCTGCAGTTTGGGAATGCCCGAACCAGGGGTGGGTAAAGGTGTCACAATTAAACCTGCTCCTATGATGGACAGACACCTTGGGGCGAGTACCGGCACCAATTCGAGATCGCGGCCACCCTGAATGGCTGGACAGAAGAGCAGCGGGTGTACTACCTGGTGGCTGTACTGAGGGGCCCAGCATTGAGCATAATGCAGTCACTGCCGGAATGACATTGTCTAGAATACTCCACTCTGGTGTCGGCTTTAGAGCTTCGATTCAGTGACCGGAACCTGCAGCACGCCCACCATGCCCAATTGAGAAGTTGCATCCAGCGACCCGGCGAACCACTGCAGGAACTGTGGCAGGACACCATAAGGCTGTCGCATCTGTCTCTGGAGGGATGCTCGGAAGAGGCACAAGATCTCATCGCTGTCGATTTCTTCATCGACGCCATCGCTGACACTGAGGTGCGGCAAGCTGTGCGGTTAGTTGCACCTCACACCATGCAGGATGCCTTGACCCGAGCACTGGAAGTGGAGTCAGCGCGGAAGTCATCAGTGGCCCGACATCCAGTGCGGGCAGTGATGCTTGCTGAAGAGGACGACGACAGCATCAAGGGGTTCTTGAAGGACTTGCAGACGACCATCAGGGACATCGCCTCCAGGGTGCGCACTACGGAGACTCAGCATCCCCCACCCAAACGGCTGGAATGTTGGACGTGTGGACAGCCAGGGCACCTGAGAGCCAACTGTCCTCAGCAGCAGCAACAGCCAGGGAGCAGGCACCAAGGAGCAGGTGAGAGCACAATGTCTTCTGGAAACTTGTAAACACCGGTCTTGAGGGGCAAAGGTCGGTGATTGCTGGAGAGAAGGCCTAATGCTTTTGCAAATTCGTTCAATGAAACAAGACTTCAATGCCATATTAATGGAGGTGAGTCTAGATGATGTTTGTTGCTAGATGGTCGTTGACACATGAGCGACTATAATAGTGGTAAGACCCGACATTCTTGGGCCTTCCCTCCAGCGATCATCTGATACGAGCATGGATCACTGCTATTTAACTACAGTTACGGGCGAGACCACACCAGTCAAAGGCAAGGGAAGGGTAATCTTACAGCTCCGTAACCTTGAGATAGAGCATGATACATACATAGCAAAAAAATTGAGGATGAATGTATTTTGGGACTTGATGTTTTACGAAAGCTGGGATGCTGTATTGATACTCGAATGGGGGTTTTACGTGTAGGTAATACCGAGTTGGTAGTGTCAACACGACGAGATTTATCTTTACCAATGAGCTGCCCAGTAGTGTGTAATCAGTCAACTGTGCACCGTGCTTCTAGCGTAGTTGTTATTCCAGGCAGATGCCAGGGATATTTGTCAGGCTATTGGGCATATTCGAACCAGCCCAGGTAGATGGCATTTGACCCGATGGTGTCCTTGTAGCCAGGACATTGATTTCATCAAAATCGGACAGTTTGCCTGTTAGGATGATTAATTTGTCTGGCCGTGCTATCTGCCTTGAAGAGGAGGCCACAATAAGGTTTTGCAAGCAGGTCTCACAGCTACTTCCAAATGTTCCAGAAGTTTGGCTGTCACAACCTACTGAATGTTCTCTTCCAGATGCTCTGGGGGAACTGCTGACAAGAACAAAAGAAAACCTCAACTGGCGACAAGACAGGGCAGTTTCAGAATTGTTACAGAGAAATAGAGGTGCTTCCTCCTGCGAGCCCAATGACCTTGGCAGGACTAATGTTGCATGCCACCACATCAACACAGGGGATGCCAGACCCATAAAGCAGCCACCAAGACCACTACAGGAAACTTCATATGAAGTCGTAGACGGCATTCTGAAAGAGATGGAGGATTTAGATGTGATAGAGCCATCAGTCAGTCCATGGTCTTCTCTCATTGTGCTTGTTAAAAAGAAAGATGGCTCTATTAGATTATGTTGATTACCGACAACTTAATAATGTGACCAAGAAAGATTCTTACCCACTCCCCAGGATAGACGACCTCCTGAATAGCTTAGCAGGCTCAGAGTGGTTTTCTACCCTAGACATGAAGAGCGGGTATTGGCAGTGCGAGGTGGCCCGGGAAGACAAGGAAAAGACTGTCTTTTGTGTCCAAGGGAAAGGAACCTGGCAATTCACGGTTATGCCCTTTGGGCTATGAAATGCCTCTGCCACCAACGACTAATGGAGAAAGTTCTGCCTTTAGACATTTGTCAGGTGTACCTGGACAGCATTGTGGTCACAGGAAAAACTTTTGAAGAGCACCTGGCACGCTTAGATTCTGTGTTTCAGAAAGTGACTGTGGCCAATCTGAAATTGGTTCCCAAGAAATGCTACCTTTTCCAAAAGAAAATTAATTTCTTGGGCCATGTTGTATCAGCCCATGGGATTGAAACAGACCGTGAGAAGACCAGAACAATAACAATGGCCTCTACCAAAGGATAAAACTGAAATTTGAAGTTTCCTCGGCTTATGTACTTACTACCGTGGATTTACGCCAGGGTTCCCCACTATCGCCAAACCTCTGCACAAATTGACAGAGGCAAAAAGAAAATTTTGTTGGACGCCAGAGTGCAAAATTGCTTTCAATAGACTAAAGGAAATTCTGATATCTTCCACATTACTGGGCTTCCCAAGTAGAGAGGGTGAATTTATTGTGGATATTGATGCTAGTGAAGTTGGAATTGGGGCTGTGTTATCTCAGATCCAGGATGGAAAAGATCGGCCAAAGGAATACTTCAGTAAGGTGCTACACAAGCCCGAGAGGAACTATTGTGTGACACGCATGGAGCTTTTGGCAGTGGTGAAGGCTCATCCATAACTTTATGGCAGACACTCTCATCCTAAGAACTGATCATGCTTCATTTTGCTGGCTACACTAAATTTCAAGAACCCCGAAGGTCAAATAGCCCGGTGGATACAGCACCTGCAAGAATATGACTTTGAAATACAACACAAGTCTGGGCGCCTTCACAGCAATGCAGATGCACTCTCCAGAAGACCATGTGAAACATTATGTCGTCATTGTGAACGCCAGGAGGGGAAGGTTGGTGTATTGTGGAAAACAAGGAGGACAAGAATTCAGGGCCCTGTATCTGGTGATGGGTCATCTACATGGGATGAAAAGGACATAAGAAATGATTAGCTAAGTGACCCCACCTTGCGTCCAATATTGGAGTGGGAGAAAACCGAGCGTCGACCGAGATGGGAGGAGATATCTAGCGTAGGTGTGTCATTCAAGGCATACAGGGCACAGTGGAATGCCCTTGTTATAAATAATGGAATTGGGAAAGTAACGATGGGAAACAGAGTCATTTACAATTGGTGCTACCAGAGTGCCGAATCCCAGAAGTGCTAAGAGAACTGCACATCACAGCAGCAGGTGGTCACTTCGATGTAAATAAGACACTTGACAGAGTCCGAATGAGATTCTACTGGCTGCATTGTAAGCAGGATGTTGAGAAGTGGTGCCATCTGTGTGATGCATATACTGTAAGTAAGGGTCTGAGGGTTAAGGGACGCGGTCCCCTCCAGAAGTACAATGTTGGGGCCCCATTCAAGAGGACGGCAGTTGACATTCTCGGACCCCTACCAATCACTGAGAGGGGAAATAGATACCTTCTGGTAGCATAAGGCTATTTCACAAAGTGACTCAAGGTCATACCGGTGCCAAACCAAGAGGCAGGCACAGTAACTGATGCTGTTGTCGAGCATGTTTTCTTCAGGTTTGAGGTGCCACTGGAGCTTCATTCAGACTTAGGATGAAATTTTGAAACAACTCTTTTCCAAGAAGTAACGAGGATTTCAGGAATGAAGAAAACCCGAACCACAGCATTACACCCTCAGTCGGATGGAATGGTTGAGAGGCTAAATCATACCCTGGAACAATATCTGCCAATCTTCGTAGAAGACAATCAGAGGGATTGCGACTCTAAGGTACCCTTATTTCTCCTGGCATATCGCTCGGCGGTCAATGAGTCCACAAGGGTAATACCTTGAAGGATGATGTTTGGGAGAGAGCTCCACCTACCTGGTGACCTGCTGTTCGGACGTCCAGTGGAGGAAGAAGCAGCCACTCCAGAATATGCTATTAAGTTACGTCAAAAGTTAACTGACATTCATGAGTTTCCCCGAAGGCACCTTAACATTAACAGTGACAGAATGAAAACAAGATATGACCAAAGAATACCTGAGCAGACTTTTCAAGAAGGACAGCTGGTGTGGTTGTACAATGCTCAAAGGAAGAAGGGATATTGCCAGAAGCTACAGATATCTTGGGAAGAACCAAAAGGATCTTGAAGCAAATAAATTATGTGGTCTACAGGATTTGCCGACAGGGCTCTTGGGCGAAGCCTAAGGTTGTCCACATCAACCGACTGGTGCTGTACGCAGGTCCTGATTCTGTAGAGTCTGTTTTGGATGAACAGACTTAAGGAGAGGGCAGTGTTACGTGCTGCAGCTGGCGCTGACTCCGCTGCTTCGCATCGTAATGGAGACCAACCTCGCCCTCCCCTCTTCCTGGAACTATGCGCTCGTGGCTGTCTGCCCCTCTTCTGGGAATCCTGTGAATGCCGACAACGGCGAGACTTGCTGGTGTCATAGACCTCCTCTCGCCTGATAAAAGTTTCCGATACGTTTGGCGATGACACAAGAATGTTCTGGTGAGACTGGCTGGCGCCTCATCTCTCCTTGATTCCGCCCTCCTTTATGCCATCAAAGTGCGGTGAAGATGGTGTATTGAAATGCCACTTACTGATCCTTTTCGCCAAACCATCTGTGATGTCTCTGTGGTGGCCTCCTTTTACTGTATTAGTGTTTGTATTTCTATTAGGTGACTGTTTGCATCCACAAAGTTGGTAAAGTAGTCACTGCAAACATAGGAACACAGAGGCCACAGCATGCAGGCCAATAGTGTAGAAATGAATTATAGATATCCCCCCCCCTTCCCCTTCGCCAACCCAGAGTGCTCCTTTATTGCCAAGAAAGGGAGCCAGACCTCAGATACAAGATGAGCATTCCCAATTACTCTTAAGTTTTTAGATATCTCACTTGAAGGTTTCTGCTTGAATATGTTTGTTGTACACTATTAAGCTGCTCCGAGTTCTCGTAGCGACAGTATTCCTAAATCTTGATGCTGGTTATTACCCTTTGTGTTTCATACTAATATCAACAAAAATGAGCTGCAGTGGCTGAGCAATTAGTCTGCTTGCCTCCTACCAAGGCGAACCGGGTTCAATCCCCGGCCAGGTCACTCCTGGATTTTTGCCATGCCAGAAAATTCTGCTGGTCGGCGAGTTTTCATATATATATATCCCTTACTCTCACTTTGACACTCTCTCTCTCATTTTTACTCTCTCACTCACTCATTCACGCTTGCTCACTTTCACTCTATCTCACTCACTATCTCTCTCACTCACTCAATGAGGTAACAGTATGTAAAACTGAGTTAAATAAATCAAGGAAACTTTTTCCATCTGGTAGGTTGACCATCAAAACTTGGGAAAGTCAGTTAGGGGAAACTTAACATTAGGTATGTACTTGCCTATTTTTCAGGTTGATTTGGTCTACCATACTCTGCAACATATTTCATAACCATGTAATAGACAACTTCAAAGTCCATTAATAACATGCCAGCTCCACACTCTTGATTGAAGTCTTTGTTTAGCAGATCCTGCACACTTAATGTATTATGGTTTACTAACTCCGACCGTAATCTTTTAAAGCCCTATAATGTGTCTTGAGAAATTTCAGTTGCGATTCATCATCCTCAATTAGCAAAGCTAATTCTTTTTAACTCTATTAATGCTAACCCCTGCTAATTTTAACCTAACCTCCAAATGTCCAGAAGCCATTTAAAAAAATCGTATTGTGAGAATAACCATTCAAATTACCTACACACTGGTGATCACGTATCACACCTATAACAACCGATCTAACACTTCATTTCAGACCATTTATTTTGTACATACACATTATTGTGTTTGTTTTCATCCACAAACACTGTTCCATGAATGTTATCATTGAGTCATGTGATGAAGCCTAGAATCACATAAAATGGTGTTGTATGCAAAACAAACATATTTTTCTTAAATGTACAATGCTTTGATGCACCTTGTTCTTTCCACAGAACTGATGCAATTGAGAGATAGGCATGGTATAATGCACGAACAATGCTGACGAATCTGGATGTCAGTATCAGTCTACTTAAATAAAATATCCTCAAAACATATTATTATGTCACATCCATCACCAAAAACCACACTTTGTGTTACCAATGACATGGACTTGAATTAATTCTTAATAGCAAGAGTATTAAAAATATGGCACATTTGTTATTTAATTTCCCTTAGAATAAAAACATTCTTAAGAAATAAAATACAAACTGTAATTCTACTCAAATCATACATGAAATCTGACACATGCGCCCACACATTCAAACACATTTCTCAACACGTGTGCAACTACACGTACCTGCATCCATGCATGCATGCACATACACAGTGAGTGAGTGAGTGAGTGAGTGGAGTGAGCAAGCGAGTGGGTGAAACAGTGGAGCGAGTGAGTGGAAGAGGCAAGTGGAGTGAGCAAGCAAGTAGATGAAAGAGTGGAGTGAGTGAGTGGAAGGAGTGAGTGGAGTGAACAAGCTAGTGGGTGAAAGAGTGGAGTGAGTGAGTGGAAGGAGTGAGCAAGCGAGTGAAAGAGTGGAATGAATGATTGGAAGGAGCGAGTGGAGTGAGCAAGCGGGTGGGTGAAAGAGTGGAGCGAGTGAGTGGAGTGAGCAAGCAAGTGTGTGAAAGAGTGAAGTGAGTGAGTGAGTGGGTGGAAGGAGCAAGTGGAGTGAGTGAGCAAGTAAGTGGGTGAAAGAGTGGAGTGAGTGAGTGAGTGGAAGGAGCAAGTGGAGTGAGCAAGCTAGTGGGTGAAAGAGTGGAGTGAGTGAGTGGAGTGAGCAAGCTAGTGGGTGAAAGAGTGGAGTGTGTGGAGAGAGTGGAAGGAGCAAGTGAAGTGAGCAAGCTAGTGGGTGAAAGAGTGGAGTGAGTGAGTGGAAGGAGCGAGTGGAGTAGACAAGCAAGTGGGTGAAAGAGTGGAATGAGTGTGTGGAATGAGCGAGTGGAGTGAGCAAGCGAGTGGTTGAAAGAGTGGTATGAGTGAGTGGAAGGAGCAAGTGGAGTGAGCAAGCAAGTGGGTGAAAGAGTAGGAGTGAGTGAAGGGAGGGAGTGAGTGAGTAGGTGGGAGAGTGAGCAGTGTGTTTGCATCTGTGTGTATAAGTTAAAAACAGCAGTAAAGCCATACATTTATTAATGGAGGAGGTTACCACATAAAAATCCACACATGACTATTGCTATTAACTGTTTACCATCCTGATGAAGGAAGTACGACTGGCTAAGCAGTAACTTGGAACAACCCCAAAGACTCTACATACCATAATTTTCAGATGGAACCTCCCACATACATAACACCACAACTATATAGAGTTTCTTCACAGTGCTCCAGTTTACTCTCACTTCTTCAATCCTTTTACCACTGCCCATTCACTCCAATATGCATTAAGTTGCCCTCAACTAGCGAATGTGCCCTATGAGAGAGGCAACTAGCTCTGCCTATCACCTCACAGGTGTTGATCTTGTTTGAAGCACAAAGAACATGTGGATGTGATTTATATTTTGCTTCATTCAAATTCATAGTGTTGTGTCTCAAAACTAATAATAATGGTAATTTTTTTAGATTCTATGGCATTGCAGAAATTACATATAAAATTTAACAAAGTTCAATCACTTCAAATATAACTTTAAATGTTATAAATCATCATTATTATAAAATATAATTATTCAGGTAATAAACATTTTAAATAAGCACTCTATACTACAAAAATAAAACCAAGTACAATGTTTAAATATCAAATGTCATTTACTGAAGCAGGAAATGTAAATACTGCACAATAAATACTGAAAGAATAAAATAGCTTTACAAAAATTAAGCTTTAAAAGTATTAAAAAATACGTAAACTTAGCATCCAACTCTTTTCAAAACAACAGAAACACAACTATAGTACGAAAATAGCAGAATGGTGCACATAAATACAAAAAGCACACATTACAAGTTATATTTGTATATGATACCCTGTAACACACTTGAATTAAATAAATACATATACATTATATATGTCACACAAATTATTTCTCGATTGCAGTTCTCAACTTGATCATTACAATGCTGTTTTTCTGGATTATGATTCTCAGTTTTGTATTCTATTTTTAATAAAGTTTAAGATTTTTTTTAGGCCACTTTTTAAATTAAATTTTCTAGTTCAAGTTTTGGCTTAAGTTTCTAATTTGCATTTATTTTAACCAACATGAAATACACATGCGCGTGTGCCCACACACACACGCACGCACACATGCACACACACACGTGCGCATGCACGCATGCACACACACACACACAAAACACAAATTTTAACAAATACTTTAATTTGTATCTTTAATTTTCAATGAGAAGTGATGCATACTGCTAAAATAAAATAACTCAAGTCATGCAGAACTGAAGCAGTGTGGTTCTTGATATCGTCAATATTTTAAAGCGTGACACAACTGAGGAATTAATAAGTGTGACATACTTAATGTACAGTTATTATTTGTACAGTAAAAAACATCAAAAAAATAAATTGTTTAATTAAACTATGCTCTCACTTCTGCCGAAAGCACTGTTTTCACATTATTATGAAATACATACTAAATAATTTCATAAACATAATACTAATACTATTTACAGCTGCACAAACACACATCATTAGCTACATAACTAGCTATATGTAATCTGTACTTACATTACAACATTCAGCACAATTTCAAACAACTTAGATATGGAACAAGTGATGTTCTGATTTTACAATTTTGCCTGAGTATGTGCGATATACAAAAGATGTGTACAATGGCAATCTGAAGTACAATGAAGTGGAACTCTATACAGCTTTCAAAAGTTTCAAATAGAATACATTTAATTAATGTGGACTGTAAAATTTAGCATGCTGAATGAACTAATATTTTAATTGAAATTCATTTATTATTTTTTTCTCCCTTTCCTAGTACTAGCAAAATGTTCTTGTGCAGTCTCAGTTACTATTAAAGTATGCAACTGTGAATTCTGATTATTACCATTACTATACAGAAGTGTGATCAACTATCACTCTAAAAATAAACTACACTTGGTACATTTAGCTCTATTTTGACAGCATGTGAAAACAATCAAATATTTGCTTTAATATATTGACGCTACTCCCTTTCACAAGAATTAAAACACTTTAATCCCGGGAGGTAGGGAGACTGAATTTCCTCCTTTGGTGAGGGGGAATACTAGTGGCCAGGCTGGGCCGTAGTTCTTCCCACGTTGGAAAGAAGTGTTTTGGTCCCTCTAAGCAGGTTATCCTTGACAGACGAAGGGAATCCAAACCCCAAAGTGAGTTTAACCAAATATGTCTTCCGCCCCGGAAGTTTGGTTATGCTAACTGTGAAGGCTCACACAGGGATGAAATGAAAATGAAAAGCAATTAAATTGAGTCAGAAGGCTCCGGCTGACGGTGTCTTCCACAGGGAGCCAGTCTTGGGGGATGCGATGGTACAAATTCAGTAGAGGGAGCAAAATATAGGACGTGTGCTTGTGGTTGATTGGGGGGTGTGAATATTAATTATCTTACCCGCTGCCGTGCATACTTAGCATGTAGGAGTCACGGATCCTGGGTTTGGTGTATGTGGAAGGGGTTGTAGCAATTTTGCAATGGGTGGGTCTGGTTTGTAACACTCCAAATATTCTACTGAGTGACTGGGCAACGCCAGTTTTAAAAGATTATCTCCATGCTGCCTTATTACCTCTCTTCTGAAAGGTACAAGGTCGCCTACACAGGTCCCTATTTCAAATAAGAGTACAGGAGCAACATAAGGATTGTTTTTACTAAGTGGGTTTTCCCTGATCAAAGTAGAATTTTCTCTCAGTGCTTCTATTCCTCTCTGCCTTGCTCGGTGTGCTGATCTTTTGAGCGTGCTTCTATGTCGTTTTGTCTCATAGGACATCTTGACAAAGTAATTACATTACCAGAATATAATCTGGTTCCACTAGGCAGTATCCTCTCTTGTCCAGCCTTGTGCAGGCTGGGACGAGACTCAAGGATAAGAAGCCAGCCTGTGGTCCCGGAATTATACCCCGCAGAAGGGTGGGTCTCTCGGGGTTATCCTGGATTAGTCCGGCCTTATTCAAGCTGGAACTATCCAGAAATCTCCGGTCCATTCCTCCCTCTCAGTTCAGGTGAAATGAGATGTGTTCACACTACACTATGGTCCTTTTAACAAGCTACAGAAAAACTCCTCCAGATTCAGGCAATATTTGGTACCTCCTGGATCTGGCCTTATTCAGGCTGAGGTTAAGGTTGTAGCTAGGATGAGAGGCCTTAAGAACCTGGAGTTCGAGTCCCTGGCAGGTCAGGTGAACCAACTAATCTCAGGATTCCTTGGATTTATGCAGGCTGAAGAAAATCCGTGAAACAATTATTGTCCTAGGACCGTTGGAATTAATTATAGAAAAATAAAAAACTAATTTCAACCACTAATGACATGGGGAAATAATTAAACATGAAACACACACAATTCAGAATAATACACGTATTTAGTTAATACGTTTAGAAAGACATTGAGATGCGTAGCACTGCACAACTATATAAAAATTAATATAAAAATTATGCAACTGGCAGGTGAAGGCTATCTGCATAAATATAAATATCAGTGTGAGCTAATTGTGCTAGTCAGAGAGATCAGTCATAACTGCCAAGGAGGGACATCGTCACGACCTACTACCTCAGATATTAGAGGGAATGGTATCCGGGTAGGGGTTCAGGTGAGGACATCAAGATACCTCTGGCTGGTGACGTGGAGATGTCTACTTGCAGCGACTGATGTGTGGTTCCTCGAAGGCGTTGGAGACAATTTATTCGACACGTGAGACTAGTAGGGTCTACTCTCTTACATGACTCAATCCTTGCGGACTGGAGTGTCTGAGCAGAACACTTACTCCAGGAGACTTACTCGGATTATGTCGGTGCGAATGTCCTACTGGGCAGAATCCTGGGGTATTGGCTTCCAGTCTTATACAGACTGCAGGTCCAGGATATGTACCACTTACCTCTGCCTTGCTACAAAGCCTTGCTCAGGCTGTAAGGTCAGGTAGACAAAGCCTTACTCAGGCTGTAAGGGCAGGTAGGAAAAGCCTTGCTTAGGCTGAAAGGGCACGTAGGAAATGCCTTGCTCAGAATGTAAGGGCAGGAAGGCAAAGTCTTGCTCAGGCTGTAAGGGCAGATAGGCAAAGCCTTGCTTAGGCTGAAAGGGCAGGTAGGCAAAGCCTTGCTCAGAATGTAAGGGCAGGAAGGCAAAGTCTTGCTCAGGCTGTAAGGGCAGATAGGCAAAGCCTTGTTCAGGCTGTAAGGGCAGATAGGCAAAGCCTTGTTCAGGCTGTAAGGGCAGATAGGCAAAGCCTTGCTCAGGCTGTAAGGGCAGGTAAGCCAAGCTTTCCTCAGGCTGTAAGGGTAGGTAGGCAAAGACTTGCTCAGGCTGCAAGGGTGGGTAGGCAAAGACTTGCTCAGGCTGCAAGGGCAGGTAGGCAAAGCCTTGCTCAGGCTGTATGGGCAGGGAGGAAAAGCCTTGCTCAGGCTATAAGATTAGGTAGACAAAGCCTCACTCAGGCTGTAAAGGCAGGTAGGCAAAGCCTTTCTCAGTCTGTAAAGGCAGGTAGGCAAAACCTTGCTCAGGCTGTAAGGGCAGGTAGGCAAAGACTTGCTCAGGCTGTAAGGGCAGGTAGGCAAAGCCTGGTTCAGGCTGTAAGGGCAGGTAAGCCAAGCTTTCCTCAGGCTGTAAGGGTAGGTAGGCAAAGACTTGCTCAGGCTGAAAAGGGTGGGTAGGCAAAGACTTGCTCAGGCTGCAAGGGCAGGTAGGCAAAGCCTTGCTCAGGCTGTAAGGGCAGGGAGGAAAAGCCTTGCTCAGGCTATAAGATTAGGTAGACAAAGCCTCACTCAGGCTGTAAAGGCAGGTAGGCAAAGCCTTTCTCAGTCTGTAAAGGCAGGTAGGCAAAGCCTTGCCGAGGCTGTAAGGGCAGGTAGGCAAAGCCTGGTTCAGGCTTCCTGGGGTCGTTGGACTTACACAGGCTGGAGAACTGACGAACACGCTCGTGTGTGGATCTCGCACCTACATGTACCCAGAATCTCAGCTTGTGGGCTGTCTGAGGGGTGCAGGGGTTGCTACCCTCTCTCCACAGGGGTTTGTTTATTCAGAGTTCAGATCTGCAGCACTCTTTCCTTATCTCCCTTGTTGGAGGCTTTTGACATTTTTATCACCTCTGCTCGAGGCTCTGGTGGCTGCGATGTCCTTGTAGCAGGGATGCTGCGATCTTGCATCATCTCTTGGAACTCTCATCTCTGGCTTACAGTGTCGATGGTTCTGTCGGAAAATAAAATTTTGAGAGGAAAATATTGGTGACAGCATGGCGGCTTCAGTGGACAGTATAATTTATTAATTTATTTCCAGTGTCCGTAACAACCCACTAGGCTGGGAGTGATCCTGTAGGCACGAATATTATTGTTCTGCTGCTGTTTAACTTCCCCACGAGCATTCCATCCCTTGAGATGGGGTGAAGTCAAAAATAGAGTGAGCATCCTAGATGCGCAGGGACTCGCGATGCGTCAATATTATATGAAATGTTCCAACAAGTCACATAAAATAAAATTTTTTGTTCTAGAGGACTGGCAAAATATAAAACTGCTATTATAGTAAACAGTTGTATATGTTGTTATTCGCAAATTACAATTTAAAAATGTTATTACTGAAACAGAAAAATATTTGTGACATACTTGTGGTGTTTGTAATGCAGAATGTGAAAAAGTTCGCAGAAGTGCCGTACCCATCCCACATCTGAGATAACCTGCTGCATCATTTCCTAGCAACGTAGTTCTACTACAGCAATGGGCTATCATGAGGCTGACCCGCCTGCAAATACCATACTTCAAACACGAAACAACTTCCAAATACTCTTTAACACTATTTTTTACGTATTACAGAACCAATATATTGACAGTAATTAGTTTGTGTAACAAATGATTAATCAGAAACTCTGAAAATAAGTTGAACCATGCTAGCAGCAGTGCACTCTCAAGGTCAAGTACTAAACATGCACTATGGGGAAACCAATTTATTAACAGATATCTATGACAAACGTAGCAGCAGTTGCCCACAGACTAAGTCCATGAGCATTAATCATAACAATTTTCTTCTTTATTTTTAATTAGATAAAATTATTAACTACATTGCATTGAATAACTGACTATCTGCTGGTATTTACATTGACCTTAATTCATACATAAAACACATGGAAAGTAAAAATTATATCAATGCAAATACACATGTTCAAAAAACAGGTGTAATATATCCAGAAAATACAAAAACACAAATTACAGCATGGGTAGATCCAAAAAACTGTTATACGTGTTCATATTGAATCCATCAAAACACGAGTTGAAAATCAAGAAAATATAGGGGCAAATTTAAGTAATAATGCAGACAGAACAGTGAAATATTGAAAAAATTTGTATGAGAAACGAATGCCAGACACGAAAACACTGACGTAACATTTACAAAACTACAAGAGATGCTCACAATTAATGAATGAACTACTGTTGAAAATCTAGAATAGTTAGCTCAACACATCCAGTCTAGATGGTTGCAAAATAACAAAATCACGCATTTAAAATTTACTGATTTAGAATACCAAATAAAAAATACTCAAAATATTATTACACTTTCCATTGAAACAAAAGTCAACCTACTAAGCAGAATAGAGGTTTAGTTAACAAAGCCATAAACAATACTACAATACAACCCATGTTATGCAGTAACACCATTGATATCACCTCACTTGTAAAACACCAGATTGTGAACCAATTTCTTCCGCATCACAACTACCTGGATGGTGGTTGAATCCTACAGGCGCAATAATATATATTCAAGCAAGCCAGTGGGGGTAAAAAATGCTGATGCTTGAGGGTACACGTACAGAAAAACATGAAAGCTTTTTAAAACATTTTCATGAATACACTGCTTTATTTGAGCTGGCTGGTCACAAAACTTTAAAATATCTAAATGTTAGTTTGAAATCTAATGCATACTATAGGCACGAGATGGTGAAACAAAATGTAGCATCATACATGGAATTGAAGCATATTTTCCTAGAACAGTTTTGTAACTAAAGAATTGAAGGAAATTTGAGAGCACAACTCCACGCACAAAGATTTGACCCATGTAGGCGAAAGCCGCTCAAAGAAAATTTAAGTGAAATATTCCAGAGAACACGAAACCTAAATCCAGAATTGACATACACAAAATTAATAACCATGGTCTTAAGTCAATTACTGTACCCATATCAGTTGCTGTGCGCTAGTAGATCAAATCTAAATACAATAGAATTCCATGAACAACTTCTGCATTTCGACAGAACGGAAAGACAGCTTAGGAATAATGCAGTACGGAATAATGACTGAGTATAACTACAAAAACAACACTGTATAAGAACTGGCAGTCATGAGAAAACCGGCCTACCAACGAAGTGAACCAGTGACAAATACGTTTTAAGGTAATTTATTGTGATAAACAAGATAACAGCAATAATTACCCTGTGCATAATCGAGGGAACAGGCATCATGAAGGTAGGAAAAATCAATGGAGTAATAGATATGGTAGACATAACTACTCTGAAGACGAACGCAATAATGCCAGTGAATCTCTCTACGACAAATAACTCTGTATTACTGTCACAAAGAGGAAATAATTTTAATGATCCAACTTTGCAGTATATAATTTAGCCCATACCAATACCAGTAACCATAGCCAATTCAATATTGATAGACAATTGCTATTTGAAATTGTTATTTTTGTTTTGAGATATGGGTGTAAATACCTTTCTGAGGAAATTACTGTTATGAAAAAATACAAAACTCGACTGATCAGGGGTCAGAAGCAGCGTCGAGCAGGCCTCGTGAGACCGGACTGAACATGGATGTGTGCTGCAATGGGAGGGGTTCTCGCGCATGCATCGTGCGCCGTGCCCGAAGTCGCCCAGCTGTCTGGTGAACTCAGAGCTCTGCGGTGGCCCGCGGGTTGCCGCCTCCCCAGGCGTCTTGTGATTTGCGATGCAACTACGAGGCCAAGTGGAGGGAAATAAGAAATTGCCGGTCATTGGCAGTGCATGCTGCCTGAGTTCACCCCACCATGATGTGGGGTGAACTAACGCCTATGAAACTGATTTCTATTGCAGAGCTTTAGGGGTTTAAGATTTGGTATTTATGTATAAATATCGGCCGAGGAGAGCCAGTGGAGAGAGATGGCTACTCCAAGAGGAACAGACAGTATCCTCACAAGTTAAGTACTTTGAGACTTTTCTGAAATGGTGAATGTTAAGTCCGTATGGCACGAAGACCTGATAGGAGTTTGTAGAGCTCAGAACTTTGTTATTGCTTTTCCATACAAGTCATGTTCTCAAGGTTTTGTTTTGGAGACAATCATGAAAGTTTTGATGGTAACTTGTAAAAGTTTGTAATAATGGCATTGGGGAAGAGAAATTTGTGCCATTTTTACTGTTTTTAAAAACCACCCAAAATGTCATCTTGTCTTGAAGTGATGATAAATAAAATGAAGCTCCTGTCAAATTTTAAAAGAAGTTTTTAAAATCTGTTGTGGGAAGTTTTAAATACAGTGAAATGAAAATGGGCTTTCTAGCTTTGTGGCGATAGCCAAGTAATAAAATTTGTCCTTTTATGTATTTGGTTAAAGATTTATGGTCTAATTTAGTGCTTTGTGGCTATGGCCAAGTTGAGAATAGACAAATTTAAATATTGTGCGTAAGCTCACCACTTTGTATGTTTCAGTATTTTGGGTTAATGAGAAAAATTCAATTTAACCTTGATATTTACTCTACTAAATATTTAATTTATTCCAGATATGGTTTGGTTGAAGGTATCTATGTTCATGAAAGTAAATAATGGCCTTCCACATATAGGATATTGCCAAGCAAATAACCTGTCAGTATAAAATTAAAATATTGCTTGTATACTAAAATATTGCTTGTATTGGTTTGGTGGCCATTTCTGTTATGGTCACAAATACTCGTAAAAATGTTTTCATAAGACATTTCATAATAATTGAAAATGTCCTGTTTTTAGGGAAGTACAGCCATGGTAGTGTTTTGAAATTTGTTGTACTTTTTCTATGATATTTTACAATCAAGGTTGTGATGCTCAGCTCAATATTTTGTAAACTTAATCATGTGCCATTGTGCATTTTTGAATAAAACTACCAAAACACAGTTTTACTTACATGCATTTCTAATAACTAATAATATTTCCTATTTATGGTGAACCTACAGTTAACCTACATGCATTTTCTAAACAAATGAGAACTAAGGTTGTGATGAATTATAGGATAACATACTGCAATTCTTTAGACCAACAACAAAACCAACTAACGACAAGTCATTTACAGTCTTACTTGGTATTACATATCACAATTATTTTTGAAGCACAATGGAGTCTGGGAAATGGATTTCTGGTAAATGCCAACTGTTTTGACCTTTCCAATCACAGTTCAGTTACAGTGCTATAATTTAGTTTTGCATTGGTGCCTGTTTGTGTTTTCTTTGCACCACTCACTTCAGGGCAACTTAGGGCTTTGTATAGCCGCCTTGTCGTGCCTCTGGGCATAGAGGGCACCACAATATCATTCAATAAACCCCACTTGAAGACTATCACACAAGCACATGAAGTAAATGACAGTGTAATACACAGGCGTGCCAACCACAACCAAGCGAATAGCGAAGGACATTTCAACAGGCAGGTTCTGCTGAATCCACTTGCTATTGAGTTTTGAATGTCTTATCAGAACCAGCATTGCGAATTTCCTGAGAAAATAAATTAAACTAGACGGATTGACTATGTATATGTTAACATTCGGAGACTCTCAAGAAGAAAGGAAAAATACACGGCGAGAGATGACCAAACACTTAACGGCAAGACTATACTTGGCTGCAGACAGAAGAGACCAAAATACAAGAATTATTATAATAAAGAAATTCAACATAGGAGATTTGGTATTGGTCCAAACTAACCTGATAAGTAAATTGAGGGAGCAAATATAAAACAACTAAAAAACTCAATTATTTACACTTTAAACCCATTGAAGTGTGCAAAGTCATTAAAGAAAACTGCTATGTAGTAAAAGATCTCGCAAGGCAGATATAATATTGCTACTTTAAACCCATTGAAGTGTGCAAAGTCATTAAAGAAAACTGCTATGTAGTAAAAGATCTCGCAAGGCAGATATAATATTGCTACTTTAAAACCCTACCTCACGCAGATCATTCGCAAGTCATCAAATAATCAGTTTGAGTGTAAAAAAAAATTCACTTAAAATTACTGTTCCGTTTGGAAACGCAGCAAAAAGGTACACGGAGTTAGATAATTGTTGCTCAAGTACAGATGTGTGTGAACAGAATACTCATGTCTGCTATTGTTGACAATGCATTATGTTTATTTATAGGATGTTGCTAAGAGCAATGTATTGCAGACCTGAAAGTGCCTTTATTTATAAATGTTGTGATGCTGTACACAATGTAAGTAATACGATGCATGTGCACCCATCAAATACATAACTCAACACAGATTATAAAAGGAATGAGAACAGTGATAAACGTGATTCAGTGGTCCTAAAGATATGGGAATTATGAAGACTGACTTTGAAATCAAAACCTACAGAACCAGTAAAATAAATATCTAACATACAGAACCTCACAAAGCATAGGTAGCTTGTGGATGAGCCATTTTTAGTTGGTGGCATCCCTAACACAGACAGCGGTAGAATGGAGTGGGAGAGAATGACAAACAGGCACGTTACAGAGAATGTTACAATGACGTCGCTGGGAGAAAACCGTTTAGTCTGAAGCCGTATAAATACAGAGATTGGCTAGCTGCATAGTGGCACACCTACACTAACACTCACTCACCAACACTCACATACAACATATACATACTCACACACAGCTGCACGTGAGGTCGCAGGCAAGGTGATAGAAATATTACCCCTAGTTATAAGTTTTTTCCCCTCATGCCTGTATCAAACTTATATTCTTTCCTGTGTTACAGAGAGATGGCTGGCATCTGTTCGGTGGGTGGCTTCAGTTCTGTCCCCCACCTCCAGGGCTGCATAGTGCGACCCTGGTTACACACCAGTTGCAACATCATTTTATATCACCCTGCACCAAATTCACAAAAGTCTATCTTCACTAACAACTTACCCTACTTTCTCCGCCTTAATCCAGTTAAAGGAAATTATTTCATCCTCCGCGACTGTCGCATAGATTTTCCACGGCCCTCTCCGCTTTGTCTGGTTTGCTATGCTCTTCCATCTAGACCCTTCTTCTTTCGGGGTGTGTCCATGGCTACAATTGTGGCCATGGCACCAGGTAATCCTGCTATAGCAGCGATGCATGCACCCATTTTAACATAGTAAACTCGACCTAAAGCATATAGAGTTTGCCCTGAGATGCATCCCATTCTCCAACCATCTTAGCTACTAACAAGCGTGCAGGAGGGCACACAGAACTGTGAAGGTGCTCACGCTGGCATAGCGGGATTCAGAGGTTCACCAGTAAAAAAATTATAAAAAAAAGCCCGTCGTACAATGCCTAGATGAAGAAAAGGAACCGCCAGAAGTCAGAATAAATGGGAGATAAGTACTCGCCTTACTAGTGTCAGCCGCCACTGGAAATTTTGTGCAAAGCGACATACTCACAGCCAAAGGGCATCACTCCACCCACATACTCACACCGTAAGGATGGAGAAACATGACTGCACTCTGAAAGTCGATGGCCGGACTACTCTCACTGTCAAATTATACTCACATTCTAAACCAGCAGAATTTGTAGTCTTTCCATACATTCACGAAGCCGTGATACTTGGTCACCCATGGCTCCGCCAACAGCAGTGCGTAATGGATCATGGCCAACGTTACGTATCCCTGCGCAACAAACACAGCGTGATTGTCAATTGGGAACACTGTCCTGATGCCATCATTCCGCCAGCCATAAAAGTCGAGGATATCAATCACCAACTCCCTGAACAGCAGTTTCAGAAACTGAAGAAAGTCCTCAATGAACATGCCAGTGCCTTCGGATATGGAGGACCACTACGTCAAATCAGGACCATCCAACACAAAATATGGCTGATTACAAACACACCTATCTACAACAGACCCTACTGGTGTCCACTAAAAGCCGTCTGCTAGTAATGGAGCAAATTAAGGAAATGATGCAACAAGGGATCTGGAGCCTTCAGACTCCCTCTATAACTCACAACGTAGTCTTGGTCCCAAGAAGAACGGCCAGCTGCAGTTTTGTGTAAACTACAAACCTCTAAACTATTGCTCCTCCAGCCATTAACGTAACGCACACTCTGCTTGATACAGGGGAAGCCACAATCTTCAGTACCCTGAACATACAGTCAGGGCACTGGCAAATCGCGGTGCATCCAGACAGCAGAAAGTACACCACCTTCACCACTTCTGACGGAGAAACCCTCCAATATCGAGTCATGCCTTTCAGCCTGAAAAATGCACCGCCACGTTCTAGCGACTCATGTCGGCAGAAGTACTTACAAGATATATACTCAAATTCTGCTTTTTCTTGGTCACATCGAAGGAGTCCTGGAATGTCTTGAGCTACGTGGAATGACATGCAAACTCTCAAAGTGCCACATTGGGAAATATTAGATTGATTACCTGAGCTACGTGATCATCCCTGAAGGAAACTACCCACAAGCTAGTTTAATAAGGACTATTGAGAAAGCAGAAGATCCAGCCACCAAGTAACAATTGCGTCACTTTCTAGGCCTGTGCAACTGGTTCAAGGATTTTGTGCCTGTCATAGCCAGCCGTGTGGCACCATTGCACCTGTTACTCGAAAAGGAAGCAAGGTGGCGGTGCGGACCCGAACACTGCATCGTCTTTCAAATCTCGAAAGCATGCTTTCGCGATATCAAGCAACTCCACCGGCCTAAATGAAACAGAGCAATGCTGTCACATAAATGAACAAGAAAGCCTAGCCAGTATCTGGGCCGTTCGTAAATATTGGTATTATCCAGAAGGCAACCACTTCATCTTACTGACAAACAGCAATGCTTTTCAATGACTACGTGAGTACCGTAATGCCAAAGCTAAGCTCGGGTGGTGGGACATGTTCTTGACCGAATTTGATTTTGAAGTACAGCACTGCCCCGGCAAGACCAATATTGTCCAGATGACCTATTCTGCCAAACAGACCTGGATGAAGACACCAAGGCCGATGAAGAATGGGAAAGGATGACTCCACCTCAGCTTCCAAACCGCAGTCCTGAGGAGCACATAAAGCCATTACAACTACAACTCAGCCGGAGACAAACAGCTTTCTACCAGCAGCAAGATCCGGACATCCAGAACCTCCTCTGAAAACCACCCCAGTGGTTCGAACTGATGGACGACGTAGTGTGGTCCCAAAGCAGCCAACCTGGACATCACCATAATCTCCACGAGGTATGTCATCCAGGAAAAAAGGAAACCATTAACAACATCGGAGTACACTACATATAGGACGGAATGAGTAGAGGTGTCCAGCAATATGTCTACAGTTGCGAAACATGCTGCAAGGGCAACGCCTACCCCGTTCTGTAAACCCATCGCCAAACATCATTGGCTACGCACGCCCTGGACTCACGTAGCAGTCAATCTGATGGGGCCATACCCCTGAAGTACCAAGGGGAACTGCTGCCTGCTGGTAGTGACAGATAAGTTTTCCAAATGGGTGGAGGCATTCCCTCTGCCTAGCCAGGAAACCCACCACATCGTTTCTGAAACTCGAGAAAGAAATCTTTCCACACTGGGGCTTGGGGATACCTGCAGTTCATCCCCATGGAAGACGGGACATAGTTCACCAGTCAGGAATTGCTAACAGCACGCAATGAGTGGGGGGTAGAGACATGGACTACCAGCAAGCGAACCCCACTAAGTGGAGGAACCAGGAGCTGAAGAGCCTCCGCCTCAGTGTGGGCGAAGACCACAAACACTCGTCCAAACACATTCCGAAGATTCTTTTTACCCTCCAAAGACAAACCAATGAGGCAATCAACACTAGCCCCAGCCAGCTTCTCCTGGGCCATACTCTTTGCCATCCAGGAGATTGGCAATGGGATAGTTCGCCCACAGAAATGCCACGTCCAGAAGACGTCCCCTTGGCTACTCTGGACCGGACGGAAAACGCCAGAGAATCGCAAGAAATCTACATAAAGAAAAATACAAGCAACCCCGCACTGGCATCAGAGCCTTTCATATGGGCGAAGCCATACTCTAACGCAGATACCCTCTGAACAAGGCCAGAGGTCAGTTTAGAACGTGCTTGGCTGATGGGAGGGTCCATATAAAATTGTCAGAAACCAGGAAACGTATACTGGGCGGAGGCCACCAAGGGTGGTCCATAAAGTAACAAGAGGGCAAATACGTCCATTCCCAGGAGATACCCCAGAACCAGAGGTCAACACCACAGAATTAGTGACCTCGGGACCACCGGCCAACAACATAGACGTCCCAGCACCAGCCCCTCTTGAAGACAGGCAACCTCCCCAAGAGAGCTGGAAGTCAAAGCCAATATCAGCCAGAGAGCCAGCTGTTCCATTCCTACCTGGATGGAATTCCCCAAACAACGAGCAACCAGAAATCAACTCCGCCGTCGAAACAATGGTCCCCCACGGGCCTCTGACTCAGGCGCCAACAGCCGAGGGGGTAGCCAACCCAGCTGAACCACTACCTCTGATGGCCACCTAGGTTCTGGCATTCCCAGACACCGAGGCCAACACCCAGACGTAGCTTCCAGAACTAGAGAATGTGTCCAACAGCCCTGCCGTCAAGACGGAGGTCCCCTGTAAGCCTCTGACTCCGGTGCCAACAGCTGAGGAGGTAGCCGCACCAGAAGAATCACTACCTCTGATGGCCACCAAGGTTCCGGCGTTGGCCGACACCGAGGACAACTCCCAGGTGTAGCTTCCAGAACTAAAGAATGTGTCCAACAGCCCTGCCATCGAGACGGAGGTCCCTCGTGGGCTTCTGACTCTGGCACGACCAGCCGAGGGGGTAGCCATACCAGCAGAACCACTACCTCCGATGGCCACCATGGTTCCGGCGTTGGCCATCACCTAGGCCAACTCCCAGACGCAGCTTACAGAATGGGAGAATGTGCCCAACAGCCCTGCCGTCAGCTCATATATACTTCGAGGGTGGGCGTACATCTTTATCGTCTGGTGAAAAATACAGTTCTGTGGCGTCTGTAATAGGCCCCGCAAGAAGGGGTGTATCATGTAGGCACTCTGGTGGATTGTACTGCTTTTTTCAAACTCTGTTGGATGTGACAGGACGGCTCACACTGATGAGGCAAAGTCATGGTAGTGGGTTAATAAAGACATCATGCATCAAATTTATATACATTTTCCAGTCTCACATCAAATAAACATGCATGTGAATAAATATGGTGATGTCATTTTCACAGCCAATAAAACTATGAACTACACAAGCAGTCTGTTTAAAACTATTGTTCTTCAGCTACTGAACTCAAAGTAAAAGGTTTAATTTTATAACCAACAGGAAAAATTATTTCTCCATTAAATTATTTAGTTATTAGGATAACTTTATTAAAAATATTACAAGTCCACATAAAATTATTTTGAAGAATGTTACTTTAATTCCTAAGCTTTATTTTACAAAGATATGCTACAATCTAACACCACAAATACAACTGTTTGTATTTCACTGAATAACACACAAAGTTTGGAAAACCTCCCACTACAAATTTCTACTCTCTACCATGCCGAAGATTTTAATGCTTAGTTAGTCTGTTGGTTACACTGCCTTGCATGACCTGAAGACGTGCCCTAACTAACCTTTTGACACATCCCACAGTTTGACTTTTCGATCAGCGCCCCCGGTGGCAGCCACTCGATCTACCGGACTCCATTTGACAGCATTCACCTCCCCATCATGAGCATCCTGGACAATAAGGGGAACGTAACATGAGTCTGTCTGCAAACAGATACAAAACACTTTATGTAGAGCAGCGAAGGTGATATCCGAGTGCAGCGGCATCCTCTGAAATATAGTACAATACTTACAACCCACACACACACCAAATAAACCATGCATTAAGCTTCTACATACAAGAAAGCACAAGAATCTTTACATCATGTATACTATACAGAGTGTAAATTTATCCCCGCTAAACTTGGTTGAAATTGGGGACTCAGTTATAATTTTTAACTGGTAAAGTAAAAGATAATTTTTGTGAAATGGAAAAGTTTATGATAATTATTAACAGGATGTACAGCACAACAGTATCACCAAATTCCTGCATATTTCTCTTATATTTTTCAAAAAATATATTTCACATTTGTAGCTTCGAAATTTTTCTGTAGCAGAGGGTGAACTATGGAGACGATACACTGCATACAACATAGTAGCTGTATAAAAGACATGGCATGACCAAGCACAAGCGAGCACTAATCCAAGCCTACAACTTTCCTCTTGTGAAGTACACTTACTGCATAAACATTTGTGTAACCTGCAAGAACTATTTGGTGACCAGTAATGGATGAATGATATGCAAATCAAAATTTTGTGTGATTGTGTGCATGCGCACGCACACACACACGCATGCACACGCACACATGCATGCACACGCACAGAGTTATCTTATGAGGGCTATAAATAACATCACTCTTCTTGCAACATACATACATGTAGTCCACACGTGAGATTAATGAGCAACATGCATTCCACAAAGAAGCGTGAGACAGCTGTGCATACAACTGAAGGATAGAACAGAGCAAAGAGAATAAGGAAGTAAAAGGAATGGTGGATGGCAAGTCAAACTGACCATTATTTGAGTCGTATGGTCTTAACAGGACTGTATTGGAGTAAAACTATACATGGCATACTTTATCTGGACAACCCTGATAGAACACAAAGAAAGAAGACATTCTGACTGTCAGATGAGTACAAATAAGAACCAATTGCTTTCTCTTCCACAATACTGCAACACTTGGAAGTTTTATTAAAGCACATATCTGAGTCAACTGGCATAGTGGGGATGCATGTATTCAAGTGCTTATTAAAATTAAACCATTTCCCATACCTAAAAGATATAAATAAATGTATATTTCTACTAACAAACCTACTTTTAACTTGATTCAAATTAAAAAAAATGACAAACTTCTACAGAAAATATTTTAAATGATTTCTGTTGTAAAAAATTTCCTCAGTACAATAAGAAAGATATTTTCAGAAACTGTTTTCCATCATGATGGCATGTGAGCACTAAGTTACGTCAGGATAATATAAAAAATAAACTGTAGGCCTAGTAGCATTCCAATAATTTGCCTCACATGTCACTGTTACCTGCCTCTATCTACTATCCAACAGGGATGGAACCTGTTGAAATATTTATTTGTCTGATTTTTATTTTTTTGTTATGTTGTCATGTGAAGAGTAGAGTATGTTGTTCAAAGGTTGGTACGAGTTTGTTGTGAGATATTGTTTTGTTCCTCTTTGTGTCTGTGTGTTGTATGTCGGGATGTACAAGGGAGTAATGGAGAGATAGAGATGATTTGTGGTGTTAATAAATGTGTTAATGAAAGAAAGATGCCAATTTTTTAAATAGGTTATGGGCCTAGATGCATACCAAGCACAAAAATGCATGAGTAACGGATTATGTGAGGGAAAGTAGTCAAAGTGGCAGTAAGTTGTGAAATAGAAGTGAAAAATGGCAGCACTGGCAATTAGGGACAAGACATTGAACAGGAACGTGGCAAAGCTCACAGTGGAGAATTATTTTTCATAGGCTTTGAAAGTAAAACAAGAGTTACTACTTAAAGATGTGTGGGAAGCTGTGATAGGTTACGGGGATGCACCAAACTATGTACTATCACAAGAAGAACCGAGACGATGCGCCAGAAACAATGTGACAGCACTCATTTTCAAATATGTAGGAGAGAACTTTGTAGATGACATAGCAGACATTGAATCGGCCAAGGAGGCATGGGCAATATTGGAAGAACTTTGTAATAATGGGGGTTCATGAATGGAGCGATAAATTTGGAAAACTAACTCATCTTGTAAAACCTAAGGACATGAGTATACAGGAATATTTTTCCAAGGTAATTCAGCTGTGGAAGAGAACACGCAAGGCAGGATATGAGTTTACGGAACGTCAAGTAGCAGGTATGGTTATTGGCTACTTAACTGAGGAGCATGCTAGTTGTGTACCGTTACTGGAAGCAGACATGAAACACCTATCATTGTCCAAGGTCAAGGCTAGATTACTAACTGAAGAGAACAGGAGGAAGTTTCAGAAAAGTGAAACATAACCTAGCAAAGCAACGGGAAGATGAAGCCCAGGCCATGATCGTACAGCAGAGAACACACAGTAAGAGCGAAGACGCACAACAGTACAGCTGCTGCAATTATGGAAAAATCAGGGCATATCTCGAAGCATAGTCACAGTACAAAGTGCTTCAACTGGACATTACTCTAGGGCATATCTCAAAGCATAGTCACAGTACAAAGTGCTTCAACTGTGTGTGGAAGGCTCGGCATTACTCTAGGGCATATCTCGAAGCATAGTCACAGTACAAAGTGCTTCAACTGTGGAAGGCTCGGCATTACTCTAGGGCATATCTCGAAGCATAGTCACAGTACAAAGTGCTTCAACTGTGGAAGGCTCGGCATTACTCTAGGGCTTGCAAGAGTTGGAGGAGAGAGGGATCGTCACAAGAGAAGGCAACAATGATGGCTAGTGGTAAAGTAGTGAGCTAATACGTTCTTCAGACAAAGCAATGAGCATGAACGTGTCCATGGAAATAGGAAAAATAGTGAATGGTTGTTAGATTTGTGTGCTTCACACCATATGTGCCCGTTGGAAGAAATGTTTGTAGAGATGTCGAGAGAGATTGTGGGCAATGTGGAAATAGGAGATAACAGCAAGCTGGACATTCAGGGTGTAGGTAAGGTGACAGTGAAGATGACTCCTGGTTGGACAATTACCTTCACAGATGTATTATATGTACCAAACCTAGGGACAAACCTAGTATCTGTAGGGAAACGTGCAGACAAAGGGTTTAAAATGGGATTTATAGGTGAGAAGGCTGTGGTGATGGACAAGAAAAGGAAGGAAACATTGTTCACTGCTAAAAGAAGGCATGATGTGTATATAGTGGAGACAGAGGGAAAGGGTGATGATGCGAAAGGTGATACATGTAACCGTGTAAAGCAGCAAGTGTGTAAGACTGAGGGTGGTGTGGCTCTAAAATGTGTAGGGAAGGTTGTGTTACGGCATGAAAGGTATGGGCATGTACATCCTTAAGCTCTTTATAAGATTCCTATGTTAGAGCTGAAAGGAAGCAATGAAGTTGATGCATGCTCCATATGTATTCAGGGTAAGTTCTGCAATAAAGGTGTTCCCAAATATTGCCAGCATAAAAGGAAAAACCCATTGGACATCATACATACTGATGTGGTAGGAAAATTAGTCCACCATCTTTGGGCCAAGCACAGCATGTAGTAACAATGATAGATGAATACTCTAGATATATGGTTGCAGTATGAGTAAAAACTAAAGATGATGTACTTGATGCATTCTGTAGATACCAAGCAAATGTTGAAAAATTACATGGTATTGGAATTATAGTAGTACAGTCTAATAATGGTACAGAGTACACCAGTAGTGGCTTTCATAATCAGTTGCATAAATCAGGTGTTGCTCATAGAAGGACTGTGCCGTACACTCCTCAACAGATTAGTATTGCAGAAAGGCAGAGTAGGACTATTTTTGATATTGTTAGATATTTACTAATTAAATCGGGGTTACCGAGAGAGTTCCGGGGAGAGGCAGTCATGCCAGCTGTTTACGTAAGAAATAGGTGCCCATTATCTGCGATCAATTTTTAAATACCTTCCATATGAGTTGTGGTTCAAAAGGGAACTTGATAAGGGAGAAGTAGAAACGTTGAAGGTATTTGGCTGGCAGGCATGAGCAGGGAGAGTACACTCCCGAGCAGAGTCGTGTATCATGGGTGGGGTATGAGCAAGGAACAAAGGATGGTTATAGGTTATGGAGTTGTGAAAGAAACAAGATAATTGTAAGGAGGATGTAGTGTTTGAGGAGCAGGTATTTCCTTGAAAAGAAAAGGATCAAGGGAAGTAGATGCCCAGAGCAGAAGTGCTGAAGGCACACCAAGTGATATATTATCAATTGAAAGTTGAGAGATTGAAGTAGTGACCGAACAGTGCAAGGTAGGGGAACGGTGATGAGTGAATCCCCACTCAGGATGAAACTGGCGGAGGTTGAATCAGTTGCTGTAGAGGAATCAGTACCTAGTGTGTGAAAATCAACCAGGATCAGGAAGGATAGAACATGTGCGTGTTGCAATATAACAATGGAGAAGGTGGTGGTAGAGCCTAGGGCAGTTGAGGAAGCTATATCAAGTTTAGAATCAGACAAATGGTTGAAGGCCATGGGAGTGGAAATGAACGGTATGAGAAGGAATGATGTGTGGCAAATAGTACAGAGATCAAATAATACAAGAGTCATTAGTTCTAAATGGGTATTTTCATTGAAATACGATACTGAGGGCAAGATTGTAAAGCATAAGGCTAGATTAGTAGCTCAAGGCTTTATGAAACACATGGACTTGGTTGCTGAGGAAACATTAAGTTCTGTCATAAAAAGGAAAACCACGAGATTACTGATAGATACTACTGTGGAGAAACAGTGGGTGGTTGAACACACAGATGTGACCAATGCATACTTACACAGTCATATAAGTGGTGTTGTGTTTATGGAGCAACCAGAGTTGCTTGTGGAACTGAATGCACAGAACTATGTATGTAGGTTAAAGAAAAGCATTTATGGACTCCTTAATTCCCGTAAGGATTGGAATGTATGTGTTGACAGTGTAATACAAACTTTAGGTTTTAAGAAGTATGTCAAGGAACCATGTGTAAATGTATTACTGGATAGTATGTGTATGATGTTCTTGTCACTGGTAATACTGCAAAATTGAACTGGGAAGAGAACTAGAGATAAAGGAAGCCATTAATATCAAGATTGAGCAGACTCTGACAGTAATGATGTTAAGTCAGGGATTGTGTGTGGATAAGCTACTTAGGGATTTTCCTATGAGTGATTGTAAATCAAGCAAGACAGTACTACCCACTGGGTATACAGCAACAAAGGATGGCGAACAGGAGTTTGATGGCACTATTTATAGCAGTGCAGTAGGTAGCCTATTATATTTGTCTAATAATTCTCGGCCGGATATTACATTTTCAGTTAGCCAGAAATGTCAAATGCCGAAAATTAGGGACTGGAAGGAGACAAAGCATATTACGAGGTATCTGAAGGGTACCAGAAATATGACATTGCGCTTCAAAGGTGGTAAGCAATCTGCAAGGATATACTGTGATGCAGACTGAAGAGGCGATACTGAATCATGGAAATCAGCGAGTGGGTACGTGGTAGTAGTATCAGGGGAGCAGGTTTGTGGTACAGCAAGAAGTAAAACTGCATAGCCAGATCAACCATGTAGGTCGAATACATGGCAATAGCAGAGATCTCATGAGAGGAAATATGCTAGGAAAACTAGGAGTTAAGGGATTCATGAGTACACCATGTGTTATATTTGCTGATAATGCAGCTGCGATTAAGTTGAGCAAAATTGTAAATGTAGGTGAAAGATCAAAACACAGATATTATGGATCATCTTTGCAAGAGAGCTGACTGAAAACAAGGTAACTGAGTTTGAACACATAGCTTCCGAAAGAAATGCTGCTGATTTGTTCAAGAATGTGGCAGGCATCAAGATTCAGCAACTTAGTAAGATCATTCGTTGACAATAGAGAAGTAGGTAGGTAAAAGTGGAGAAGGAAGAAGAATAAGGAAGGGGGAAAAGAGGGGTAGTGTTTAAATATTTATTTGTTTCATTTTTATTTTTTTATGTTGTCATGTGAAGAGTAGAGTATGTTATTCAAAGGTTGGTATGAGTTTTTTTGTGAGATATTGTTTTGTTCCTCATGGAGTCTGTGTGTTGTATGTCGGAATGTACAAGGGAGTAATGGAGAGCTAGAGATGATTTGTGGTGTTAATAAATGTGTTAAAGAAAGAAATAAATGTGTTAAAGAAAGAAATATGCAGATTTTTAAAATACATTCCTGCCTTCTGAAAAATGGCACACATTCACAATGTGCTGAGTTAACTTTCTGGAAGTAAAGAGAAAAATTATGTTTACTTCAGGCAGTGATTTCACTTCAAAATTACTTTCTCATCTGAACGACAGCAGAGTTTTTCACGGGACATAAATGAATTTGAATAAATGCTTTATTATTATTAATTATTAATGCATAAAAAATAAGACAACTATTTAGTAAAGAACATAAAATAAAATAAAAATTATCAGATACCACGAAACAAAACCAAGAATAGTCTTTAACAAAATACACAAAACAAAAACCACAAGACCAATCTCCCATAAAATAAACAAACAAAAATTCTTAAAAAAAATCCCAATCACAAAATTTATGTATACTGTATTTTGTGGGAGATTATTCTTGGTGTTTTTTTTGTTATTTTTATCCGTTCTTTGTACCGTTATCTGGTTAGACTGAACAATTATTTATACCTGCTTTGTTAAGTGTGTATTTTGAGGGTTTCTGTTTGTTTCATTTATTTGGTTGAGCACTGTTCTTGGCACTATTAGGGGTTTTTAATATTTATTGTTGGATTTTGTGTTTTCTACTATATAGCTGCTTTGTCTAATTTTACGAGCTACTTTGCCAAGATGAATCATTTCATTAATTTATAATTATTAATTTAGCATCATCATAATTTATGATATATGATGAAGGATAATGATGGATGATAGATGATTAAGAGGGACACCTGAATTTTACAAAAATATTATGCGACCAGTTGTATTTCATAACAATTTAGCTCAGATCCCATTTCTTGATTGGATGATCTAGGTGTTAACGTGCCTTAGGTATATGCCAGCAAATCACAGACGCACACTATCAGAGTTACCTAATTATGATTGGCCAGACAAGCAAGAAAATGTCTTCTGCAAAGACTCATGGCCAATAAGCATAGAAAAACTAATTGCTGGTACACCATAAGGTATTGAAAGATAGCATGCGCGGAAATGTTTTCGAGAAATTTTGGTGTCCCTAATGATTACTTATGACAACTGGAACAATAGACATAAACACTACAGTACATTTATCTATAAAACTAAATTGAACACTGCTTACTGATAAATGAAAAAATAATAATATTACCTCCACTAAGTAATTGACATTGCTCCACACAGTCTACATGCTAATCAGTAAAACTACCAAGCATAATTAGTTATGAGTGTGTTACTGCCTACACATGCATGGCTCCCACAATGTTACAAGAAGCAGCTAACTTGTGCAAGAACTGAAACACACACTACACTACAACTGAGAGTGACAGACATGGAAAAATAATTATTTATGTACCTGGTTAAAACCTTCTGCAGGAAACAGCTTTGTGTTGCAGTGGAATGTTTCATCCCACTTACACAGCGATGGCTAACTTAACTCAATTTAGCATCTATTATGTTGTAAAAATTGATATTAAAAAATTTGAAAAGAGGATAGAAAGTTTACTTACTGTAGGGCTTCAAGACCTACTAAAACCAATGTTTCCTCACACTAACTCAAAATGTTAAAATAAGGTTGACACGTGATGCCTCAGCTGTCTGGAGAATACTATGTCAGTTAGTATAGGTATTGTTGTATGTTAGGCCAGGTGCACCCTATTCTGGAGAGGCTGTTGGTTTCATAGTCCTCGCGAGGCATTGGAGTGCGTCCAGTGTACAGGACTGGCCTGGTAGCTTCGCTGCAGGGCACAAAGTCTGGTTCTTACAATGAGATTTTACGCTTCACATTGCAGGCGACTGGTGGGATGTCTGGGCGATGCGTCTCTACTGTGCTAGGTCAAGCCGTAGGCTGTGCAGTGGCGTGTGTGGGCGTGCGACAGGTATGTGCGTATTCTGACTGCAGACGTTGGCACGTGTCGATGGGGGAACAGCAATGAAGTCGAGTCGTAGATAGGCTATGGGGACTGTTGGTGACTGGTCCGACTGATGAAGGTACTCTATGAGCCACGGGTGTACTTCTCCACCGAGACGAGTCGGGGACTCGAACAGTTCCTTCGGGACTGCAGGTGTGATAGGTACTAGGAGATGGTGCTGGACCTGTGCCTGTTGTCACGGTGCAAGCTGGTCGATGAAGGCGACAAGGGATGGGGTCAGCTCTTGCAAATGGCCGGAGGCACCCTTATACCACTACGTTTGGAAAAAGGCATCTGGAAACACACAAGACACGCTCACATCCATGAGGTGAAAGGCAGGGAATGTGATTCTTTACGTAGTGTGGTGAACACTGCAAGTCAGGCATCGTTGTCAACAGTCTCAACACGTGGGTGTATGTCCCAGCCGAGTCTTCCCAATCCAGGGATCGTCCCTTACGGCACTGAAAGTGCAGTGTATAGGGCGAGCATCAAACTGACAAGCTGGTCTGAAGGCAGAGTACCTGTGAATGGGCTCTACCGTTCTGCCTACCGAGTATACAGAAAGGCTGGCCGTGGCGAGTGTGTGTGGGTTGATAATTAGTGTGTTGGCTCAAGTGAGTAAAATACCTGGGTCACCTGCGTTTCTCTCAAGGGTTGAGGTTAACCGGGATAGGTGCAAAGTCTACAGGAACGTGGTACTCGTGAATCAGGTTAAACACAATGTTTATTCCGTGTGAAAGGAAATAAACACATGGTGTCACACTACCTCCTACATGTACAAGAGCAGGAAGTTATGCCAATGTAAGCCAGGTAAAGGTCACCTGGTCCTGAGCTACAAGAGACGGGGTAGATTAGAAACAACTATAACAGGACTAACTCACTATACCATTGTTGCCTAGAAGGGGCCGCAGTGTCTAAGTGTGTAGACAACTTGAAGTTTGGTATCTGCAGAACAAATGTGATGAAGACTAAGCAGAGTGAGATAGGATTGGTCTGAGAAGGATGATGAGTTCCCCGGCAGTTAGTGCGGTAAGGAAATGAAGACTGGTCCCGAGTCATATTCTGACTCCGTATTTATACTCTGCCGGGTGGCTGCCTCTGCGCTCATTGGCTGGCATCTCGTGGCTGAGGGGTTGCTGCTGAGAGGGGGTGGCGAAAGCATACCTTCTCTGGCGTGACGTCACCGACCGGCTTGGTGAAGAAAGGCAGACAGTGACGAAACATACTGTAGGAGCTATCTAGTAATGGGCAATAGTACAATACAAGTTTCAGTCTGGAACGCCCATTCTTGCAGTGGCAAAAAGTATACAAGTTTAAAGTCACATAACGGTCAACAATGCTATGCCATACTGACGCGTTTGATGCCGTTGGGTGAGAGACGAGACGAACGATGACACAAATACTTACTGGTAATTTGGGTGCCAGCGGTGCTTCCCAATCACAGCACTATTGAGACTCAGGGTTCTCAGGGATGCTTTGGGTTCTGTAGGTCCGTCTCACCCATGCGTACTTACAAACATGTAGGCAATACTAAACTTTTAATAAACATCATTTGAAATAAACACTTAATAAAATTTATCTGGCTAGGACACTGTCACTACTGAATAAAAGAGGTAAGTTCACTGTAGACTTGTTTTTATTGTTACTATGCATACACATCAACATGCCAATGAAATTATGATAATCTCGGTCATGACTAGCCAATTCCACTTGGATGCACCCAGCCCGCAATTACTCTAGCACACGCCTAGATGGATGATCTCACCGAGGTGCGTGAAAGCACAGCCTTCACAAGGGAAGAGGGCCGACAGCCGCTAGGGTGGACTGATGGATTTTCCTTGAAGACCGGACACGGTGAATTACAAATGAAACCCTCAATACATATTGACATGTGTGATTACTCGGCATCACTAACACAAACTCGTCTGGGCTCGCCCTCCAGCACGTGGGTAGTGTGGTGACGGCCTATACACAGAGCCGGCTAGGACGGGAGTAATTGCACCATACACTAATGAAAAATTATATAAACCCTCAAAAGATACATGAAACATACTGGGACACGAGATGAATATTCACAATAAACATACACATGTGAGAAAATAAGTTTAGATGGCACGGATGCCGCTGGATGAAGTTTGTAGCGGACCATGTGGTGCAGGTGAAATTGCAATATTTCTGCGTGGAAACTGCAAATTAGATTCAGATAAAATATTACTCTTGCTGAGAATATTATTCTCTTTACGATTGAAGTGCTTACAGGGTTGTAAGATACCCGATGGTGATAAAATCTAACATTACTTTGACCACGTGGTACAAAAAGCATCAATTTACATGAAATTACACGGAACCCTGAAAAAATTTTAACATAGAACCCTGAATAAAATATTGCACATACAATCTTACATAAATAAGCTCTCAAAACGCAAAATTTCAAATTTCCCACCTCACCCCAGTTCATCTCCTGGCTACTAGGCTCAGTGCTGGCCAACCACCAATCAAAGTTAATTTCTGCAGGAAGTTTAATTTTGCCTTCGATAGAAATGGTTTTCCATCGAAATAAATATAATTCACTCTGTAAATAGAAAATAATACCTTACTGTGTTTTGGAGGTGAATAATTGCATTGCATCCTTCTCTCCAGCTGCCCAGGTTCAATTCATCATTTTCAAACAGCTTCCAAGTGACTGTATTTCTATTATATTCTGCAAAAATAATTCACACTTTTTCTGTTGCTATAATTGAAGCATTGCACTTTAAAACCATTGTTCAACAAATACGGCAAGGTAGACGCTTGCACGATTCTTTAAAATGTTCATTACCGCGATAGTTTTTGTATTGAAAATTAAAGAGCAGTGTAAATGACACCTACTTATTTTACAGTATCATTCCCTGCTCATTTTAAAAGAATACTACACCTGCAGTGCACAGCCGCTCGCCACCTGAAGAAGCATGTCCAGTCAGCAAAACATTGTGACTGCATATCTCGCTGGTAAATGTGTTCGTCCAAACCTCTTCCCCCCCTCCCCATGATCAGTGTATGTGTATATACAGGACGAATCTGAAAGACACCGACAAACGCCGGCAGGTGATTCAGTAGGAAAATATAATACGAAAATGTAAGAACCATGTTTTCCGAAACTGATTATTAAGGGAGCTGTGCACCCCCAAAAGTCGGATTTTGAAATGCCTTAAATTGAATAATTTAGAAACTACTTGTGACTAAGCGACTAATCGGCAAATAGTGTTTTGCATAATGGAGATTGTCCACCTCGAGAAACGTGGTTGTTAATAGCATCCCCTTGCATTGGGGAAATGGGGGTTGCAACCCTGTGTTTGCACAAATCGTGTTAACAAACACTTATAGGCGATTTATTGCATGAATTTATTACTCAGCACGTCTAGATGAACAAAAAAGGTTGTCTTGTCTGAACACTCTCAGGTGAACCGTTTGCGAGAAATCTGTGCCGACATCATTCAAAACAGAAAGTGAGTGGCCTGGCAAGTAGGAAATCCACAAAACACGGGACATGTTACTATGATGAAAGATGGATAGTGTTTTCATTGAACAGTCTCGATAACGTACCTAAAATATTCAACTTAAGGCATTACAAATTTCGACTTTTGGGGGTGCACAGCTCCCTTAATATTCAAGTCCGGAAAACGTGGTTCTTACATTGTTCTAAGGAATCACTTGCTGGCATTTGTCGGTGTCTTTCAGACTCACCCTGTATATATCCACGAGTACCACCCTGTGAATACTTATGTTTCGTCTTCTTTTTACAATGTAATCAAGGTGTTGAAAGGCATACCAAGATAATGCAAGGTAAAAAATAAAATGAAATTAGCAAAATAATTTAGAATTGTACTTCAAAATACAGTTTAGACCAAACAGTGGAATATCACGTTACTTGGCTAATTATTACATGGTGGGGGGAGAATAAGATAAGCACATCAACCTACTTGTAGTTGAGTGAAATAATGAATGAACATTGATTTTCTCGATAAGCCCTGGCACTGTTGAGGAAAGCATCAGACTTGAGCGAAATAGTAGGAACAGAAAATGCTAAAGAATAGGGCGTAACCAAAGAAATAAAAGCAAAATTAATGGCAACAAACAAACATGATAAACATACTCAACAATTGGAGGAAAAAATGACGGATGCTAATATATGGCAGGTTACATATTGGAATCAATAAATATAAGGGCATTAAAATACTGCTATAACGTACTTCACATTAATGTAGCCTTCACTTTAATGTAAGATTTCCGATTCCTGCCCAAATACCCTATGTACACTACGCAAAAATATTTCATCTAAACATACACAATTTTGGTTAACTTTCTGACCAACGAAGATTTTTTTACCTTGTGTCTTCTAAAATGAGATTAATTTAATGACCATATGCAGGCTTTATGTAAAGGTGCTGATTTCTTAACCATTTCCAAACTTATTTGGTTTTGTTTACCAAATATGAGATGTAAAAAATCATGCAGAATGCAGAGTCACGTTACGTACATGCTGCAAACAATTTATTCTCACTGCTGACCCACAATGATGTCAATCCTTGAGTGTCGAACTAGATTATTTACGTTGTTAACATGCTGCACAAGCACCATCTTGAATTCTTTCGTACATGAAAACGAGAATGTAAAAATAGGAAGCCGTATATACATGTTATGGAACTGCATCTCATAACATGTAGTAAACACTCTTATGAGAATGACTGCAAAATTGCTACCTTATTAAAATATACACTAATCAATTTTAAACTCTAAGAAAGTGTGAAAGGTGCATATTTTTCCTCGTGAAGACTGTGTTTAAACATCCCCTGCATAAAATCAAAATTATATTTAAACAAAATATTAATTTTAGTAGACATTTTAGAAAATAAAATGTCGCTACACATTCCACTGCCATCACAAAGCGTTAACTGCAGAGAGCACAGCACCATGGACACGTGATCAGTTGCACAGCTCACCACAATTCGAAGCTGAATCTGAAAATCTCGACAGTTCATTAGACACATGGTAGTAATAAACAACTGGAAAACCTGGTAATCAGGAAAACCACATTCAACAAACAAAACTTTCAGTGTTAGGCACAAAACTAATTACGACCATCTAATTAATATACATACTGTATTTGCTACTGTTTAGGAAGTACAATTTTCAAAAGCTCAAATCCTTAATTTGATCACTTCAGAAAAAAATGTTGAATTTCACACAGCATTTGACAATCATGAGATCATAATGTACAATACAATATTATTAGGGGATTTTATGTAATCAAGATATTTATTTATCCACTACCCTATCAACATATTTCCTGTGTAAGTCAATGTACTATCTCAGCAATAAGCAACAACACACTGCAGTTCACTAGCACTGACATTATCGGAATGCATTCATACATTTAAAACCATTCTTATAATATCATCCTTCAAGTTTAATGATACTTGTATGGTTGCCATAATCATTTCAATTGACTGTGTTTGTAGTCAAATATTAATAAAATAAGATAGAGAAAAGAATGACAAAAACAAATGATAACCAAAAGAACAGGTCCTTGTATTGTTCTCATTTTTTGTTGTGTGTTTAAGTACGTGTTTTATTTTTATCAGTGCTGAATTTTATTAATTTTCTGGTGTTTTCTGTTGTATGAATGTTTGATTATATGCTATGTCCAATAATTTTATGGTTGGCTTTTGTGATCAAATTTTCCCAACAACATTTGCTACTGTTTGGTACTTATTTAAATATTTTTTAACTTCAAAATCTTTGCTGTTTAGCATTATCCTTTCCAGATACGTGTTCAGTGTCATAAATTTTTGCTCTGGTTTTCTATTCAGTTTTTTGCCACTATTTTTGTTATATGGTTTAACGTTTCTTGTCGACATTTTGATAGCTGTTAGGATGTCAGTTTATTTTCACAATTTTAGCTGTCCGGTTCCATGGTTTTTTTTGTGGGGTATCCTCGTTTGAAATGTTTGGAAATGGGTACAGTACATTTAAATTGTCACAGCTATTATTCTTACAATACCAATGAAATGGTAAACAACAGACTAAAATATCCAACAGCATCCAGTCTTCAATGAGCTCACCTGCTATTCTACTCACTGACTCACTGCACATCTGCTACCTCAATAACCTTGCTTGTGACTTGAGAGATGTACTTTCATGAGCCCAGCAAGTCACGAGGACCAAAAGGCATGAGCTGTTGCTGGAGGTGTATGTTGGCCTCCCCGCACCAGATAGCGCCACAAACTACTGTGCAGAATGACAGTGTTAAAATGTTCCACATGAAAGTAGACAATCTATCCCAAAACAACCTTAGTGTTTGTACTGTGGAATACATTCCAACGTTTTATTCGCTATAACATTGCCACCAGCAATATATTCACAGTGTTTCAACTAACAGAAATTACAGTCCCCAAACAACTACCTTGATAATGCTGTTGACTGAATCAATATACATGATGCCATGGGAAAGTCGAGTCCTTCACAAATACTTAAGTCTATGCACCTCATGTACATGCCACACCCAACTGACCAGCTGCCAAGAATGTGTACCACAGGTTAATACTTAATTTACAACAGTCCTTCAAGCAGGCAGGCACACTACTGGTGGCCATAAGACTAGACACATATACCTGAGGTCACCCCACCTCATCTGAATTTATGACCTTAAAATGTGTGTCTTTGTGCTGTATAACATGGTTTTGGACAACAAGTACACTCCCAGACATAATACAACAACACACAGAAGAAGGTCACCAGAGATTAGCACCAGGGCTTCTACTAGCCCCAACCTGAATGAAAACACAGTACGACTAAAGACAATATTCAACTAAGGGGCAGACAAAAACATAGTTACACTAATATTATACTCGGTGGACTGTACAGTCAGTGGATAATATCCTACACAGTTGAGAGATCCATGAGAGTTGGAGCACGTTACCACTCTTACGTTGTCCTAAACAAGTCCACCAGCACATGCTACTATACACCCCTATGTATTAGTGGGGAAGGGTGTCATATCATCCCCTTCCTGTTGCATGTAACACAGACTGACTCTCCAGCACGGAGCCTACAGCGCACTCCTTGCAAGTGAGTGCAGGCCACAGTGTTAGAATCTATGTCTCTTCATCAAGGACATGCCAATAGTTGAGCCAGCACACTTGGGATCCTGCTACTAATTGCACATCCTCCGGATTATAACATCTACAATCAATATAATCTGTACTTCTTCTTTAATGTGACATTTATGAAGGAAATGTCAGTGAGAATCGGAAACTAGTAACTACCCATGAAGAAGGGGAGACAATAGTACAAAACACTGACACTTCACAAGTGTGAATACACTTTTCCACAAGAAATTAAAACAAATTTGATGGACTAACAAGCTGAATTCTAGCCATAAATGAATTGTACAATTGTTTTTAAATTTATACTTAAATCATCCTGGGTAGAGAATAAACTTATAAGCTGTAAATAAAAAAACTCCAATTAGTGTAATATGTTTATTTGTATGAAGACACGACTTTAAGGTAAGTGTTTTCAACCATATCCACTAGTTTGCCAGCACTTGCAGAACTCAAGAGAACGGAAATCAGCTTGCTGCAATACAACTAGTAGCTGGCACCCACAAGCAAATACTCTCAGCAAAGTATTTTTCTTGTTTTCCAGAATATACATGCAAGCTGTTTTTATTTATCTAATAAACTGTACTTGATTGAGAATAAACTATCATTCAGTATCCTATAAGATATGAGAGTGCTACTTGTAAGCAGGGAGTTCAGCAGGAAAACAGCAGTGAACCAAATGTAGACACAAGAGTATTTTGCAGCAGCTACAACAGCAACATTTTCCTTCACCATACACTCCTAAGGATATAATTCTCATTATGAAAACACTTTCGCTCTGGTAACTTGAAAAATATCACTTATCTTTACTGTAACTGTGAAGCTAAGCATGGTGATCAAGGCTTTAATCCTAAATGTAAACACTAATTACACAACAGGTTGGGTTGCTCGTCTATGATGTAATGACAGGTACTGCGTTCAAATCTTGGGTATGGCAGCGTTAGCTGGGCATGGCAGCGTTAGCTGGGCATGGCAGCGTTAGCTGGGCATGGCAGCGTTAGCTGGGTATGGCAGCGTTAGCTGGGCATGGCAGCGTTAGCTGGGCATGGCAGCGTTAGCTGGGTATGGCAGCGTTAGCTGGGCATGGCAGCGTTAGATGGGCATGGCAGCGTTAGATGGGCATGGCAGCGTTAGATGGGCATGGCAGCGTTAGCTGGGCATGGCAGCGTTAGTTGGCATGGCAGCGTTAGCTGGGCATGGCAGCGTTAGCTGGGTATGGCAGCGTTAGCTGGGTATGGCAGCATTAGCTGGGTATGGCAGCGTTAGCTGGGCATGGCAGCGTTAGCTGGGCATGGCAGTGTTAGCTGGGCATGGCAGCGTTAGCTGGGCATGGCAGCGTTAGCTGGGTATGGCAGCGTTAGCTGGGTATGGCAGCGTTAGCTGGGCATGGCAGCGTTAGCTAGGTATGGCAGCGTTAGCTGGGTATGGCAGCCTTAGCTAGGTATGGCAGCGTTAGCTGGGTATGGCAGCGTTAGCTGGGCATGGCAGCATTAGCTGGGCATGGCAGCGTTAGCTGGGCATGGCAGCATTAGCTGGGCATGGCAGCATTAGCTGGGTATGGCAGCGTTAGCTGGGTATGGCAGCATTAGCTGGGTATGGCAGCATTAGCTGGGTATGGCAGCGTTAGCTGGGTATGGCAGCGTTAGCTGGGTATGGCAGCGTTAGGTGTTGGAGTGTACATTTGGTTCACTGCAAAAGCAGCTGAAAGTTATGCAATCTGAACAGTTTTAAATACTTATCCTTATGTATATCCAAGAAACACTTCATCACAATATTTCTTATCATAAATTCATATTTTTCACATGCATGTAAGTAAAATATAAAAATATAAGACAAGGCTTTATTTAAATATTCCATTTCAAAAAGTTAGGGGTTGTCTTTTTTATACCATGTTTAGCTGCACAAATGTCACCGTCGCATAATGGCCCTGAAATGGACCAAAAAATGTGACACATTTCACTTTCAGTATACTATATATTGTCAACATTAACATTATCATATTTGGCTACAAGTTTATTGTTTGAATATTTTTATTTCATACCAACTGTTAAGTGTATGCTCTGCATGTAACATTGTTGATTTAAGTTTTGTTTTTTAAAATTGCCAAAACCAAATTTCTGCTAAATTCCAAAAAAATTATAATTAATGGATAAATTGATTTTTCCTGTAGATGAATGTAAAAATGCAGGGATCGTCTTACTTTCTATGCTATCCTATATTTCTGGTAGATACTGTATTTCTAATAAAAACCAGAGGCCTCAAAAATTAATTTATTTTGATCACTTTGCAGCAAAACGTAAGTATTTCAGAACAGATAAGTCAATTAAATTAAACCAGAGCATTAACTATGAGAACGAAGGCACATAGAGAGCCCACTAGACAATGATACGGATGACGAGAAAGCTGACCAGGACAGCCAACTGCACATGTGGACTCTTACACACCACACAGCGCCCAAGCAGTTACTGTTAAAATCTCCAACTATGAGTACTGTAATAAAAATGGTGTATGTATTTAAGACTGGTCAATCGCTGTAGTCAAACACCTACTTTGCAGCTCATCATTATCAACCATTGGCCAGGTAACAAATGCATCTCAAACATATTTAGTTCATTCACCACTCTTCATTCTGCACCCCATCAACCAGCCACCCCCTTCTCTCTCGTACATCTCTTCAATACTGTCTGCCAACTGTTCCTCTGTGACATTCTCTCAACCTCCTGCACTCCAATTGCAATTCAGTATCATCTTTGGTGAATTAAAAATTTGAATGAACTTCCATTGCCTAGAACGACTACAAGAAATGAAGATCACAATATATTTACGTTCCTTTTTCATAGTCACTTGCAATGGTGCAGACAATAGTATTGATATAAAGGGAACATTTAATTATTTTTTTTTTGTTGTTTGTGATATTTTGGTAATGTTAGTACAACGTGATTTGACATAGGTTTGTTTTTTTCAAAAGTCATAGATTCAGTAAGTCGAGAATCAGTGATAAGTCTGTTGGATGTTCAATGGTGTTCTTTCTTTTCTGAATACATTCTTGAAACAAAGTTGAGTATTATTTTTGGCACATTTTGGCTCACGTGGGAAAGTAAATGTGATAAGATTTGCACCAGTGCATGGAGGAAAGCTTTGAACATTGCAATGCCATTATTACGCAATTTTCAGATATGTGACAGCAACCACACCACTTGATACCCTTGTTTAGGATTTTCTGTGGTGTGACGCGATAATGCGATATCTGTAGACAATTTGCCAGTACCCTGACTGCATTTCAAGAGTACTGAATAATGAATATCTTTTTTCCTTTATATTGCACAATGTGTGCGCTAGGTTGATGGCTGGAGGAGCAATATGGTGTATGACATCATTAAGTGCCTTGTAGTTTTTGCAAAATCATAGTTGGCCGTTTTTCTTAAGGAACAGTACATGTGAGTTGTATGGGGAATCAGAAGGCTTGACGATTCCTTGTTGTTTCATTTTACAGATTTGTTCCTTTATCAGGTGCCTTCGGCGAGCGGACACTCGGTAGGGCCAATTGTATATGGGTGGTTCTGTGTTCGGCCAGATCTCTTGTTGGATGGATCTTATTTGGCGAAGATTTACTCCATGCCCGAAAGCACAGGCATGTTCGCTGAGTACTTTATTGAGTTCTTGAGACTGGTCTTCAGGGAGCTTGTCGCCCAAGTATATCCTGTGTTGCCCGTGGTCCATCATGCAATGTTGCTGGCAGAGCCCGGGGTGTCCGAGGATGACAGCTTCTTGGATGTCAGGAGAAGCGACAAAGTTTGCTGGTTGTGAATTCTTGTACAATTCTACTGTAAGAGTGGCCCGGCTATTTACCTTGAGGGTGGCATCTCTTTTTGCCAACCTTACAGTGTGGGTATGATGGCACAATGATGCCCTTTGTTTCGCGCTCAGTAAGTTGCTACGTATGAAATTGCCGGTGGCGGAAGAGTCCAGTAGAACGAGAACTTTCTTCACATTAATGCTCACTTCTATGTGGGGTGCTTCTGGTGTATCCATCGCTTCTTCTAAGAACTGGACGATGGGCCATTGTTGCCCGGTGGGGTTAGGCCAGTTTCTCCCACCTGCGGTGGTGTTTTCTTCTCGGAAGTCTGCCAGATGGTATCTGTTCCACAGGTTGCGTCCTCTTCCCTTGCTTGGCACCGCGGTGTCTTCCGCTGTGGGCAATCCTAATGAAAGTGATACTCTGGGCAGTACCAACATTTCAGAAGGCTAGACGCAGGGGGTGAAGGATCACGGTACTCCCCCAGACGGGCACCATCATCACGCCAAAGGGGAGGAGAAGAGGCTACCAGTCCGCTCCCCCTGACAGCCACTCCAGTTCTAATACTTGGAGGTGTCACGGCAAAACACCGAACTCAGCCTCCAACCTGGAAGGCTGAGCCCTTCCAGCTAGCCATCAAGGTAGAGCTTTCCCAAGAGGCTGTATCTCCGGCCAACACCATGTCGGTCCCGCCGGTCCAGGAGGACCCGGTTCTCACCATGATCTCCACGCCGGACAGCGCAGAGTTCCCACATGCTGCCACTCCTGCAAAGGAGATGGATAATCATCCAGGCATCGGGGTAGGGCCCCCCCCCCCCCAAGATGCCCGACCCCAGGCGACCACATCAAGAAGGCCCTTCCTGGAGGAAGGGGTAACCAAAGTTCTTAGGTGCCCGGCGGCCCCGAGCAGGCCCCCACCTGGGATTTAAACACCCAGCCTAGCGGTCAAAGGAACGAGATGCCGGCACGTGCCCGCCGCCTCTCGTCTCAGCCCGGCCACTATAGAAAAACCCCATAGCAGCCTGCCTCGAGGTTCGTGTGGCCGTACCCTACACATGTGGCCCTCGGGAAGAGGGGCCGACTCAGGAAGAAGAAGACTCGAAAAGCCCACAGCAAGTAAAGTACATGCAAATAAGTTTACTTAAAAACATTTCACAGCCGTAAAGTGTTGTGAGTGACAGTTTAAGTACCAGTTCAAAAAAACTTGACTTTTTCAGCAAGCGTAAGCTGAACCTTCCTTACTGCATACTTAAACAAATAAATCCAGTGACCTGTGTAATATCAGTAATCGAATAGAAGACTAGTGCAAGTAAATACTGCGCTTATCAGTGAAAAGAACTGCGTTGTTTCGGACGCTTGAAATTGCAGTACCGAAATGTGACGAAAACCAGTGAAAAGTTGCACGAATGTGTAAATTCATTTAACATGTAACCTAGAACTTTCGCATGAAAGAGACCATGTAAAGGCTCATGCCTGAACATGATAAACTTTCAGCATGAAATAAATATTACCTGTAAACCTTAACGGTGTCTTTAATATTGTTGAATTTAATGTTCCTTATTTTGATTAGCCAGTTGTCAATACTTGTTGCTAAATGTAAATGTTGATGTGTCCTATAAGGGTCACGCATTGTTTTGCCAAGGAACTTAACACGAGATAATGTCTTTTAAAAATTTGTCGCTGTTAAAATATTGTTAAAGATATTTTACAAATTTTAAACGTGCTATGAAAAGCTGCGTAATTTAGAGAAGTTAAAAGATACTCATGAATAACTTTCATGTTAAGTATTTATAAATATTCAAATTTATTCATTATGTTCATATTATCACGGGTAATTATGTATTAGTATTAATACTGTGAAAAGTTTTCATGTGCTTTTTATTTTAATGTAGGTGGTTTCTGTACGTAATTGTTTAGATTAGTTAAATATTTTTGATGAAAGTATTCTTACTGTTTAGCTATTAGGAATTTTAGCAATGGCAGCATAAGTTTACAGAAGGTTTATGGTTGGCCATTGCCTCTTAGCGATTATCACACGTAAATTTTCTTTGGAGTGAGACACTAAGCTTGGCTCCAGACAAAGCCTTTTTTTTTTAATCCTCCCTCAGAGGAAAGGGAAATAATTGATTAGAACCACATGTTCCTTACAAGTGGGGAGTGGGGCATTTACACTAAGTGTTAAAAACTTTTTGTGCCTGCATCTAAATTGCTCTTTTCAGGAAACTAACTGTAATATTGACATGCATTAAAACAACCAAGCTCTCAGCTGTGATTTGTGGGTTGGCATAGTAAAAAGAAGGCCCCGCAACATTCTGACAGTGGTAACACAAAATTAGTTTCACACTTGTGACCTAATTCCTTGCCTTGCCTTTTCCCCTTCCAATGATTGGGAACAAAGAACTACGGAAGACAAAGCTGTTCACCTGCCACTAACCGCCACTCCAAGCCAGCCAAGAGGGGACCAAGTGCATGCGAGAAAGATAGAGACAGAGAAACCCCACGCGCCGCTAACTACAACCAGATGTCACCCACCCGACACAGAAAAGCAAAGCGCGCATAACTTCGGAACTAGCACGCACAGAGAAGGCGATGCACTAGATGCCAACCTCCATTATACCCAGGGTAACTTATCCCGGAGCACCAGAGAAGAAAATTTTTTTCTGGCTTCAAAATGGTTCTATGTCGAAATGGAGGGGAGGTGATAGATGCATGACGCATTTCTGCATTTTAAATCCAAAATCTACATTTAACTTCACCCCATCTTGGACGCAATGTTCAACCCTTTAGGCAGGCCATTATTCCTTGACAGTACTGGAGAGACTGAGCACGTGGCTACAGGGTACGCCAGCGCAATGTTGGGGAAGTGATTATAGACATGTCAGTACCAGCTTGTACTGTTCACAAAGATTCTCCAAGAAACATCACGTTAAGACACCCCGACGCGGGATTGAAACTGCCCAACTGGGTCACCACTTCCTCCAACCAAGGCAAAGAAGTTCCACGGCGAGCCGACAGAGGGTAGCACCCATTCTACTGGCACCCTGTGACCGAGATAAGGGATGATAGCACTGCCTCAGTACTCCTGAATTTTGGACACCTACGACCGAGACTATCATCCCCCGCACTCCTGGCCACCAAAAACCCTGTATGAGTTTTGTATAAAAGGACTGGCGCGACCAGCAATCTTCAATATCTGCTCCTCCATTGCTCTTGTACAGGGCGGTAGAAGGCCATCGGTTCGTGCTCGCTGGTACTCATGCAGATTCCACCGCTCTTCTTGGGCCGGAATCTGACTACCAGCCAAAGACAACACCGACCAGAAGGCTCTTCTGCAGCAGCTGCAGACCATCTGCTTCTGGGAGACTGGACCCTCCAGCGGCTCCTGAAGACTTCAGCTCCTTCCTTACCACCCCTACGCACAGACCCCAGAACCTCCCTACCCACTGGACGGGCTGGCATTGACGACACTACCCCTCTGGTAGCTGGCCACCACTTCTGTTCCTTCAGAACTGGTGATAGTTAGGGCAAGATGTAATGTAATTAAGCTAGCAGGTAATTATCACCTCATTTCCAGCCAGATTAGAACCAGGTTGCCTTCACCTGGATTGCGCAGGATAAAACTTCTGAGTCAAAGTAATTTAGTGTAGGCGGTAGTACAGGGCCACCGGGTTGTATTACTCACGCAATATAACGCGTGAATTCTAGCAACTCTCTGTGTACTGTTTACTTTATGTATCGTTGTTGTTTTCCTATGTAGTTCACTAAAGTGAAGCAGACAGACCAGGCACTAAGCCAAACACACACCCATTAAGTGGCCACCCAAGATCTGCCGAACGGTAATATTCGGTAGAGCCTATTCCTCCACCAGGTGAATCGATCAAACAAAGTTATTCCATATGCCGCCACCACTCTTGATGAGGCCGGAAGGGAGCAGGAATTAGCCTTGATTGATCGACCCCCTGTGGCTACAACACCTAGGTATTCTCGTCAAACAGCTCGAACAACGCCTACACTCTACCTACCACTCAAGGAGCCTGGTGAAAGGAGCAAAAAGTAAACGTTCCTGCTTGGGAGATGGTGAAGCACTCAGAAGTTCATTTTAGGGAACTGCAGGAACGGCTCTACTTTCACGAGGCAAAGTTGTACCCTTAATTTCACGAGCCTTACACCCGGAAGGGAAATAGACAGAGAAATTTATGAATGGCAACTTGCGCCCCTGAAACTACATTGCTTTGCAGCCCTCAGTCCACAGTTGCACTTTGCACTCCCACGAGTGGGGCTGAGTTCACACCGCTCACCCTACTGAGAGGTCTCACCTCTCCAAACTGCCGACTCCTTTGTTTCCGCCCTTAGTCAAGCTCGAAGACACCCCTCACGCTGTGGTAGAAACCTTTCTAAGGGGCGAAGAACCTCCTCTAGGGATTGCAAACCCTTGGTTTTGTGGTCAGCTACATCAGCCTCCAGCAGTCATCCATGAAGCCAGAATGTGTCAAAACCTACGAGCATCCTACGCGATCAGCAGCCCTCGCTCCGCCAGGGTAAGAGTCTCCAGCTGAGGCCACACCAGCTACAGACCAGCATATCACCAGGTAAAAGGGTCAGCCTACTCGTACGACTGTGACACATATTCTAGACTACGTGACCCTATGTATATCATGTATATACCCTATGTATATCATGATTCTGGCATCACAAATTAAAACTGTAAAAGTGACCTAAGACATCATCTTCTCTTAAACGTTACATGACCAGGGTCACCGTAACTTTTAACCTCAAACATTTGAAGCCATTGTTTGACATGACTAACCCCACTAAATAATTGTTGTTTCCATTTCCACCCCCTTGCGCACACATCAAAATGTAAACAATTCATGTAATAAACCACAAATGTAAACAAAGTTTATTTATTATTATTTTTTAATAGGCTATTATAATCAAAAATGTTGGTGATATTATAAAAGTTAATACAGTATATAAATATAACAGAGGTGAATATTTTTTAAATGAACCAGCAAGTATGCTTATTTTACTTGTCTACTTATGATGCGAAATCGGTTCAGAATGTAAGAAAATAGTAGTGGAGTGTGGTTGGTAGACATAAGGTCTGGGTGGGCAATTTCACTCTACTACGTTCAATGTAGGTAGGGTTCTCAGTTTACCCCACCCAGGTAGGAACGCGACTGGGGGGCGACATCTCAGGTACTTTGGAGTGGGATTGGGTGACAATTTAGTTTACTCACTGCTTGGAAAATGTTGACATGTTCGGGCATTCCTGGGATGGGAGCTTGCCTTCCCTAACTACTTTAAATGCGAACGCTGATTCTGCTCCTGTTGTTTTGAAGTTGCTGGGTCTCTCCTGGATTGTGTAATGAGCGTGTAGTAGGTTTGCCTGGCTGGGTCTGGGATCTTCCCGTACTGGAATATTCAGGATTACACTCTTTTGATCGAGAAACTATAGTAGGAGGAGGGGAATCAAACTCCAGGGTAAGTTTGATCAAATAGGTTTCCCACCCAGGGAGTTTGATCCGGCTTACCGTGAAGGTTGTCAAGAAACATGAAGCCAAATTTCGTGGGTTAATGAATTAAGGGAGAAAGTATAACTTCGGGTCTACACTTATTCTGAGAGGTTTGAGTTCTGTTTTTTTTCTATACGGCTCGGGTATAGTTGGCTTGCGTGTTGGAACAAAATGGGGAGATATCAACACTATCCCACGAGGGTTTGCGACATTGAGTGGTAGGTGAATAATAATGACCTTCCGGTGGCTGTGCAAATCTGGCACGTGGTGGCGGGGTCTCCTACTGGAAGGGCCGGGCAAGATAGAGGGGTTGGTTATGGCACAGGTAAAGATGGAGCCGGGGTATCAATGTAATCAACCATGTGCCAGGGCCAATCTAGGCTGAGTAAAGAACCTCCCACCTGTCTTACTGCCTTGAATATCAGGGGAATATCGTTAGTGTGTTCTAACTCAGCACGGCATAACAGTTCAACTATAGAATTACAGGAGTTGTTATTGACCAGCGGAGTTTCTGTACGTTTTAAGGCTTCTTGATGTACATAGTTGATTGGCTTTTCCTTTAGTTGTGTAAGGCATTGAAAAAGAATAAAACAGTAAAAGGAGGACACTCTCAATACAATAGGTGGTATCCAAGCTCTCTGTGGTCCGGTCTTTACTGCAGACTGGAACTGAGATAATGGATAGTTAAATAGCCTGGGGTTCTGGGTTTGAATTCCGCTGAAGGTCAAAACGACCCAAATTGTATCCTGGATACTCCAGTCTTATTCAGACTGTGGAATTTTATCCTGGCCTTTGCAAGCTGGAGATAAACCTAGTACACCCGGTCCGTTCCCACCTGTCAGTAGGAAGGTGCTAGATTTAACCACTGTTTCTGGGTAAAATAACGTCAGTCGACAGGTATTAATTTGAACACACATATTTTATTTATACGTTTGAGGAAAACAAGGGGATGTGTAGCTCTTTTTAAATAATAAAAGCTAACATTAAAGTAGGCGAAAGCAACCTGCATAAGAGAATGAGAAAATTACAGAAATTCAAATTTCTTCTAAATGTTAAAATTACGTGATTCTAAGGGGCAGTCCAGAAGGGACATCGGCACGACCTGTTACCGCGGAAGTGACGGGAAAAGATTTTCCAGGTAGGGAACAGGTAGAGACATCGTGATAACTCTGGATGCTGTGCTGATGGCGTGTTCTGAGAGTTGCTGATGGTGTCGTGGCAGTAGTCTTCGGAGACCAGCTTACTGAAGACACTTCACTGTCGGTGGGTTACCTCAGCAAGAATAGCCTAGTGTTGAGAAAACCTTACATTCACGAGTCTTTGCAAACTGTGATAGCAGGGTGCCTTATGCAAGCTGGAGAGTCTGCGACTGTCAGCCTTACTCAGGCTGGAGGCCGATGAGTGTCCTTAGCTGCAGTTGGACATCTCCTTATATACTAACAATTCTGGCTTGTAGGCTGTCAGCGGGGTGCAGGGATGGCGAGCCTCGCTCCACAGGGGTAGTTTTAATCATTCTTATGGGCCGCACCACCCTTTTCTTATCTCCCCTGCTGGAGGCTTTGACATATCTATCCCCTCTCTACAAGGCTTTGGCAGCCATGGCGACCTTGTAGGTTGGGTGCTGCCCTCCTGCAGCAACCCTTGGAACTAGCTTCTCTGCTAGCAGTGTGTCAACTACTCGTCAAACAGTACAATCTCTTGGGCGGGAAATAGGCGACCGCATAGTGGCTTCCGGCTGACAGTACAATTTTTAGTGTCATCACGTGTCTGTAATCTCTCACTAGGCTGGGAGTGATCTTGTAGGCACACGATTAATTGAATTGCTGCAGTGTGAATAGCCCATATAAGTATGGACGGTATCTTTAATACTGTGATACCTCGATACTTTATAGTATCGAGTTCCGCAGGAGAATATCCAAAAGGATCGGATTTTAACACCTATTTTCTCGTGCCACAATTATGGTACAACCATATCATAGCTTTTGGAATGTGCACAATTATTTGGAAATGCATTCCAGATGTTTTGGAATGTATACGATAATTCTGAGTAGCTACCATAACTTTTGGAATATGTACAATAATTTTGAAAAGTGTACAACAATTTAATCTGCGTCCTTTGGGCGCTCCAATGCACCCATAATATATTAACAGCAACTTTTAAATGTGTAACATAATTATCTCGGCTGGCAGCGAGCATTCAAAAGCTTCCTGCAAGCATTGAAGAAAGTCTTCTGGATCGAGATCAGACAAACGGTTTACAAGTTATAAAATTTTAAAAGTACAATGTGTACCACAATATACCATATTTTATTCATAACATAATATTCGCACAGCTGCAAACACTTTGAGGTGTTTTGAGCAACCCATACATAGCATTATTAAATATTCACAAAATTAAATACCATAATTATCTGATACACCTGTCATCGCCTAGGCCACGTATTCCGCAGGCTAGGCCACGATAGGTGTATCAGATAATTACAATATTTATTTAATGATACAGTGATTTCCTTGAAGTTTCATAATAAAATTTAAAAAACAGCGAAATCGCAAAATAAGTGTGTACTGAGCTATCATTTTTCTCAAAAATTGATTACAGCTTTTACTGTGGAAACGTGATTCTATAGAATCAAAGGAGACTATGTTGGTACTGTACGTTGGTAGATGACGTTCACTGGTAAAGGATATTTGGGTTACAGGCCATCCACCACTTGTTTCCAGTGTAATGTGGGTTTCTTTATAGTTTTAGTGTGGGTCAAGGAGACTAGTACAATGAGCAATTTTCTTGGCTAAGTTGTTTTGTGTTCATGACAATTTTAATTTGGTATAGAGAAAAGTACAGGTATTGAGTATCGTGAAAATGTTTTGGTATTGAAACTGGTATAGAGCATCGAGAAAATGTTGTATCGACTCATCCCTACATATGAGTGTAGCAACTCAAGGATGGGGCGGTCCAATGTAGAGTGTGCATTTCAAATGCGCGGTGAAGCGCCATCTGTCAATGTAATGACTAAGTTTTTACCTGCATCGATATGGGGTTTGCCAACCTGAGTCACTCACTCTGGGTTTTTCGACTGGATGAGAAGTCACTGCTCTTCTCCACTGTTCATTAGTTGAATAGTAGTCATCCTAGACGTTACAAATGAAGGTACTATGTATGTCTCTCGCCTAGTGGAGATATATATATATAATAGCTCATCAAATATATGTTGGGTGGGGTTTATTACTGAGACAAAGAGTCCTTGCTGCACAACCATTAGTTGTACTCCAGTTTGGTGTCCAGCTTGCTGCACCCGGTATCTCTGTTAATGGTACTGACAGTATCTGCGCCAAGTCTGGTCGGCAAGTGACTGCTGGAATACTGCATCAGCCTTACAGCCGTCATCTTCCACAATGGGAAAGATGAAGCGTCGACTAGTATGAATTTTATACTACCCACACAGCTACTGTTCATGTGCAGGTAACAACATTTTAATTAGAAAACAAAAACACATTGATCCTTTTCATCAGTTGTTACATCCCACAGAATCTTGACCCACGACAGAATATTTCAATTTTTGTTTATACATTTGGTGCATTTTGAGTACGTCATTCCCTTAGTGTTTTAGCAAAAGACGTTCGACTGTAATTGTTCAGAATTATAATTTTAATGGAAAAAGGAAAATGAAATTGAAGTAAAACTAAAATAACAGCAAACATTGGCAAAGTGTGTTCAATATTACTACAACACAATATCTCAATCTAACAACAAAAACATGTAAAGATTTTAATTATAGCTTGACACGTGACCTCTGGGATTGATGGGGAAGTCACGGTACGGCTACTTTTAGGTGTGTCTGTCAGAAAAATGGCTGGCTGTCAAGAAAGACTTATGGTTTGTTCACTGGAGCCCTGCCTGTATACAACCCGAGGAACGTATTTTAACAACTAGATACAAAGTCTGGAGTGTGCCAAGTGAACTTCGTATTACCAGCCTGCAAACTGCAACTGATTAATCTTTGACAGGCGTACCTGGGGTAACTCCTGACTATGCTTCAACTGAGTAGGGATGCTGGCTAGGCTGAGGTTGTTTCCTGCTGGTGTTTGTGCCCAGGCTCAGGGTGAAGGTGGAGCTGTGGCAGCAGTATGTGATACAGGTAGAGGCTTGAGTAGCGCTGCTGGCTAGGCTGAGGTTGTTTCTTGCTGCTGTTTGTGCCCAGGCTCAGGGTGAAGGTGGAGCTGTGGCAACAGTAGGTGATGCAGGTAGAGGCCTGAGTAGGGCTGCTGGCTAGGCTGAGGTTGTTTCCTGCTGGTGTTTGTGCCCAGGCTCAGGGTGAAGGTGGACCTGTGGCAGCGGTAGGTGATGCAGGTAGAGGCCCAAGTAGGGCTGCTGGCTAGGCTGAGATTGTTTCCTGCTGGTGTTTGTGCCCAGGCTTAGGGTGAAGGTGGACCTGTGGCAGCGGTAGGTGATGCAGGTAGAGGCCCAAGTAGGGCTGCTGGCTAGGCTGAGATTGTTTCCTGCTGGTGTTTGTGCCCAGGCTCAGGGTGAAGGTGGAGCTGTGGCAACAGTAGGTGATGCAGGTAGAGGCCTGAGTAGGGCTGCTGGCTAGGCTGAGGTTGTTTCCTGCTGGTGTTTGTGCCCAGGCTCAGGGTGAAGGTGGAGCTGTGGCAGCAGTATGTGATACAGGTATAGGCTTGAGTAGCGCTGCTGGCTAGGCTGAGGTTGTTTCCTGCTGCTGTTTGTGCCCAGGCTCAGGGTGAAGGTGGAGCTCTGGCAACAGTAGGTGATGCAGGTAGAGGCCTGAGTAGGGCTGCTGGCTAGGCTGAGGTTGTTTCCTGCTGGTGTTTGTGCCCAGGCTCAGGGTGAAGGTGGACCTGTGGCAGCAGTAGGTGATGCAGGTAGAGGCCTGAGTAGGGCTGCTGGCTAGGCTGAGGTTGTTTCCTGCTGGTGTTTGTGCCCAGGCTCAGGGTGAAGGTGGAACTGTGGCAGCAGTAGGTGATGCAGGTAGAGGCCTGAGTAGGGCTGCTGGCTAGGCTGAGGTTGTTTCCTGCTGGTGTTTGTGCCCAGGCTCAGGGTGAAGGTGGACCTGTGGCAGCAGTAGGTGATGCAGGTAGAGGCCTGAGTAGGGCTGCTGGCTAGGCTAATGTTGTTTCCTGCTGGTGTTTGTGCCCAGGCTCAGGGTGAAGGTGGAACTGTGGCAGCAGTAGGTGATGCAGGTAGAGGCCTGAGTAGGGCTGCTGGCTAGGCTAATGTTGTTTCCTGCTGGTGTTTGTGCCCAGGCTCAGGGTGAAGGTGGAGCTGTGGCAACAGTAGTTGATGCAGGTAGAGGCCTGAGTAGGGCTGCTGGCTAGGCTGAGGTTGTTTCCTGCTGGTGTTTGTGCCAAGGCTCAGGGTGAAGGTGGACCTGTGGCAGCGGTAGGTGATGCAGGTAGAGGCCTGAGTAGGGCTGCTGGCTAGGCTGAGGTTGTTTCCTGCTGGTGTTTGTGCCCAGGCTCAGGGTGAAAGTGGACCTGTGGCAACAGTAGGTGATGCAGGTAGAGGCCTGAGTAGGGCTGCTGGCTAGGCTGAGGTTGTTTCCTGCTGGTGTTTGTGCCCAGGCTCAGGGTGAAGGTGGAGCTGTGGCAACAGTAGTTGATGCAGGTAGAGGCCTGAGTAGGGCTGCTGGCTAGGCTGAGATTGTTTCCTGCTGGTGTTTGTGCCCAGGCTCAGGGTGAAGGTGGACCTGTGACAGCAGTAGGTGATGCAGGTAGAGGCCTGAGTAGGGCTGCTGGCTAGGCTGAGATTGTTTCCTGCTGGTGTTTGTGCCCAGGCTCAGGGTGAAGGTGGAGCTGTGGCAACAGTAGTTGATGCAGGTAGAGGCCTGAGTAGGGCTGCTGGCTAGGCTGAGGTTGTTTCCTGCTGCTGTTTGTGCCCAGGCTCAGGGTGAAGGTGGACCTGTGGCAGCAGTAGGTGATGCAGGTAGTGGCCTGAGTAGGGCTGCTGGCTAGGCTGAGGTTGTTTCCTGCTGGTGTTTGTGCCCAGGCTCAGGGTGAAAGTGGACCTGTGGCAACAGTAAGTGATGCAGGTAGAGGCCTGAGTAGGGCTGCTGGCTAGGCTGAGATTGTTTCCTGCTGGTGTTTGTGCCCAGGCTCAGGGTGAAGGTGGACCTGTGGCAGCGGTAGGTGATGCAGGTAGAGGCCCAAGTAGGGCTGCTGGATAGGCTGAGGTTGTTTCCTGCTGGTGTTTGTGCCCAGGCTCAGGGTGAAGGTGGACCTGTGGCAGCGGTAGGTGATGCAGGTAGAGGCCTGAGTAGGGCTGCTGGCTAGGCTGAGATTGTTTCCTGCTGGTGTTTGTGCCCAGGCTCAGGGTGAAGGTGGACCTGTGACAGCAGTAGGTGATGCAGGTAGAGGCCTGAGTAGGGCTGCTGGCTAGGCTGAGATTGTTTCCTGCTGGTGTTTGTGCCCAGGCTCAGGGTGAAGGTGGACCTGTGACAGCAGTAGGTGATGCAGGTAGAGGCCCAAGTAGGGCTGCTGGCTAGGCTGAGATTGTTTCCTGCTGGTGTTTGTGCCCAGGCTCAGGGTGAAAGTGGACCTGTGGCAACAGTAAGTGATGCAGGTAGAGGCCTGAGTAGGGCTGCTGGCTAGGCTAATGTTGTTTCCTGCTGGTGTTTGTGCCCAGGCTCAGGGTGAAGGTGGAACTGTGGCAGCAGTAGGTGATGCAGGTAGAGGCCTGAGTATGGCTGCTGGCTAGTCTGAGGTTGTTTCCTGCTGGTGTTTGTGCCCAGGCTCAGGGTGAAGGTGGACCTGTGGCAGCAGTAGGTGATGCACGTAGAGGCCTGAGTAGGGCTGCTGGCTAGGCTGAGGTTGTTTCCTGCTGGTGTTTGTGCCCAGGCTCAGGGTGAAGGTGGACCTGTGGCAGCGGTAGGTGATGCAGGTAGAGGCCCAAGTAGGGCTGCTGGATAGGCTGAGATTGTTTCCTGCTGGTGTTTGTGCCCAGGCTCAGGGTGAAGGTGGACCTGTGACAGCAGTAGGTGATGCAGGTAGAGGCCCAAGTAGGGCTGCTGGCTAGGCTGAGATTGTTTCCTGCTGGTGTTTGTGCCCAGGCTCAGGGTGAAAGTGGACCTGTGGCAACAGTAAGTGATGCAGGTAGAGGCCTGAGTAGGGCTGCTGGCTAGGCTAATGTTGTTTCCTGCTGGTGTTTGTGCCCAGGCTCAGGGTGAAGGTGGAACTGTGGCAGCAGTAGGTGATGCAGGTAGAGGCCTGAGTATGGCTGCTGGCTAGTCTGAGGTTGTTTCCTGCTGGTGTTTGTGCCCAGGCTCAGGGTGAAGGTGGACCTGTGGCAGCAGTAGGTGATGCAGGTAGAGGCCTGAGTAGGGCTGCTGCCTAGGCTGAGGTTGTTTCCTGCTGGTGTTTGTGCCCAGGCTCAGGGTGAAGGTCGAGCTGTGGCAGCAGTAGGTGATGCAGGTAAAGGCTCAAGTAGGGCTGCTGGCTAGGCGACATAGGGCGATAATGATGTGATGTGGTTCTCCGGTTGTCTTGAATGGTGGCTTTAGCTTGTTCACTGTTTGTATGTTGCTGAGTGCAGTTGGAGCTCGGTTACAGCCCAAGTTAAGTTTGGAGTTGTTAGCTGCACGTAACTTGGTACCACTCCTACCAGTGTAAGGTATGTACGTTGGTTCTACTGTCAGCCATGCAAGAGTGGAGCAAGCGACAAATACCCTAACTAAGTGTCAAGCCAAGCCGAAGCCGAGCCAACCAGATCATACCTGAGTACTCTAACCGGCAACAGTTCAGCATTGTGGTTAGAGCGGTGAGTTTCCCCCTTGGGAGTCCGACAACTATGTGGATGTGGTCCAAAGGGGCCAGACCTCAAGACCCAATCTTGCACTCTCTCCAGCGACAGTTCCGCACGGTGGATGAGTAAATTGACTGGACTTGATACGCCGGCGCTAGTGTTGCCATTCAAGACTTTGCCAGCGGTCGTATTAATCGACTTTCTCCATGTTGGCTCGTTTTTCGTTTCACTTTCCTTGCCTGTTCGCTATCATTTTCCCACCCCTGCTGTGTTACAGCTTTTTCTTGGCTCTCGTGAAATTATTTAAGTCAGTAGACATCATATTTCATTTTGTTGCATTTCTGCCAGCCTTCAGCCAACGTCATTCTGTTCATCACACGCCTACTTAGGACATATCTGCAATGCGACGGGGCATAATTGTCTGCACAAAGCTGGGTCTGGTGTTAATCCCAGACTATTAAGCAGTTTCAGTGATGTCAGCTAACGTACAAATGGTAAGTTGTGATTTGTGTGTCGGCTGGATTAAGTGTGGTGAATACTAGGTCTGCGGGTAGTGTGTAGGTTGGGTGTCGCTGGGCCCCTTAGTTATTCTAAATTTGTGTCTTGTTGCCGTATTCAAAATTATGTTTTGGGTTGAACTTAGCTATGGGTCGTTGCCCTATTGGATTGATGTTTGAACTTCAGTTTAGTTTGCAAGTACTTGATTAGCATATTGCCACGACTTACTGGGTGCTTTCCGCCTCCCCGCTTTTAAAATAATTTGCCGGCCAAAAGATTTTGTATTGGTCTTAAGTTTAATGTTTGTTTTAATTTGGGAGAATGCCGTACCAGGTTTGTCTAGCTGCCCTTCTCTCGTTTGCTTGGCGCAATGTAGATTCTTGTGCAAAGTGAAAGTGGTTACATGGGGAAGGCTTACTGGGTCTGGAGGGAACACCTTTCCATCATATTTTCTAGTTTGTGTGGGTGTTTCTTATATGCCATATGGCATGTTAAATATTTTAATAAGATGTGTGTGTAAAATTATTGATTCATGTACAGTTACCCTTTTCTCAGAATGGCTTTGGGGCATAAGCTTCATGTAATATTATATATGGTAAATTGTCTTGAAACTCCATGATACATGAGGATGGATGGTTTAGAAGTTTGTAAGAAGACATGTTTGTGTGGAATTTGAAGGAAATGGTAACTCCTGGTCATGAAGCGGGTGACCTAAATTTTTTAGGTAGCGTGAATTTTATATTGCTTAAAGTATATGAAACAAATTGTCATAGGAGTTAGATTGAATGGGAAAACCAGCGGTGCAAAATGTTTGCCACTTTTATACATCTTTAGTCAAATTGGTAAGAGTTGTAATCTGCTTGCTGAATTTCACCCTGGGTTATGGATGACAGTCATTATATTGGTTTCCTTCCTGTTAAATACATACATACCTTTTTATACTGATTATACTCAATTATAAGGTATTTTATATTACATGTTGTATGTAACAGAGGAGTGTATTGGTTTTATGAAATTATAGTTGCTACCCTAAATGTGAGAACATGCTACAGTTTTCAGAGTTTTATTAAATTGTTTTTGCACGTTTAGGAAAGCATGATCGAGTTGCCAAACTGTCAGATTAATTATTTGCCTACCCAGATTTGTGTGAAAAAATATCAGTCATAAATGATATTGAACATGATTTGATCGTGGTGTAGCAAGAAATATTTTTCTGACAAAGTCAATATTTTGATATTACTGGTCATTAACATAAAGAAGTTTTATGGCCATTCCATTTTGGAGTAATTGTCCAGAAATTACTTGTAATTATGAAATAAATTTTGTACCTGAGCCAAATTAAAAATGCAATGTGATATTTTATTATAATATTTATGGTTAAGCCCTAAAAGGTAATTGAGCACGTCTGTGAATGTTTGAATCTAGTCAATCTTTTGTGCCAAGTTATAGTTGTGGTTTTTGTTTATTTTAACATAGTGTTTTTCTAATGTTTCTTATTCTTGTACAAAAGGAATCAGTGAGAATTTGTAATATCTGTGTTTCCAATTTTATTGAAAAGAAGTTTGATGTTGAATAAACGTAATGAACACTGAGTGAAAGTGTAAGTTTGTATACTTGTGACAGTAGTCCGGCACATACTGACTGACCTTGTAGTTGGGACTCTACAGTACTGCACACAAGGTGCACAGTATGCGTGGCCGTCTAATGTGTATTGTTTTGATGTACTTGCACCTGGTTAAGGGAACACGGTGGCCCATACTAACTCCTAATTTACCAAGAACTGTAACAGAAGCTAACCTACACAAACCAGGTGAAGGGGATCTGGGTCTAAACTAACAGAGCAGATGCGGTTAGGTAGCTATGATACTGGCTAACTCTAACTAACTTGATGCTTGTTGTTCAGAAGGGACTTGGATATCACTACTAGAAGGGTAGTGGGTGTAGAAAGGGGGTGTTGACTTCTTGGGGGCTTCTAGTGAAGGTCTTGAAGAGCAACTGGTAGGTGGCAAAGATGGTGTCAGCAGAGAGCTCCAGAACTGGAAGTGGTGGAGTGAGAAGCTGAGAATGAACTGCAGTTCTGCGGCTGTGCACGGACATATATTCCACCGGCCCGCGAGCTCTCTGAGGTGCAGAGGTGGCAGGTGTGCTCTTCCTCCCGTGGGCAGAGCCGCGCTCTCTGGTGCCATCTCTCAGCTCTCAGTCCGTGGTGAAAGCAGGCATCTCTGTCATGTGGGGTTGCATCTGCGGTGTGAGCTTAGGCGCTTACCTGGCATGCTAGGCTGGCGTCTATCACACAAGAGGGGTTGGCGTAATGTCTGATAATAAGGCAAACTAACTTAGTTGCCTTTGAGCGTGAGTGCCCCGTGTCTAGGGGCATGCTGGTACATTCTGGTTGCACATTGTGTGAGGTTCACACCTCGCCTCGGTTATGTGATTCCACGTGCAGATGAAGCAAAGTCATGTTTATGTTTACTTATCAAAGAGCATCACGCATCAAGATAAAATTAAAATACTTCTTATACAGTACAAATGTTTCCTGAAAGTTTCTAATTGTCAATCTGTTAAGTTTTATCAAGGGGGAAGTGGCAGAAACATTTGTTTTCTTGGCAATATAAATATTACTGCCAACAGATATGTGCATTTTTACACAAAGTTCCTTCCAATGTCGCTGGTATTTATGTACTACACTATCACTGTTCAGTGTGCAAAGAGCACAGCTGCACAGCAGTGTTTATGCATGTATCTTTTCGTGTCCACTCAATGTGTACACAGCAGTATTTGCATGCTGTTAAAAAAAAAGCTTAGCCTTGTGGTTCTGGAAACATTTTAATGAGCTATTTCATTGATGCATTGTGAATACACTAAATATTACAGAATTTTGGGAATAAACGTAATTTCTCCATATTTAACGTTATTTTGCGGTTTGTGAAAATGCCTAGGCCCAGTAGTTATCCTACTGCTCTGTTTTGTAAACATGTACATTAATCATCTGTAGCAGTAACTTACTTCTATAAAATTTCAGTACTGTCTGAAGCATCTTTGTGTGCACTATTTTAATTGTCCGGCAGTGTACGTATTATATTTTGTTCATTAATTAGCCAAGTTTATAAGACATTGTAACAATATAAACTGTGGTAAAGCAAAAAACCTGCTTACTGTTGTGCCACTAAAAAGAAACCTCACACAGAATAAATTAAATAAAATTACTTATAATAAAATTAATACTATCACAGTTCCTTCAACTACATTTTCATTTTCTAGCAAGGCATTTGCTGCAGTTACACTTTCATCCCGATTATATTGTTAAAACAATCAAATAGCAAAAACTGAGGGGAAGAACACAATTTATTGCAATAAAAGGTATAAAATCTATTCCCAACACAGCTGTACAACTACGGAGAATGATGATGGATGAAATAATGACGAAGTACGACTTGAAAACAATGCTCAGTGAATGTATGCTTCAACACAGATGATACCAGTTTGAACAGAAGTGACCCATTAAGAAACACCACACAAACCACAGTATAAGGAAGTAGTAATACAAGGATACTTACAAACTTGACAAACACTTGTGTGGGGAAGGCCATGTTTAAGAAAGGGCTTGAACCAGGCTTGAGCCTGTCTGGGGACAGTGTGCGTGTGTCCTTTGCTGCCTCTTCTAGTTCCTTCTGAAGTTTTGCCTGCCTCTTCCTGCGACACATGACACACACCCCCATACGGCACACATACTTCCACAAGTTCAGCTATGCTCAAAAAAACTATTAATACATAAATGCTATACACAAAACTGTAGTAATAACTTTGCATCTTAGCGAAGCAAACAATCACAAGCAAACAACACAAATCCAAACTAGGAAATAATTTAAGGCATGCTAGGTACTTTTAATAGTGATAAAGAAGAGAGAGCTTCCCTACCCAATGAACACAGAGCAAAAAACACATGAATAGTTAACAACGTCAACTTACCCGAAAAGACCAAGTGTTTGAATCAGAAAGGCAGTTGGGTTTAGCGCACCTTCACTGCAAACAAAGTTTTCCGAAAGCTTGGAAGCAACTACATTACATTAAAGTGTCTACACCTTTTACCTACTTCATTCTTCAGTGATGCACAACACACAAAAACTGCAACTCAACTAAAATTAAGTAAGCCACTGACTTTTTTTTAAAATGGCATTTTAGAAAATCAACCAAAATAACATTTTAAACATGCATTTTCAAATTACTTACTTTTACATTATCAACAAAAAACTGGTCAAAAAATTATTTATAAGTCCCCCCCCCCCAGAAAATGTCTTGGATTGAATTCTGGCCTTCATACTACAGGTACTAGCGATCTAATCTGCCCCTATGATGACACCAGGTGTGCAGTGCGTATCTAGTAATCAGTCACCTACAAGGATAACAAGTTGGAGCTGATGAAAGTGAGAGATATGACAACCACCAATAGTCTCTGCTACTACCTTAAACTAAACAAAGTACTGTAGCAACTATACAACAGCACAATACTACGTCCGTCGTGTACTTACTTCCTTTTTAAACCATAAGGAGCAATTTGAAAAGACGGTAAGTAAGGCAAACCATCTTATTGACAGTGAGGTTATTACAGACATGGAGCAAGTTGCTCAGAGACAGGAAGGAAGGGGGAGGGGGGGAAGAGTCTGCCGTGGTCTGTATGTAGTGAGGAAACATCCCCAGTAAGTATTTGTCTCAAGTAAAATCATGGGAAATCATTATCAATATGGGGATGGCCGGACTAGGAATTGAACACAGGTCGTCTGGAATGTGAGTCCAAAGGTTTACCACTGTGTCACCCCACTCAGTAATTTGAAAATAAATTAAGTAAATATTTTTGACAAAAATATTTACATCCCTTAATGTAAAATAGCTAACTGGACCACCAACATTATCAATAAGAAAGTGGGGTGGTACACAGTATGGAAATACTCGTGTGTCTATGAGGAACTGGAAAGGAAACAATGAGGAGAACCACACTTTTGCTGTTGATACTTACAGATACTCAACCCATTTGCACGGTCAAACATACTAGGCATGAAACATGTTACACTATTTGTATTAATCCTACCTCCAATTCCAATTTGTTGAATATTTGTCTTTGTCAACACAAATCTGCTATTTCCTTTGCACATTCAGGAACTACAGTTCTATCTCAACACTTGCCCATATTTATCTCCAGTTCTTAATATGAACTACACTACATGGCCAGAGTTCAGCAGATAACAATTTATCTCGGCTCCAAGGTGCCCCACCAATAGAATAAATTTGTTTCCATTCTTCCAGCAGCATGGTGAATGATTGATGTTCACTGATCAAATGGGTTTTTCAAAGGCAACTATGCTCTATCTCATTACAAAGATGTTCTAATGGGCTCAAGACAGGGCTTTGAGTGGAACAGTTAAGCAGGTATACTTACTGCCTTAAAAAAATATAAAAAGTAAACAGAATGCACAAGTACTCACAGGGCAATACTCATTGATACATACATACATATATAAATAAATAAATATATATATAGACACACACACGCGCACACACACACACAAAAGTCGGACAAACACAAATTTTCATCACGTGGATGCGCAGTCGCGCTACGTTTTGCTGGCTAGACGAGCTTCATCAGCTGGCAAGCGATGTCTATCTATTAGTATCACCCTGTGAGTACTTGTGCATCCAGTCTACTTTTTATAATGTAATCTGTAGCCTGGTGGAGTATTCCCGACATATAGCACTGCATTAAAACAGTGACACAATCAACTTTGCTTTACACACACTAGAATTATCGTACAGATACACAAAATAAGGTATTCCAAACCATTGCCACACTGTGGGAAGTATGTTATTGTCCAAGATGTACAGAGTGTGTCAATCCATCAATCAACACTAAAAGCCCAAGCCTCCCACTGTTACACTGCCAACACCAAATTTCTCTGTCAGCATAACATACTGAGTAAAACAACTTCATCAAGTACCTAGCAGGTCATGTCAATATGACATATCATGACTCACTCCATACGACTTTCTCCCAGCGCTCTACATTCCACTCTAAAACAAAGTGCGATATTGGTGACTGTGACTAGTGGCTTCTGGGATAGTGGCACTAACAGGAGAACCAAGTGCCATCACCTGCTGGCGGAGTATCTTAACAAGACTTCAAAGTACATCGAGATAGTGTGCACTTACTAGTCAACATAAACAAAGCAATTAGAAAGAAAAAGACAGTTTACTATATTGTACAATGGAACCTCTATGCACTGAATCCAGATGGATTGAATGTCTGCATCTTTGGAACATATTCTATGGTCCCATTTTCGATGTATCTGCATTTCAAGACCACATTCATTGAAAGTCCACATGAGTTAAAATTTTTGTCTATCCCCTGAGAAAAAATGGATAAAGAATCCACAGTATAGACATTTATCTGCAGATTTTTCATGTTGTTTTGCATTCACATAGCATTCAAAAATTAATAATACTCTTAGTCACATTTACATTGTGTATATATTGGGCAGATACGAGAAAATATAATTTTTTGAACATAAAATTGTAAATATTGTGTTTGGAGAGTGAAGCACTTACTAATGTTTTATATCTGCACATCGTAGGAAGATAAAAATTAAGCAGGGATTTCAAAAGTCCTCACATTACACAACATATACAAACAATTCAGATACAGAATCATCTACTCATCACCATTTTTCATATGGATATAGCGAATTCTCGTTGTAGAGATCCTGTTTATTTCGTTTTTTCGTACCAGTCTTTTTTTGGACGGTCCCGACAAATATTCTATATAAACAATGTAAAAACACCCGCATGCTACGACCCTTAAATAAATTATTTATCCTCATCCATCGATCAGATATTCTGTCCGAAAACCAAAATATATACAAAACAATTGTTTAGCTATGAAATACAGTGCATTTTCAATGATTCATTCCAGTTACTTATGTTTTACGTATTTCTCTTTTTTTATACATTCACCAAAGATTGTGTGCATCATTCATTTTTGAAAGCTATGTGAACGCAAAACAACATGGAAAATTTATTACTGGTGCTATCGATAGTGTTGTTTACATTCCGCAAACAGTTTTTCTTCTTCTTCCTACAATATAACTGCATTCGTAGGTTGGCGACTATGAGAAACCATCTCAAAGTCTTATTCTTCTTACGTGTTTACTGCACTTTTAAGGCCCTTACACAATTGAAAACTTTTAACATTTGACTTTAGATTTGACTTAACGTTTGCTTTCCGACATGTTGTTTCTTATGGAGCTTGACACAATGGAATCATCAAAGGTAAAGTCAAGCACTCTTGATTTTACGATTTTGAAAAGTTGAAATTTAAAGTCAAAGTCAAGCAGAGAATCCAAAAGAGGTTAAGAGGAAAGTGCGTTATTTTATTTTAGGGCAATCTTAATCTCGGTATATTAAACAAAGCTCGTCTTAAATTAAATAAATGGCAAACAAATATAATGTGAAGAGGAAATATATGAATTGACATTTTGTAAATAAAGTAAACAAATGAGTTTTTTGTTTTGAAATAAACTTTAATATAAATTTTAAGCCAATTTTTAAAAAAAGGTATGTAAAATGTATTCCTGGAGAGTATCATAATTATTTACATAACAAGATACACATTTTTACGAAGCTCGCAGAACCTATGTTCAATTTTCTGAACTCTGACTTTACAATTGTATTACATATTGGTAGTTTTGTCAGAGGAAAGGAAACGTAAAGTCAAATTCTTAAGTTTTCTATTGTGTAAGAAGCTTTAAGTGGCAGCAATGAGAACGAATCACACAATATCTGACACTGTATTCAACCATCTATGGCCTTGTTATTGTAAATGGAATTTGGAATGAGGTTAGAGCCATGACGATAATTTAACAGGGGTGATTATTATTGGAAACTATCTGCAGCATGTTTGGTTACAATTGTAAAGGTTTGAAAAAGATTTGGCAATTAATGATTGGCAAAAATTGTTGCAAACAAATCAGTTGTGCTAATTTTTACCGAGGGATTGAGCATGGCACGGCCGACGAAGGAACACTGAATGAAAATTATATAAATAATAAATTTCGGTCAATTTGAAAAATTAAAGTTTTTTATTTAAGTGATTATTTAATCATAAATTGACTTTAAGTTGTTTTAATGCCATCTTTTAGCTGTTGGTTTAAACAAAAATGCATTTTAAGGTTATGTACGATATTTTTCAGGCCTAAAATCCAAGTCTGCGCCTTCATTTTCCCGCATACTTTGTTTTTGCTTGTTGGTTCACTGAAAAACTAATAATCGAGGTTCTCCTGTACAATGACTTTCCAACATTAGTGTACACAGAATGTGTTTATAAAAGCTTGTACCACACATGAATTGAAACCAAAATCTGTGAGAACATTCATCTGCACAATCCACAAACATCTGCACATCACCCTAAAGGCTATTCATGATAAAGTGAGCACTTTTGAAAACAACCTTAGAAAAAAGTCACCATCCCTACCTGCATATATTTTAACGAGCGCCTTGAGTGCCATACAGCCAGTAAAGTTGGTAATGATGAATGGAAAGTAGTTCTGTATCTTAGCATCGAATAAAAAGTGTTAGGAAAACATTTCTGATAACTTCAATTATTTCCTTAGCTTTCTGTTTTTTTTTTTTACACATCAGAGAGTAAAAATTAGTAGATTTGTAAAATATTTACTTTTCTAATAATTTCACTGTCACAATAAATCGACACATGAATAAAGTGATGAGACTCATGACAATGTTAATCTTACATAAGGCGGAAGAAAACACAATGCGCATACAAGTACATCTTAAGCAGGGCTTTCAAAAGTGCTCATTTTAACATGAATAGCCTATACACATTTTCATTGATACATACGTATTTCCCAGAGCACAAATGAACAAAATATTACACAGCAGTGCACACGCACAATAAAATTCCTGATCCCTGCTAACTATTCTACTTGGAAAATTATGGTTATTCAAACATTTACATGGTAGGTACTTGCTATGAAGATCCAAAATACAATTCAATTCCAGTACGTAATTACAAATATACAGCATTAAGTTTAGCTCAGTCACTACATATGTCTGTTTGTGCACCACTTCAGAAACTACTCTGATAACAGCAACAGAAACACAAACCACATAGAAAACATACATTACGTGCACACGGAGCAAAAAAAGAAGGGAAAAAAACACTGTGCTATTAATAACAGAAAATAAAATAAAATACGAGAAAAAATTTTTTTTGAACTTAGCAAAGAGCACTGTAAAAAACATACCTGAGAAAATTCTCATTTTCTTCATTCATTTTGTCTGCATCTTTTGCCTTATAACTGATTAGTCGCTCAAGTAAAGACCTATTTTCATCCTAAAATGACAAGACCAAAGAATAAATGAACATAGCTGAATTAATAAGCAAAAAAAAAAAGGATAAAAAAGTGTGTTTTAAATGTTTTTGCTTATTGCCTTCGAAACATATTCAAGGGGACAAGATGTGCAACTCATCGTAAACTAAATGCAATAACTTGTGTTGCAAGCTAGTTTACAACCACCAATATAAGAGAATGGTAACTATTATGTAATGAGAGCCTATATCACCACACTGAAATATAAAGGCTATAAGACGATGGAAAAATAATGACAAAAACAAACAAAATTCAGCACTTTACTTAACTGGGACATTTTTGGATATCACTTACCTTTTAAAGGAAATTATACCTTATTTAATGCAAGATCTGGTATTAAAATCAAAATTTTGGTAGAAACTGTTTGTATTCACTTAGGTGTTAAGATTTCTTTGTATTTCAAGGATTACATTTCCAATTACTGACATGCAAGAATCACCAAAACCATGTAAAAAAAAATTACATTACATTACAGGAAATGACAATATGCAATATTACGAAACATTGCACAGTTTCTTTCTGTTGTTTATGACAACAGAACACCTGATACCTACAAGTACATACCACAATGCTCAACTTACAACTATATTTCACAACATAACTCAGTCTGTGAGTGCAAGGAATAACAATTATCCAACCCACATCAATAAAAAATTGTAATCACAATAACACTGTACATGCACATTACATGCAGAGGATATCTCCTCAGAACTGATGGGTACCACTGCGCTAGTCACTCTATACTCAGCCACCACACTTGTTAAGTCACACTCATGTTTTTAACCCAGTCAGTATGCTTTGTTTCTCACCCCCCTCCATCCTAATTCCTCGGGATATGTATCTGTACAGAGGGAGGCTTGCCCTTCCTCACGAGTGTCCCACAGTTTTGCACGGCATACTTGTTGCTAGGGTGTCCCAGTCTGTCTACGACATCCCAACACAAAGTTTACTATGGAAGTGGAGCGAGACAAAAGATTTGGGCGGCTCATAACACTGAGGTCTTGACAGCCAATGAGGGTGGAGCGAGGTGAGCAATGCAGAAATGCAAGGGTAGAGGAAATGGGAGATGTCTGAGAAAAACTGCCGACCAACAGCATTGTCGGCACAATTCCCACATGTGAAAATCCAGGGGCGACTCCGCCGGGAATCGAACCCGATTTGCCTTCGTGGCAGGATAGTAGTCCAACCACTACAGCACCGCAGCCCCTATGAAACTAAAAATAGAAAGGAAGTTACCTTTCCTGGATGAGAATTTCTGAAGACCAGCTGGTCTGCTGGGATACATTTACCAAAAACCCACTACACTGACGAGATACATAAATGCTGTGACCCAACATGAAAGAAAGTAGTAATGGACACACTTGTAACCAGGGCTAAAGAAATCAGTGAAGAATCTATACTGCTGCCTTCTATACATTCGAGGAGTCGCCTACCATCTTCCAACAGTCCTGAAGAAACATGAAATTCATAGTGTACAGAAACCTACAGAAAATAAATCACATGGTTATAACCGCAGTGAAAGACAAAACTTACTGGTATCCAATAAGTATGATCTCTTTGTGAGGTAATGTGCACAGGCCAGACAGGCAGAACACTTACAAACAAAGTGAAAGAAAACACTCAAGTTAAGTTGAGAGATTGTGGTGAGAACTTTACAGCAAGATCTTGAACACTGGTGAGAGAAGTGAGATGGAGATGGAGCAGTGGCAGAATGTAAGGGAGAAGGAAATGAGGATAAACCTGCTGAACAACTGCAATGTCCATCATGTTTCCGCACATGCTGTACTTGGGTAGTTTACCTTGGTGGGAGGAGATTAGTCTCGCCAAGAACACAGTTCAGACTTCAAGCAAGAGAACCTCAGATCTGCACACGTCCATAACCAGACACATGTCAACTTTGACACATCCAAAACCACCACCTACGTTAGCAATTACATAATGAGGGTAGTAAGATCAGCAAATATTAATAAAGAATATGGACATACGTTAAGTGAGTAACCTCTGGTACCACTCTTTCACAAGCAAAGCCACACCAGCTACAATAACAGAATAAATGAGATTGTTTAATATAGGAGCCAATGAATTATGAAGTCTCTTGTGATTGCCCTACACAAAAACCAATAAGGAGAGTAGTCTCCTGTGAGTGGCTGTGTTAATAAGATGCTTGCTGCCCTCCTACCAACCTCTCTCTTCCACTCATTCAAACAAACATCTTTTTAATAAACATTATCCTTCACCATCACCTATTCTATTATTTTCTCTTTCATAAAAGGCATGTAATTATATTTTTTTAAGGTATTTTTATGGTGTCTATACTAGTACCCCCATCTTCCTTTAAAATATAGGTTGGTTGGTAAGTATAGGAGGCAAACATGGTCCTAATCGCAGCCATGTTTGCCCAATCCCACAAAAGCAGTAATGCAAGTGTCCTGTCATTAGTATATTGCCTGAATGCCTAGGTATGCAGGCTCAGTCCTGGGACACACCTAACTGCCACCCCTACCTTGGACCTCAGACTATTTTTTTTACCTTTAGGGTAGGTTAGGAAAAAATCAAAACAGCAAAATGTCTGCACACTCTACCTCCCTGACGAGGCTCATCCCTAAAGCCAAGACAACTACTGTGGAAACGACAACAAAAGCCTGCGATCATCTGCGACTAACTAGCACTTTATCTTTCATACCAAATATTGTGAGTGATTTCAAACTAATCTATTGAACTGCAGTCGTACATGAGTTGAGAATTAATTAATAACCAAAGTTAAGGAAAAACAGAAGGAGACAGGTTACAAATGTACCACTTACAAACAAACAAACAATAGGTTGCCGTAGTCTTAGTGAAATGATAATACAAAGGCAAGAAGACAAACCTGAGTTTTCCTAAGTTTTTCTTCTAGTGAGGCAAATGCTAACTGTAGGGCTTGGTGTTCATCTTTAAGCATCTGGTTCATGTTTTCCAATTCTCTAATGTTATTCTGATACATCTGAATCTCTGCCTTGAGGGATGTGTTGCTGGAGATACTCTCAGAAAAACTGTACAACACAAACATTGTTCTAAAATTCTTCACAACTTATGAGCTCGATATGTTTAGTCAACCCACAAGCAGAAACTAAACTAAGCAATATGATCATGTACATGGTTAACACACAGCTGTTAGACTTTCTACATGCAGTACATGTAATTTCACATTGTAACCAATGAGTAACCTCTCAACACACACACACAGCCACTTTATAAGTTCCCTAATTGTGACATGATTTAACATACGTTTATTGATGTATATGTACCTAGCAAGCTTAACAGATCAATATAAACTGTGACTACGGGAATATTTATGAAATTCAAAAGGGCCACAACCTCTTAGTATTGTGTGGCTTTATTGAGTTTGCATGTCTATATGATACAATGCCTATTACACACAGTTCACTTGCATCGTGTGACTGGCTAACTTGTTTGCAAGTGGCTAGCAAGCAAGGGCTTTAGAGACAGTTCTATTTTTTGTTCACCTTCTTGTGCAAGTGATGTGTTTATATTTGCTTTTTATACTGACGCCGGCTAACAGCCAGTGGCAGTCAGACCGTATGACAGCGCTCACCGCTTACATAACATGTGGTGCAGTCCGCTACACGGACTTTCCCAAAATGGGATACTTCTTTTCAGTGGACTATGTATTTCTTTCAGGGTTCAAAATTGTTTGCAAAGTGTAATATGTTTATTTTCAGGGTTTATGTAATGTTGTGATATTCAAATTACACACGGCGCCGAAGAACAGGACACTGATATGAAGGCTAAGACGCCTTGCAAAAGACAATCAATTAATAACAGAAGAGATATATATATATATATATATGAATTTTACTAATGCACTTTCATAGAGCATTGGTATGCTCTATGAAAATTTCAATATATGAACCACATTCTTTATCAGTAAGAAATTTATTTGGAAGAAATTATTTCTGGTAATTACAGATGTTCATAGTGTACAATGTTAATTTGTCTTGATATTTCTCCTACCACAGTAATAAATCAGGGTGTATCTGTGTGAATTGTGTAGAGTTGGAATTTAAATATTATTTAAAAGGGTAACATTTGTGTTGCATTTTCATATATTTTGTCACAACGTATCTCTACATCAGTTGCGAAAAAAAGGTAAAATTTGTCTTATTTTTCCTGTTGTAGAAAATTTAAGTGTTTGGTAATTTTTAGTCTTTCACTCCAGCATTTAATGTATCACTTTATAGGATTTTCATTCCCCATTATTTTTGTTTGCCCAGCAGCCCCACAAATTTTTTTTGACATCTTATGTGCAAGGCATCTCTTTTCCCCACATACTCATTTACAGTACAAGTTAAACACACAGGAAAAAATTTAATTTCTAAACACATAAAAAATATATTTTTTTATATTTTCTAATTATTCCTTTTTAAAGCTTCTATCAGACTTCATGTTATCAATGCTGGGCAACACACGACATAACATCTTGTAGTTAATTGTATATTTTAGATAAACTTTTTTGAAATGTAATTAAAAGCATTATCACCATGTCACGCCGGCCGCTCCCAAGCACAGCACACACGCGCTCTCGATGACTGATCACCGGCGAGCAGTGTAGTGTAGTGCAGGAGTGGGCAAGATCGGGCAAGTGCAGTGCAGAGGGTGTAGCGCCACGTGCGCCTACCAGCCCGGGAAAGCGAGTGGAGAAATACACGAACACGTGTATTACGTTAAAAAGGGTCGTAGAATTTTCACAAGCACATTTCTCGCCACATAATAAAGACACATGACCCGTAAATGAAGTGCAATATGTTTAGACCCCTTTATGCCCAATGTTGTTGTTTTTAAAGTATTATTGTTTTCTTTCACAAATGTTTATTCTCACCACCACCAATGTTATGTCCATCCCATTTCATTTCAGTCACAAGGTAAGCTATAGAAATAATTATTGCAGTGTTTGAAAGTATTATAGCATGTAAGGGTAAATTTGTTTCTCCGCGTGTGCAAGTAGATCCCTCCATGGCACGTGGGCCCGCTACCATCAAACTTCGCGCCACGGTGGGAAGTCAGTCAGCAAGTCGCATCCAGAGGGGGAGGCACGTGTGAAACCGCGCTCACACTTTTCCCGCCCGAACGGTATCAATCTTCATCACCGGTCAGTTTTCAGCAATAGTTATGTATATCAGGAACCTTTTTTTGTTTTAGACGTCCGGCATACTCCTTGCCTCCCCAGGAATTGCATCGTCTGAGGAGTTTATAATTTAATCAGCACGCCTAACTTTAATGTAAGCCTAGGGCTTTATATACTGTATAGCCTTCGCCGCAGGTCAAAGCGAGCAATTGTATAAGTTATTCTCCTGGAGGAAATGTTCAAGTTTGCAATAAACCACATGAACTGATGAGTATGTTTATTCGATTGCCGGCGTTTCAGGGCACGGGCCCCTTAAAACCCGCCATTTTCCTGATGCAAGTGTCTATGTGAATTTAAGGATAAATATTAATTTGAATTTGTGCTGCAACCTAACAAAAGTACTGTGAGTAGCATTTATGGGCATGTGGTTTGGCCCTGACTATCCACATGTAGGGAGTTTTGTTTTGATTACGTCAACGTCACAGTAATTTGCAATACCAAGCGGTGATTGGGCGACACAAAGAGCCTCTCATTTAGAAAACACAGAGGCCTCCACATCAGGTGAACTACTGCAAGATCTATGCAGGAATGTGGTCTGGGTGATCTGCCCACAGACCCCGAGGTTACGAGGACTCAGCTCTACTGCAACAACATCAGTGACACCACCACAGCGACTCTGGCGCCTACCGGCTATTCAATTCCTAACACCTTTTTCCTAATTCTGTTAACTAATACATTTATTCAATGCTGTGCCGGTGGTGCAACATGGCATCAAGTGTTGGCAATAATTATTTAGGGCCTGCAGCCGCCTCTATGTTTTCCTTTTCCTTGAGTTGCTGCTCTATGTCGAACCGTGTCCCTCCCTACATATGCAGACGTTGTAGAATTTTATTCATTATAGTTTTCAAGTTTTCGGGGTTGAGAAACTTTTATTTCTGGTGGCCGGCATGTAAGGTTCTGTTGGGTCTTCAGGGCGGTGACTAGAGTATGATACAAACTTATAATATTTCAGTGGTAGATGTAGACTGTTAGGTCTTTGGTGCTAGATGTAGCTTGTTTGTATTCAAACTTTATTTTTGTCTTGCTACTTCAAAATTGTGTTTTGGTATAACTTGCTTGTAAGTCGATTCACAGCATTTATGGGCTCGTATCTGGTTATTTGCGATTTACTGATTTTTAAGTGTTTGTCAGCATGTAATATTAATAAGGTATCTCTTTTGATTGTTTGCATTACACGCAAGAATTTATGTTCAGTATTGTTTGTAAATAAACATTTGTGTACATATGTACCAGCGGACTCTGTGATTGGGCACATGAATACTCAATCCTGAAAGTAGTGCGTGCCACCCCCTGAAGATCAATAGAACTCAATAAGGTGTCAGGGTAAGTTTCCTAGTGACAATCTCTCTTTTGTTGGTTGTCTGGCAAAGTTTGCATTTGAAATGCAGAACATATTTGGTCCTCCTGGTCAGATAGCTTCACGTGTGATACCGATCAGCGATTATGTGTTGTTATTTCATAACTCGAATGTGCGTGCTACGTAATTGTAATCTCCGGCTCCCATGACTCAAGTTCCAATCCTACAGCAGAAAGTCACTCGCTGTTAAGACATCCTGTGAAGAAACAAGATATCTGCCCTCATCTCACCATTTACGAGCGTATTGGTGTACGCTATATGTGATGTTGATTGTGCCGTGTCAAGTTTCATCTTTCTGTGATGTGATCCACTCAAGTCACATGTTATTTTGCCATATTGATGAGTCATTTATACATTTTCTCTTCTCAGTTGTGTTTGTTGCTTCGTGTGTCTTTGAATTAGCTAGGGTATGTCAGAGTAGTGTTTTCAACATACTACTTTTTTTTAAATCAAAGATTTCCTTTTCTTTCTGCCTAACCAGATGTACATAACTTCACTTGTGTCATGACACAATAGGTTACTGCTTTTGTCTTCTCTGTAATGTTTATCACTTGCTTCATTGTAGTATCTACATGGGTTTCAAGGCATTTTTAATGAAACTGAAACTTCAGGAAACTAAATTATGGCACACCAGCGAGCGTATACAGGCATTAACAAGTGCTCCACTTGTTACTGTGGAAAATGTGCACGAGGTAAATGTGGTTGGCGTACTACTTGAGGCAATTGATGGTACTATAAATTCAGTATATGACAACTTAGTGCAGTCAGACCAGATTCCTGATGACTTGGATGAAAATATTTTGACCTCTAAACATACTGGTTAGCTTACTGTCTGACACTCGTGGTATCGTGGCTTAGTTTCTAGGTAAGCATGTTCTTCAAAATGAATCAAGTCCACATGTTGCAGGTCCACCTGCAAATGTAAGGCTCCCAAGATCATTTTGACTACTTTTTCTGGTCAGTGGGAAGACTGGCCTATGTTTTCGCAGTTGTATCAGGCCACCATTCACAACAATCATTGTCTGTCTGATGTTCAAAAGTTTCAATATTTAATGGGTTGCCTCACAGGATAAGCTTTACGATTGGTAAAAAATCTCCCAATTTTTCTTAGAACTATCCTGTGGCATGGGAACTTCTTACATATCAGAACCGAAATCTGAGGAAGCTGACAACATTGTATATAAACAGAATCCTTGATTTGCATTCTGTCAACATCACAAATCACAAATCCATCAGGCATTTTGTCAGCACATTCAATGAAAATGCACGAGCCTTTGAGGGATTAGGCTGTAATGTAACTGAGGAAAATTCTGTTCTTGTCACAGTCATGATGAGAAAGTTGGATGAGGAGCTGCGCAATCAGTTTGAAAGCTCGCGTGCAGGGCAGACTAAGGTTTCAGAATTTGTATAGTTTCTACTTGAAAGGATCTCTACTATGGACTGTGCCATTGATATAGGAGTCAAAACAAGTACCAGTCAAATAATCCAGGGGGCTAACTTTAAAAAAATAAGTCATGTAACACAACCACCCAAATCAGTATTTGTAACTAATTCTGAGTCCAGTCAGTTAAATGTAAAATCCAATCCTCTGTTGGGTATCTCAATGTTCCTTCACTCACTCTCTTTTCGTGGTCTAAAATCACCAGTAATCTACCATGAGCCACTGTGGATCCATGTGTTCGTAACCAATTGTGGTCTCTTCCATTGCCTGATCCCAAGTTCGACAAACCTTGTCCTGTTGACATGTTGCTGGGTGCCGACATCTAAGCACGAGTTTGTATGAATGGGCGACTTGAACTAGGTCAGCACATTCCTGTTGTGCTGGAATCTAAATTTGGTTGGATGCTCCAGGGAGAATACCCTGAACTGAATGCCAACTCTGAATCCTCTTAAGTAGATGCAAAAATACAGGATGCTGACTTCTGTGAGACTCACTTCATGGCTACTCACTCTCGAGATGAATCGGATAGATACAAGTTTCGCCTACCATTCAAACCTGAGGGACAGTGTATCGGAAATTCATATGTAAATGCTGAAAAAAGATTTGATGCTCTGGAGCGCAAACTTGCATCACAACCGGACATGAAAACAATGTACAAGGACTTCATGGCTGATTATGCTACTTCAGGTCATATGGAACCCTATGCCCAATCCAACCAACAGGTAGAAAGTCGAGAAACCTCTGAATGTTTTATCCCTTACCATGGTGTGTACAAACTGGTTGGTTCAACCACCAAATTGAGGGTGGTTTTTGATGGTTGTGCCAGGACTTCAAATGGTGTATCCCTCAACGATACTCTTCTCTCTGGACCCAAGCTTCAAAATGAGATATGCACTGTCATCTTACGGTGCAGACTCTATAGTGTTGTTTTCTCTTGCGACATAAAGCAAATGTATCTGCAAATTCTAATCCACGAGGATGATCGACCATATCAACTTATTCTGTGGCGTGAAGACCTCTCTCTCCCACTTGCAGTGTTCCAACTTAATACTGTAACCTATGGACTCACACATTCTCCATTTCTGGCGATTCGTACCTTACACCAGTTGGCCACTGACGAGGGTCTTCATTATCCCCGTTAAGAATCACATATTTGTAGATGATATTGTAACTGGTGCATCATCAGTGGAGGAAGCATTTGTGCTAAAGAATCAGTTGATTGAACTCTTATAAAGGGGTGTATTTGAACTTAGGAAATGGTCGAGTAACCAGCTACGGTTGTAGGATGACATTCCTGTATCTCATAGTGAGAATTCCAAAGTGCTTGACTTTTCATCTGAGCCTGTAGTGAATATTCTGGGTCTTAAGTGGAGCCCAGAGACTGATGTTTTCTTTTACCATTTAAATATCTGTAATGTGTCCCAACCAAACATTTTGTTTTGTCACAGATCGTTCGCATTTATGATCCCATGGGCTGGTTATCTCCCGTGGTAGTGTGGGAAAAATTCTGCTACAGTGGTTGTGGACCCAAGGAGTGGGTTGGGACGACCCGTTACCGCACCAACATGAGAGAAGTGGAATCAGTATATCGAGGGACTTGTCCACCTTGAAACCCTTAGTTTACCACATTTTGTTTGTCCTGATGCAGCTTGTGTAGAGCTACACGGCTTTGCAGGTGCATCTGAACGAGCCTACGCAGCAGTCGCGTATTTGAGAAGTAGTGAATGTGAACATGTATCTCATACTAGCCAAGCCTCGAGCAGCTCCACTAAAACAAGTTTCACTTCCTCAACTTGAGCTGTGTGGTGCTCATTTGCTGGCAAAATTAATGCATTATTGTCATGCCTTCCTCACTCAACATTTAACAGTCACTGCCAGTCATGTGTGGAATGACTCTAGAGTAGTTCTCACATGGATCACGACTCAATCTGCTGGAGCTTTTGTGCGGACTGGAGTGGACTATGCTGGGCCGATCTCCATCAGAGTTAATAAGCTGCATCAATGTGCTACCCAGAAGGTATCTTCATATGTTTTACCACGAAAGCTATCCACATTGAAGTTGTAACCAATCTGACGTAGAAAGCTTTGTTGCTGCTCTTACTCTATTTGTGTCAAGAAGAGGTTTATGTACTAGTCTATATTCCGATTGTGACACCAACTTAGTTGATACTTCAAGGAAACTTCATCAGTCTTAAACGATTGCTCTAATCCCCACTCCTGGAAAACTTTACTTTTGCTGATGAAATCAGTTTTAATTTCGTGCCTCCTGCAGCTCCTCATCAGGGAGGATTGTGGGAAGCTGCAGTTAAATCAGTCAAATACCATCTCAGGCGTATAATCGGCAATCAAGTTCTGACACTCGAGGAACTGATGACACTCACCACTCGAGTTGAGGCTGTCCTAAATTCACTGCCCCTAATGCCTGTCTCTTCTGATCCATGTGACATGGTAGCACTTACACCCGGGCACTTCCTCACTGGTAGGTGTCTTGTTGCTATACCACAATCGTATGAAGTTGAAGATGGCAACATATGTCTGTCCAGAAGATGGAAAATGCTATGCACACTAGCCAACCAGTTCTGGATATGTTGGTATAAATAATACCTACAGTAACTACAACCACGGAGGAAGTGGCAAATCCAGCAAACAGGACTCGCTACTGTGGGAGAGCTCGTTCTGGTTGGAGAAGAGCGTGTTCCATCCCTGGGCTAGTGTTTAGCGAGGGTCGTCAAGCTCCACCCTGGAAAGGATGGGGTTACTCGAGTGGTGGACAAGGGACATCTGTGCAGACCTGTACATAAGATGTACCGTCTGCCAGTTCAGTAGTGTGTTGCCACCAGTTGTGACTTATTGTACATAGTGAATGTGTATTGTGACTAAATTCTTCGAGACCTCGACTGGTCTTGGCGGGCAGTTATGGCCAGTATTCTGTGTAAATAAATATTTGTGTACATATGTGTCAGCGGATGCCGTGATTAGGTGCATGAATACTCGACCCTGGAAGTAGTGCGCACCCCCTGAAGATCAGTGAAACTCAAGTAAAGGGTACATTTCCTAGTGAAAATCTCTCTATCGTTGGTTGTCTGGCAAAGTTTGTGTATGAACTGCAGAACTATTTACTTTCGCAGATCGCCCTGTACCACGTAGGGGGTTGAAATGGGTCGTGTTGCACTGTGGAAACTTTGTTCATTTAAAAGGGAAAGTTAAATTATTTGTATGATCTAGTGCAGTGCTTCAAACGGTGTTGAGATAGTAACCTATTTTGTGTGGAGCTAAATTCAGGCTGTGATAGACTTGGTGACAGCTGGCTGCCTAGTTTTTAATGGACCTTAGGTGTGGTTCTAATTAATATTTTTAATGTATGTTTTTATGACATTTGGACTTAGTTTGGGTCATGATCTAGTCACCTTAATCATTTTTTTATGTCGTCTTCATTGCAGGTTTCTAATTGCAGACTTTTATTTTTTTGTGCCAGTGGTTTTTTAATATAATTATTTAGTTATGGTATTTCATGGCTATTGCCACAGTAAAAGAAGCGTGAATGTTGAGTATTTAATCTAATGGCATAATTACTTGTCCATGTTGCCATCATATGATAGCACACATCACTTTTTATTTTTTTGTAATTCGTAATTTTTATGGATAAGCGTAAGGGTATGTCTTGTAAATTAATGGTTTCTTAAGTGCTGCACGCTCATATTTTACTTATATTTAGTGCTTTGGTTCATAGTAATGATTGTACGCCAAGGCATAATTTGTCTGATATATTTCCCATAAAACATTTTGATGATGGAATTGTGATCTAGAATTTTTGGTGAACTTGTTCCATGTCACAATTGCACCTTACGGTGCAATGCCAAGTCTATGATAATGTTGTCATGTGGAAAGAAAATTTTTGCAAGCCAAGCCTAACAAAAAAAATGTTTTCCTCCTTCAAACAAAAACGAGCATGCATGCAGAGACAGATACACACAGACAATTACGAACCATAAGTAGAGCATGTTTCACCCTAACATGAGGAGGCAACACAAAAGTAACTGCAGCATGTGTGTGAGTGTAAAGGTTTGACTCACCTGAACTCGAGAGCGTGCAGTTGCCTCTCCTTCTCTTGCAACTTCTTGTTCATCTCGACAAGTTGCTGAGCGTTCTCGCCTTTGCGCCGGTGCAGCTCCGTCAGCTCCTCCTGCTGGCTGAGCAACTTCTGCTCAAGTGCCTGCATTCGCTCGTGCACCTTGCCATCGCCTGCCCCAGCACCGTGCTGCTGGGCCAGCATGCTCTCCTGCCGCAGCTTCTCATTCTGGATCGACAGCTGCAGGTTCTCTGACCGCAGCGTATTCGAATTATCAAACAGCCTGTTGTCTGAGGGCCATCACAATTAACAATAATTTTATGTACACCACAAACTTTCAAACATCAGACACATGTGAAAAGATTACCTATATGAAAAGGCTGTTTTTGAAAGGCTAAGAAATTATAAGCAGTCAATTCTGCTTTAAGTAACAAGAAAAAAAAAAAACATATTGCTACAAACTCCTGGATGAACAGAAAATGGTGCTTAGGTTTAAAATGGAGAATTACAATTAATCAAGTTATATGGTGATCATTCTCTGTACATGAGAAGAAGAAAATAAGAGGAAAATTGTCCAGAAATGCTTAACTGTTCCACTACTAATGTTCAATATAAATGTTAGTTTATTTTTGTACATGGAACAGACCAGAATCACATGAGGAATTTGATTGGTTTATACAATGAAACCAAACTGATGTCTGCCCCTCATCGGGAGGGAAACAATATGGCAAGAACCATCCTCAAGCACGCATCCAAGATCAGCTTCAAGACAAACTGATTGCAAGACATCCTACCATATGACCATATATATCCAGGTCTGACCTTCCATGCACCATCTGTATTTGATAGCAGTTTTTTTTCCAAGTGAAATATAGCACTATTATGTCTCAAAAATAAATTGCGTTGAAACTAACTTGTCGCTGTAAAGAAACTTCTGAGAAATAAAATGCTAACCATATAGTGAAATTAATTTTTTTAGCTTGTATTTGTTTAGATCTGTGCCCTGTGTTGATTTCCTGAGCACTGTTGTGTCATGGTTTGCTATAGTTGCCAACCTTGAAGGAGACTTGTGATTGCTAACATGGAGGGCACTGGCCATGTATTTCAGGAAGTGGTTTGCACAATGCCTGCAAACGCATTTGCTCATCCCTGGGGGATTCCATGGCCACATGTGGGACACTTTCCCTAATAACGATCTTTATATGATTAATAAAGAAATTTTTAAATTAAATGTTTTACATGCCAGAAAGAAAGTACTGTTATGTGTGCGGCCTCTCGCACCCGGTGCTGTGGAGGGGGGGGGGGGGGGGGGGGTCAGACCCACCTCGCCCACCTCTCTCCCAGGCGGTCTGCTCTGGGCAGTCTGGCTGGGGCCACAGCCCCCCTCCCCCCTTGCTGGAGAAGCCGGAAAATTGGGAGTATGCGCAAGAATATTTTGCGAAATAGGGCCCTCAGTGTAACACAGCATTTAGAGAAATTTCTGGGCAATTGCCTATGACCCTATAATTATAGCAGCGGCCCTAGGTTCAGGAGTCTTTTTGTGGAAGCCATTTGGCAGACTGCAGTGATCAAGCCAAGTGTGGTGCAGTGAGAGATATCGGCAAAGGGGATGGATGATGATAGTAGATCGCGAGAGAACGGCAAACGAGATGTTTATGGTGTGAATGGACGAGAGGGCACGATACCCAAGGAGATGAGGCTAGTGTGCACGAGGGTGCTCGGAAATCTCTACAACACTGCGCACTGGTAGGATCTGGACTTAACTGAGGTGAGACTGAATGAACATGTGACATGAACTTTACTGTAAATATTGGAACTGTCAAATTTATTAAGTATTTGAACAGGTTTTGATACACTGTCTATTGGGACTGATTTTTAGTTATTTAAGTACATTAATTTCTTTGAGGTAATAATAAAATTGCACATATTGGATTCATTAATTGTAAATAGCAAGTGATATCAATTTATCGTTAGATATTGAGTTGAGAAAATTTTGTTTGTATTTACTGTAAATACATTAGTAAACTATATTTAATTCTTTTATTTAATTAAGACTTCCATCCCTTAACCAACCTAGTTTAGCACACCGAATTGATGAAAAACTGTAACAGAACTTACAATAACTGAATTTTTGAGTTATGAAATGTTATCATTTCTACTTACTAGCATAATAAATTACTGAATTCTCATAATAAATCCAGCCTACCTGCTAATATAGTCAATTTACAGTATTCTTTCCACAATACTGGCAGGATATTGTACAATTTCATTCAGTCACATTCATTAGAACATTAATTGACCAATCTGTGAAACACTAAGAGTCATGTGTGTGCAGTACTTTTACCTTAAAATGAGAAGCTATAAAACAGATAATGACAGTAAATGGTCTTATTACATATAACTCTGTAACAGTACAACAAATTACCACAAATAGCACTAAACTACATTCAAAAGAGAAATTAACTGCGAAAGACAGAAATTAACTCCAACTTAAAAATGCTATAAAAACTCAAACAATCCTCAGTTGTTCACTAGATCTGGAGGTGAAAACTTAGTAACAATATCCTGTTGGCTGTAGGATATGTACGAACTGCTAACAACCTGCGAGGCCAGTTCATTCTACATGCTCATAGAGAGGACTTGTACTGCTATGAAATAATAATGCATATCCAGATGAAGATCCCTACAGAATGCACGTCCATCCCTCATCACTGCTGTCCCAAGGCTGACAACATGGCGGCCGGAATGCGACCTTTCTAGGTATCTCTTCAACTGTTACTCAAAACACTGGAACCAATAACGATACTGAAACAGTGAAATGTTAATTCTTGTACAAAGTTATTCCAAAATCAAATCACCCTTTCCTGGTGTTAAGAAGACTATGTAGCTGAAAAGTCAAGAAGCAGGGGAGTGATATGGGCGACACTTAACACGCAACCCTAGCGCCTCATCGCTCCCACGTGCAAGGCGTGCGTGCAGTGTTTCCGTCCTAACGGTCTACTGTGCAAATTAGATCTGCAAAAGTGGAACTTTATTAAATGCGATGGAAGCCAACAGATTAAACTAAGTTCCTACAATCGTACTTTTCTCTTACCACTTAAGTAAACTACATAGACAAGCTTTATAAATGCAATATTTGACCATTTTCATTCATTTTCTTCTCCATGAATATACTTAATATGATAAAAGTAAAATGATATGCCATAGATTATATTTTTTTGGCAAAAAGTAGTATTTCCAGAACATTTATTTACAAAGATATGAATATTCCTGCAAACAATTTCAAATAAAATGTTTCTGTACGTAGTCATCATAAACATAGTTTCAAAACAAAAAGTACTTTGAATTGTCTTGACCCTAGAGGCAGAGATTATGTGATGTTGCCATCCTGAAGGGTTTGAGAGTACGTGATATCATATGGTGCTCGGGCATCACGATACTCAAATGTGACATCATGTATCTGCCGCCCATTTTAAACGGGTCCCTACTTTCCCTTACTGCATTCTCCCCTGCACCCTTGCCCTTATGCTCACAGTGGGGTGTGTTTCCCAGGTACTGCTGGGTAGTTCCCAGCCCTCGGAGGAGGTAAGCTATGTAAGATTCCTCATTTATTAGCATTTGTCCTACTTTTCCCCCTTGTTTAACATAATTTAATTTTCGTGTCCCACAGATGACCAAAAATCGTGCTTCAAAAATTACAATTTTTTATGACTATTCCTACTTTCCCTTAACAACATTCATGGAATACTCAATTTCTTAAACTCCTCCCTCCTTTATATTTTGGAATGCCATTCATCTGGTGTCTTCAACCACAACATAGCACTTAGGTAGTGGGGATGGTGCGCTCTGCTGCTCCCGACATTTGATTCAAATTTGGCACCACTGCATCTTTTAAGAGGAAGTTTTATCCAGCTCAGGGATATTTGGTAATTAAAAAGGGGGGAGGGGGGGGAGACAGATTTCTATTCACTGTATTTCCAAAACAGTTGACCTTTGGTGTTCAATCTGGTACGTTCATTAATCTCATCAATTCCTACTACCTCAAGGAGTATTACTCACATTACCTCCATAACTGTACACTTTTAAAATGGGGGGGGGGAGGGGGATTTCAAATAGTGTTATATTTTAAGCTGTTCAGATACTGGTATGGGAGTCGGTAGATATGCTCTCGGGCCCGACTGTTTTGACTCTTTAAAGTGAGGGGGGGAGGGGGATTTCAAATTGTGTTATATTTGAAGCTGTTCAGATACTGGTATGGGAGTCGGTAGATATGCTTTAGGGCCCGACTGTTTTGACTCTTTAAAGTGAGGGGGGAGGGGTATTTCCAATTGTGTTATATTTGAAGCTGTTCAGATACTGGTATGGGAGTCGGTAGATATGCTCTAGGGCCCGACTGTTTTGACTCTTTAAAGTGAGGGGGGGAGGGGGATTTCAAATTGTGTTATATTTGAAGCTGTTCAGATACTGGTATGGGAGTCGGTAGATATGCTCTAGGGCCCGACTGTTTTGACTCTTTAAAGTGAGGGGGGAGGGGTATTTCCAATTGTGTTATATTTGAAGCTGTTCAGATACTGGTATGGGAGTCGGTAGATATGCTCTAGGGCCCGACTGTTTTGACTCTTTAAAGCATTCAGCTCCTTTGACCAATTTTAATTTTATCTGAATTTGAGGGGGTCAGTTTTCAAAATCTGCTCTATCCTCACCACAACTTTTTTAGTGTGCTCATCCCTATACATTTTCAAGAGCTGTGTAAGAATTTCCTGGTTCATGGTAATTTTTGATTCTTTTCCCCTGATTCACCCACATGTGAAAAGCCACAAGTTTGCCTACTGCTGATTACGTTAACCCCAGGTTCGGCTACTGCAGGTTACATTGGCCTCAGGTTTGTCTTCTCTCTTCTAGGTAAGGACATCATCTTCATGCACGCATCAACTGATCCACCTACATACAATGACCCTCCTTTAGAGTACTGCTCGATGCCAGACCCCTGATATCTTTTTTTGATTAAGAATGAATGTTTGGCACTTAAAAATGGTAACTTTGCACATGCCCTCAATGCGAACACCTCCCCCAGTCACCCCACCCCTCCCATGCTTTCTCTTTCCACTCCCCCCCCCCCTCTCTCCTGCTTCCCTACTAAGATTGTCTGACAATGGGGGTTTGTTTTGCGACTTCTGATTTTCAGTCATACATCATGCCCGTGCAGTTTGTCTTAGGCCCCTTACACATAAGCAACTTTCACACAGTTCCCACAGAAAAGTGACCATAAAAATCCTGACTTTTCCTGACCATAAGAAAGAAAATTCCTGACTAAGGAACAAAAATTGTAATACACTTTAAACAAACATTACTCAAGTTTTAGATATAAACTCACCAAGAATGGTAGCTTCATCTGTTTCAGACACATTATCTTCTGCAATTACATAAAAATGTTCATTAGTCCCACCAACTTCGAGAAAATCTGTCAAATGTTTACAAAAAAATTTGCGAAATTCCCACTAAAACACCGTGCTCATTACGGGGCCGCACTGCGCTCATTATGGGGCCGCACAGTGCTCATTACGGGGCTGGGTAGTGCTTGATGCGGGGCCCAGAAACGCTCATTCTGGTGCAGGACAGCACTCTTTCCCTCTTTTTGGGTTTGGGCTCGGTCACATTAACCCCGAAAATTCCAAGACCAATAAACATATTATAACTATACAAGAATAGTAAACAACGTTTTTTTCCTGACTAAAACAATTTTTCAGGTAATATTCCTGACTAAAGGCAGAGTTTATATAAAATTCCTGATGTTTACTGACCATTTCTCAAATTCTTGACTTTTCCTGACTTATACTGACAGTGGGAACCCTGCAAAAGTCACCGGGTTGGACGAAGAAAGTTGATGGCTTGACAATGACTATCGTTGATCTATACTTAGCATTGGCTGCAATGGCAAGTTGCCAAATTATTTACATACAAGTGGTTTTATTAGCGACAGATCAATGAATAGTCGCTGGCTGTCGCACATCAGTTCACTGAGGACTGTCGGACCACAGCGTTTTCCTTTTCACACGAGCAACTTGGTGGCAACTTATTAGCCGGTGATTTACCTTCTCCCCATCCACAACCTTCCAGCATTCCCAATCCGCTCCTGCATGATGAGCAGGCTGGGCTAACTCCTAGTTATTTCCTCTGTGTGCTGAGGCAGTGCTTATGCAATATAATGGAGCATTTTAATACAGACAGTTTTATAGCGGAGATACATGCAGAACCTGGAAATATAGGACGAGAGTGTGGGAGAAGATTTGTAAAATACAATGTGAAACATCAAGTACTTTATTGATTTCTGAAAAGGGAATTATTAGGAAAAATTGTCAAGTCTGAAGATTTTCCATAAGACCCAATGTCAAAGTTGAATTGGCAAAAGCTACGATAGTTATCGAGAAAATAAGTGTTTGTAGTTCATAAACAATGTATTCTCTGTTGGTTTGACTATTATAACATGCTTCCTGTCGAACTACAATACTGTTGGAACGGTGTGTGTTCGTTCTTGGAAACAATTGACGCCAGCTAACAGCCAGCGGCGCTAGAGCCCATGATGGCACTCACCATGCACGTGTCACGTGTCCTGCACGTGACAAAGAGGCCAATATTCTGAACTCTCACATAAGTATTATTTTTCAGTATAAAATGTGTTTTGTATCTGCAGGGTTTAATATGTTTTAAAATTTTTTGAAGTGTTAGCTATTATTTTAAAATAGTTTGATTATGAAATTCAAAGGGCCCACGGCACCAAGATTAAGAACACTAATATTCAGGCATGAACACCATCATAAAGAGACACTGAAATAATATGAAAAATTCGTAAGAAAATTATAAAATGTAAAAAAGTATTAAATTTAATTTGTGCCATTTTTTCTATAATAAAATATTTTAATCGGCATGCATAGCACTTCTACTTATGTGAACCCCATAGGCGGCCATGGTAGTTCCGTGCGATGCTTACTGTGGGCAGTCTGTCGAGGAGAGCTGGTGAGGTAAGACACTGTCATGTATGCACTACATCCTTTTGTTCACTGATGTAAGTTTCCATAGTCAATGTAGTTTACCGGTCAACCCTTGCTTGCATACGTTTTGCCAGACATTTCACCAGCATTATGCTTTCGCTGTACTAATTTATTTCGCCCTTGTGAGCGAGACACACAGAAGCTACAGTATACCTGAGAACCCTGAGTCTCAATAGTGCGGCGAATGGGAAGCACCGCTGGCGCCCATATTACTAGTAAGTATTTGTGTCATCGTTTGTCTCATGTCTCACCCGACGGCGTCACAATCTACTAAACGTTCTTCCAAAGGCACTGTATGTCAACTTTGTTTTGGAATTATCTTCCTCTGAAGTTTATTCTAGATTGCTTGGTAGGTTTCTCTAACAATGTTTAGTGGCTGTTGTAATTCCACATCTAAATGTAAAATCTAGTTCCATAAACCTGTAACCAGTCCGCTAGTTCTTGGAATAAACATAATGTTTCCAAACATAAGAAGTTTTTACAACCATTGTTAATATATCAGGAGTGCCTGTAAATGTTGCAAATTAAATATGGTGATGTGTTTAATATGTAATAATAGATAAATGTTTTATAAAAAATAATACCAACTTTTTAAGAATTCTGCTATTTGCTGGTTATGCATGATGTATTTTTCACAGTGTGAAAACATACCAGTGCTCATGTTATTATTGGTTTAATACCACAATGTAAGATAATATAACATAGTAAAATGAACCAAATTTCCTTACCTATTATATTCTATTTAATTACATATTGAGATTATTTTGACAGTTCTCAATGTTCTTAAGGGTTTCACTGCCATGGAAATAGATTGTATCTACCTGCCAAATGTGAAAGTGTCAATAATTGGAACTAATATGTGTTGAACTTGAGTTTTGTATTTTTTCACTATAAATGACAACATTTAATGAAAAATGATGAAATTGTGCTTCGTCAGAATGGCATCAACCAGAGAGACCAACATGTAAGTTGCCCTTGAATTGACCTTTTACCATCAACTATTACAATAGAAAGTAATAGGCAAACATAGAGTGCTGGAGTTACGTGAGTCACCAGGGTAATGTTCACATTCAGAAGTCTCGATACAACATACGCACGTTATACTTGGTAAGTTTCACAGGACGACAAAAATGTAATAATGAGAACTTTTCCTTCTTTTAGCTATGGGACCCAAAAGAAATGGAAAAGTTTAAACGAGTACTAAAACTGGGAGCTTAAGGTCAGCAAGAAAGTACCAACACGAAAAGATGCAACCAAAAGGAAAAAATATATATACATATACTTTGACCAACTGCCATTTCTTAAACTTCTGGCACAGCAGAAAAAAATTATATTCAGTCTCCAGGATAAAGACCAAGGTGAAAATAGTCCAACAGATGCAGGAGAAAAAAAATAGAGAAAGAAGTTATGGCCCCTATAAAGAGGTTAAAAAAAGTATAAGAAAGTCAAGAGTAATAATGAAGATGAAGTGATTAGACTTCTCCAAGAGAGAATCGTTCAGAAATAGACATCTGAACAAGACGATGATACCTTATTTTGCCTTTCTATGATAAATAACACAGAAAAGATTTCTGAAGACATGACAACTGACCAAAGAGCGAAATACTACAAGTATTAAAGGAATACAAGATGCTTAGCAGGCAAATTTCTGCTCCCCAATCATATAACCAATAAGGCGTACAATAGAATATTTTAGGACACACTGAACAACCTTTACATCATCTGTCTAACAAACATCACTTAACTCACACATGTCGTACCCTCTTTCTCTTCAACTGCACCCTTCCTACACAGGTTCTTATACCCTCCCTCAGCCTCAGCATCTAAATATTGCCCTACATCTCCCTCAAACTCGACACAGTCTCCTCCTGGGTCACAGAGTTGATCACATGCCGAGCATCCAAAGACTGATGATTCCACCTGACGTGAATTCAGGGTCCACGAGTGCTTCTTTGACTATTTGAACAATACAGTTAACTATCACATTTTAAGTATGCCGGTCAACGAGAACAGCTAAGAGTACGCTAGTGTAGGTCCCCGAGAACAAGTGAGTCACTTTTCTCGGGGACCTAGATCGCGTATCTCACAAAAGTCATTTTACTCATTTCCTTCCTTCCAGGAGATAACTCCTGGGGGCAATTAATTAGCGATCTGGCACAGCGTCCTAATGAAGCCAAGACCACCAGGTACAACATCCATTGGTGGGAACAAGTGAGCTGTCCACGCAGCAGTGTTGTGCTCCGTGGTCCCTACGCATGATAAGATAGGCAGGAAATAGCATTGCTCTGCCAATACTCGATTTTCGTCCATACGAGACGAATGTGTTTATAAGAGGTTCTTTATAGTCACCGTAAACTGAAGTTATGCTTAGTGCCATTTAGCATACGTAAAAGGACTACATAGCAGGTGACGTATTCCATAGTGGTGTGTGAGAGATGGAAATGACGTTTCACAGCTCCATAACGGCGGAAGTGACATCTTTTGACTGCGGCACCACAATACCAGCAGAAGCCAAGCAGGCATTTAATTTAATAGCAATTATAGTGTAGATATGAACAGATTGCCAGGGACTGTACAGCACAGCTTTACAGAGTTTTATTTGTTGTGTAAGTGTAGTGACATCTCCTGCATATGCATTTTTGAGTCACTAAACAAACACTCGTTTGTTTGTGAGGATGTCACCAACATGTTTTGTCAATACAGAGTATCACATGTGTAGTAATAGTTTTGAGAGAGCATATGTCGCACCATGTCCTTAAGGCAGCAGTTTATGTATTGAAGTGTTTCTCTAGTGTATACATTACGTGTCCTGTCCCCTAAATACAGTAGCATAAGTGTATGAAAATGGTGTGTAGGAGGCCTACATCCTGCGCTCCCATGGTAGTACAAACTACCACCTTAACTTCCGTGTCGGTAAGTGCACGTGATGACATTGCAACAGCAGCAGTATTGACACAACCACCAGGGATCCACAAGGGCCGTCGGCCAACGACACTTCATTGTTCTCAATTGAGGGCTGTCACCGGGACACTAACCCCTTCGCCCTGTCTGAGAAGTCAGACGGGCGAATGCATCATCTCTGGTAGCCTCAGCACGTCAAAATGTTGCCTCTCTGTGTGGCAAGCATCCACACAGACTGCACTGCATGACATTTCTTCCTGTCCTCATTAATGGCTTGCTCAAGTGGGGCAAGGTAACGGAAAGACAACTACTACATAAAATAGCTGCCAGACATGTGGAGCTATTTTACAGCCAGAAATAACAACAAAAAGTGTAAAGTACCAGCAAGCTGCTCTCTACAAACAGTGAGTACAGTGACGATGAAACTGACCAGGCACAGCAATGTACACATTTTTGCACTAGTGTTGCAGTGTATGTATGTACCCCTTTTTGCATTACAAATGGACATAAATTTGTATCAAATGCAGTGTGTGAATATGTAATGCACGGTGATGCAAGGCAAAATGCACAAGTAATGCAAATGCAACATCAAGTAACCACACATGTTTTGAAACCACATGGCAAGCGTGAAACAACTTTTTCAAACCATCTACAAGTAAACAAGGACACAATTAATGAACTTTATTTCGTTCTACATGATCGTAAAAACACGTAATAAAATGTGCAAGAATTAAAAAAATATAACCAACAGCTGCGAAAATATTTAATTGATGAATTACAACAAATTAGCATGCACCTTACCCATGTCATAAACATCTGGTATGCTAAAGAAAATTTTCCAACCCAATTGCGTAAGATAGTGTTTGTAATTTGTGTAATAATAACCTAACGTGCAAAAATTAGAAGTGCCTTCAGTGTAATATGCATGTATACAAGTTCTACACCAGAAGAAACAGGAGGAAACCACTTGTGCATTTGAGCAGTGTATAAGTCAGCAGCCGCAAGAGTTTCAATTTATATTGAAATACAGATACGTGTAACGCAGTATTACAAACAGTTCATAGATCAGTGTGCTTTAAAGCACGTAATAATTTAGGAGTTAATTTCCACGTCAAAAGTAAAAGCAGATGACAACAGTAATAAGCAAGCTGCATTTAACAGTGGAGGAAGCAACTTTGATTTAAATTAGCATTTTTGGAAGGAACATTATTTATTTAATTGAAAATCAACAATTTCGGCAAACAAGAGCGATTGGTGTAGCAGGGAGATGGCGGAGCGTGACGTGGTCGGAAAGAAGAAAGTATCATACAGCGAGGTGCCGGAGCGACCTTGGCCAGGGACTGGAGTGGCGGAAGACCGCATGGATGTAGGAACACTCTCCTCCCCCCCGCTCTGAAAACACGTGGAGCCCTGCCAGCGCGTGTGTGGGACAGGTGGTCAAGAAGATGCGGTATAACGGTGAACAATGATGACGGACGCAACGCAACATGTGGTCAGGTCAGCGTGTGGCTCACACCAACCAAACTGGTGCACTAGTGGAGGCAAAGTAGCGGTATTATGCCTAAATTGCATAGGACCCCTAGCTAGTAGAGATCCTTTCCAAAATACAGGATGTCCATGTAGAGAACCGGCAGCAGCTAAATATCTTCAGGATAGCATACAAAGGAAAAACTGTAACCGGATCTGTCGGGTATGGAGGACTACCTCTGCTGATGCTCATGTGCCACTGTGCACGGAATGTAGTAGACTGCAGCGGTCTGGGGAAACGTCGGCCCTGTTGAATGTTATACTTGCCAGTGCACACGTCATAGTAATAAAGAAAATGATTCCGAATTAACCTATCAAAATTTTGACCACAGATGGTGTGCAAAACAAATACTGTGTGCAGGTATAGGAAGAGGAGAAATAGAATGCACAAGGTATAGAAAAGACTTCCATGTACGATGCCTCACGGCAAACGAACAGGCAACCGTAGACAGGCAAGGGAGGATTCTATGCGAAGAGTGTATGCAAATTATATTACACACACTACGCAAATGATTGTATTTCATTACTGGCAACAAAATTACACCACAGCAATGTCACCAACAAAAACATGCAAATGAGAGCAAGCCAAAACGGTTGCATGCAAACAATGCAGCAAGTTGACGTACTGGCAGTGCAGTACTCGATTGGATGATGTGAACAACCATAACAAAGCGTTTTAGGTGTAAGCGATGCATAACCGAACAACAATTGCCAATGCTGCAACAGCATGCAAGCATCAGCCAAATCGCAAGAATGCAAGCAAGCCTGTTAGCGCATTAAACTGAAATTGTTCCACAATAAATATTCTGAACACAAGCATGGAATTACCTGCAATACCAACCGCAACAGTATGGAGCACAATGCAACTGGTACACATCATGCATACAACCCCAAACAAATTTCACTCTTTACAGACTTGCTCAGGATTGAATAATGAAGAAACGCAGGCGTTTTTACGCTATTGCACAGGAAGATTGTGGAGATATGTGGTCTGCCAAGAGGAATGGGCGCAGTGTGTCTGTGAGCAACTGCAGGGTGAAGCCCGTAATTGATGGCACTCCATCAAACACTACAACATGCCATGGGAGAAGTTTTTAAGCGCATTCAAATGAAGATTTTCAAACACATTTTTGTCTCTACAAGCGCAGAGCAGAGCAGTATTGGACACCTAAGGTCCATATGAAAGCTTAACGGCATTTGCAACACAAAAGATAAACCTAATCTGCAATTATCACCCACAAATGAGTGATACGGAAATTTTAGAGGTAATGGCCTCGACGGTCCGACTTGAATGTAAACTTGCAATGGCACCCCTGATACATAGCAGTGTGGAAGCATTTATTCGATCCACCACACTCCTAGTCCAGATTGATAGAGAATTGCAAGTAAAACAAAAGGAAAGAGAGGGGACAACATTCCAACGAGGGCCCAGCAATATGCAAGGAGACACGAGCACACAGCCACCAGCTGGCTACGCATATAGAAGGGAGAGAATGCAACCATGCAGGGATAATGGATGCAGTCAAGGGAATGGAAATACACAAGCACACCCAAGTACAACAAAGGAGAATCCTCCAAGGGGAAGCCCTACCCAAACCACGCTCGACCCCTACATGTAGATTTGTCCCAGGAGAACAGCAGCGACACTGGCATAATGAGTGTCTGATGTTAAGGGCAAAAAGAGAAGAAAGGATAAAAGCAGGAAGTGAAAAACGGGAAACTAACTTGCGGGGTAGGTAAACCTGACGTTAGCCAACCCTAGATTAAACGCAGAAGACCATCATCAAAGAGAACTGATGAGAGGAGAGAGAAAAGTAACACTGCCTCATCAGTAAGCTGAGCAAATTTCACAAACACCACTACAAATTATTTTACAACAATTAGTCAATAGTGAACATCGCATGATACGCATACTAGACCTTCTCAACAACATAAACTGTCTAGCATTAGTTGATACGCCCTCATCCCAAAACTTTGTGAGGAAAGCATTTGTAGACAATGTAGATATTCAACCAACAGCATTAGCAATACAGCTCGCTACACACCAGCAAACAGGGCAGACGATGGGGGAAGCCACAGTAACCGTCCACATATGGGACATAACAACAACTACTACAGCCCTGGTGTGTACCGACCTGAGAGAAGACGCTATTCTCAGCATCCCCTGGCTCACCGAACAGCATACGGTAGTGGACCCTGCGGCCAGCAGAATACACTTCGGCAAGCAGAGGAGAACCATCTACGAATCAAAAGCTCACAATCACAGCAACGCACCAGAAGTACAACTGGACGAACTTGATCACGAGATACCAGCTATCGTAAAGTAGTACAGAAAATTCTCCACGCACGACGGGATGTTTTTGCAGATGCAGATCTATTACAGAGGACAATAGCAGAGCATGAAATATCACTTCAACATGATAAAACTTTGTTTGCAGGGCCACACATTTACCAAACGCACCAATGCACAATTATTAAAGAGCAGATCAGGGAAATGTTGGTGTATGGGGTTATAGAGCCCACTAACAGTGGTTACAACAGAGGCATAATGCTATCTCCTAAAAAGGATGGCACATGGTGCTTTTGTGTTGATTTTCGATCCCTGAATCTAATTACGCAGAGTACAACACCCCTATCCATCAGTGTTAAGGATGCCTTACACACTTTGGGGAGAGCAAAGGTGATGACCACCCTGGACTTGCGCATTGGGTACCGGCATGTGTCCATAAAGCCAGCGGATCGTCACAAAACCACATTTACTGCCGCCCCCAACGGGTGAAGAATTTAGTTCTATGCCATGCCTTTTGGGCTGAAGTGTGCACCAGCAACTGTCCAGGCCATGATGGTCAGGGTGCTCAAAGAGTAGGCGGGCGACTTTTCACTCGCATACCTGGATGACGTGATCATCTGGTCTGAGAACAGCATGTCCGACACCTGTCACTGGTACTGGAGCGCTAGGCGATAAACAAGTTAACTTGTGCCAATCCGAAGTGCCATATTGGTAAGCAGGGCATCCAGTTCCTAGGACACCTGGTTGACAAAGAGGGTAGTACACCAACACCCGATAAATTAGCGCTAATAGACCACCATGAACCTCCGCGCACCCGCAAGCAATTGAACAAGTTCTTTGGATTGGTGAATTGGTTGCGCGACAACATACCAGGGTTTGCAACCCTCACAGCACCCCTCACGGACATACTGTCTCCAAACTGTAAGTTCGTGTAAACAGTGGAGTATGAGGCGAGTTTCAGGGAACTCAAACAGCAATTCCGGCACTGGACCAAACTGGCACGCTATGACCATAGCAAGTACCTGTATTTTGCTGAAGGAGCAAGCAAAAAAGGGTTAGGCGTGGTGTTATTGCAGATGGGAGACGAGGAAAAGCAGATAATTGAATTTGGGAGTGCCAAGTTTGGGTCAATCGAAGCACGCTATGATGTAAATGAGCGTGAGAGCTTAGACCTAGTATGGGCGGTGAAGCGATATCGCGCCTACTGTGAGTACCAAATATTTTTGTTAAGAACAGACAATAGGTGCCTACTTTGACTGCATTCGATAAAAGAAGCTCCGAGCAAGCTAGCACATTGGGCTATTTTGCTCCAAGCATATGACTTTGAGGTACAGCATGTACCAGGAGCAGAAAACCAGCTAGTGGATATATTGTCACGAATACCTGTAACCCCCCCGTTTTAAGTGAAGTAGGGATGAATGGGAGAAACCGGGTCGAGTGCAATGTCATTGCGGCAGAGCTACAGTTTTGATGAGGTAAGGGATTTGGTGATCAACAGCCAACAGGAATGCAATTTCATGTTAAGGAAAAGGGAGGAAATTGCATAAGGTGACAATGAACGGTGGCACATAGAGAGTCAACTACGGCAGCCAGATGCTCCATGGCAGCTCTACGTACTAAAACAAGCCCGCAAACAAGCACTACAATACGCATACAGTAGTCAATTCGCCGGACACCCTGGAGCAGCACAGACTGCGAGGAACCTGTTCCAGTTCTACTGTGGCCGGGAGCGACACATGACATTAGGCGGCATGTGAGGGAGTTCATAGCATGCAACCAGTTTAAGAGCAGGCGACATTATGCAACAACAGCCCAGAGTTCCCAAGGAATTGTTTAAGACGATCTCCTTGGACTTGATGGGCTCATATCTGAAAACGCCCACAGGTAAACGCTTTATCCTGGAAGTAAGTGATTCCTTTCTTTTTCGAGATGGACGGAAGCAAACCCGGTTTCCAGTTTGCGTGCATGCACAATTGTGTGAACACTGGAAACCGAGTTTTATCCTCATTGGGGATACCAGAGGAATATCCTCACAGATAATGGGTCCCAGTTTACTGGTCGTCTATGGAGGGACTTATGCACGCAATGGTGAGTGGTGCACCTGACAACCGCCATCTACCATCCGAGGGCAAACCCGACCGAGAGGCGCAACCAAGACCTCAAAACTCAGTTGCATCTCCGGGTAGGGGATAACCATACAGCATGGGCAAAACATCTATCGGCCGTCTTATTTCAAATATGGTGCTGGATTAACTTAGCAACAGCGCAGACACCAGCAGCCATATTGCAGGGGCGAGAGTTGACAGCCCCTAGAGAGTTTGCAAGCAGGCATAAGGAGAGAGCAGGAATGCTTGAAGATGGAGCCGAAAGGCAGCAGAGAAGACAGGCAGAGCTGGAAGGAGCTCGTACGGTACAGGAGCAATATGTAGCACAATGGGTACCAGCAACCACACATGCACCTCGCCGACTAACTGTAAAGCAACTCATGTAAGTGAAGGAGCACTGGTTATCAAATAGCGCAAAGAAGTTCTGCGCTGGGTTCGCACCCAAGTGGAGAGGCCAAAATGAGGTTGTTAAACCCTTGGGGTTCACAACGTACCTCATACAAATGAGCAATCAGGGAAGAGCAGCGGTGCATCAGGATGACCTCCGTCTAGCAGTCACAGCTCTCACTACCATGGTGCCAGAGGCAATGGTAAGCACACCAGGGGCAGGCAAAAACAACAGCAGATGGGATCCACAGAAAGAGAAGACAGTGGGGAGTGGCAGAAGAACACACCGGCTGTTGTTTCCGTCCATGACGCCTGGCCATAAAATGCCCGTCAGGGACCTGGAGGAAAGTTTACCATCCGGAGGGGTATCACAACTGTCAAGTCAGCATGAGGGTGCAATAGGCAATTGTGCAGAGGAAGCAAGCACTGTCTGCGGCATTACGACGTCAAATGTCGTGATGCCAGGCCCCGGAGTGGTTGCAGAAGGCAAGTTGGCAGGAACACCAAAGGTAGTGATATCCCCATTGAAATGCCCTGACGTCAGTTCAGCCGCAACATTTCCGGAAGCACAAGAGGCAGCGGAAGAAGAAGCATTGAGAGGGATGATGGTCAAAGCGACATGGGGAGTTGAACCGGCTTGAACGAGCAATCGTCTGGGCCACCACCTCCTCCCCCCTCGACGGCAACCGGTATCCAGCATCAGCAGAGCATCAGAGGCTGCAGGGACAGCAGCAACAGCAGCAATGGGGATGAGTCCTCAGCAGGGAGGGACTCGATACCCTCGCCAACACAAGGATGCTGCAACTCAGCGGGAGAGTGCGACGAGCAACAAAGACGACGTACAGTGATGTGGGCCTTATCGTCTGAGACCCTCACCACCTGCTGAAGGCACAGATGAAGGATTGTGCCTGACTGCGGGGTCAAATGTTCAACGGAAAGAGGTGCTTAACATGAACGAAGGATTCACGTGCGCATCTATGACTATTTGCACCACGCAGTAAACTATAGCATTTCGAGCATGCTGGGTTGACAAAAGCAGCTAAGAGTACGCTAGTGTACGTAATCGAGAACAAGTGAGTCACTTTTCTCGGGGACCTAGATCGCGTATCTCACAAAAGTCATTTTACTAATTATCTTCTAGTAGGTAACTCCTGGAGGCAATTAATTAGCGATCTGGCACAGCGTCCCCCTGAAGCCACGACCATCAGGTACAACATCCATTGGTGGGAACAAGTGAGCTGTCCGCACAGCAGTGTTATGCGTTCCCCCACTGTATGCTACGTAGTCTGACATGCTGGCCAAAGTGTTGTGCTCCGTGGTCCCTATGCACTATAAGATAGGCAGGAAATAGCATTGCCCTACCTTTACTCGATTTTTGTCCATACGAGACGAATGTGTTTACGAGTATTATTTATAGTCATGCGTAAAAGGACTTTGTAGGCGGTGACATAATCCATAGTGGCATGTGTGAGAAGGAAGTGACATCTTTTGACTGCGGCACCACAATATCAGCAGAAGACAAGCAGGCATTTAATTTAATAGCAATTATAGTGTAGATATGAACAGATTGCCAGGGACTGTACAGCACAGCTTTACAGAGTTTTATTTGTTGTGTAAGTGTAGTGACATCCCCCGCATATGCATTTTTGAGTCACTAAACAAACACTCGTTTGTTCGTGGGGATGTCACCAACATGTTTTGTCAATATAGAGTATCACATGTGTAATATTAGTTTTAAGAGAGCATATGCCTCATCATCACTCAGAAAGCAATTTGACCTCGGTGCGGGCACTTGGCGTTGCCACCACAGCCATATTGGCATCTTTGGCTTGGCACTCAGACACGACAGTAGTGCGGGAGGCTTGCTCCCGTGACCAACCTCGGTACGCAGTATTTAGGCCATAATCACTTCAATACAGCAATAGTAAGTAGTTTAACCGGAACATTTCTTTTAATAGTACCAAGGGTTGGACCTGCTACCTTTCCCGCGAGTGGGAACGTTACTCTCTCAAATAATTCAACAAGTCCCTCACTTACCTTCACAGCATCGGGCTATCGGCAGGCCATGGACTGCAGAGACTGCATCACTTACACCATTTCATATGTGAGTGTAAGTAGTTAGTTTATAAAGCAATAGAACGTATATGATGGATTCCTGCATTTTATTCAGCTTACCAAATGGTAACTTTGGGCACAGCACTTAAGGCTGCAGTTTATGTAATTAAGTGCTTTTCCAGTGTATGCATTACGGGTCCTGTCCCCTAGGACAGAGTAGCATCAGTGTAAGTAAACGGCGTGTAGGAGGCCTACAACCTACACTCACGTGGTAGTAGAAAATAACACCTTAACTTGAGTGTCGGTAAGTGCACGTGATGACACTACAACAGCACCAGCATCAATGCAGACACCAGGGATCCACAAGGGACGTCGGTAAATGACCCTACATTGCTCTCAAAAGAGGGCTGGTGCCGGCATACTAACCACTTGCCCCGTCTGTGAAGTCAGACGGCTGAAAGCATATTCCCTGGGAGCCTGAGTACGTCACATCAATATGATTTTGTTTTTATTTTTATTTGAAATGTATAAGTTAATATTAATTTTCAAATTTATTTGTAATATATTACAACCGGTAATTCTTTTTAATATTAGTTTATGTATTTATATTTTTAATAGTGTATCACATACATTCGCCTTTCTTAATAACTTAGTATAAAGTATTCAATAAATGTTAACAAACAGTTACCTCAATATTACTTTAGGTAGTTGTTATAATACTTTTGCCTTCATCACCACAGTGTCACTTCTCAAAAATGTAGGTCCGACTTCCTCCACTAGTTCAAGGAAAAAATTTAGACATCATATTTACTGAAACAAAATTATCCGGAAACTTGCATAAATGGTGGTCCAAAATGCGAAACTGCCCATATTGTGCACGCACTACTACAATTAGTTGCAACCAGAACTTCCAAAATAGCCTTCTCCTCCTATGTATTTGGAGTAGAACATATGACAATGCACTTCCACTAAAAAAATTATGACTGAGAATGATTTTTACTAAACGTAGAATACCAAACCTCTGTCGCCGAAGTGAACCACTAGTGAAGTCTAAATCAGCCACAAAAGTAGTCAGGTTTGGCGACAACTTTCGCAAGATTCAACAACTTTTTTTCGCCCAACCTGATGACTAAATGTTGCCTGTGTATAAGGCAATTTAGTGATTCACAATTGGGCACCAGGGCATCTCTTAAGGCAGAGTTTAGAGCAGGCTGGGGATTTTAAATAATTTTGAGTTTTAAAAAGAGTGTGGCGGCATTTATATGTTCTCTATATTTCTGAAATAGTTTGACGAGCTGTGTTCCAATTTTCAATGCTCATTAATCCTATCTGTTCCCATTCCCTCACATATTTCCATCAACAATACTTTAACAGCACAATTTTAAGATCATAGATTGTAATTCATATCACTTTCATATCCGAAACAGTTTGAGATATGGCGACAGGACTCAGTACGCATTCTCAGGAGCCTGAAAGTTTTAAAGTGTTGGGCACTTTCAAATAATTTATATTTTTTTCAACTTAAAGGGAAGGGGGAAGCATTATATAAAATTTGCTCCCTGCTAGCCAAAAATGTTTTCCTGTGTTCTTCCCCATCTATTCTTGAGTATTGTGTACAATTTTCTATATTTACTCTCATTTTTCCTACTTCTTTGCCTTCTCTAAGAACAGTTACATTTTTGTGTTCCTCAGATACCTTCTGATAGTAGTGCTTTGAAAAATGGCTATTTTTGATGTGTATTCCCATCATTTATTAACAACTTTCATGTGATGCACAATTGTTTTAAACCCATCCTCCTCCCTCTTTCTAAAGGCCGTTCAACCAACACCACTCACCAAAACTCTAGGAGGATACAGAATTAACATGATTAAGATAGGAAGGGGAGAAGAGACATATTTTGTTGCTTCCAACTTTTGAGTGTGCCTCGTTTCTACGCCATTTGACAGAGGCACCTGAAATCTGACACTGTGGCATATTTCAATGAAGAGTTTCACACAGCTAACTGATTTTTTAAATCAAATGTTCAACTTTTTTTGCTTTACTTGTTTCCGAAACAGTTTGACATTAGGTGTTACAATTCGGTATGCTCCTTGACCCCATTATCTCTCATCACCTCATAGAGTACATGTGCATGGTGAACGCAGTCATGGGCTCAAGCGCCGGTGGCTGTTAGTCGGCATCAAACGACCCCTCCCTCGAAGGCCAAGACGGTGCAAACAAAGCAAAATTGCTTTGGCAGGTTCTGCCTGGCTGGTTATTGATCGAGGACAAAAGAAAACATGGTCTCGGAGGTCGCATGTTCCTTCGGCGTTGGCAGGGGGTGGGAGTGTTGGCAGGAACAACATTGTGGGTACATGGTGATGACTTGGCCAGCCTCTTGCGAGTACTGTGTTGTGATTTGTTGACACTTGATGTCACACTCACTGGCCTACTTGTTTCCCCAAACCCTTTAAAACTGTCTTGCCCTACTAGGTTCTCCCCTGCGGTAACTGGAAAGCCTCTAAAAGACGTCTCACCTTCACAAGTGTATCAAGGTTTACATTTACACTTTGGTTACAACCAAATTCAGCTGTGCCCTGGGGAAACCCCTTAAAACTCAACTCACTGACAGTGGTTATGTTGACATTTACGTGTGCACTTATGGTACCACCCTCGTGTACACTTGGGAATCTCTTAAATTCACTCTGCTTCATTGTGTTGTTACAGGCATTAACAGAAAAACCCAGAAATGGTGTTGCAGTACTACTTGTACTCACTACTAGGTGTTTAGTGTTCTGTCTGTACAAAACCCTTAAACGATAGTTCATTACTTTGGCTGGGTGTTTCCATGTTAGCGTGGTTTTTCTCTTCAGTGTCCGTATTGACATTTCCCTGTGTACTCCCTGGTGATATTCTCTGAACTCGCTGCGGTGCTGGGCGTAACATCATCTCCTTGCCTCTCTTCCCTACAGGTTGTCGGACTATCCACAGGTGGTCTCGGTGCCGTTTCGTGACACGTCTGGTTGCCAGTCTCACTGGCCCTGTCCATCTAGGTGCCAGTCCAGCACAGTACTTCTTCGTCCTGGCCGATAACGAGTTCTCTCTTACGTACACGTACATTCCGGGTACAAGTACGGGTGGTGGCCTCATGCTATCCGGTACCAGCAGATTACAATAACTGAGCTGGTTAGCCCTGGTATCTTCATGTATTGGCGCCTGGTGTTCAACAATTTGTTCAGGTGGTCTGGGCGGGTTTTCGCGAGGTGCTTTCACGGGGTGCTCCGGGGTACGGAGTTTGCGACCTTATACCATCTCGGCGGATGTTTTCCCGGTTGCCGCATTCACTCTATTCGGTAGGCAAAACATTACCTCCAGGATCAATTCACGGTTGGGTTAGCCATGGGAAGGCAGGCTGGGGTAGTACAGTGTTCTGTTCCCTACCTGGTATGGTACTCCCTTCAATTTTCGCTCTACAAACTGTGTTCCATTGTCTGTCAACAAATACTCGGACTGTCTCCACCTCAGGAAAAACTCGATCTGCATTACTTGTGCAACTGGGTGTGCAGGAACATTGCTGACGAGAAATGCCTCGGTCCAAGGGGTGAACAAATCCATGGCAACAACAAGAAATCATTTCCCAGTTTTCGTACGTGAGTACAGGCTCATGATGTCGATAGCTACTGTTTTGAATGGCTCAGTTGGCAGACTTGGCTGCTGTGGAGCGTGCCGTCTGCTCTCCGCAGCTTACGGGTGTTACACCTGATGCAGCTCTGTAAATATTTCCTGACGTCTCCCTGAATCCCTGGCAGGTGAAAATATTTCTGCACGTTCCTTCATGTTTGCTCGGATCACGAGTGTCCATGCTCCACACTATCATGGGCATACTTTAACACAAGTTCCCGTTTCTCTTTCGGTACATATGTCCGCCATCGCGCACAATTACCAGGTGGTTTGGTTTGTATTTCTCTGTCCACTACCCTCCAGTGTTCTGTGTACCACGTGGTGCAGTGTTGTCGGCATTACGCAGCATCTGGAGAATTTTCTTGTGCAGTGTGTACCTCTTTTAACACATCACGTACATTCAAGAACACAAGTTTGCCGAGTGGTTTGGCAACAATGTTTTGTACACCGAGCGTTTGTGTTTCTGCAGTTGGTATTGCTTGGCAAGGTGGTAGAGCCTCTTCCCACTCCGCATCGTCAGTTACCATTAGATTCGGGGAAGGATTCCTGGACAAGGCGTCAGCAAGCTTGTTGGTTTTCCTCGCCACATTTTCTACCTTGAAATTGTATTCTTGCAGTAGCAGTGCCCATCGGGCAAGTTTACTTTTCCCGTTATGCATTCCCTCTAACCATAAAAGGCATCGGTTGTCAGTTTTAAGTGTAAACTGCCTTCCTAGCAAGTATGGCCGGTACTTCCACAATGCATGTAAAATGACCAAACATTCTTGTTCATTAACATGATATTTACGTTCTGCATCCCTGAACTTTGCACTGTGGTAACTGATGATATGTTTTTCCCCGTGTGTTCACTCCTGATACAACACAGCCCCAATGCCTTCTTGACTGGCATCTGTTTGTACAACTATGGGTAACTCTGCGTTAGATCTAGACAGCGGATTACAGTACTGAAATTCCATTTCAATGTCTTGAAATGTTTGATCGGCTTGCAGTGTCCAGAAAAATTTACGTTTCTCACACAACAAAGCAGTTAAATGTGCAGTGATAATGGAAAAGTTAGGGACAAATTCCCTTAACCAATTAATTAAGCCAAAGAACTTCCTGACTTGTTTACGTGATCTGGGTGTGGGTTTTTTATGAATGTCCTGTATATGTTGCTGTTCTGGTTCGTGTCCGTTTGCTGTTACATAATGTCGTAGAAACTCCATTCTACTCATACCCAACTTACACTTTTCCACTTTGCATGTAAGTATGTTACGTTCGAGACGTTCAAACACAAGGCTCAAATGGTTCAAGTGCTTTTCCCAGCTGTAAGACCAAACAAGTACATCATCCAAATACACAATCACAAAGTCTCCAATAAATCTATCTAATACATTAACCATTAAGTTTTGAAACGTTGCAGGGATACACTTTAAATCAAATAGCATGACTACAAATTGAAGTCTAGGTCCATCTGGGGGTAATAAAGGCTGTTTTCTTTCTGTCCTGCGGGCGGATAGGCACTTGCCAATATCTGGACATCAAGTGATGTGAAAACGGCAGCTGGTCCTACTGTTGACAAAGTGTTTTTCATGTTTATGAATTGTGGTGGTATGTTTACGGTGATTTTGTTAAGGGGCGGAAGTCAACACAGAATCACCATTCGCCATCTTTCTTTGGGGCAAGGATAATGCCTGAATTATAGAGACTTTGTGTAGATTCAATAATATTATCACTGAGCATCTCACATACCTGCTGGTTGATGATACGGCGAAAGAAAATACCTGGGTATCGTGTCTTACAGTACACCGTGTCCTCGTGCGTGGTGACGATCGTGTGTTCCGTGACGTCAGTGTGCTGCAGCTTCCCCTCAGTATGGAACACACTGGCATGCTGGTCCAGCAGATGGTGCAGACGTTGCTGATGTGTGGCGGGCACCTTGTGCTCAAAGTCAGCAAACAGAACAGTAGTTGTTGTAGGTGGTGGTGTTGCTTCCACGGCTTAAACTGTCCATCGGCCACGTGTCCCCATGTGCAGACGATTCAGGTGTGGTTCTATCACGGCTTGGTTGTGAACAAGCCTTGGCAGTCCCAGAATCACTTCGTCGCACAAGTCCGGCAGAATGTAGACATCACACTTGGTGCACAGCTCTCTAATTCCTACCGTTACGTGCATAACACTTTTCGCTTCTCCCTGGTGGTGTGTGGTAGCGGATTGCAGACGTTTCGGTGGCACCCTAGTCGTTATTGCTTGTACTAAACCATCACACACAAAGTTGTGACTAGCGGCAGTGTCAATAATAGCTGTGACATTTTTCCCATCAAGTTCTATACATACTCACGGTGCTTTTGCTGTATTGTCAGTCACGTGCAACACTCTTACACGCGTAGCGGACAGGTTTTCCTGCTGCGGTGGCAACTGCGTGACATCAATAACCAGCACAGGGGGTACAGATGGCAGGGGTTCACTTTGTCGGTCCGGCACTTGTTCTATGCGTTGCGCCTGCTTATCTTGTTTGTAGGCATGCACCTCACGTGTAAATAGTTCCACGCTCTCCCGCTCTCAGACAAAAGATTATTCTTGTTGAGAAAATTATTCTCTTTATGATTGCAGTGATTACAGGCGTGTAACATGTTTGATGGTGGTAAAATCTAGCATTACTGTGACAGCGTGGTCAAGTAAAAAAAGCATCAAATTATGTGAAAAATACATTGAAAATTGACATAGAACCCTGAAATAAATTATTGCACATATGATGTTACATAAATAAGCTTTCAAAACGCAACAATGGCGTATACAAATACTTGGCATCTGTGGGCCACGTGGTTGTACGTGATGTTTCTGCAAAATATTCAAACAGGAAAAATTGCCGTCAAATACATACATAAAAACAAAGCCCTTGAAATTGCGTGTAGCAATAAACATAAGCGGATGGTGCCAGATTCAAGTTGCGCAGGTCGCGTGATCTCTCCGACATATTTCTCCTCGATTAAGTTAAATAATGCCACAAGGGCCCAAGAAATTAATATAGCGGAAGCATAATGCTGGGGAAAATGTCTGGCAAAAATGTACACAAGCAAATGTTAACCGGTAAACTAAATTAACTATGGAAACCTAAATCAGTGAACAAAAGTTGTAGTGTGTACATGACAGTGTCTTACCTCGCCAACTCTCCTCGATAGACTGTCCAGATACAAGCTTCACATGGAACTACCATGGCCGCCTACGGGGTTCACATAAGCGGAAGTGCTATGCACGCAGAGTAAAATATTTAATTGCTGAAAATAAAATGGCAGAAATAAAATAAAATATTATTTTAAATTTCTATAATTTTCTTATGAATTTCAATATTATTTTAGTGTCTCTTTATGACAGCGTCCATGGCGGAATATTAAGTGTTCTTAATCTCAGAATCTCGGAATCTCTGAATTTTATAACCAAATAATTTAAAATTAGTACAAACACTTTAAAACATTTTAATACATATTAAACACTGTAAATTCAATAGAACACATTTTACACTGAAAATAACATTTATACGAAAGTTCAGAATTATTGCACACGTGCGTGGTGAGCGGCATCATGGGCTCTAGTGTAGCTGGCTGTGAAAGTCAACATCACCGTAACTGACTACTGCAGGAGTCATGTTGTGGGAGTGGCACACACACCACCGGGTGAGAGCACCTAGAATTCCTTGCCATATTTGCTAATAGTTTCTACGTGAGCTACGTGGCAAGTGCTGGTGTGGACTTGGTGTACCTGGGTGCTAGCACCTCGTCTCACTACTGCCACTGCACAGTGCCAGCTTGAGAGCTGGCTATATACTAGCGTGCGGGCTGCTGGTCTGCCTTCTCGATGGCTCGTCATGCCTACCACTACCATTCCCCTTGCGCATCTCCAGGACAAGGGCCTATGCGGGCCAGCTTGTGATGTCATCAGGGCTGTTCCATGTTACTTGAACATCAGAAATCCTTCTAGAAGGGACCGCAAATTGAATAAGGCTCATGTTCTCCCCTTCTAGGGAGAGACAGGGCCAGGGACTGAAATAGATTGGAACTCTATTCCTTAACTGAAAAAGTGGTGAGAACTGCTAGTTAAATCATCTTCATAAGATAAGGTACTTGTAATTTCCCATTGTAAAAGAGTCTTCTTTTATTTGTACCTGAGGGAATATCATTTGGAAATGTATTTTGTAACCAGCTGGGATAAAATTTTGTGTTCCTTGTTGGGGTTCTGTTTTGGGAAAATTTTCAGCAATATATATTTTTTGTAACGAGAAATCCCTCACTTTTATTTCTGTGCACATCTGAAATGAGATCAAACTACTTTTTTTTTTTTTTTTTTTTTTTTAGCCACAGTACGGGGAGTCTCTGTTTATTTAGTCTAATTTGTTGGGAAAAATTAACCACCCGAGGAAGTAGAAACGGAGCTGCCATTTGCAATTGTCAGCTAGAAACCCACATAAGTCAACAGATTATAGAATTAAAGGGAATATGGTTACCAATAATTAAAATCGAAGTTTGGTTGTCCAAAATGAATAATTATACTTAAAATAAGATTTGTATTTCCACTCAACAGTATCTACACCCTATAGGCTCCCTCTTGGCCCAATCAGAAAGCACTCTTCTACGCACGACCAATCAGAGCCTGTCTGCCTTCCTATTGGTGCGCTTGGAAGAGTGCCATACATACACACTCCCTGATTTAACATTGTAATGTAGAATTATTTGGTTACTCACTTTTAACCGCTGCTTCATGAGCAGCCCCACTATCGTGTACTCTACCACTGAGCTACTATGGCCCAACTATCTGGTTCTCTACCCACTGAGCTACTGCTGACCCACTATCGTGTACTCTACCACTGAGCTACTACGGCCCAACTATCTGGTTCTCTACTCACTGAGCTACTGCTGACCCACTGTTGGGTTCTGTACCCACTGATCTACTGCTGACCCACTATAGGGTTCTCTACCCACTGAGCTACTACGGCCCAACTATCTGGTTCTCTACCCACTGATCTACTGCTGACCCACTGTTCGGTTCTCTACCCACTTATCTACTGCTGACCCACTATAGGGTTCTCTACCCACTGAGCTACTACGGCCCAACTATCTGATTCTCTACCCACTGATCTACTGCTGACCCACTATAGGGTTCTCTACCCACTGAGCTACTACAGCCCAACTATCTGGTTCTCTACCCACTGATCTACTGCTGACCCACTATAGGTTCTCTACCCACTGAGCTACTACAGCCCAACTATCTGGTTCTCTACCCACTGATCTACTGCTGACCCACTATAGGGTTCTCTACCCACTGAGCTACTACGGCCCAACCATCTGGTTCTCTACCCACTTATCTACTGCTGACCCACTGTTGGGTTCTCTAACCACTGATCTACTGCTGACCCACTATAGGGTTCTCTACCCACTGAGCTACTACGGCCCAATTATCTGATTCTCTACCCACTGATCTACTGCTGACCCACTGTTGGGTTCTCTACCCACTGATCTACTGCTGACCCACTATAGGATTCTCTACCCACTGATCTACTGCTGACCCACTGTTGGGTTCTCTACCCACTGATCTACTGCTGACCCACTATAGGGTTCTCTACCCACTGAGCTACTACGGCCCAACTATCTGGTTCTCTACCCACTGATCTACTGCTGACCCACTGTTGGGTTCTCTACCCACTGAGCTACTGCTGACCCACTATAGGGTTCTCTACCCACTGAGCTACTGCTGACCCACTATAGGATTCTCTACCCACTGAGCTACTGCTGACCCACTATAGGGTTCTCTACCCACTGAGCTACTGCTGACCCACTATCAGGTTCTCTACCCACTGATCTACTGCTGACCCACTATAGGATTCTCTACCCACTGAGCTACTGCTGACCCACTATCAGGTTCTCTACCCACTGAGCTACTGCTGACCAACTGTTGGGTTCTCTACCCACTGAGTTACTACGGCCCAACTATCTGGTTCTCTACTCACTGTGCTACTGCTGACCCACTGTTGGGTTCTCTACCCACTGATCTATTACGGCCCCACTATAGGGTTCTCTACCCACCGAGTTACTGCGGCCCCCACTATCAGGTTCTCTACCCACTGAGCTACTGCTGACCCACTATTGGGTTCTCTACCCACTGAGCTACTGCTGACCCACTGTTGGGTTCTCTACTCACTGATCTATTGCGGCCCCACTATAGGATTCTCTACCCACCGAGTTACTGCGGCCCCCACTATCAGGTTCTCTAGCCACTGCGCTACTGCGGCCCCACTATTGGGTTCTCTACCCACTGAGCTACTGCTACTCTTGGGAAGGAATGTAAGACAGCCCACAGACAAAAAGGAAAGGAGAAATTTTTAACAATGCTTTTTTTATGTAGTAATCCTAAGAAAAGTTCAATCCAGTAACTATGTACATTCCTGATCATCATTTTTTGGAACCGTTTGAGATATTTTCCTGGGATAAAAGTAGTCTATGTCACTCTCTGGATCTCCAACTACATCTGTGCAAAAAATCACATCAATCCGTTGCTCCATTTTGATATGAAAGAAAAACAAACAAACACACTTTCGTATTTATATAGTAGTAAGGATAATCGGACAAGGAATACTTTTTCCTGTTTTATTTTCCTATTTTTGTGTACGATATATGTTTTTATTGTTCAACTATGTTCACTGGTACTGTTCAACTATGTTCACTGATATTGTTCAACTATGTTCACTGATATTGTTCAATTATGTTCACTGATACTGTTTTAGCATTGCTTTGTTCCCTTGCTTGGTGTTTTCTTTTTCGGAATCGTGTTGCCTTTCTTTTGGCTTACCTTTGTTGTCCGACTGTTTTATAATAATAAGTTGTTTGTCCGTCTTTCTGTCATTTTAATTATATAAATATATGTATTCTACTGGCAAGGAAACAGCTTCTCCTCTTTAACTGTCTGTGGCGTTGTAAAAATTTTGTCTTGCTGAATTATGTGTGTGCGCAATCTCATGGTCGGCAATAGACACAGTCCAAACATACCATCTGATGTGTGCCACGTGTCCTCTCCTAGGACATTCCCCACGTCGCCAGCTACACCACTAATTATTCACCTCCATGCCACGTGAGAGCAGCTTTGTGCCGTTAAGCCAGCAGTTTGCGTGTGCGTGCGGTGTGTGTGTGTGCATGTATGTGTATTGTGTAGTGTAGTGTAGTGTAGTGTTGCCCTTGTATATTACATGTGTTAATTGTGTCAGTGCGCCATACCAGGTGCACGAGTTGTGTTTAATGTTGTTTTTGAATGGTCATTTTATTTACATAAGTTCTTCAGTACGTTCGAGTGTTATTCTGTAATATTATTTTATAAGATAACTAGCTTACCCGTGCGACTTCGTTCACATGATATTTTTGTAAAGTTATTAAGTAAAGTTATCCAGGTTTAATGGAGTTATTAATTACACCCTGCCATCACTTCGCATCTGTTTTATGTTAGCATGATATGAAGGACATTGAAATGATCTAGCCACTTTTTTTTATTGGGTTCTCTATCCACTGAGCTATTACGGCCCCACTATGGGTTCTCTAGCCACTGAGCTACTGCGGCCCCACTTGACACTTGATATATATCTATCCATTGAGTCACTGCAGTCCCTCTTGGAATAACTCTTAGCCATTGGGTCACTACTGCTTTTTGGAAGGAAAGATTTTCAGCCCATAGACAAAAATAAAGAAGAAATGACAAGTTTTTTTTTTTCAATGCTCTTTTCATGCAGTAATCAATCCTAAGAAAACTATTTCCAATACCAATTTACATCCCTTATCATCATCTTTTCTGAAACCATTTGAGATATCTCTATGAAACAAAGACTAAGTTGGCCCTGGGGTTATTATCTATAGACTGTGTAAATTAAGTGGTTTTTGAGTTAAATCCGTTCGGATAGACAGACAAACACGAAAAAAATTAATATTAAATATGGTTTAGTTATCAATTATACTATATGAAAACATAATTAAAGGTGACAAATTAGCAAATCACAGACAGACACTTCTATTTTATTTAGTAGTATAGATTATGAGTGTTGAGTTTATATTTACTACGAAGGGTTTCATTTCTTGTGTTTGTCATGCACAATATGAACCATTATATTTTACGTCACACTACCATGATTCTTGTAGCGCAATATTTCCCATAATATTTTCATACAGTGTTCATGTTATATATACGTGCGCATGCAATGTATATAAAGTAATTTGCATTTTTATTATTTAGTCAGTGTCAGGGTAAGTATTCAACAGCATTTTCCAGTATTGAATATATAAGAGGCAGTGTGTGCTCATGAACATCAAAACATAAACATAGCGTACCGCCCACGGGGCGAACTAACGCCACTTTCATAATATTTAACATGTAAGTTGTTTTTATTGAGTGCAGTGTATTTGTATTATAAACTTCATTGAATTTACAATGTGCCAATGTAAGAAGCATCAGAATCAGTGCACAGTGCAGTGCGTGCCAGTAGAAATAGCCTCCAGTTTGAGGTTAAGTATAAGTAAACACTAAAGTATGCTACTTGTTATGCTTTTATGTATTACATTTTATTACTGTATTTTAATAAAGAGTGTAAGTGATATTTTGTTCCATCCTCACATTAAGGTCATGATCACATATTTCATTTCATTTTGTAACATTGACTGCCCTCTCAGAGCCTAGCTGAGCCTACCATGGCAAGTAATACTGATTTTATTAGACCGGGGTGGCCTGTAGGGGTTGAAAGTAATACTAGGCAGTTTGTCGGGTAGGCTTACTTCGGGCTTGAGGGAGTCAAACACCAGAGTGAGGCGAATGGAAGTGGCTACCCGTCTAGAGAGCTCTATCCTCCTCACTGTAAGGGTCACCAATATACGGGATGCCAGCGACCCGGGTGGATGAAAATGGAGTGAAGATTAATTGATTGTGATGATGGGGGTGGATGTTTTGGCGGAGGAGATCTTTACAGGGCAAGTGGGTTGTTGCACGGGGACAAAGTCTGGTGTAAGGGGTGCTGCTCAAGATTTGACATCTGGCTGGGCTGGGAGTCGAACCCGTACAAACTTCCCAGAGACTAGTTTGATGGTACAGAACTTTGGGAGCTCGGTATCTTCTGGGTGTGAAACCCGTATTAATATCCCTGATTTGAGTTTGACCGTACTATTCGTCTTGGGTGGCTGCCTAGCAGGGATGTACCAATGAGTAGTACTATTAACCTGAGAGCTAACTGTCGGATATCCAGGCCAGTGAGCACCCAGAAGCTGATTGGGTGGGGTGGCAACTTCTAGTGGTATTAAGGGGAGACAGGTCGCGGAACGAGATTGTGGCTCACTGGGCGGAGATTGTCCTGGGATGTCTAGCTTACCTGAGGTTCAGTGCGGTTGGCTGAATTATTGCACAATGTTCCCTGCGTTGCTGCCTACTTTGTACACCTCCCCTTCTATTGAACGTCAGAGCACTGGAGGTACACACTGATACACAATAACAATTTGTGAGGGACACGGGGGTAACTAGTTATAAATGACGGAATGCAAACAATTAAATTAGATGTAATGTTTATTACGGTACTTTCCCTGGAGTCCCGGCTATCCCAGAAAATACAAAAAAAAAAAATTAATTACTAATTGGCTAAACATACTAATGTTTAATGGGGATTACATGAACGTAATAACTCAGGTGAAAGTGAGCCTGCAGAATAAAAGGAAAAGTCCTCGGGACAAAACCTATAGATATGCAATCTCAACAGCGGCTAAGGTCAGGATTTATAGCAACGCAATTTTAACATCGGCTAAAAGAATCTAACACAATTTCACAGCATAATGGAAGTTAATCAGGTACATACTCTATAACGTGCCGGCTCGTTACCATGGGGTCACAGGAAGTTGACTTGGATAAGGGATACAGGGGTTTAAGGTGAGGTATACCTGATGAAGGCATAGTCAACTCTCAAGCTGGTCTTCAATGGATGGTGCCGTGTTGCAGGTTGCAGAGAGGAGAGAAGAGTCCTCACAGACTGACGGGAGCCTTAAGGGGGTCAGGGATCAGACTAGGTAGGAGCAGAGAGTCCTTGGTCACACTAGACAGTATAGTCTTCGGCAGACTTTAAGGTGCTGGAGAATTTTAAGCAGACTCAAGGTAGGATAGAGGAGTCTTTGAGCAGTAATAGTCTTGGGCATACTCAAGGTAGGAGGAGCCTTTGCAGACTAGGTAAGGCTCACGTCCTCTTCAGCCGACGAGCCCGGCATATCTGCCGGTGCTGGATATCAATTTGAACTGATATTTCTCATATCAGCAGTTTTTCGGGATTCGGGGGGGAGGGGGGTGTAGTGCAACCTTACCCACGGGGGCAGGTTATCAGGGGTACAGGAGAGCTGCACATTTCTTATCGCCCCACATGGAAGGCGACAAAAAATGAAACCCCTGTTCCTGAGGCAGCCCGGTCGTGACGTCACAAGGTCACGGGGTGCTGTCATCTCTCGAGGTTGGAGGAACTTCTTCCAGGGCTAAGCGACGAGTAGTAGAATTCTAATAATATTTATTTATTTCGTGGGGGTGCCGTTTACATGCATAAATCTGGACGGGCAAAGGCGATTGTAATTATGCACGTAATTTACAATGATGTAATCTGCTACCCAGGCATGTGGACTTTCCTCGCTTGATACATTTAACATGATTTGCCGCTTATATATTTCACCTCTGAGTGCACATGGCTCATAGATGGAGCGAAATCGTCCATAGAGCACGCATCCTCACAGCGCAGCATGTTGGCATGCGTCAACATGTAATTAATAATTATGTGAATCACGGGACATACGTGAGAACGCTTGGCCAGTGAGCAGGCGGCCAGCCAACCTTTGTGTTAGTAACGTCTTAGTCGTCTCGTATGGTGGACGTCGCTCGCAGCCGCTCCAGTCCATCACTCTTTTCAACCGATCATGAAATTTTCATAGCGTAACTTCATTTCTTGGAACATTTAGTTTTTGTTTATACCCAGAGTCAGTGCTACCCCACATCCCCGGGCCATTTGCTACACGGCCGGGACGTAACTTAACGTAATTTTCATCATGTAGGATTCACGCTAAATTTTGTACTATATAAGAAAACTCCGTGCTACACAGAGTACGACATGTTAGTGCCTCAATAGAGGGATAAGTGAAATAAAATCAGTGTTGTGAGTAAAAGTGGCATGTATTATTTCTGCAGCAGCTTAACGGCTGTTTACCTGTTTGTCCCATATTTGATAACTTATTAAGATGTCAGAGATTACTTATAACAGTCTTCACGAGAGTGAGTATGCATTGAGGGGGGCCAGACATCATTCACTAGCCCAGGCCTTATTGGATTTAGTTCAACCTCAATATCAGCAACATTTAATCAACCAGAATGGAACGGAGGCTATACAACCTTCAGTAGTCCAGGAACTTATGTAGATACCATCATGCACCAGCGTCATCATAACCTGGTGCTCTTCCTGGTAATATTCAACAAACCCATTTCTCCAACCATAAATTCTTAATTCTCCTGAAGACCCACAACCTCCAAAAGTCACATCATAAAATAATCTAAATTCCTTGATCTCATACAAATTTACCTAACTCTTTCAGAACCGTAAAACTCCCGAATATATCAGGCTGTCCATGTTTTCCCCCATTCCAGCTGTGCTTCTAGGCGGCACCCTAGTGGTCGTTAATAATTAAGTCAACCAGCGCATCACGAGAATAAATTACTTTGGCAATAGTACAATACTCCTTCCTTTCTCCTGTCCCCCCTCCTATCTTATCCCTTCCCCTATAGCACCATTTTATTTCACATGTTCGAAAATGTTATTAAAAGACTTGCACAACCTTCCTCCTCCTTCTTCAACTTTATAACTTGGTCAGGTCGGCATGAACGCCATCATGCTGAGGGCACCTCGGCGTAGGACTATTTTGTCTTGACAATTACTAGTTTTGAAAAAACATGGATATTCAGCATGGGCGACGACTACAGCGTGACCCCACCAAAGGTGAGTCGTGGTGCCAATCATTTTCACAGTGTATGCTGCATGAAGATGTTCGCAAATATTCTGTGGTTCCTAAATTTCAGAAATATAGAGGAATGTGGGAAGGCTCTGTTGCATGTACAGTATTGTGACTTGTTTCCCCGTTTGACTTACCCAAAGAAGAAAGTTTTAAAGTAGAGTGTTATAGTGTTACCCCAACTTGCACCTGTATAAGCTGGCAGTAAATCTAATAATTGGTTACAGAAATGCAGTTTTGAATGTCTATGCCCTCGGCTAGGAATATTAGGAAATGTATACATATTTTATGAGAACCAATGTAGGAAAAGGGTTCAATATTTCAATGTGTTGGGCCTCCCTTTATTCAGTGCATTTTTAATAAATGTTAGCTGGCGATCATGAAAGAAATGTTTTATAAATGTTTTTATGCTCCCATTTTTAAAGCTATTATCACCTTTTAATGTGGTTTTAAATATGCCTTTGGAGGTGCTTTGTTTTTAATTAAGAAAAATACTGTTCAGGTAACAAGGAGTTGGCTTTGGTATAGGTTGTTCACGGTAAAATGAGCACTTTTGAAAGCCCTGCTTAAGATCTACTTGTATGCACGTCGTGTATTATTCCACCTTATGCAAGATTAACATTATGACGAGCCTCATAATTTTATTCATATGTTGGTGAAGAGAAACTGCGAAATTATGAGAAAAGTAAATATTAAACAAATAGCTAATTTTTACACTTTGATGCATTAAAAAGAACAGAAAGCGAAAGGAATAATTTAAGTAATCAGAAATGGTTACCTAAAACTTTTCATTCAACGTTAAGATACGGAATTACTTCCCATCCATCGTTATCAACTTGACTGGGCCCGTTATATATGCAGGTAGGGGCAGTGACAATTTTCTAAGATTGATTTCAAATGTGCTCACTTTATTGTGAACAGCCTTCAGCAGTCGTTAACCAGTGGTAAAATATTGCATCATTCCAAGGCTGCGAAAGTATGTAAGCTCATAGTAAATTAATTTTAACATAACCTAGTGTACAAAGTTTGCAGTTCTTAATTGTGACATTTTTTTAACTTGGTCAAGCGTGGTAGCAAATATTTACCAGTGGCAATGTCTAGAATATTTTGTCTTTTCATGCCTCCAAAACGATTCTAGGTTATAGAAAAGTGCTTTTAAAGTTACCCAGCATATAAAGTTTGGCACTTGTTAGAATTCTAGAACGTGAAATACTGATTGGTAACGAGTATTAAACCAAAGAGCGGACTAGCGCTCGTTTATGACCCATCCTTTGTCCAGTGTAAATGGACAGCAGGTTATTCTGCCAGTAAAATATGAATGAGGTTAAGCTTAGATTTGAGTTGTTGAGACTTTAAATAGTCTGAATATTGGGGTGTACATCATCCATAAAATTTAAATTTGTAAGGGAATTATAAAGTCCGTGTATGAATGCTTTTGTACCAATTGAATATAATGTATAAAAAGACAGTGATGTTTATTGATTTTGGAAAGCCAGCATATTAGTACACGAGTTGGCTGGTGTATGTAATTCAATTTGGGCTGGATTATTTAGAGGTAGCAGTCTACAGTATTAAGGCACAGTAATTGTAATATATTTTATAGGAACTATTTTGCATTTTTATATTGCATTTTGAGCAAAGGGATGTTTTAAGTGTTTGCACTCATATTGTACTTTTATGCAGAGTGATGTGTTGATCCCTTCATACCTTGTACTCTTACGTACAGTACACCCTTCGTACAGTACAGTCACCGTGCCTGCACTCATATTGTACTTTTATGCAGAGTGATGTGTTGATCCCTTCATACCTTGTACTCTTACGTACAGTACACCCTTCGTACAGTACAGTCACCGTGCCTGCACTCATATTGTACTTTTATGCAGAGTGATGTGTTGATCCCTTCATACCTTGTACTCTTATGTACAGTACACCCTTCGTACAGTACAGTCACCGTGCCTGCACTCATATTGTACTTTTATGCAGAGTGATGTGTTGATCCCTTCATACCTTGTACTCTTACGTACAGTACACCCTTCGTACAGTACAGTCACCGTGCCTGCACTCATATTGTACTTTTATGCAGAGTGATGTGTTGATCCCTTCATACCTTGTACTCTTACGTACAGTACACCCTTCGTACAGTACAGTCACCGTGCCTGCACTCATATTGTACTTTTATGCAGAGTGATGTGTTGATCCCTTCATACCTTGTACTCTTACGTACAGTACACCCTTCGTACAGTACAGTCACCGTGCCTGCACTCATATTGTACTTTTATGCAGAGTGATGTGTTGATCCCTTCATACCTTGTACTCTTACGTACAGTACACCCTTCGTACAGTACAGTCACCGTGCCTGCACTCATATTGTACTTTTATGCAGAGTGATGTGTTGATCCCTTCATACCTTGTACTCTTACGTACAGTACAGTCACCGTGCCTGCACTCATATTGTACTTTTATGCAGAGTGATGTGTTGATCCCTTCATACCTTGTACTCTTACGTACAGTACACCCTTCGTACAGTACAGTCACCGTGCCTGCACTCATATTGTACTTTTATGCAGAGTGATGTGTTGATCCCTTCATACCTTGTACTCTTACGTACAGTACACCCTTCGTACAGTACAGTCACCGTGCCTGCACTCATATTGTACTTTTATGCAGAGTGATGTGTTGATCCCTTCATACCTTGTACTCTTACGTACAGTACACCCTTCGTACAGTACAGTCACCGTGCCTGCACTCATATTGTACTTTTATGCAGAGTGATGTGTTGATCCCTTCATACCTTGTACTCTTACGTACAGTACACCCTTCGTACAGTACAGTCACCGTGCCTGCACTCATATTGTACTTTTATGCAGAGTGATGTGTTGATCCCTTCATACCTTGTACTCTTACGTACAGTACACCCTTCGTACAGTACAGTCACCGTGCCTGCACTCATATTGTACTTTTATGCAGAGTGATGTGTTGATCCCTTCATACCTTGTACTCTTACGTACAGTACACCCTTCGTACAGTACAGTCACCGTGCCTGCACTCATATTGTACTTTTATGCAGAGTGATGTGTTGATCCCTTCATACCTTGTACTCTTATGTACAGTACACCCTTCGTACAGTACAGTCACCGTGCCTGCACTCATATTGTACTTTTATGCAGAGTGATGTGTTGATCCCTTCATACCTTGTACTCTTACGTACAGTACACCCTTCGTACAGTACAGTCACCGTGCCTGCACTCATATTGTACTTTTATGCAGAGTGATGTGTTGATCCCTTCATACCTTGTACTCTTACGTACAGTACACCCTTCGTACAGTACAGTCACCGTGCCTGCACTCATATTGTACTTTTATGCAGAGTGATGTGTTGATCCCTTCATACCTTGTACTCTTACGTACAGTACAGTCACCGTGCCTGCACTCATATTGTACTTTTATGCAGAGTGATGTGTTGATCCCTTCATACCTTGTACTCTTACGTACAGTACACCCTTCGTACAGTACAGTCACTGTGCCTGCACTCATATTGTACTTTTATGCAGAGTGATGTGTTGATCCCTTCATACCTTGTACTCTTACGTACAGTACACCCTTCGTACAGTACAGTCACCGTGCCTGCACTCATATTGTACTTTTATGCAGAGTGATGTGTTGATCCCTTCATATCTTGTACTCTTACGTACAGTACACCCTTCGTACAGTACAGTCACCGTGCCTGCACTCATATTGTACTTTTATGCAGAGTGATGTGTTGATCCCTTCATACCTTGTACTCTTACGTACAGTACACCCTTCGTACAGTACAGTCACCGTGCCTGCACTCATATTGTACTTTTATGCAGAGTGATGTGTTGATCCCTTCATACCTTGTACTCTTACGTACAGTACACCCTTCGTACAGTACAGTCACCGTGCCTGCACTCATATTGTACTTTTATGCAGAGTGATGTGTTGATCCCTTCATACCTTGTACTCTTACGTACAGTACACCCTTCGTACAGTACAGTCACCGTGCCTGCACTCATATTGTACTTTTATGCAGAGTGATGTGTTGATCCCTTCATACCTTGTACTCTTACGTACAGTACACCCTTCGTACAGTACAGTCACCGTGCCTGCACTCATATTGTACTTTTATGCAGAGTGATGTGTTGATCCCTTCATACCTTGTACTCTTACGTACAGTACACCCTTCGTACAGTACAGTCACCGTGCCTGCACTCATATTGTACTTTTATGCAGAGTGATGTGTTGATCCCTTCATACCTTGTACTCTTACGTACAGTACACCCTTCGTACAGTACAGTCACCGTGCCTGCACTCATATTGTACTTTTATGCAGAGTGATGTGTTGATCCCTTCATACCTTGTACTCTTACGTACAGTACACCCTTCGTACAGTACAGTCACCGTGCCTGCACTCATATTGTACTTTTATGCAGAGTGATGTGTTGATCCCTTCATACCTTGTACTCTTACGTACAGTACACCCTTCGTACAGTACAGTCACCGTGCCTGCTACACTCTTACCTACATTTTTATTTTCTCTAACTTTTTTCTCTAGATGTTATTATCTGGTATGGATTTAATTTCAGTAGGAGGTATGGATATTATGCCCCTGTCCTTGTGAATATTTATCCTTATATTTTTTAATACAGTATATTTATTTTGTTTCATTTTCACAATTTCTTAGGCCATTCAGCTTCACGCCCTGCCTACGGGCCATGGTGGCTGAACGCTTATTCTGATCTCCTCCCACCGAGGCCAACTGGGTTCAAGCCCCAGCCGGGTCGCTCCTGGATTTTCGCAAGTGGGAATCATGCCGGACGATGCCGCTGGTCGGCGGGTTTTCTCGGTATCTCCTGTTTTCCCTGCCCTTCCATTCTGTCACTGCTCCATCGTCACCTCATTTCACCCTCAATGGCTCTCAAGACATCATTGTTAAGAGCTGCCCAAATTTCCACCCTGCCATCTGTTTCCTCCTGTTGTTTGCCAGCGCATCATCCAGCACAGAGAACAGTGGTGTGCTACCTTCTCGATAAGACTTGTTGCCAGCAGGACATGGCTGCACCAGCATAGCTCTACTCATATCTCTACAAGGCAGTCATCTCCTTCTCTTTGTCAGAGTTTGTTTACTTGATATTTTTTAATGTACATAGCATATTTAATTTCAAGAATATCAACCATTTGAAGTTATTTCATTATTGTTATAGTTGTCATGTTACTGACTGAGAAGATTGGACTTGGATTCACCAACACTATATTTGTACTATGTCCTGGTTGTATGCATAGTTTCAAGGAAGGAAATTACACTGGCTGGTGACGGCAGATAAGTTTCAGAGAGTGGAGTCCTTGGCTGGGTCACTGAGCACTCTCGGATGTGGATGTGCGTGTAGATCAGGCCTCTTTAGTTCTTCTAGTTTTGTTCCTTTCTGATGGTGCATGCATTGAGGTAATGACTGGCTTGTTGGACATTATTTGATCACTGGCTGAGGCCACTGCCTACTGAATTTCATTATATATTCTGCAAATAGAACCTGTAAAGCATTTTTGCACAAGACAGTAGGTGATCAACGACAGGCAATCTCTGTAGTGACTCAGACATGTACCTAACTGAAAGTCAATTATTCCCCTTAAATACTGAATTTTCATCTGGATATCACCTTATAGATTTTGTATGTGTGTTAAGCGTAATATTCTGCAGCGGAATACTTGTGAATTTTCCATTACCCAGTCACCTTTTGTAAGGTATATTTTAAAATGTGACATTCCTAATGCAAGATGTTTTTGGAATGAAATTGGCAGGGATTCCTGAATGACATCTGTTGGCTTTCTGACACTTTCATTCAGATGAATAGTTTCAAAGCTGCCTCTGTTATGTTTTGTAATGTTGGGGGTGATACCTGGTAGCTTTCAGATTATTTTTGTGAGGATGCTGTTCTTTACTGTTATTTAGTTTGTGTGTCTTTGGGTAGGAAAGTCCTAATCTATGAACACGCCAAGTGTCTTTATTCTTGGAATGAAACATAATCATTAGCTTGGGGGTTGGGGGAGATTATTTTTCATTGTGTTTTTTTTTTCTGAAATAGACCTTGTTACTATTTTCTTGGGAAAAAATAATAAAAATGAAATACAAAATGGTAAGAATGCCATGCTCAGTTGCAAAATTTGTTGATAGGTTAGCCCTTCACTGCTCAAACGTTAAGATAAAGACTTAGGTTTCATGTGCACACACAAATGTGAGATACTACACATTAACAATATACTTCTTCTTCTTTTTGTATGTATGTATGTATGATGGAAAACTTTTGAGAATAGAGTACATAAAAGTACATCACCATAAACGTATAACTAAAACTTCTCATTAATTGTAATAGACCCTAACCAGAGCTTGCTCAATGGGGTAAAATAAGTTGTAATATACAATAATGGTATCAACAATGTATTGAATACTTTCAAATAAAATAATAATACAATAATTAAAAAAAATGAAAGTTTTTTTCTCTATCATGAATGATAGAAATAGATACTGTAGTTAAAATAACAAACCTTTAATATTGACGAACTTGGGAATTCATGGCTGGCAGCAGCTTCCACCAATGGGAAGCACTGCCATGTAACACTGACTGGACTAGATGTGCACTCAATACACAGTGCAATTATCATGTTGTAGCTATTAGTGGTATGAAACTGTATCATGTTCCAGGATTGGTTAAAACATGACTGAAATGTGAGGCAGTTCGTTACCGTCTTACTTTCCACATTACCGTGACAAGAGTCAACTTGATTGAAATTTAGTTTTTTAGGGTGTACACTAACTACAAGAAAAAATTACCCTTTTCAAATGACTGTATATTTATAGGAAAACCTGAAATTATTAGACAGTATACTATTTTGGGTACCCGTTTCCGAACCTGTGATGATACCCCACGATAAAGACCTAATTACAAATTATATAATTGTGAAAATAATCCTGAAAACAACAAAAACCTTATCGCTACTTCAGAAAGATCCTTTCCCCGCAGACTGTGGTCAACTAATATATTTAAGCGTAATAATGTTTGATATCACATACACCTAAAAGGTTTAGGGTTAAGTTTTGATAAACATAACATTTTTTATGCATAACCATACGCAAAGTATAGAATTACACTTACGTAAAGTTATGAGATCCTGAAAACAGCCTCTTTGAATTTTATTTCTATTCTGTATCTGCAAAACAATATTGTTTCTCCATTCTAAAATTTCACCACTGGACGCCGCCATTTTAAATATCACTCCTTCATACGATGCATCAAAACATTATAAAAAACCGACATGTGTTTGGTAACAATACAACTACACCAAAACAACTACAATGGCCTTGGAAATTAGACGGCCAACAATATTTGTCCATGTTTCATATTTGAGAATTGCAATGTGTCTTATTTAATTTGCACCATATTCTGATTGATGATTTTTTTTGTTTCTTATTTGAGGATTGTGTGATGCTATGTTAGTGTAAAATTATCTATTGCCTCTGTGATTTCTTTAATGTTGACTTTGTTTGTTGAAGAGATTAATGTATGTTATTTTCCAAGTGCTCTGTTATAAGATATAGCAAATGGAATCTCAAATATCACTCGATTTTAATCACTATAGAACTATAGGTAAAATTACTCTAGCTGATGATGTGTTTCTTAAAAAAAAAATGGCCAGAAACACAGGAGCAATGGTTTAATTTAATGCACTTGAGGTGGATATCTTGGTGACCAAGTATTTTGATAAATGCTGGAGAATATTTAAATAAGGTAATTTTCATAATTAGTGTGTTTGCTGCTCCAGATAATGACTGATGTGTTCAGCAATCACATTGCAATTTAAGTTTGCACATGAACTACATACCATTAATAGTAAGACAAGTATCTGCACTGCACTTTCTACTCACACTACTATAAATCAGGTGCTTGGCACCAGGGTTTGTGGAGCATGTAAGAATTGTTTGGTTTCTGTTTACTTTTTCTTGTTTCGATCACTTTGGGCACTCGAATATTTGTACACCACTAAATATAAATTTGGTAAACTTGTCTGTGTTTTTCGCTGGTGAGTGGGGTAGTTTGGAAGTACAGTCATACTCAGTTACTCTGTTATTGCTACAACACCTACACCAACCCTTGTGAACACATCACAGTAAACTGGCTTTCCCAACGTGTGGGCAATGTTACACATACATATTGAAGCAACGTGTGAGTTATCATCTCAGTGCTTATATTGTTTACGTAAATTTTGTCTAGAAATTTCGAGTAAAACTCTTCGGTATTAATGCTCGCATCTATGTGTGCCAATTCGTACAATTTCTGAAGAAATGCCAGTTGAAATGATTTGTTTTCCACTTTGGTTTTTAGTTTGATAAGTTCGAACAAAGTATGTTTGTTTCGCCAGACTTGAGTTGGAAAGGTATCAATTTGCAAATCTGTAAATTGTCTTTAATTAAATTTTTTTTTGTATATTTTTGAGCGTACAAGTTGTTTAAGGCAAAATCTATAGACTTGTTCATACCGTCCAGTCTTTTCGTCACCTGTTTGTAATATTCAATTTCCAAAAAAATGGACGAAATATCATTCTTTCGACCGTGGCCCACCATCTTTGCGAGTCTTGCGATAATGTTAGTTTTTATTTTATCTATATATATTTGTCTTTTACCTTAGTTGTAAATTAAAGATTTTCCTCAGAGGGTTCTGTTTCTTAGAAATAATTACATTGGTTTTTTTTTTGTCTTGTATGCCAATCTTGGAATCATTATAGAATAAAATAAGGGTACCATCCTGCACATCGCCACTCTAATCACTTTCGTCGTAGGGAGGAGCCGTAGGTTTTATGATTACCATTTCCAGCAAGACCCGGCTGCCCCTGCAAAACTGAAATATCATGCCGTTATTGTCGACGAAATCTTTAAAGTAGCCAAAAGTTGAAGTAGGCATACCACGCTCTTATTTCTTATAGTCGAAATATGTAAACACGTTGTTCACTTGTCAAATTTCATCAAAGGATCCATATTGTTTTGTTTTTCCATTACGAAAAACATGGCGCTCTTGAAGAGAGGAATCGCCATGTCTTGAGCCACATCCACCGCAAGTTGTTTGGCAATATTTTGAACTATCGTAAAGGCGAATTCAAAGTCCCTTTCGACTCGTCGAGGATGTTAATTACGGCAAAATATATAATGTAGTCATCTTTGTATAAATTGAATAGCCTTACCGAAATGTCGTCAAATGCAAAAGACAGTATGTCGTGTTTCGTACTGGTAAACTTAAAATTTACGCACAAGTTTCGCGAAAGCTTTTTCCATTTAAATTTGTCAAAATAGTTTGCTTTACAATCAAAACAAAAACTGACAGAGTGATGGGTTACAAAGTTATTTCTGAAGCCAAAATAAATATATATTTTATGGCTGGAATTATATTAGGTTGTCAGAGATGACTGAAGTGATGAAAGTGGTAATGGTGGTGGAGACTGATTAGATAGCTCTAGAGGTTTTACAAAATGTTCGTGATTGGGTGGATTAAAAAACTTTGCAGTTATTAAAACCAACAACACAACTATAACAATTAATAATATTAGCTGTAAAATAAATAAATACATCTTATTACGGAATATTGAAATAAAACATAATTTAAAAAAAAGTTTTATTTTAGTTACTAATGGTTACAATATTTATAGTCCTATTATTGAAATAGGTAGTTTTAAATATAAATGAAATTCCCGGTGGTCATAAAGAAAGCACAAATTGAAAAAATTGTGCCAGAGGAGACTGCAACATTCCCATTATATTTACCACAGGTACCGGTGCTATTCCCAGCACAAGCTCACCAGTGGAGGGTGATGGTGCCAGAGGAGACTGCAACAATCCCATTATATTTACCACAGGTACCGGTGCTATTCCCAGCACAAGCTCACCAGTGGAGGGTGATGGTGCCAGAGGAGACTGCAACAATCCCATTATATTTACCACAGGTACCGGTGCTATTCCCAGCACAAGCACACCAGTTGAGGGTGATGGTGCCAGAGGAGACTGCAACAATCCCATTATATTTACCACAGGTACCGGTGCTATTCCCAGCACAAGCACACCAGTTGAGGGTGATGGTGCCAGAGGAGACTGCAACAATCCCATTATATTTACCACAGGTACCGGTGCTATTCCCAGCACAAGCTCACCAGTGGAGGGTGATGGTGCCAGAGGAGACTGCAACAATCCCATTATATTTACCACAGGTACCGGTGCTATTCCCAGCACAAGCTCACCAGTGGAGGGTTATGGTGCAAAAGGGTCTGAGGATGGTGATGGTACCAATGATGCCACAAGTGCTGCCGATGATGCCTCAGGTGCCGAAGGTGGATTCTTTCTTTTAACAGGCCTCTTCTTCCTCCTCTAAGAAGTAGATGGCATCCTTGATGTTGAAGGAATCGACATCCTTGACGTCGAACGAGACGGCATCCTTGATGTCGAAAGTGATGAGATCTTCGGTATCAAAGATGACCTCTTTGGCATCAAAGGGGATGGCCTCTTCGGCGTCGAGGAGCATGACATATTCAACACTGAAGAAGATGGTGTCCTCGGCATCGAGGGTGATGCGGTCTTCGAAGTTGAAGATGTCAAAGTCTTCAAAGTAGAAGGTGTTTGCCTCTTCAAAATTGAAGGTGTTTGCCTCTTCGAAGCCGATGTCCTCTTCAGCGTGGATGGCCTCCTCGGCATAGAACACGACTACATCTTCTTTATTGACAATTCCCATTCCGCCATTGGCATCTACTACAAACAATACAATGTTTACTAGCCATCAGTTGACGGTCGATGTTGCTTGTCGCGAACTCCATTTCTTATATACTCTGGCGTCCACTGGGGCAATAAGAGAAATAAAATATTCTAGCTTTTGCTCAAGATACCAGGAGGAAAAAATACTTTGGCTCCAATTAAGACACTAGGAGAAAAAAAAAATACTGGCCCCTACCCAGGACACAAAGAGAAAAAAAATACAAGTCGGTTGGAAGGAATGGTGGGGGGAAATGTAAGGGGAACCTCCTTTTTTTATCGTAAAAATAATTATTTCTGCCCCAAGATAATTATCTCATAATAATGAGGCCAATTTGAGTAATGCATGCCAGTCGTCTCACCAGCACATGTACAAACACTAGTCATGACTTTGGGCGAGCGAGTGCATACCAGATACACTGATGAGAAAAAAAAAGGAAATTGAATAACTGAGCGCATGATGTAAAAAAGAAAAAACTCACTTATAGAGTAATCCCTCTCCTCCACCACGAAATACAAAATAAAAAATTTACTCTGTGTGTATTTAAACACCACACACTTTGGTCTAGTGTCAGTGTACTATGGATATCAGTTATAACACTGTAAATATAGATTCCGCAAATTGTTGTATTCGTGCAAGAATGAATACGCTTGGAGAAAATAAGGTAGAGTTAGGTGGGCTATTTGAGGGAATGGAGGATAAATTTAGAGATATTCACGATAGGTTTTTGAGGCACCATATTGCAAAAAAGGAAATTCAATTACTATTAGCAAAATATACAGAAGCAATGGAGGAAACGGAAAAAATGCTAGAGGTTCAAAATAAAACAGGGAAGGAGTTGGTTAAGGAGTATGAAGAGTTTCGAGAAGAATGGCACAATCATAAAACTTCACCGAAAAAAATAATAAAAATCACAAATGTATTGTCAATGCAACATTTCACAGACATGTAAGTTTTGTAAAAAATAGTCAAAGGTTTGATTTTCTTAGAAGCAAAAGAAAAAAGGCTTAAGGTAAATGTCATTGTTTTCTTTAGTGTTATTTTTTGTTTTATTTTAGGGTAAAACAGATTGTAACATGTATATTTTTTTCACAGCATGTCCATGAACCAATGTTGGGTGAGAAGGCAACAAAGAGGAGTAGGCGGATGAGAGCATCGACTATACAGTGGCTCCTCCTTCAAATGCAGTGGCTGTCACTCACCCAGCTACAGCTGCAGCACCAACATCCGCAGCGGCAGTGGCTCCAGCGGCACCCTTTGGATTATCAACTCTAGTTCCCCCAAGAGGAGGAACCCAACCCTCTCACCAAGCAGCAACAGCTACAGCACCAGCTTTAACAGCTACAACACCAGCAACAACTCCAACCACCCCAGCACCAGCTCCAGACCCAGTGCCAACTCCAGACCCAGCACCAGCTCCAGACCCAGCACCAACTCCAAACTCAGTACTAGCTCTAGACCCAGTGCCAATTCCAACTCCAGACTTCTAAAATTTATATTCAGCAGCAACCATTCCCACTACACTACCCGAGTCCCTACCACATCCCTAGCAATGGCTCTTGGTTAAATCAGAACAGTGTAGGGGTTGTGCGGGGGGTTAAGTGGTGTGGGAAAATAAATGTTTAGATTTCATAGATAACAAAAATTCCGAGAATTTTTTCAAAATTAAACCCTTAATTAATTAATATTAAATATCGTGAGGCGGGTTTTCCGGGTCCTGACGAGTGGAAATTTGAAAAGTCTGGAGTGTATTAATTTTATATATGTTTAGTATGTTTTTATGTATTTGTAATCTTTTAATTTTTTATGTAGTCTGTATTGTAAAATAAAGTCTATTTATTAAAAAAATTGTATTTTTTACTTCTTACATTGCTTTCAGGAATAGCAAACTCTTCTGTCTCTTTGAAGTTGAATAAAGTGTTTAAACTCATTCAACCAAACTGAATTTAAGAAAATGTTTGGTGAGTAAAATAAAGTATGCATTTTATTGCAACAGCCAGCCACACTGTAAAAAGCTTGTATAAAATGAGGTTCGAAATGACAACAATGTTCCCATATTTTGGCCATATACTTTTCCCCAATCTTTTCTATCTGAGCTTGTAAAACACAATTGCAAATCGCATTCATGATTAGTGAACTTGGAGAAGTTATTATTTGTCCAGTTGTATCTGAATTTATGGTAACATGAACGCATTGAAAGTCATTTGCATGTGGTAAAGTGTGTGCACGGTTACTCTTGATTCAACATGCCAAATTAAGAGCAGGTTGTTTGACAAAATGTCTTATGCTGCACGACGTAGCAGTTTTCGTTTTTACAGAAGTTGTAAATTCAGTTTTCATATTTCCCACATAAATATCGAGTAAGTGAAAGAATACACTTATCCAGCTAGCAGTATATTATTCTGCAGCGAGAATGAAAAAAGTCGGTCTGAAAAAAAGAGTATCAAAGTTTTCCAATTTAGGTACAAAATATACATCTGATAAATATTTTGCACTAATGTACTCTTTAAACTGGTTGTATATGTAGTCTCCCGATTGGAGTAGGCTATTAACTAAATTGGCAAATCTCAATGGTGATGTCAAGAAATCGTTTAAAGATAGGGTGTTGGACTTTGAACCCTCGAATAGAGTTGTAATGACATTCGTATACAAATACATTATTTAATTTAAATTTCGTGAATATAGTAGTGCCATCCTTGTTCCTCATCATTCCCGTCGAATGATATGTGTGTTCCATCGTGGTTTGATTGGAATCATAAATCAAGGAGCAGCCGTGTGATTATTCGTGAATAGCATTTTTGTACTTGCATGTGAGCGAAAGCTAATGTTGGTCGTCAATTTCATTTTTTTTCTGTAAAGGAAACACAATTCATAATTTTTTTTCTAGTTTACAACTAGGTATATAAAGCGCAACTGTTCCCTCGATGGTCTAATTGTGAAAGTAGTAATTGTTGGAGCAAGACTAGTTGATCTTTAGAGTTAATTTCAAAAGTGCGAGAGGATGACAGTTGTTTGATGTATAGATAGTCTTCGAGAGTGTTGTTTGGGAACTTTGCCCGAAAATCTTTAAACTTCAACGAAATATAATTATTGTTATTATGATCAGTATTAAATTCCTCCTCAAAATCTTCTTCAAGGTCTTTGTCATTGTCATTTTCACGTGCAAAGATGCATTCTAAGAGACTGTGCCCAAAATACGTATTAAACTGTTTAAATTCGTCCAAGGTTTGTAGTTCTTGTTCGTTGTGGATATTTTAAAATATTTCCAATACTCTCGTCATTGTAAAACTTAGTTTGTTAGCCACGACTAAAGGTTCTTATATAAAAAACATTTTAGCCCCTCGTGTTCTTTAAATCTACAAAATAAAATTTATATATTTCATCTACAACATTCAGATCAATGTGGTGGGCATCGATGTCAAAATGATGAAGAGGCGTCAGGAAATCTTCAGTTACCCCCTCTCAATATACTTTCTAGTTGCTTAAAACATGAAATACGAAATGTGCCAATTCCTGATTGAGTTATATGAACTGTATATCGATTCAATCGTTGACATGACAATATCTCTGAAAAGTAATTCAAACTCGTTGCTGGAAATTTTCACTCAAAATGCTGCAAACACATTGTACATTTCATATAATTTGATAAACATTGAATTTCTCATTACGAGTAACATAAATATGGCCTACAAGTTTCTCGTAGAAAATAATTGTGAAAAATATGTTACATTACTGTCCAGTCGACTGACGTGCCTTTCATGTTGCAAATGGAGTTGTACATCGATACTGTAGCTTCAGAGGGGGTGTTGCAAAATTCATGCATCAAATCGAATCAACTTGTAAAACTAAAGTTTCGCAGACCGAAACTTGGAGTCGGTAATCTCATGATGGAAAATATATTTCGTGCAAATGGTGTGTACTCAGTCACCGAGTCTAAGCATCTGATCCTGGACATGTCTTAAGTCTACACTCATCTGTACAAGTACATTTGTGTCGTGAGCTTCGACATCGAGACTGGTGTGGATAATTTGGAAGACTTGCCCCTGGGTCATCTCGCTCCAAAAAACTGCTCATGTTTGTGTTCTATTGCGAGTATCTGGATGTCGAGGTTAGTATAATTTCGTAACTAAAATGTCGCGGCATGCCTGATAACTTCGACGTAGGAGTGCAAAAGAAATAGGAAAGAATGACCGCAAAATGCATTTGGATCCAAGGTTTCTCACGTGAAAATTATCTCAATAATTAATTTTCTCTTTTGGTATAGTCATGAATACTCGATGAAAATGGCAACGGGATACCAAAATTACCCACATTATTTCGTCGGCCACAGCATTATTAAATACGATTTGAAATTCCTATTCACATGCTTGTGGGTTCTCAATATACAATGCGAAATATAAGCATTTGTAACCCTCGGAATATTAGATATGACTCAACTCATTTGTTTTCACTGTGATGGTACCATATTCGATACATTGACAATCTTGAAAAAAAAATGTGATGGCGAGTGGCAATTTGTTGTTGGGGAACCTACCTAAAAACTATCTGAGCCAAAAGTTTAGGAAAATCGATTTGAAATCTGTACTTATGCGAATTTTGTATATTCTAAATGACACCATAACAGACGATGACTTTCGTCACAAGTGCATGAGAAATATCTTTCACATCGAGCCCTACAACAAATAAATGTTTGATGCTGTGAATGCTCAATACACAATCATGCAAGTGCACCACACCAAGTGCATTGGTGGTAGCATGTGGCGTAAACTTACAGGTGAAATGAATGCAGACTCTATCGTTTTCTACCGCATGAAGCAGGCTTTAATTTACGAGAGGGATTGCATGGCCGTGTTCACACTTTACAACAAGTTTAATTTGGCAATTTTCACCAACCAATTGGCCGATCTCCTTAACTGCGGTCTCGAAGACAGTTCAATGAGTGCCATTTTCGTCGGATCGCGAATGCGTTCCTGTATCATGCGCTATCCTTTAGTATGTTACCGGGATACCAGAGCAGTGATTCCAATTTAATGGCCATGCCCAACCTGAAATGTTTGTTGCTCGCCGAAAGAATGTCTGCGATGAACGTTAGACCAATTTACACCAAACCAAAGTTCAAGTACATGAAAAAAGAATATTTAGGAGTTATAGTGTTTGCGAACCACAGTATTTTTTGGAACTTTATTCAATATGACATCAATAGTTTCTACCCAAACATCATCATTAACAAACGACTTTCCAGATTGACCATCGACTGCTGCTGTGCCAAAGCATTGGATCTAATGTTTGAAAATGCTCCGATATCCTGTGACACATTTGATGAAATACTGAGGAATTATGTAATCACTGTGTATGTAACAGAAGACAATAATCAAAATTTTTCGGAATACATGAACCTGATGTATTCCGGCCAACCTATCAGGAAGATGATACTTTCCGTCACAGAACTAGAGTTGTTGGCTGCCGATACTCCCTTTCTATTTCGTTTATTCTCGCATGCCAAAACTCCATTCACTATAAACTTAATAGGAAAACTGTAAACCAACAAATGAAATCTCTAAAGTCTGGAAGAAAAAAAAAAAAAAAAAAAAAAAAAAAGTATCTGAAGAGAGGATTAAAGACATGAATGTAGAGTACTCGGTGTTGGATGCGAAAGAACTTTCACTTGAAATTACAGTGAACTCGACCCACGGGCTTTTTGGCACTCCATGTTTCAAGTATGTCAGCATTCCCATAGCCATAGACACAACATTGTTTGCATGGAAACTTCTCATGCATTTATGTCGTGTTACATCCATGCTGTATCTGCTGCACGCGATTCACGATCACAAAGAAACGATTAACAACCTGATGGAAGAGGAGCTCATACAGTTGGTATATTTCATTCGCCAAGATGCCTGCGATACCTACTCTAATCTGGAAGCAAATAAAAAACTGATAGTGTACATCAAGACGAAACTGTGCGGTTGTTCACAAAATTCCACGAGAGTATTGCAAAATGTTCTTTGATGCAGATATCGACAGGTATCAATTTACAAATATTTTGAAATTGGACAGTAACAGGTTTATCGAACTCATAAATGAGGAAATGAACATAATTAATGGAAGGGGTATAGTTCTTGAAGACACTGAGATACTCACATCTATTTCACTAGTGAATAAAAAGTACCTACATTTGACAAAACTGGTTGATTAAAGTGTATTTTGCAGTAATCAAAACCAAGACGTGTTGAAATATTGTTCAGTTGTTCATAAAGGTTACAAGTGCAATGGATCGCGTTTCGTGAAACGAATCTACAACTATATCACCGCACTTGCCTTCTTCTTTGCGAATATGACCAAAGTAACCAACTGTTATAAATTGGAGAAATTCCTCATTTTCGAAAATGCATTGTTTTCCATTTACAACTACCTCTATTTGGTAGAACAGATAGAATTGTATGAAAATGTAAAGTTGGTAAGGCTCAAAAACTCGTCTGCATGTCAAAGGTACATTGATATTTTTGGTTCTTCCTACATTGGCCATAAGAAAACAGTGCTCTTGTACGATCCCAAAGACTGTCAGGCAGATTGGTACTTGACTTTGGAAAAATATTTAAAATTACCACTGAGACAATAAATTAACAATGTGCCATGGCCCAAAATGTATCAGATTCATTATGGTAAATATCTATTCAATTATGTAAAATTCATACATGCAATTTTGAATGCAGCCATGCCCCAGACTTCCATAAAAACATACATAAAACAGTCAATGCATTGTTCAAAAAATGGTTTGAAAGTTATGAATTTTATCTAACAGAACACAAAGTGCATTTGGATATTGCAAATGGGAGATTTCCAAAAGTATTTAGTGAATGTGTCATTTACAACAAGTGATTCATAGATGAAGTAAAATAAAATGTAAAAAATAAAAACTCTTTTTCTGACTTTGTTTTATTTGATTTTATAAAGATATTATACAGAGGATTCTTTTTTAAATGACAATACTACATCTGGCTCGACTTAACCACCCTTTAGACAAACCCACCTCTACCACATGGTTGATAACTGATTTTGAGTAACTCTTCTGTGAAGGTTCTATTCGTATTAGTTTTTTTTTTTTTTTTTTTAATTTCATAACGAAAAACAGATATGTCGAAAATCTCACCATCGATGGACATACTGATTGTATCACTAATATATGTTGTCAGATGAACGATTGAACAATGTGTTGGTTGTATCGACTGCATTGTTCATCGCCTTGCTGTTGAGAAACGTGTCGATTGCATTGTCCATTGCCTTGCCGTTGAGAAACATATCAACTGCATTGTTCCCAAACTCATTGTTGAAGAATGCATTGACTGCATTGTCCATAGCCTCACTGTTGAGGAATGATTTTACTGTGTTGTCACCAACCTTGCCATTGAGGTGTGTGTTGACTGCATTGTCCACTGCCTCACTAGCATCACCATTGATAGATGTGTTGACTTCATTGCCCATAGCCTCACCAGCCTCACCATTGATGGTCTTGTTGACTGCATTTTCAATACCACTGATGTTGACAGACATGTTGACTGCATTTTCTCCAACTTCACTGTTGACTGATCTGTTGACTGCATTGCCCTCTGTTTGATTCATCATCTCCATCTCCCTGTTGACTGTGTTGTCACTAATCTCCCGGTTGACTGTGTGTTCCATCGTCATAGCGTCCATTGCCTTGTGTTTGACTGATGTGTTGACTGTATTATACATAACCTCGTCTTTATATGATGTGTTGATGGCATTGTCCACTACCTCATCATTGATATACATGGGGAAATAGACGGTGTTGCCATTCATCATTCCATGTTTGATGAATGTGTTGTTCACAGCCACACACCTCACATTCCCATCGCTGTCGAATGCGTCTCTTCCCTTTCTTTAGATTGAATGAATTTAATCAGATTTAAGTACCACTGTGTTGGTTCACAAATACAGCCATTCTTCTTTGCAAATTTTATCTTATTCCATTCCCTTAAGGAGGAATCCCATAAAAACTTTATCCGTCTACTGATGGTGTAGTTGTCTATATCATGTTCTTCATACTCAATGGTAAACGCAAATAATTCTCGAAATCCTTTAAACTTTGCATTTGCACATTTATATGCCTGTTTATTTCTGTTCCAAAGAGCTTTGTGTTTTTTATATATGCGAGTGAATTCTCTTACATAGTCTTTGTTAGCATACCATTCTGAATAAATATTTTCAGACTCAGTAGATGGTGCTCACTCTTGAAGTTCGAGGTATGAGTGCCTCAGGAACTGTGGTAGCATTAGCAACAATACACAGTCTTTTATACCCGGTGCCATAGGAGATTAATATTTTTTTTACTTCTCCCATCCCTCCCTCTCTCTGACACTCTTCTTTTTATTGTTTTTTTTTTTTAATTTTTATTAATAGATACCTATATACCTTCTCGTAAGTAAAAAAAAATCTTTCAAGCCATGAATTACAACTGGGTGTATGTAGAGACCTTGTGGGTGGTAAGTAGATATAGGGGTCGTTCGTATATTTACCAACTATGTCCGCAACAATAGGCTAAATTTTAATGAAAAAAGAAACATTTTGGTTTAAAATATTGTAATTGTCAATCACATTAAACATCTGCCTTCACCATTCACAATGCAATACATACATGACCATAACATTTTCAATTTGTTTTTAAATTTCGATAGTATTTCTTTGTATGGCGAGAAGACAATGTCAAAATCGAATACAGCAGATGTAAATTTCGATTCATACGATCAAATCTGTTAAACAACAACAGATTTGTTTGCACTGGAGGGCTCAACCGATGCTATGCTATGGTGGGATTGTGAACCCATTTACATCATTAAAATTATTTGGCTGTTTATTCCAATAAATTTAACATTTTGAATCTGTCCAAATACAATGAAAACCAAATAAAACAGTTTAAAAAAAGTATTTGCCGAGTTGAAGAGAACATGCTAAAATAATAAATAAAAGACACAACTTATGGTGTTTTTTATTTGTAACACACTCCCCACTGTAAATAAGTGGACAATTTCAGTAGCTGGCATAATAAAGCGTGCAGTGGAGTAGGAAGGATACTACCAACAAAATCAATGATGTTCTTTGCAGAAGTTTTACTGTTTTTCTCAACAAACATCTATGCAAAGAAACTGCCATTTTGTTTGCTGACACAAAGTACATAAGAAGATTTATCCATGGTGATTGCAATTGATATTACATTTTTGGTGCAGCAGAATCAGGTCATCAAAGAAGAATTAATTTGTAAAAAGAGCAAGAACAATATTTTGGCTCTGGTAAATTCATATGGCAAAGGTAAAAATTTATTTTCAATGGACCAAGAAAATGTATTAACTTTGCCATATTTTTCTGCCTTTTAACTGAAAAAATTATGGATAACATGCATTACATCAATCTTATTTCCAGTGTTTTCTATTCTATGGAAAAGTCTCGAACACAAGACAATAAGTGGATGTATACCAAATCAAAAAAGGAAAAGACGTCCTCATAAACATGTATAGTGGAGGAATAACAATGTAAAAAATATTATATATTATTGTGAAGAGGAATGATATTGTAAATTGTAATGTACTGTATATTTAAATATAACAAAAATAAATGTAACTTTTAATGCATTTGTTTCTCTTTTTTGGTATATAAGACCCCAAATTAAAACATTTTGCTGATTATTCTGCACACTATTTACATAAAGGTATTTTCCTCTGTTATTTATAATACCCAGATTATAAAATAAGCAATGGACAACAAAGTAGACACAGCCGTGTTTCTTGTGGATTGTATTAATATCAAGATAAGAATTTTCACTCTATTATTTTCAAGAGAAAGTATTTTGGTTGTAAACCACCAATAATTATTTACATTTTAGCGCTACCTATCATGTGATTTACAATCGACATTGTTCTAAGCATTATAAATATATATATATATCAGTGTTTAAGATCTTTTATTTCATTATGAACAACTGTAGTAATCTAATAAATTCCTCACATTAGCCAGCCTACATTGCTGCTTAGATAGTTCACAAATTAAAACAGAAATTTTAATTGGTGCTTTTTAATTATTTTTCTGAAATATATTTTTATGTTCCTGTAATACATGAAGACACATAGTCCCAAAAACAATCTGTTTCACACACCAGCTAAGTTTTTCTAATAAAACTCAGTATGAAAGGCCCAAAGGGCTTTGTTTTTGTTTCGAGTTTCATAACGAATATTGTGATGTCAAACAATCACTAGAATGCGCTTAGAATAGCTCCTTTCATTAGTAAACAAAAATTCGAGTAGTAAAAAATAATTATGTCTAGAGGAAACAAAACAAATAACTTAAAATAAACCCCCCTGGTGCACTCTGAAAAATGAAAAAGTGCATGTGGTTGCCAGAAATGAGTGTAAATTGTTTATGCACTGACAACTAGAACATACCTCTAAAATAGAGCAAAACATCCCCAACATATCATCTTATGGACAAAATGCTTAAAATCATGTCGATAAAAGGAATTAAATATATGAAATTCTGTGAAAATATTTTTCTCAAATTTCTCTTTTTGTCAACTCATCGGTAAATGTAAGTCTTTGACAGAGCCAAATTGTGTTAACAATTGGGCACAACCAAACATTTTTACATAATAATAATTATCCCCTTCACAGATCCATAGTTAAATTATTTTCATTTGTCACTGGTGTTGTTTGCGATTATTAAAATATGTTTAAACATTCCAAATTTTTAATATAACGTATTATATTATGAAGAGTAAATTAGTTCAATCTAGTCAAGTTAAAACAAAAAAATTTTCTTTTTTGATAATGTCCTTATAGTAGAAAATAGAAAAAAAAAGTGATCATTACAACTGTTTGCCAGGAGATAGCACTAAGGTTTTAAATATAAAATATAAAATAAATAATAATTATTATTTACTTATAAAAAGAGTAATTATCTTTATGAAAATTTATTTAATATCTCTATTGTTTACAAAAACATTCCATATTTTTTATAGTTAATCTGTACATTATTGCATATTTATAGGTAAAAGAGACCCTTTATTTTAGTTATATCTTACAGTATCTACTCTATAAAGTAAACATTAGTTCTAAGTCTGGTCTCAGGACTTCCCGACAGACAATATCATCTTCTGCTCTTCTTTGGAACACCACGATTCAGCACAACAAAATCTCATGCCTCACAATTTAACCGCTGAACAACAAAAGTCTTGGCTGCTGGCTAAACACAATCGCCGCAGTGCTTTGTTAGACCAACAGCTCGAAAATGAAACCTGGATTTTGGAAACTAATCGCAGGAAAATATCCCGAGCCACCCGAGAACCGCAGCCCAAGTCAATCGCGGTACAAAACCGATTCGAACCTTTAACCAATATGCCAAACACACAAACAGCTACACTGACTGATGCTCAAAATAGCACACCTGTCCCGTCCACCTCTCACACTGAGCGCCCAACCGCAAAAACTAATACGAAACCCATGAAACTCATCGTGCCTGACACCTCCACATACAACCATCTAATCGCAAAAATACGCTCAATGAACATCACAGGCACACAAATTTCCCTTGTTCAAGCCGGCCTCCAGATCACTTGCACACACGAACAGGCGTATAACTCGTTAAAAGATTTCCTTAAAATAGTCAACGTTCATTTTTACACCTTCAGTATAACAGCAGACCACCCACAAAAAGTGGTAGTCAGGCTCCCACGTACAACCCCTACTTCAGACATCAAAGAAGACCTTGAGGCGCGCCACTACACTGTAATCGATGTATACCAATTCAAAAAAACTATCTCAGACCCCAACAACCCTTCACACACCTGGGACGAACCACAAGATATTTTCTGCATTACAGCCGCAAGAAACGACACCCTCACTCCCCTTCTCAACCTCACTTGCACAGTCTTCCTCTCCGATCTCAATCAAACAACCAACCAACCAGCAACCCATTCCACCCCTCCTCCCCACCCCACGCCAACCCACCCCTCCCTCCATGGCCCCTCCCGATATCGGAGATATCAGTTCCACACTTACCGACCTCCGAGACCTTACGCGCTTCCTCCAGGAAGCGAACTTCCTTCAATTCATGACACACATGAAATCATACATTCTCCTGGGCAAATCCACACCTGAACCACAGATAAAAACCCTCCTGCTCCTGCAGGCCTTGACCACCTACTCCGGGTTCGATTAGTCATGGATCAAGCCCTCACAGATAGACCCTGTGTTCTCTCCATTCTCTACTGGAATGCCAACAGTATATTTTATCAAATTTACGAATTAGAAAGAGTTCTAGAAACTTACGGCGTAGAAATTGCACTAATTAACGAAACACATTTCAAACCTAGAAAAAAATTTAACATCAAAAATTACACGGCATATCGAACTGACAGAAAATCTAAAGGAGGTGGCACATTAATACTAGTTCACAACCACATTCAACACCATTTAACTAATGTCCCAGTCCTAGAAAATTTGGAATACACATCCATAAACATTCGCACACAAGCAGGTCACATCACTCTAGGAGCTATTTATAATTCCCCCAATAAACCGCTCATCCCAGCTGACTTAGATAAAATAACAACACCTCCATTAAACGGCTAGGAGACTACGAACCCGATAAAAACAGAAGAATAAAACGCCCTAAAATGCTTCCCACATAATAACTAACATCTCCTAAACCCGTACACCCGGCCGAAATTCTCCGATCGGTCCGGGACAAAATACAGTCAGTTTAACAAAACTACCTGGCGCTAGCAACGCGCACATCACTCCGCCTGCTGTTCTCACAGCGAACACACCTCTCTCTACTTCACTAGCTTTTCCTCATCGAGCTGACTGATTAAATATTCTATCCTTAATTATGTGCCCCAAGTTTTTGACATGTTTAATTACAAAACACATGCTAATTCAATCGCAGTGCTGCCTTCTCTCTTCGGAAGACAGAGGCCCAGCCCTCGGCTGAGATACAGCCAATCAGAAAATTCCTTTAATATGAATGCCCGTCCACCGACAAATCCTTAAACCCACTGTCCACACAAAAAACACCTTATATATCAACATTTAATAACAACATACACACTCACTATATATATATATATATATATATATATATATATATATATATATATATATATATATATATATATATATAATTATTAACGTCATAGCTAGAAGAAGACCCTGCTTCCTCTGCCTCTTCCTGACATCTTGCTTAACTTCACGGGAATATTTTATAAATTAATAAAACCAACTATTTAATAGATTTTACCAAACTTTTAAAGACCTACATTTTTAATTTTCAAAATTCCGTGCCAGTAGGGAACGGAACTCCACCGCCTTACCCCTCATTTTTGTAGGCAAAAATGAGGGGGAAAAAGATTGGAACAACCGTGGCTCAGGGGCTATACTGGGTCACAAAACCACACTCCTGACATGCGAACACCGCGCGTTCCAGCTGAAAGTGCCTATACTATGGGGGATCAGGGCGGGGTGGGTTAGCTACCCCTAACCCTGATCCATTCAAATGACTACCGCTTGGGAAGACAAGCGCCTCGGTCTGTACTTCCCCCGTGCTGAGAGGCCTAGCCTCAATGATGAAAAATCGGCGATCTAGTATAATATTGGGCAAAACACATATTTTTTTTTTTTTTCAGACAATGATGAGATTTTATAATATGTCACTGGAAGGCCATTATATCTAATCATGACAGACTGATGTTATCATTTTTAAAGTGTAAATATATATTTTAAGTATGTGAACACTATGTTAAAGACAGCAGAATGTTAGAAATTTATCTATATTGTACTATAAATAGTCGATATTTTATTTCTGTGAATCGGGATTTCGACAATAACATGCATGTGTGTTGATTGACTGGTGTGTTACTGGAGTTTAGATTCTTTGTAATTTTAGAGAGTTTGTAGTTACACTTGTTCACACTTTTAATTGTTTTTCGAGATTTATTGTATTTCTGGTTTTACAAACTTAATTATTTAGGACAAGCACATTTTTCACAGAATTATATTAATAAAGTAAAAAAAATTGTGTAACAGGGGAATTTTTTTACAATTGCAGTAAAATCACTCCTTTCTATGTTGGCAATTCTGAAGAGATATATAAACTTCATAGCTTCATTATGAACATAATTAGCATTCTATATTCACCAAGAGATAGCACCAAATATGTTTATAATAAATTATACAATGACTACTATTATTAAATAAATTGAAAATATATTTACACGTATTTAATTGGTAAAAGAATATTTATATTGTATTTTTAATAGTTTGTTTTCAAAATATCAGATTTATTAATTATATCTAAAATTATTTTTTATTTCCTCTAAATATTAGTTGACTTATTTACTGAGATGGCACATTGTTGCACCAGGCTGCACCAGCCTCTGGTGCTGGGAGGAAAGCCTCCCAAAGGCATAGCCTATCCCTCTCCTCAAGATAACAGGTCAGCCATCAGAGATCTTGGGTTTTAGACACCTCACTGTAGACTCCACGAGGACTATATTGTGTTGTCGACTGGGTTACAAGAAGTTGCAGGTAAGTAGAGCAAGAAAAAATTTGCTTTAAGTATATTTTAAATAAATAAATGTTATAAAAATAGTTACTTTAATATTTAACCTCCCATGCGGACAAAATTAATTAGTTAATTAAATTTGTCCATGTGGGACCTGAAATACTTATACACTTTAAAATTGCCCAAGTGTTAGGGCATCAGTGAGTTTGGACTTTTATAATTGATGTTGTCCACATAGAACTTTGCAAACATGAAATATTTGCATTCTTAAAGTAATTTTACACTTTAAAATTACCCATGTGTTTGGGTATCAGTAAGTTTGGACTACAATAATACAAATATTTCATGTTTTCAAGATCCCATGTGGATAATGTTGATTATAAAAGTCCAAACTTACTGATGCCCAAACAAGGGGCCAACTTTAATGCACAAAAATACTTTAATAATACAAATATTTAATGTTTACAATAACCCACATGGTAAATATTAATTATGAAAGTCCATACTTACTGATACCCAAACACATGGACAACTATAATGTGTAAAAATACTTCAATAATACAAATATTTAATATTTGCAAGTCCCACATTGACAAGATTAATTATAAAAGTCCAAACTTACTGATGCCCAAACACATGGGTAATTTTAAAGTGTAGGATGTTTAATCCTATGGAGGAAAATAAAGTCGTATAATAAATTTTCCAGATTTCACTATCATATATGTGAAATGCAGGAAAGGGGAGGGAGGGGGAAATGAACTGGTGTAATATGATTGGTTGTTAAAAGAGGGAGTGGGGGAACGAATGTTGTAATCACATTGGCGCAGTTCCAAGAAAATCTACAAGTGTGTGTTGTAATCACATTGGTGCCATTCCAAGAAAACTTTCAGGTGTGTGTTGCAATTGACCTCCCCCCTCCAACATTCAACAACCAATCAGAGTACACTGTTTCATTTCCCCTCCCTTCTCATCCTTCTGTTTTGGCTTATATGGTAGCAAAATATGGAAAAAAAAGAGTTCATTCCAGGAAAAGAGCTGAACGAAAAACCATCTCCACTCCATAGCAGAATAGGAATAAGGTAGAAACAAAAAGGTAAGTTATTTAATAAATATACCTTATATATAATTAATATTCTATAAGGAATATTTATTATTTTACGCGTTCCATTTCTTCTGTTCCAGAAGAAGACAGATTGTTCATCATTCAGCTCTCGCCATCATCTGAGGCTTTTTTTTTTTTTTTTTTTTTTTTCCCAGATTCTGCTAGCATTTAGGCCAAACAGGAAGGTTGGACGGGAGGGGAAATAAAACAGTGTACTCTGGTTGTTGAAATTTGTGTTGGGGGAGGAATGTCGATCATGAAGCAATCTGATTGGTTGTTGAATATGGTGGTGGGGAGGATATAATAAACTCTGATCAAATTTGCCAACTTTCTATTTACATCTGTTTAACTCGCAAGTGTGTGTTTTAATCGATATTGGTGCCACTCCGAGAAAACTTGCAATTGTGTGTTGCACCCACATTGGTGCTGCATCTAAAGAACCATTTGTCAAGAGTAATCGATGCCTAGCCAGTTTATTTCTGTGAAAAAGTATGACCCTCATAAAGCAGAGGTTAATGCATGCCCAAGGAATTGTTATCTCCTCCTTGCATCCCTTCCTTAATTTATATTTTAATGTTGAGTGCTCACCAACATGGTGCACATGTGTTCACATAGACACAAACTGAGATGCTCGTAATTATTCTGCTATTTTTTCTCAAGTGCTATGATGTATGTTATTTTGTTTTAAGATGCTGGTAAATAATTTCACTTTGTAAGGAAAATAAATATTCAAATACACCTGCAGCTCTTGCAGCCATATTGCCAAGTTCAAGGAACAAATTATCAACGGCTGATATATTAATTATCACTTTAATTAATTTCACTATTTGAGAAGGGTTTAAATGTATGTTTTATTTTTGTTTAGCTATATTATAGTGTTTTATGTCTCCTGCTCGCCTGTTCTGGCCTTGTTAAGTATTATGCATATTTCAGAGACAATTAGTAACAATGACGAGATACGAGACACCCACCTAAATAACTCTGTACAAATTAATCTACTGATTATTTTCCTGCACTCAGTTGTCTTTTTATGTGAAGTGTTTTATCTTTTGTCTTGTGTAAACATTTCCCTCGAGATGCTGTCGGGTAGGTGTCTGTTGCTAACAGTACCTACACACCACCATCTCTAGTCTGGTTCAGTGGGTCTTCGAATGTGGACGTGTGCCACTCTATGCTGTGTGCCATGGGAGCTTCATCAAGTTTGCTGAACATTAAGAGTGTTAATAGTTTAAACTCGTAATTTAACCACAACCTTTCCTTAGCTTTGCTCTCCCATGTGCCGACCCTCCTTTCCGCCGTTTCGCGACCCCGGAAAATTTCACCTCATTAATTTTCACTGGCTAGTTAAGCCATTTTTGCCACATAGGCCCCTGGTAGGCCTTGTGAGGTAGGCCTGATTAAGACACGAGAAGACCGTATGTTACCACATGTAATCTTTCTGATAATACATTTCCTTGTAAACCACATGTCTTATTTTAACATAAAGAAATTTCACCTTGGGAATTATCCCTAATCAGCAAGTGTAACCATGTGGTCGCCGACCACTTGCTCGAAGTGTGTAAAATATTGCCATGACTTTCTTGAATATATTGTATGACGTGTGCTGCGAGGGGATGCTGCCACAGTCTGTCGATCTTTGACGACCCTTAGAGAACGACATCCTCATTTTTTTCATCATTTTATACATAACGGCAAAAAACCCCCACTGCAAATGAATGTTAAACATGGATAGCAATAATCGGTGGATCTATAATTTCCCGGTAACAAACCTGTAATGTTATCGTTTAGTTGAAAGAGAACTATTTAGCACCAGAAACACCATCTTGCTAACTCAACTGGTAAGAAACATAATAGTTGTCAATTTTAATGAATTTATAGGTATTTTCATTACAGTTAGGAATCCATTAAAAATAAAAACTTGTTTCCAAATTTAATTCTGGCTCCTGTTTGTTTTTCTCTTTCAAGTATATTTATAAATAAAATAAAATAAAAACAATTTATATAGTTGTAGATTTGTGTCTACAAAACTTTCTACACAAAATGTGTGTGATAATTCAAGAGTATTCCTTTCAAAAATCGCAACCTACCAAATATTTGACCTATTTCAATAACTTAATTGTAATGTGTGTTTTGGCAGTAACAATGTTAGAAAAAATTGTGTATCACAGATTGCAGGAAACTTATTACAGCAGAAGAGTATTTTAACAAATTTACTAACTTACTTAAACTTTTGACAGGTAATTTACATACTAAGTGTACAATTACGATTTAAATGCGTAAAAAGCCCTAGGGAAAATATTTTGGCACAGGTTAAGTAAGCTAAATTTAGCACTGAAAATGATGTAAAATGATGAAAATGATATAGACTTACCAATGCTCATGTAAGCATGGAGGTGTAAATAAGCAGCTTTTATCAGTTATTAGTAAATAGTGCAATATGGCATTCAAATACATATTTTAAAACCGCAATCCACATTCTTACATGAAGAGATAGTTGAAAAACGAAACTGCACAATAGTAGACTAAAGTTAGCTCACAGCTCATTCATAATCGCATCAATGCAGAGTTTGAGCATTTTATTTTATTTTAAATAAAAGTAAATTGAATGAGGAAGGCATATCACCGATTACATAAGCAATACAATAAAAAAATAACAAAAGAGTTAAAAGCTACACGTAAGTAATACAAATTTAATGCTTTGTAATATCTTTGATATGATCATTTTACTGCACTGACGTTCACCAAGTTTTCTTAGATATGTATTGCATTTTCATCTCAAGGGTCACTTAAAGGATACGTAAAAAGTGTTTGTGTGCCTTTGTTAACATTCTCATACATTAATGATTTTGAAATTCTTCTACAGTGGTGTAATTGAATTCTCTCGGCAACAGAAACTGTCTTAACAAATTCTAAACTTAATTCATCATAGGCTACCATAATAGCAAATCAATAATGCTTCATACAATCCGGTCCAATATAGTCATATTAACCTGGGGGGAGGGGCGCTTGCTGCCATTTTAGTTAAGTGTGGTTTAAAGCAAAATAATAATATGTTACCTGCATATAGCTGGAAAGATATGTAATTTTGTAAAAATGTAGATTTTGAAGAAATTTTAAACGTAAGTAATTTTGATACAATCTTTTTATACCATATGTAATTGGTGGGAAAATCATATTTTTATATAATGTTTTCTCAATTTTATAGTGGGGGAAAAATATTGTAAATGATTTGAAGTTGATATATAAATGCAAGACAACGAATACTTTCAAACCTTTTCACTGAAACCAACCGAGATTACTTTTTTAACATTATTGGAGGGCCCTCAGCTGTTTTCCAACTTAAAACACCTACACTCAGGAAGCAGTTGAGACAAGGACCTCGACCTGTATGTATTGGCAAACACTGTCACAACTGATCGAGACTGCGAACTAATGTCGATTGGTCGAGTGTTGCAGTGTGGTTAATGCATTTGCGATGGAACAAACAGGCAAAAGTGATACGTGGACATCAAGAAGACGTCAAACGCTCCCCTCTCTTGTGATCGTTTGGTCCTCACAGACCTCCAAGAGACTCTCATGCTGATAGGCACAACAGGGTGTCGGTTGTTGCAGCTGGTTGTGGGGCCTCAGGTTGTAAGGCCCGTGGTGATGCTGTGCCTCTGCTGCCTGCCGATGCTCCAGGGCGATGATCCTGTTGATGGTGAAGTGCCACTGCCCGTGCTCGCTGAAGGCGGTTGTTCCCATCTCAAGTGGTGCACGCCGGCCGATGCAGATGCTGAAGATTTTGTAGAGGGGAGGGGTCGAGACCCGCTCTTCCATTGACTCGCCGTCGCTGCTGTTGATGCTGTTGCTTCTCTTCAGACTTCTCGATGCTCCTTCTTCTGTCAAGGGGAAAGGTATGCTGTCCCTTGCTGGACTTGATGTTCCTTCTGATGAACCATCCCCTGCGCACTTGATGCGGTCCTCCGGTGCGAGGACAACCAGTATTGTAGTCCTTGTTGGTATCGTGGCGAAGTCTTGTGGGCAGTTTCCCTGTGGGCTGATCGGGCCTGCAGTTGCCCCCTTCGACTCGCTTGTACAATGTCTTCCGAAGGCAGTGTCTCTACACTGGGTGTCGTGACACTACGGTCTTACTCACTTCAGTTTGCAGCTCCTGCGAAGTTGATGTCATGATATGTTTGAGACGGTGTGACCTCTTCCTCTTAATCCACTTCTTTCCCTGCCAACCTTATGGGTGTATGACTACTGGGTGTGGCAGTGGGAAAAAGGTGCCGAAGAGATCTCGCATCTGTGCTTGAGCTTGCCTCTGCTCCGCCATTGGATGTTTCTGCTAAATGCTCTTGGTCATTGGGCCCTTACTCTTGCTCAGGAGTTTCTGTGCTTGGTCCTTGCATACATAGGCAAAGTTCGTCATGGTGTATGGCCACCTTGCACCTTCAACTGGCCTTGATGAGGTAAGTTGTATACCCCAGAACTTTGACATTAACATGTGGTCCACTCCACTTATGGGCAAACCTTGCACAAAAGTTGTGCTTTGCGCTGCTCAGCTTGTGCTGGCAGACGTAAATATGTTGTCCAGGCCTGAGCCTCTTTGGTGGGCATGTTGTTGCTGGTACCCGTTGTCCTATGTACCTCTCCTGGTGAATGTGTGCATTTTACAGGCCTTACTCATGGTGCTGTCGCCTGCCTGCTGCACTCTCTGTTGTGGCACTGTTTGCCTGTCGTATTCTGAATTCCCCAGGGAGGGGCAACTTCCTTCCCTGCTGAATGGCCACTGGTGATTGACCTGTGGTTAGGTTCACCGTCGTCTGATTGTGAATAAGGCCACAGGCAAATGTTCAGCACAACTGACGTGGTTTAATTTTACCTGCAGGCGTAACTGAGTCTTGAGGTCTTGATTCCTCCTTTCAGTTGGATTGGCCCGCAGGTGGTACACTGCTGTTGTTTGATGCTGGACTACCCACCTGGTACACAATTCTCTCCAATACTTCCCCATAAATTGTGCACCCTTGTCTGTTAAGAGGGTGCATGGGTAGCTCCAAGGGGAATAGAATTAGGTCTTCAGTGCACGGGCTATTTTGCATACCCATGCACTGGAAACTAGGTATGCTTTTATCCATATTGAGAACGAGTCGCTCACCACAAGAAAGAACCTCTTACCATTAGGGGTGCCTATATTTGGCCCCATCAGGTCTAGTGAGATGGACTCGAATTTCTTCTGCGGCTTCTGTGGCTGTTGTTGCTTAACTCCATCTGCTCTCCTACTCTTGCAGAAATTACACTTTACGCATACCCTAACGTATTACCGGACATCTCTGGTAACGCCGGGCCAGTGGAAATGGTTCTGCATATTTCTTGTGGTATGTGATGCGCCACGGTGGCGTGTAAATAGTGCATCATATTCATGATGTAGCACCTGTGATTGTGCACTTTTGGGCACGTACAGCTTCCAGGTTGCTTCAGGACGATGCGGTCGTGTCTCGATGCATGTGCCATTCATTAGTCACCATTGCTGTTCATTCTCCATGATCGAATGATGTGCTTATCTTGGTTATCTCCAATTTGATAAAGAACTGCTCCCAAACCCTTCTCACTTGCATCTGTCTGAAGATATAAATGGTGACTTTTGTCATCTCGAGCCAATGTCTTGCACTCCCTGAACTTGCTCTTTATCTCTTGAAAATTTGCTTCGTGTCCAGCTGTCCCCACGTACTTTATGTTTTGTGACAACATGTCAATGAGTGGTGTGGTTATGGTTGCAAAATCCTGTATGTTTTCCCACAGCCAGTTCACCAACCCAATGAATTTCCTCAGTTGCTTCCTTGTGTGCGGCACTTCGTAGTCGTTAATGAAGGCTAAATGCTCTTATGTTGGGCAGCCTCTGTGCTCATCGACCATGTCCCCAAGAAAATGTATGCATGGGTTGCCGATGTGATCTTTACAGATCGCACACGACAACCTGTAAATGGCTAGTCTTTCCAAGCCTAATGACAGGTTTTGGATGTGGACATCCCAGGTTTCGGAATAGATGACAATGTCATACAGGAACGTGAGGGCAAAATATCCCATGTACCCATCGAGTACCTGGACCATCATTGTCTGAAAAGTTGCCGATGTGAAATTCAAGCTGAAGGGCTTTGCAAAAAAGTGGAACTTTCTCCCATCTGGTACTGTGAATGTCGTTTTGTGATTGTCTGCTGGTTTTATTGGCACCTGCCAGTACCCACTGCACAGGTCCAATGAAGTCATAACCTTAGCCTTACCCAAGGTATGCAATTCATCCTTGACACTTATGTATTGAGGTGGGGTGCTGAGTGAGGTTTTTGTTGATTGCTCTGAAATTTACACAGAAGCGCCATGTCTCGTCTTTCTTGGGTGCCAATGTGATCGCACTGTTGTGGCTGTGGGTGGGTTCAATCACACCCCCAGCTAGCATTTCTTAAATTTGATATTTAATGATGGCACATTGATGCAGCTGGCAACTACTGGGTCCAGAGTAGATCGGTTGGTTATGTTCCAATGGAATACAATGCTCAGTGACAGTCGTTTGACGGAGTGGGTCTCCTGCCGCAAAAACTTCGCATCGTTCGTCCAGTATGAATTGCACTATCTCCCTCTATTCCGATAGAACCGTGACGAGTGCCCATGTGGACACCTTCGACTTAGTCCGTTTGCCTGCAGCACCAGGTTCTGTAACACTGTGTGTGTGCACGCTTTATAAGCGCAAGATCGGTGCAGTGTGTCAAGGAACAATCCAGGTGCAGAGCAGGGTGAGCGCGACCACATGCATGTGGCACAGGAGTCCGAAAATAGACCCTGTGAAGTTTATGTTATTTAATTTGTGCAATATAAGGGGAAGGTAAATACACATGAGGGGACACAACTAATAAAGACGCCTGCCTTTGCAGCTTTAAAGCTCTCAGTATTGTCAAAGGGTATTTGTGTAATTTTCTGTAATGTTCATTTACATTTCTTTCGTCTCCACTTTATCCAAGCAGTGCAATTTTTTTGGTATAATGAATAATATTTACAGGGCTAATTTGAGGAGCTATATGTAGCAACCAGCATGCAGGGTACGTGTCCCATTTGCAAATGTTGTGTGCAAGGAAGTAGTGCAAGACGGGTGCCAGCCCGCCAAGCCAGACAGCACACCATGTGGAGAAAGTCAGTAGTCGTTCGTCTTTGCGAGGGGGTTGCCGCAACACGTCGGGGCTCGTGTTCTGCGTTCTCAGGCAGCCATCACCATGTTGGACTAATAATTTCACGGGAATAGTTATTTTAGCATACCGGAACCTTTTTCATATTTCAGCTGCCTGAGACTCTACCACCCCTCGCACCTATCCAGTGCTTGCATCAGCTGGGTAGGATTAAATTGTACTTAAGTTATTTCATGTGACTAATTGTCTTTTGCACAGTATTACCCGAGTTGACGGGATCCTAAGCAGCACCAAATGTAAGCTTTTCCCGATGGGAATGTAATCATGTACTAAATAAATAGCAGTAGTGACATGTTACCACGTGTGGTTTATTTCCAGTTCGCCGCAAGGCATTTAAGGTACGGACCTTCTCCCACCATTTTCTCAAAGTGTAACTGACTGTGCAAGTATGATTGAAATTGTCACGAGTTGGCATAATAAGCAACAGTGATTCATATGGGTGTGTGGGGAGCCCAGATATCCCACAGCACAATAAGTAAGGGAGTTATTCAGTCAGTATTAAGTTTTATTCTACAAGGAGACAATTTCACTTGGAGGATTTGGCGTGGTCATCGGTCGAACGACCCTGATGAACGAGTCCACAGCTGCTCTCTGACTTCACGATATTGTCAACCCAGCAATATCTGGCGCCCTGGGTAGTTATCTCCACCGTGATTCCAAACCTATAGTCACTGCTCTTCACCTAACTAATATCCTAATTGACCAACACATTGGCACTTGTTGTCAGCCTCCTGCGCATCAGACAAACTTCAAAGTCACCCAACTTTGATGCAAATTCCCTTTTAAAAATCTGAGTAATCCTTATTACAACTTTCCCACACAGGAAGAATTTTTCTGAATTTTCCCAAAATTTTTCTCGCAAGTTTCCCGAATTTTCCCTGGATTTACCCACAATGAGGGAAAAACGTGGTCAACAAGTCGACCAGCAAAACACGTGGCAACATCGAGATGCCTTCCAGACGCCCCCAACAATGCCAGGGATGACGCAAATGGCCGGCGAGGAAAGCACACAAAAACTGCTTAGCACCGCCATTATTTTTAAGCACAAGGGGGCAGTGGTGAGAAAGTGGAGAGGAGCTGCCGTCTTGGGACAGAGAATTGACGTCACAGTTGTGGGACGAAGGACAATGCGAGTTGAGCATGCCAAATTAACACTCCGCCCATGTCGCATGGAGGGGGAAGGAGAAACGAGAAGAGGGAGGAACATCTGGCCGCTCCTCCCTCCACGCTTTCCGCCCTGCGCCGAGGGGAACAGCTGATTTCCCACTGTAAGTTGACTCCTGCTCACGCCTTGCAGGACTACCTTGCTCCCACACAAACAACGCTATCATTCGTCCACATTCTGCACTTCCACGCTCGTGTGGTAGTGTTGTCAAACCATCATGGCTTGCCAGATGCAGGACAGTGCACTGGCACCACTGTGTCTGCAGTGTCTGCATCAAAAACCACTTAATGTGGCAGATGGATACGAAATAGGAACCCGATTTTGCAAGCGCGATAGAAAGACCAGTATAATATAGCGAGAATTGATTAGCGAGTTTATTATTTAGTGTGTTAAAAGAAAATTCATATTTGTGCCCAACTTATCAGTTCAGAAGAATTAATTACTGTAAACTTTTTTGAGAGAAGAAATTTCTAATTGACATACGGGTGGCTATTAATTTTGCAGTAGTAAAAGAAATATTTCCAATTATCTTACCTGTAATTGATGCTTTAATTCGATGATCACATCAGAAAATAGAAATCTTACTGATGAGTCTTTTTTAAATAACCTGAATTAAATGCAAAATTATAGCTCACTGCAATTTAAGGCAAAACATAGTTGGCAAGCATATTTTACTTGAATGTAAATGTGTAATAATTTAAAATTACTTTCAGAACGAAGCATGATGACACAACAACCTTACAAACATAACACGTCCAGTTTAAATTGTTGAATAATATATTTCATTGATAGTTTAAAATAATTCAACATAAAAAAGAATCTCTATCACACTCAAGAAAAAGAATACATGAGAACAATATCTACAAACATACTTTCCAACATGCCCGGCTGCCAGTATTAGTGACATAAATAATTTTGAGATCAATTTTTAAATGTCACTTGATTTATAGTATTCGCAGAACAGTTACGAGGTAATATTAACCGGCTCTTAAGTCTTGACATTTAAAAATTCATCTGTCCTTTAACTAGCCCTAGATGCGACGAGTATTCTTACTGAACTGTTTGTGCATATTTTAAAGAATATATTCATTTACAACAGTCTGAGCCAGGATGTGTATTAGTAATGGATACAAGTAGGAAGCCTTACTTGAGCCATGTACAATGAAGACATGGCAGTCTACCATACGATGTGCAGGGCTAATGCAATTAATTTTTTAATAATGTCACCCCAAGGTATGTGACCGTACCTGCCGAAATTGTACCCGCAGAACTTCGGCATGCCTCTTACGACATCACTCGGACTTCATCCCGACATAGATCATCAGGATTCAACCTCTTGATTTCCGGACTCACGAACAGACGATCCATCTTTTCTGACGACTAGTAACATACCTTTTTGAAGCATTGCGGAAATCTCTTTCCTTAAAACAATGCGACCGAAATGTATTGTTTCAATAGAATTGACATGGCCGCCTCAGGGCAAAGAAGAAATAATTCCTATATGAAAGCCTGCCTTACACAGTCACTCAAATGGCCAAAAAAAATTCGTGATTAAAATATTTACAATCTGAATTAGGGATAGTGTAAACAGAGATTTATAATAAAATGATAAAATGAACGTAGCTAGTAAATTTCTGTAGTATATAAACAAGCTGTGATTACCAAAATGTAAACATTTCAAGAAAATTAGTTATTTAAAATGTAACAACACTCGGGAGCAACTGTACACTACTCTCTTACACCAGCCCGGCAAGCAACCATGTCGGGAGCAACCTTGGAGAAGTGCAACTGACAGAACATTCGGACAGTATCAAAAAAATCCAAAATTTACCCCAGTTACATTTGTGCAGAAGATTCTTATTCACAGGATCGGCTACCACACTGAGCATGTGTGCACAGTGTCATATGCACGTAAACCGTCTCATATGCATGTTCACCAAAAATGTACGAGTCCCATGGAGTTACGCACCACAACCAGATTGCAGTCATTTGCGACGAGTGCATTGGACAGTTGAAACCGACCGTGCTCATTTACATTTAAACCGACTTACTCATGGGTAACCAGCCTGGTGATTCAGTGTACCAAACAGAAGACAGCATGGGAAATATATGCAATTATTGCAAACAGATTCTGATTGCATCACCTCAGTAAATGAGGTATGTCATGCAAAAGGCACATTTGATCAAACTATTCCACCCACAACTGCTAGATCGCGAGGCACTGGAAATAGTTGCCGAAACTGCCTTACCGGAGTACAGAGCTGCCTTACTACCATTCCTAAACAGCAATATGGAGGAGGTTCTCAAGGCTTCTATAATTATGGAACGAAAAAAGAACTGATCACGTCGGGAGAACGGAACCACGTGATGGAGGCATGAGCAAAACAGGAGCAATAACAACATGCAATGGGATCGGGCTGCCCATATCACGAAACAGTTCGCGGTGATAAGCGAAGTGACAGTACGTGTGGGAACGCTGGTCAAACCTGCGTGTGGTTTGACTAGAGCCAGCACCTCGCAAACCTGTTCGCTACTGTCGGCCAGCGAATGTTTTCCACCGGCAGAGCGCATACCCCAACAACTCGTAACTTGATACCTACAAAGGGCCCACACCATGAGGGCAGAGAAGCGGCCAGTAGGGGCTAAGAAGCCTGTTATTTCTTTCGCCCTGATCATATCAACAAAAACAGGCAAAAAACAGCAGCAGGCATTCATTCAGCAGGTGAGTTGGAGTCAGGCGAAATTTATTCACATCCTTGTTTGCATGAACAGTCAACCATGTCACACACTAATTGATATAGCCCTGTCACAACTTTGTGCAGCAACGTTTCGTGAATCCCAGGGACATAACATCTAGCAATCACTTAATTATGCTCGCTACTTACCAAGTCAGTAATGGAGTACTGGGCCAAGAAACTGTAATGGTAAAAGTCAGGGACCTAGGGACAATAACGAGCGCAATTGTAACTGCAGAGGTTAAGGAAGATGTTATATTAGGCATGCCTTGGTTACAGGAACAGAGTACCATAGTAGAACCAGCAGCTAGGAGAATTAATTTCGGCGCAAAAGAGTGGCGCATAGTGGACACTGTAGAGAGGGCAGTTGCTAGTGATTTACCCCTGGTATTATTAAAGGAATTCGATCATGAGATCCCGCAACAACATAGAGCGGCATTCTAGCGTATACTAAGCGAGAGGAGGGAGGTCTTAGCCAAAACCGACACGCTCAAAAGAATGACTTTAGCCAAACATGAAATCCCATTAACGCAAGAAGCGCCAATATACGCAGGGCCACAGAGTTACATGCCACATAAAACCAAAATAATTCGTGAGCTAGTTAAAGAGATGCTAATAGATGGGGTTATCGAGACGACGTGCAGTAAATATAACTTGGCCATCACACTAGCGTCTAAGAAAGATGGGATTTTGTGTTTCTGCATGGATTTCCATCAGATCAATCAAGTCACATGTCACAATCTGCCACCTTATGTCAATGTAAAAAATGTGTTGACGTCACTAGACCTCAGAAGCAGATATTGGCAAATTCCCGTCAAATAGGAAGATAGGGAGAAAATCGCATTCACGATACCTGACGGTGGTGATTCCATTTTTGCGCAATGCCTTTTGGCCTCAAAGGAGCGCCTGCTACCTTTCAGTCAATGATGGTCCGTATGCTGGACGGGCTTACCGCCAACTTTACGCTAGCGTATCTGGACGATGTGATTATTTGGTCGGGCAGTTGAGAGGAGCACATGCATCACATTTCCATTGTACTAGAGATAGTCGCAATGAATGGACAAACCTGCACTATGAATAAATGCCATTTCGGTCAAAGCAAATTGGAATTTTTAGGGCATATTGTAGTTGAGGATGGAAACACACCTAATCTAGAACAGTTGAACTTAATAGAGAACCCCCTGGCACCACACACACACAAACAGCTCCTCAAGTTTTTGGCTTATTTAATTGATTGAGCGAGTTCATTCAAGATCTCGCAGTAATTACCTCCCCTCTTACAGATCTACTTTCATCCCAGAAGCTGTTTGTGTGGGGAGACACAGAAGATAATTCATTCCAAGCAATAACACAAACTTTCCATTCTTGCCCCAAACTAGCACATTATGAGCCAGGGAAACACCTTTACTTGCAGAGGGACACCAGTCAGGAGGGACTGGGTGCAGTTTGTATCAATGTGCAGAGGACGGCATTAAGCGAATCATCTAATTCGCCAGCCCAACATTGCGACAAGGGGAGTGCAGATACAGTGTAAACGAGCGTGAAATATTGGCAGTAGTGTGGGTGGTGAAACATTACCAGCCCTACCTGGAATACAAATATTTCACGTTATGAACAGACAACAGGTGCCTCCTTTGTCTACACACGATGAAAGAAGCTCTCAGTAAACTCACCCAGTGGGTGTTGCTCCTACAGTCCTGTGATTTAACGACGGTAGAGTACATCTTCGGGAAGGAGAATCAAATGGCATGCCCGATGCAAGCATTTTGGTTACAGACGATGCAGAATGGGATGAAGTTCTCCCCCCGCCAAGCACGTTTTATTCCGTATGTTGTAAGTGAAGCAGGTATGAGCTGTGGACGGTGATATCCTTGTAGACGCACTCTACCGGGAAACAGTCGAGGTGCTAGGCAGCTGTGCAGTAATGAGAGAGAGAAAGAAAGAAGTGTGCGAGAGAGATTGTGGAACAGTGGCATGTGATGGAAGGGAGGCTGGAAATATGCGCAGTAAACAACAACATGAAATGCGTCTGTTTGTACCAGCAACCTACAGGGTGAAAGTATTGGAACATGCACACACAAGTAACGTAGACCGGCACCTGGGTGCACAGCAGACTATCCAAAACACCAGACAGCATTACTGCTGTCCAGGACTCTCTCACAATGCATGAAAACACATGCAAAAATGTGTGATGTGCCAAACATTCAAGTTATGCAGGACATGATGTGCCAAACATTCAAATTATGCAGGATAGATGGGCTATAGCTGCAACAGCCACACCTTTCGGAACGAGTGTTCGAGACCAAAAGCCTGTACCTAATAGGGCCGTACCCCTGTTCCTCCAACAGGAAAAATTTTATCCTGGTCGTCAGCGACAACTTCTCACGGTGGGTGGAGGTCTATGCAATAAGTAGTGCAAGAGTTACCATCATCATACAAGTACTGGAGCGAAAAATTTTCCCCTGCTGGGGCTACCCCAAACAAGTGCTAACGGACAACAGAACACAGTTCATTGATTAAAAGTGGCAAGCAAAGTGTTCCCAGTGGGGGTCCCACACTTGAAGATGGCAGTGTACCACCCCAGAGCCAACCTCATGGAGCACAGAAACCAGGACCTTAAGATACAACCGTGGGTCCGGGTGGGTGAGGTATACACCAGTTGGCCTGCTGCTTTCATCACCCGATGCCAGCATGTGAACGGCGCAACAGGCCGGTCACTTACGGACGTCCTGTTGGGCCAAAACATCAAGTTTCCCAGCGAAAGGAACTTCCCACGCAACAGTACTAGCGAGAGTACGAAGGACAACAAGGCATGACAAAAGAGGAGGAAGCAGAGAGACAGAGAGGAGAGAGAGAAGCAGGAAAGGTATACGGCTGGGTGTGTCCCGACGAGCAACCAGACCCCATCCACACTCGATCCTGGGCATTTAGTGTACGTGAAAGTGCATCCGCAGTTGGCAGCCTGCCAAAACTTCTACGCGAGGCTCACTACGCGATGGACAGGCCCACACTGGATTATCAAAAGCTAAGACCAATCACCTACCTTGTATGATTGGCAAGAAGGAGGAGCAAGTATCACCGAGATGCCATTGACCTGTCACCTGGTGACACCCGTGACCACAAGGAGGCGGTGACAACAAAACCCACGATGCGCATCACCTGCTGAGCATGGGTGATAGGAGGAGAATGGGGCTGCACCTCCCATATGGGGTCCCCCATCAGATTACACCATGTCGCCGACATCGGACGAGGCTACGTCTCCAAGGTGCCAGGAGGACATAAGCCTGGATGACGGAGGGTGCGTCGAACCAAGGGCCGATGCCACCTCAACATCCGTAGGAAAAAGTGGTCGGTAAGCAAGAGGTGAGATGCATGCACAATATGGAGGAGGCGCACGAGACCTGGAAGCTCATGACGGCACCTTCAAGTACGAGCTACAGGGGAGGACAACAAGCATTGCAGGTGGGTCAGTACCTACCCCAGGATCACCAGCAGTGGGTGCCCAAGGCACGATGTCGCCCAGGGCATTGGCACCGGTCAGGGCGCATTCGATGGCCGGCTCCGCGAAGATCGATAATCCAGCGGGTACCAGCACAACCCGAAGAAATACCGAACTTCAACCAATGATGACACCTCTGAAACAGGGTCCCACAGGAGAAGACGTAATGGCCTTCAACAAGATGACGATCGTCGAGTAGGACAGGACGACAGAAGATGTAATAGTGCCAACATCAGCTGGGGAATCACCCGAGGGTGACTCCAACAGCCCATTAGTTGCTAGCCCGCTTAGTTACGGCAGCGACGTGGGGTTGCGCAAAGGACAGAAACAGTGGCAGTGACGACAGAGGATCGTGCTACTTGTACGAGATCAATCACTCAGCACACCAATGTCGATCACATACGGCATGCTGCAAGTGTGTGAGTATGAGAGCACCATATCGATGGCAAGTACATGCGGAACGATGGCAGTAGCCAGCAGTTATAGAACGTAGGAGACTGGAAAGAAGACGTACTACATCCATGGCAGGCCGACACAAGATGTCTGTCATCAGTGATGTGTGCAGCTGCAAAATGTCTCGCGAGGGGGAAGGGGGCATTTTACGTGTACCCACGTTGACCCCTTTTCCTTAGCCTGTTTGCCCGCCCAACCAGATTCCATAATACAGTGTGTATGTGCTGTACGAGCGCAAGTGCAGTGCTGTTTGATAAGGAACAATGCAGGTACAGAGCAGAGTGAGCGCGTCCAAATGTGCATGGCGCAGGATTCCGAAAATAGATCCTTAGAAATCTATGTTATTTAATTTGTGCATTAAAAGGGCAAAGTAAGTTCACACAAGGGGACACAACTAATAAAGAAGCCTATCTTCATAGTCCTAAAGCCTTCTATGTTTTCAAAGTGTCTTTTTGTAATTTTCTGTAATGTTTATTCACATGTTTTTCATCTCCACATCAACTACACAGTGCAATTGTTTTGCATAATGAATAATATTTTCAGGGCCAATCTTAGAAGCAATATGTAACAACCGTTACACAGGGTACATGTCCGATTTGCAAATGTTGTCTGCAAGGAAGTAGTGCAGCACAGGGTGCCAGCCTGCCAACACGGCCAGCATACCTCGCAGATAATGTCAGTAGTCCTTCGTTTTTGCTACAGGTGTACCACGTAAAATCAGGGCTCGTGTTTCACGTGCTCAGGCAGCCATCTCCAAGTTGGACTAATAATTTCACAGCAATAGTTACTTTAGTATACCAGAACTTTTTTCTTATTTCAGCTGCCCGATACTCCACCTTCCCAGTGCTTGCATCGCCTGGGTAGGTTTAAATTCTATATAAATTATTTCATGTGACCACATGTCTTTTGAACAGTATTACCCATTCTGACGGGTTCGTAAGCAGCAGGAAATGTAAGCTTTTCCCGATGGGAATGTAATCATGTACTGAATAAATCGCAAAAGTGGCATGTTACAAGGTGTTGTTTATTTCCAGTTCACCCCAAGGCATTTAATGTATGGGCCTTCTCATGCCAATCTTCTCAAAGTATAACTTACTGTGCAAGTATTATTGAAATGGTTATGAGTCGGGGTAATAAGTAACAGTGCTTCGTATGTGCATGTGGGGAGCCCAGATATCTCACAACACAACAAGTACAATGAGACAACTGCACTTGGAAGGATCTGCCGTGGTCGTCGGCCGAAAGACCCTGAGGAACGAGGCCACAGCTGATCTTCGACTTCACGATATTGTCAACCTGACAATATCTGTCGCCCTGGGTAATTATCTCCACCGTGATTCCAAAACTATAGTCACCGCTCCTCACGTAACCAATACCCTTATGGAACAACACCTTGGCACTAGTTGCCACTCTTTTATGCATTAGACAAACGTCTGTGATGCTACTAGAGGGCGCAGTACCCGATGAACTCTGGAGGGCTAATACAATAAAGCACATCTAATTATGGTATGACTATTTTATTACCACAAATGTACAATGCAATTGATGTATTCCTGATGTCCACATGTTCCTTGTGCATGTTTGTTCTATCGCAGACGCATCAACCACGAAGAAACACTCAACCGATCGACATTATTTCACGTTCTCGATCATTGCAGGTCGGCAAGAACGGCATTATGCTTTTCTTGCCACTCTGTAACTCGTTGGAGATGGTCATAATATTTAACATTCTCCAAAAGTGGTAACTCTCGTGATGAATGGATATGTGACCTAAATGAGTGTGTCCCGTGAAACCATGAGCATTAGTTGCAACAGCCATCGGATGGAACACTGGGTTAAGCAGAGCCATTTATGCCCACGTCTTTCTGGTGTGCACGATGTCGACGGGCCCCATGGCCGAACCCGGATTTCAACGTGGCTACGAATGGTCTCAAAAGATGGGGAATCACATTCCCATAAGAAATGTGAAGTGGCGAGTGGTTCCCTAGAAGCTTTACTAATATCAGCATTTTAAAGCATAATTCACGGAGATTACACCATAACTTACTAGGGAATTCACCCACTCCAGCATAGAGAGTCGATAACATTCCATAGTAAACAAGGCGTAGTTCCGCCCTTAGTTACGAAATCCGTGTGTCGCCACATCCATCCACATTCCTGATATTAATTACATAACGACACACACCGATTCTAAAATGTTAATTATCAGAGTGTTCATGTATAGTCTATTTACGGTTACTTTCGTCTTTTCTGAAGCTCTGCTAAAATTATACTTTCAGGATATTCCTCCGCCTACTGCAAATTAAACTTAACTAATCCTAAAAAATTACATCAGGGGGAAAACTCACCACATTCGGGCTCACTAAGCGCAACAGTATTTTATACAAGAACTACTTCTCCCTAGGCATTACCAACATACCTATTTTCTCCCTGTTTCTCATTCAGTTTATTTATAAATGAAGCATTATAATTTATTGATAAGATTTGAATAACATTTCAATTGATCAGAAAATAAGTAACTTTTATGAAATGGGGAGATTTTTCAAATGTTTGGTTCAAAGTGGCCGAAGAAACAATGAATGGATTGTAATCACCTATCGAGAATCAGCCTCCTGAGGCATCATTTCATTTTTACACCACCCTTCAAGTGCGGTGACGTTCTCGTGACGTCACATTCTTAGCCATATCTGGGGCTCTGGCGTTTTTTATAATTAAAATTTTGTGTTAATTAATGTCTTCTTATTACGGAAAAGCTTATTTTTTGTGTTGTTTTTCTGCTTTGTTTCAATTTAGTAGGTGTGATACGAAATTTTGGAACATAGCTTATTATGAATGTTGTAAAAAGAAGTTTGTTTTCTTCTAGCTTCATGATCAGATGGGATGGCCAGTTTGATGGCTATTTGTAGGATAGGGTGTTATCTCGTGTTTGGATCTGATGTGTCATTACTGTGTTGTGAAATGATTTTATTCTCGTGTCACTGTCTTTTCTGACAGAATTCACAAATTGTGACTAAACAATCGCAATGCTGTGACCAAAAATATTCGTCGTACTTTACAAAAAAAATGGTTCTATTAAGTAAATATAAAACAATTCCAACGAGTTGTGTGGAATACGTTCATCCTTGGACGCAATCGTGTACTAATGCTACAACGTGTCTAAGTGCGGCGTGCATTCAAGATAGTCTAAGAATTTACGTCACCGTGTACATTGTAAGTAATTCAATATAATTATATTGCATTTCTAAATTACAGTTTCTTTAGGCAGCATTATTGTAGCTCAATCTAAAATAAGTAGCAAAAATAGTACAGTGCCTTAAATTATTTTATGTGTTAGTTAAGAACCTAATGGCCTAATAAATACGAGAATTTCTCAATCTTCGATATACAGCGACTCTGTTTATTGAACATAAGTGATAAGTGTTAACTTCTTACTAACGAGTAGTGCTGTATAGCAAAGTTTATCTTAACGAGGATGTGGGTGGAACCAGAGTAAGTTGTAGTGTGTTACTGCAAATTTTACTTTAGAAAATAGTGACATTTCACAAATACGCAGTTTATAATTGGTAAAATTGTTCTTGCGGAATCAGCATCCTGTTATACATTTACTTAATCTAGCAGCACCCAATCTATAATTTGTGACACAAGCAATTTATGACATCACTGTTACTGCATGGAAATTCAGCACAATACTGCATCTTGTGCACCCCTCCCTGGGCCCAATGTGACACTAATTGAAATACAGGGAGTGCGTTTTAAGGGAGCGTTGTTGGAGAGGAGGGGTGGGGGGCGACTGTTGAGAATCATTACTTTTCTGAAAAAATAATTTAGGAAATGGTAGGCCATGAATTTAAGTGCTTTTCACAATACTGCAATGCGTTGTGTTGTGATGAGCTACAGCCATTCAGAATGAAGCAGCGTGTTAACGCCAACCAACGGTGCTGTATGAAGTTCGTGCATCTGTGTTGCCAGTGGCGGACAGCGACAGATTAGAATTATTGTTGTTTACTTTGAGCACAGACTAAAATAAGCAATGTTGTGTTTTGTAAATAAATACGCATTTGGTGCAAAGCAAATTTTTTGTGTATTATTTCAAAGTATTGCCTTGTTTTTTGAAAATCTTTCTTGGTTTTTCTGTTTTCGTTCCAACAGACCAATTTTTTGTATGTCTTTTGTTCAACATTCTGGCCACAAACTTAAATTTCTTTAGTGAGAACGGTTGGCAGCATAGCACCCATCGCCAACAAACTGTCGCATTATTGTGAAACCACAAATGATATCGGCCGTCGTCAAACGTATCCCATCACAACGCAATGCAACACAGTATTGTGAAAAGCACTTTAGGGTCTGGTATGAGTCTATGAATATCAAGGTAATTATGGGGTAAAAATAAAATTTAAAATATATGCCAATTGGTTTGCTTTACCATGCTAAATGCAGGAAGACCTAACTCACCTTAATGTAATTTAACAATATTTTAATCACAAGGGTGTGTCATGCTAGCTCATGTTGGCACACCCCCCCTGCGATTCATTTTATGTTAAATTCCAAGGCTTCCAAATGTTCTAGCATTCGGGCTCCTTAGCTACAGAAAGCTGCCAGTTTGCCATGAATCACTGTTTTTGAGATTTACTCCCCTGCTGGCACTTGTTCTCTGGCTCTGTGTGTAATGTTTATCTATGGTTGAACCTTATTTTTCTGTGTGAGGGGGCTTTGCTTGAACATAATTTACACAGGATCACAGTAATTGAAACACCAAGTAAAAACTGCAGCGTATCGTGAAGTTAGGTATAATTTGGTTAGGTCTTCTGCATGTGATACTGCTAGGTCCCAGCAGTACGTAAGCCCTTCAGTTCCCACTCCAATATGCAAAATATCACAGTACAAGTCATTACACTGAATACAATTTTCGTACTAAAACTCCACTATGTACAACTCATTAAACTGATTAATCGAACATCAATAACGTAACTCACCCATGTAAGCTACAGATGTACCTTCTTGGTGATGTATTGCTGATAACGCAGTGATGTATTGCTGATAACGCAGTGATGTATTGCTGATAACGCAGTGATGTATTGCTGATAACGCATGTATAGGACATGTTTACGTACTTTTCTAATTAGTCTTAACACCCACAAACACCCTTATTCCCGCACAAGAATTAGATTGAACACAGCACACGGAAGTTAAACACACAGAAACACTCATACAAGCACTCTAAATACGTAAATCACAAGCCTTCACGTGGCCTAGTTCGAGAAGAACGTTGCCAACCGAAACAGACAACCTCCTACTCGAATTTTGGGGCAATACTCCCGTATCCAATCGCAGCTCATTCTCATTCAAAAATGGGCTGAGATTGTAAGATCAGGAGTACGACAACATCTAGAAGTGTCAAACTCAGGTGTGTAGGCGTGACGTCACAAGGAGAAAACAAAACAAAAACTCTACCTCCTTGGCGCCAGCCTACACTACAATAAACACACTAAAACTTGAATATAAATGTTACAAAACAAATTTAAATATTAATTACAGCATCATTGAAATAACAAACAATATACATCACATTAAAACCACAAAATAAACATGTGTTAACTTTGCCGCAATTTTGCAAGACCCAGTATTAAAAAATATCATTTGTAAATTTCAATAGTGGTAACAAGAAATCATAGACAGGTGAACATCAAATTCCCTCCAAATCACAATATTTACAACACTTTATGAAAAAAAATGTAAACATAAGATAGAAAAATTACTTGAAATATTCCTTATAAACATACTCAAATACATTCCCAGTGTACAAGTATGAGAAAACTAAACACAATAATCACTTCTCCTTAGCAAAGTTTTACAATGAACAGCAACTGGAACGCGAAGGGGTAGAAGAGTTCATATGTAGTAAGTTAGGCTTATTCGAACGCCTGAACCCAGAGCAGCCGACATGCGGAGTACTGGAGATAATTGTCACTGTCTAAAAACCGGACATTAGGCCGTTGTTGCGTGGAGCCAGCCAGGAGAGCACGGAACTGTTTACCCGGGAGGTGTGCTTGTATGAACAGGACATGCAAGCGGGGCAGGCATACCAATCCCCGTGGCTGAATATTCACACATCGACACCTACTGCAATGTTAGATATTACGCGACCACTGAAAATGTTTACACCCACGAGACACAGCCGTGGCCAAAGGAACTTTCACCACAACAACCGGGAAAATAATTACCAAGGCAACAGGTCGGGAAACTAAGGTGGGAGGTTGGCGAAACAGCAACTGCACCAATCTCACCGTCAGGTCGTAACTTTCCACCTAATGAAGGTTCCAAAGTGTTCCAGGTTAGAAACAGTACTGTAGGCGCATTAAGGGTTAGTGTTGAACTCGAGGGTAAAAATGTGATAGCCTTTATTGACACAGCTGCAAGTCACAATTTTGTACGCAAAGTCCTAATCCACGCAATAACAACTAGAGTACCACCACCACGTCTGCAATTCGCTACAACACATCAACAAGGTGAAGCGAGACGTGTCATGCACATAAAGGTAGGGATCCAAGAGCCACGTACCAAGTGTGATGTTTACATTGTGCTGGACCTATGCGAGGAAATAATTCTAGGATTGCAATGGGTTATTGAAAACCAAGCCATGATAGAACTGCATCTAAACTGTCTGCACACGAGGACACGTGGTCGGTGGACAGTATACGCCACGGGAGCAATGCTGCCGACAACTGCCATGCCGCTTGCCAACTTCGAGCATGAAGTCCCTGCCACACATCAACAGCGTCTACAACATCTGCTGGACCAGTATGCCAGTGTGTTGAACACTGAGGGGAAGTTGCAGCACACCGACGTCACGGAACACGTGATCATCACACGGCACAAGGACCTGGTGTACTCCAAGCCACGAGATCCAGGTATTTTCTTTCGCAGCGTCATCAATCAGCAGGTATGTGAAATGCTTAATGACAACGTGATTGAACCTACGCAGAGTCTCTACAACTCAGGCATTACACTTGCCCCTAAAAAGGACGGAGTATGGAGGTTTTCTGTTGATTTTTATCCGCTTAACAAAATTACTGTAAACATGCTAACTCATGTAATCAATATGAAGAATACTTTGTCAACACTAAGGCAAGCTACTGTTTTCACCCCACTAGATTTGAAATCTGGATGTTGGCAAGTGCCTATCAGCCCCCAAGAAGAAGAAGAAGAGAAAAACAGCTTTTATCATGCCAGGCGGCTGTAGATTCCAGTTTGTTCCCATTACATTTGGCTTAAAGTGTGCTCTTGCAACATTTCAGAATTCAATGGTTACTGTACTAGATGGATACATAGGAGACTTTGCGATGGCATATTTAGATGATGTGCTTGTTTGGTCAAACATCTGGGAATAGCATCTGCACCATCTGAGCCTTGTGTTTGAACGACTCGAATGCAACAAGCTTACGTACAAAGTTGACAAGTGTAAGTTGGGTATGAGTAAGATGGAGATTTCGGGACACTATATAATAGGGGGCGGACATGAACCAAAACAATAACACGTACAAGAAATTCAAAGCAAACCCATGCCCAGGTCACGTAAACAAGTTAGAACATTTTTGGTTTAATAAATTCATTAAGGGAGTTTGTCCCAAATTTTTCAGTGATAACCGCACAATCGACTGCATTGCTATGCAAAAAGCGTAAATTTGTGTGGGCACCTCAAGTCGACCAAGCATTTAAAGAGATCAAACTTGCGTTCCAAAATTGTAATCCACTAGCCAGGTTCAACCCGTAGTTACCCATTGCAGTGCAGACATATGCTAGTCAGGAAGGCATCAGAGCCGTGTTATGCCAGGAGGGAACACACGGGGAAAAGCACATCATAAACTGCCACAGCATGAAGTTTGGTGAGACAGAACGTAAGTACAATGTTAACGAACCAGTGTGTTTGGCGATTGTACACGTACTGAGAAAGTACCGGCCGTATCTGTTAGGGTGACAGTTTACTTTGAAAACCGACAACCGCTGTCTAGTTTAGTTGGAAGGGATGCACAATGGGAAAAGTAAACTTGCCCGCTGAGCTTTATTGCTCCAGGAGTTTGACTTCAAAGTAGAACATATGACGGGGAAAATCAACGAGCTTGCAGACGCCTTGTCCGGGAATCCCTGTCCGAACCTAACGGTAACTGACAATGCGGAATGGGAAGAGGCATTACTTCCTTGCTGTGCTACACAAACAACAGACACACAAGCTCTTGGTTTGCAAAACATTGTCGCCACACCGCCCGGTGAATTTGTATCGTTGAATGTCTGTGACGTAGTCAGAGAAGCCCACACTGCAGGAAAATTCCCCAGATGCTGCACAATGACAGCAACACTGTGCCACGCGGTATTCCGAGCATTGGAGAGGGGTATATTGAGAGATTCAGGTGAAACCTTCCGGTAATTGCACAAGATGGCTAACTTACGTACCGAAGGAAAAACGGGATCTTGTACTCACGTACGCACATGACAGTCTAGAATATGGGCACCCAGGTACCAAACAGACGTATAGAAACATGCAAAAATTCTTTCATTGGCCGAGAATTCAAGGGGATGTGCGTAAATATGTACAAAGTTGTATCACATGCAACACCAGGAAGCCGCGGAGAACAGACAGCGATGTTCCACAACAACAGAGCCGTTTAAAACTGTAGCGCTAGATATTATGGGCCCGTATTTGGTTGTTATCATGGATCTGTTTACCAGATGGACCGAAGCGTTTCCTGTAAGTAACGTATGCAGAAACAGTCATCCAGATCATGCAAACTGAATTTTTCCCGAGATGGGGACTGATAACGCAACCCAGTTTGTAGGAAGAAAGTGGAGAGAGTACTGCATGAGGTGGGGAGCAGAACACCATACCACCCCTGCGCGAATCCGACCGAGCGCCGGAACCAAGACATAAAAGTTCATTTGAGAATTCAGCTAGGCAGAGATCACACCAGGTGGGCAGAGGTAATTCCTGAACTAATGTTTTGCATCCGAAACCAGGTAAATGCAGCCATGGGGAAAACCCCGGCAGAGATGGTCCAGGGTCGCGAGTTGAGAGCACCAGGAAAACACAGAAAACACCACGATACCACCAGAGGAAGTGTGGTATTACACCAACAAATTCATGCTCAGGCAAGGGAAAATCAGGAAAGATACTGTACCACGTGGGTACCGGAGAGTGGGAAAACACCACCGGAATTACAGCCAGGATGAAGTAGTACTGTGCAGAACTGGCACCTAGATGGACAAGGCCAGTAGGAGTCGTAGAAAAACTGGGAAATTCCTTGTTCTTGGTGAAGTTGGGGCCAAGACGTATCACGAAATGGCACCGTGATGCCCTGCCACCTGTAGGGAAGAGAGGCAAGGAGATGCCATTATGCCCAGTACTTCGGCGAGCGCAGCGCAGTTTACCAGGGAGTACACAGGGAAATGTCAACACGTGCACCAATGTAAACAACACTAACAAGGGAACACCTGACCCAGCAAATGAAATGTCATTTAGGGGTTTTGTACCGTCAGAATACTCTACGCCAAACAGTGAGGAAATAGGCGACAAGAACACTCGCACACGAGATGGGGAAGTGAGTAGTAGTGACACACCATCTCGGGACTTTGATGTTAAAGGTAATGTTAGCACAGCAGATCAAAGCAGCTTCAAGGAATTCACGTATGTACACGAAGAGAGTGGTAACAAAAAAGTGCACAACATGTAAATTCAAACACAACCAATGCCAGTGAAGTCAGATGTAAGGGGTTTCCCCAAGGCACCGCTGAATATTGTTGTAACACCAGTGAAAATGTAAGTTTTGGTACCACATGTGAAGACGGAATGCCTTTCCGAAGCTTTTCAGCTCCTGCAGAGGAGAGCCTAGTAGGACAAGAGAGTTTCAAAGGGTTTGGAGAGGTTAGTAGGGCAGTGAGTGTGACGTCAAATGTCAACAAGCAGCTGCAACACAGCACTCGCAAGAGGAGAGGCGAGTCACCACCATGTCCCCACAACATTGTTCCAGCCCCCACCCCCTGTAAATGCCGCAGAATCAGAAGACCTCCGAGGCCATGTTTTCTTAGCCCTCAACCAGCGGTCCTGGTTCACAGTCAGACAGAGCCCACAAGAGTAATGTTGAGTTGCTCGCACCGTCTTGGCCTTCGAGGGAGGGGTCTTTTGACGCCGACTAACAGACAGTGAGTGTTAAGACCATAACGGCGCTCACCACCATGTGACACGGGGGAAGCACGTACGCAAAGAGGCCTTAAACTGGACTTTCCCATAATGGGAATATTGTATTTTTTCAAGTGTTAAATATGTTTTCTTTTATTCCAGGTTCATAGTGTTTTTATGTTTAGTATTTTTATGTTCAGTATTTTTATGTTTATAAAGTGTTGCACAATACTTGGTTATACATTTAAACTGCACGCTGCACTGAGATTAATAACAGTTCTACTCCGCCCAGAATGCCGTAACAAAAGACATTAAAAAAAGACAAGAAATTACAAATTAAAATGTACAATGTCATTTCATATTTTAATTTCTAAAGTGCCTTTTACTTTTCAAGATAAATATTTTACTCAGCGTGCATAGCACTTCCGCTTATGTGAAACCTCTTAGGCGGCCATGGTAGGTCTGCGCGACGCTTGCCTCTGCGCATTCCGTCGAGGAGAGCTGGGGAGATAAGACGCTGTCACGTACGCACTAAAACTTTTGAGCACTGTTATAGATTGCCATAGTTTCAATTTAGTATACCGGTCAACCTTTGCTTTGCGTACATTAGCCAGACATTTCCCCAGCACTATGCTTCCGCTTAGCTAAATACTTTGTGCTCTTGCGGGTTTTTGAAATTTAAAAGAGGAGAAAGGGAGAAATATGTCGGAGAGGCCACGCGTCCCGCACAACTGAATCAGACGCCATCCACCTATGCTAAGGGCATTTCATTGTAATTTCTCTATTATTGCTGCATGCAATTTTAAGGGCTTTATTTCTATGTATGTATTTGAGGGTATTTTTCATGTTTAACAATTTTACGGCCACATCACGTATGACCACACGGTTAGATATCGTCAAGTCAATATCTGCGCCATCCTTGTGTTTTGAGGGCTTATTTGTGTAAAATAATCTGTGCCATGATTTATTTCAGGGTTCTATGTATTTTTATTCAGGGTTCTGTGTAATTTTCACGCAAATTGATGCTTTGCATGTATCACCACACTGTCATTTTCATGTTTGCTTTTTCTGCTATCAGGTATGCTACAAGCCTGTAAATGTTTTAATCGTCAGGGGAATAATTTTCCCAAATTAAATACCAATTTGTCTGATAATAATTTGCAGTTTTTACGGAGAAATATTACATTTTCACGTGCACCACGTGGTCGGCTACAAACTTTAGCCAGCGGTATCCATGCCGTCTAAGCTTGCTTTCACGCAAGTGCGTGTTTATTGTGACTACTCATCTCGTGCCCCATCTTGTTTCATTGATATTTGTGTAATTTTGTATGGTGATATTATTTCCGTCCTAGCCGGCTGTGTCTATAGGCAGTCACCACACTAACCATGTGCTGGAGGGCGAACCCCAATGAGGCCGTGCTAGTGATGCCAAATAATCACATGTGTTCATGTATTGATTCATCTTGGAATTCTCCGTGCCCTATCTTCAGGGAAAATCATCAGACCACCCTAGCGGCTGTCGACCCTCCTTTTCTTGTGAAGATTATGTTTTCAAACACCACGCTAGAGTAATTGCGGGCTATGGTGCACCCAAACAGAGTTAGCTAGACATGTCCAAGTTTATCACCATTAAATTTCCAGGCGTGTTATTTGTTTGAGCAGTAAAATAAAAAGTAAGTCTCACAGTGTTCCAATCTTTTATTTGTAGTGACAGTGTTCTCGCCACACTATTTTTCTGTAATAAAATGTTTAGTATTGCAAAGTGTATCATAAGTACGCTCAGGTGAGACGAACACACAGAACCCACAGTATATCTGGGAACCGTGAGACTCAACAGTGCGGCGACTAAGAAGCACCGCTGGCGCCCATAATCAGTAAGTAATTTGTGTCTTTGTTCGTCTCGTGTCTCAACCGACGGCGTCAACATATTCATAAATGCAACGAAATGAAAGCTCAGTTTTGTAAGGCTCAGCATCTGGACAGTTTGTTTCATGTGGACTAATGTGTAGGATTTTGTTTTGCCCAGAGCTAATTTTCTTTATCATTAAATAGTGAAAGACAATTTAAAATCATTTGTTTTCATTTTAAGGAATTGCATTACCTTGTACACACCCAAGAGTGATTTATGTTTTGTGTGTTATTTTCTGCTTTGCTAATTTTATGGGTAAGTATTTTGGCAAGTCGACTTGCATACATATGTTCATGATGATCAAGGGTGATGTACACAGTATAAGATTTCCTCTCAACAACACTTGTAATTTTATCTGTTTTACGTATATTTTATTATACCCTACACCTGCACAATAATTCCAACCACTGAATACAAAGTAAATAAAGCATTCAAAATGCCACTTGCTTTCAAAGTCAAATGCAAGTAATTTTTTACACACAGAAGTGCTCAATTACCTTATTTTTCATCATAGGCCTAGCATGTTATGTATTTCTTAATAATAACCAGTGGCTATTTCAATGTATGGGTTGTTACACATAAACATTGAAATTGTGAAACAAATAAATACAAACCACAAAATTTATTTTCAGTGGCTTGCCCAACGCAATGGCCTGTGTTGTACAACAACAATAAATAAATAACAATAAGCCACAACAACTAGAATCTGCTTCAATCTATATCCAACTGCAACTTATTCGTGCCGTCCACCTCTGCTGACAGCACACCCACAAAATGCCTCACTTTGCCACTTACCATTATCCCCAGGCCAGTAACCATAACATGTCCGGCACAGTATCCTGTCGAACCCCTGATGTAAGCCCACCTTCCCTCAACAAGGTCCTCCACATTCACTTTCTGTCTTCTCCCCCTCGGGAACAATTCACTACGGTACCCACTTACCATTATCCCCAGGCCAGTAACCATAACATATCCGGCACAGTATCCTGTCGAACCCCTGATGTAAGCCCACCTTCCCTCAACAAGGTCCTCCACATTCACTTTCTGTCTTCTCCTCCTCGGGAACAATTCACTACGGTACCCACTTACCATTATCCCCAGGCCAGTAACCATAACATATCCGGCACAGTATCCTGTCGAACCCCTGATGTAAGCCCACCTTCCCTCAACAAGGTCCTCCACATTCACTTTCTGTCTTCTCCTCCTCGGGAACAATTCACTACGGAACCCACTTACCATTATCCCCAGGCCAGTAACCATAACATATCCGGCACAGTATCCTGTCGAACCCCTGATGTAAGCCCACCTTCCCTCAACAAGGTCCTCCACATTCACTTTCTGTCTTCTCCTCCTCGGAACAATTCACTACGGTACCCACTTACCATTATCCCCAGGCCAGTAACCATAACATATCCGGCACAGTATCCTGTCGAACCCCTGATGTAAGCCCACCTTCCCTCAACAAGGTCCTCCACATTCACTTTCTGTCTTCTCCTCCTCGGGAACAATTCACTACGGAACCCACTTACCATTATCCCCAGGCCAGTAACCATAACATATCCGGCACAGTGTCCTGTCGAACCCCTGATGTAAGCCCACCTTCCCTCAACAAGGTCCTCCACATTCACTTTGTCTTCTCCTCCTCGGGAACAATTCACTACGGTACCCACTTACCATTATCCCCAGGCCAGTAACCATAACATGTCCGGCACAGTATCCTGTCGAACCCCTGATGTAAGCCCACCTTCCCTCAACAAGGTCCTCCACATTCACTTTCTGTCTTCTCCTCCTTGGGAACAATTCACTACGGTACCCACTTACCATTATCCCCAGGCCAGTAACCATAACATGTCCGGCACAGTATCCTGTCGAACCCCTGATGTAAGCCCACCTTCCCTCAACAAGGTCCTCCACATTCACTTTCTGTCTTCTCCCCCTCGGGAACAATTCACTACGGTACCCACTTACCATTATCCCCAGGCCAGTAACCATAACATGTCCGGCACAGTATCCTGTCGAACCCCTGATGTAAGCCCACCTTCCCTCAACAAGGTCCTCCACATTCACTTTCTGTCTTCTCCCCCTCGGGAACAATTCACTACGGTACCCACTTACCATTATCCCCAGGCCAGTAACCATAACATATCCGGCACAGTATCCTGTCGAACCCCTGATGTAAGCCCACCTTCCCTCAACAAGGTCCTCCACATTCACTTTCTGTCTTCTCCTCCTCGGGAACAATTCACTACGGTACCCACTTACCATTATCCCCAGGCCAGTAACCATAACATATCCGGCACAGTATCCTGTCGAACCCCTGATGTAAGCCCACCTTCCCTCAACAAGGTCCTCCACATTCACTTTCTGTCTTCTCCCCCTCGGGAACAATTCACTACGGTACCCACTTACCATTATCCCCAGGCCAGTAACCATAACATATCCGGCACAGTATCCTGTCGAACCCCTGATGTAAGCCCACCTTCCCTCAACAAGGTCCTCCACATTCACTTTCTGTCTTCTCCTCCTCGGGAACAATTCACTACGGTACCCACTTACCATTATCCCCAGGCCAGTAACCATAACATATCCGGCACAGTATCCTGTCGAACCCCTGATGTAAGCCCACCTTCCCTCAACAAGGTCCTCCACATTCACTTTCTGTCTTCTCCTCCTCGGGAACAATTCACTACGGTACCCACTTACCATTATCCCCAGGCCAGTAACCATAACATATCCGGCACAGTATCCTGTCGAACCCCTGATGTAAGCCCACCTTCCCTCAACAAGGTCCTCCACATTCACTTTCTGTCTTCTCCTCCTCGGGAACAATTCACTACGGTACCCACTTACCATTATCCCCAGGCCAGTAACCATAACATGTCCGGCACAGTATCCTGTCGAACCCCTGATGTAAGCCCACCTTCCCTCAACAAGGTCCTCCACATTCACTTTCTGTCTTCTCCTCCTCGGGAACAATTCACTACGGTACCCACTTACCATTATCCCCAGGCCAGTAACCATAACATATCCGGCACAGTATCCTGTCGAACCCCTGATGTAAGCCCACCTTCCCTCAACAAGGTCCTCCACATTCACTTTCTGTCTTCTCCTCCTCGGGAACAATTCACTACGGTACCCACTTACCATTATCCCCAGGCCAGTAACCATAACATATCCGGCACAGTATCCTGTCGAACCCCTGATGTAAGCCCACCTTCCCTCAACAAGGTCCTCCACATTCACTTTCTGTCTTCTCCTCCTCGGGAACAATTCACTACGGTACCCACTTACCATTATCCCCAGGCCAGTAACCATAACATATCCGGCACAGTATCCTGTCGAACCCCTGATGTAAGCCCACCTTCCCTCAACAAGGTCCTCCACATTCACTTTCTGTCTTCTCCCCCTCGGGAACAATTCACTACGGTACCCACTTACCATTATCCCCAGGCCAGTAACCATAACATGTCCGGCACAGTATCCTGTCGAACCCCTGATGTAAGCCCACCTTCCCTCAACAAGGTCCTCCACATTCATTTTCTGTCTTCTCCTCCTCGGGAACAATTCACTACGGTACCCACTTACCATTATCCCCAGGCCAGTAACCATAACATGTCCGCACAGTATCCTGTCGAACCCCTGATGTAAGCCCACCTTCCCTCAACAAGGTCCTCCACATTCACTTTCTGTCTTCTCCCCCTCGGGAACAATTCACTACGGTACCCACTTACCATTATCCCCAGGCCAGTAACCATAACATATCCGGCACAGTATCCTGTCGAACCCCTGATGTAAGCCCACCTTCCCTCAACAAGGTCCTCCACATTCACTTTCTGTCTTCTCCCCCTCGGGAACAATTCACTACGGTACCCACTTACCATTATCCCCAGGCCAGTAACCGTAACATGTCCGGCACAGTATCCTGTCGAACCCCTGATGTAAGCCCACCTTCCCTCAACAAGGTCCTCCACATTCACTTTCTGTCTTCTCCTCCTCGGGAACAATTCACTACGGTACCCACTTACCATTATCCCCAGGCCAGTAACCATAACATGTCCGGCACAGTATCCTGTCGAACCCCTGATGTAAGCCCACCTTCCCTCAACAAGGTCCTCCACATTCACTTTCTGTCTTCTCCCCCTCGGGAACAATTCACTACGGTACCCACTTACCATTATCCCCAGGCCAGTAACCATAACATGTCCGGCACAGTATCCTGTCGAACCCCTGATGTAAGCCCACCTTCCCTCAACAAGGTCCTCCACATTCACTTTCTGTCTTCTCCTCCTCGGGAACAATTCACTACGGTACCCACTTACCATTATCCCCAGGCCAGTAACCATAACATGTCCGGCACAGTATCCTGTCGAACCCCTGATGTAAGCCCACCTTCCCTCAACAAGGTCCTCCACATTCACTTTCTGTCTTCTCCCCCTCGGGAACAATTCACTACGGTACCCACTTACCATTATCCCCAGGCCAGTAACCATAACATGTCCGGCACAGTATCCTGTCGAACCCCTGATGTAAGCCCACCTTCCCTCAACAAGGTCCTCCACATTCACTTTCTGTCTTCTCCCCCTTGGGAACAATTCACTACGGTACCCACTTACCATTATCCCCAGGCCAGTAACCATAACATGTCCGGCACAGTATCCTGTCGAACCCCTGATGTAAGCCCACCTTCCCTCAACAAGGTCCTCCACATTCACTTTCTGTCTTCTCCTCCTCGGGAACAATTCACTACGGTACCCACTTACCATTATCCCCAGGCCAGTAACCATAACATATCCGGCACAGTATCCTGTCGAACCCCTGATGTAAGCCCACCTTCCCTCAACAAGGTCCTCCACATTCACTTTCTGTCTTCTCCTCCTCGGGAACAATTCACTACGGTACCCACTTACCATTATCCCCAGGCCAGTAACCATAACATGTCCGGCACAGTATCCTGTCGAACCCCTGATGTAAGCCCACCTTCCCTCAACAAGGTCCTCCACATTCACTTTCTGTCTTCTCCTCCTCGGGAACAATTCACTACGGTACCCACTTACCATTATCCCCAGGCCAGTAACCATAACATGTCCGGCACAGTATCCTGTCGAACCCCTGATGTAAGCCCACCTTCCCTCAACAAGGTCCTCCACATTCACTTTCTGTCTTCTCCCCCTCGGGAACAATTCACTACGGTACCCACTTACCATTATCCCCAGGCCAGTAACCATAACATGTCCGGCACAGTATCCTGTCGAACCCCTGATGTAAGCCCACCTTCCCTCAACAAGGTCCTCCACATTCACTTTCTGTCTTCTCCTCCTCGGGAACAATTCACTACGGTACCCACTTATCACACAGTAGCTCATCCACTTATTGCATCAAAATCTAGTGGTGCACTTTATCAAAGGCCTTCTCAAAGTCAATATCAAGCAGGTATTCAGTTACGTCTCACATGAGTAATCTGACCTAAAACCATGCAGCCAGTTCTTTTCATTCACAACCTCTACCACATATTGTACTACAATTATAAATATTGTATTTTAACTCTAAAATAAGGATAATTAATTTGCAATCCACATTCTACACAGCTTGTGATAGGTACCTATATGCTAGTATAGGATAAAAAAAGGGAATTGTCAAATCTAATTTTCTAAAAGGTAATGTAGATTATTTTGTATTAGTGAAATAACTAAGGCTGTTTGGTATTGCAATGCACTCCTTTTGTATTAATTTGGGGATGTATTATTATAATTTTCAGGTGTGGCATTTAGTTTGTTTTGCAATTAAGAACAAATGTCAGGTTGGTGCCATGGGAGCGGCAGATAATTAGGTAGTCAGTGGCACAATACATGAGGCAGGAGTTAGCTTGTTCGTGTTGTGGGTGCCCAGCACCATGATGTGGGCAACAGAAATTGCCGGGACATCAGATGGGAAGGTTGTTGTCGAGGTGGCCCTGTAGACTTTTTTAAATATATGGTAGACAAGCAGAATAATTTCACTATCGTAGATCGAAGTCCACGCTGAGAAAGTTTTTCCAATTGTTTGGACCAACTTGCATCAAAATTCTATCAACTGATGCCTAGCGGGGATCGACGCGGGGAAGCCCAAGTGTGGGCAGGCTGATTGACTGCTAACGGATTGGTCACACAGTCTCGACGTGAGTTGTAAATGTCCAGAGGGCGCCAGCTAACCAACGAGGGGGATCCACTCGGGTTAACATGAGACTCTTGAGGTGGGCCCTGGTAGAAAAGCCCTAGCTAAATGACCCTGTGTCCCCTGGCATCTGACTACAATGATGTTATAAGAGGGATAGAGTTGCATGGACACGACGTGCCCTGATGCCTGTTGAACCAAGACTGAAGAGGTTGGTGTGGTGTGCGTGATGCAATGTCAGAACAAAAATGTCCCTGGATAAATATTTTATATGAATGATGTGAAACATAACACTGGATAAAACACACATTATTTGGCACGTCGTGCAGAACATCAATACAATATATAAAATTACATGCGACTGATTTACATACTGAAACATGTCAAGATGCTTCAGAGGGTTATTTATTTGATTAAATTTTGTGTTTACAAGATTACTGAGTGTTTATGTGACGTGTAGTTGTTTATATATTGTTTATTTATATTTGCAATTCATTTCGAGGTGTATTTCGTCTATTTACTACTTGTAGTATCAAGTATTTACATTTTGAAAAGATTGTTAACACTTGGTATAATGTTGTGTAATTCAGTTAATAAAATTTAATTAGAGTTCTTGTTTCACAAAAGTAACACTTTTAAAACTGTAATATTAGGCTAGTTTGCATTTTAGTAGAGCACCAGTCCTAAGACAGGCCTCTGGGAATTATCATATGCTCTATAAAGGAGATGTTCTGAAAGTTTGAACACTAAAATGTAATACTCTTCAATTTTATAAAGCTGTAAAATTTTGTAATTAACTATTTATTAATTTTTCATTAAATTTTAAATCAGCCGTAAATGATTACTAGACTGAAGAAGCTTACTTATTTCGTCGTTGATCGTATCTTCTTTACATGAGCTGAGTCCAAATGTCGTACTTCTTATCCATGTATGCAGTTAGTCTGGTTTCATCCTTCAGAGCACCAATAAATCAAATTTGTATACACTAGAACCTCTTCTTCAAATGTTCGAGGTAGTACAATCACTGGGTAAACAATACCAGGCACTTAATATCCTAAATTAGGGCAGTAGACCAGCAAAATCACTGCGAAATGCTATATGAAAATTACAACAATTTGTTGTCCTCTGTCATAGTTCCAAAAAGATTCCGTAGTTGTGTGTGTGTTGCTTTCTTACTTTACGTCACTCAGACCCGACCTTTAGATGGCAGATTTGGTTGAAAGTTTACAATGCGATGCATTAAAGACTAGACTTAAAGGGACTTTAAATGAGGCAACCTGACATTTAAACAATACAGTACAATCCCCATTAAAAAAATAATCTTTAGAATACACTAGCTTATTAAAATATTTACCAACTTACAAACACACACATATGACCAAGAAAAATCGGAGATGCTGCAAGGACAGTACTTGTCAGTGTTTGAGGCAAAGGAGGGTTGGAATTAAGGGGCAAACAGGGTTCGGGTGATGTTTAGTGAGTTTAATATGAGGGAGTGGGAGATAGAAAAGGTAATTAGGGGTTTGGAGAGCAGTAAGGCAGGGGGTCCAGATGGGATAGGAAACGCAGCACTAAAGTTTGGTGGCAAAGAGTTGGTGAATATATTTAGAAGTGCTGTTTAAAAAGTCCTTAGGAGAGGGTAAGCTACCACAAGATTGGAAGGATGCTATGGTGGTACCTATACACAAGCAGGGAGAGGATAGGGGGAGGCCTAGCAGCTACAGACCGGTGAGTCTCACATCAAGTACGGGAAATGTATTGCAGAGGCTGGTGTTGCAATATGTGGTGAGGGTTATGAACAATAGGAATTGGTTGGAGGAGTCCCAGCATGGTTTCAGGAGGGGATACTCATGTGAGACTCAGCTGGCTGTGTTATTAGAGGATCTGGTGCAGGTAGTTGATGAGGGGAAGCAGGTGGATTCCTGCTTGCTAGATTTTGAGAAGGCATTTGATAAGGTGCCCCATGGGACATTGATGAGAAAAGTGGAGGAAATGATACCAGACAGGAGGGTAGTGTAATGGATAGGGGACTTCCTCAGAGGGCGAAAACAGAGGGTGAAAGTGGGGGAGGATAATATTGGAGGAAGAGGAGGTTACATGAGGGGTACCACAGGGAAGCGTGCTGGGTCCTTTGTTATTTACCATAATGGTAAATGACATGGGTTTGGGATTAGGGCAAAAATAAGATTGTTTGCAGACAATTATGTTGTGTATGCTGAAGTGGGAGAAGGAGGGGGCGGATATTTGCAGGCGGACAATGATAAGATATGGTTGTGGACCAGGAAAAATAAAATAAAGATAAATGTAGGAAAAACTAAGGTAGTGAGGTTCACAAGGAAGACGATGATAAGCAAGGACATGTACAGATGGGAGGGACAAGAGATAGAAGAAGCAGCATAATATAAGTATCTAGGGATTGTACTGCAGGGAGACCTCAGGTGGAAAAAACAGGTAGAGAGGGTGGTTGCAAAGGGAAGAAGTGCTCTGGGTATGCTGGGAAGGGTGCTGAATGGAGTCAGCTGTGAGGTGAAGGAGAAGGCGTATGGCACAATGGTACGGCCAATGTTAGAATATGCTGCAGCAGTATGGGATCTGTATGTGGAGGTGGAGGTGCGAGAGCTGGAGAAGGGCAGCAAGATGGATGAAGGGTAGGTGGAGAAGGCAGGGGCAAGATGGTGAGGAAGAAGGGAACTATAGGCCATCAGTGATGATGAAAGAAATGGGGTGGAGCTCATTGAAGGACAGGAGGAAAGTTGAACGGTTAGTCAGGATGTACAGGATGGTGAATGAAGAGGGAGGATGGGGAGGGCTACACTGCAAGCTAAGTAAGGGGGTGTTTAGAGGAAGAGGGTGTGGAGGAGAACAGAGCGGGGTAGGCAGTCCATGCTTGTGAGGTCTGTGAGGGAGTGGAATGTGTTGAGGGAGGAATTATCTGTGAGAGGGTTGGTAAGTTCAGGAAGGGAGTGGAAAAGGAGTTAGTTGGGTGAAGGAGAGATGAGAGAGCTCACCACAGGGTGGTAGCCTAATTGCAAGTGTATGTATGTGTGCAAAAAATTAAAAATCTCTGAAATGTTTAGTTTTTGTTAACATTTAAACACTTGATATGAAAAAAAAGTAAGAAAAGGTAAACCGTACGTTTCTTGAAAAAGGCTTGAATTTTCTTTTGTTTGGCACAGGAATTGACGTTTTTGTTTGTAACACACGATGCTCAAATTGTTTTGTTATTTCTAACTTTTCCGCGATTGTTTAAACTGTCCTTTTACGCTTTATTGATGTTGCAAAAACGAATGAACAATGACCCGGGCCGGCGATCGATAAACTGCCAAGACGTATTTCGACTAGGGGGGGAAGGGGTAACTGAGGCAGTGTACGGAACCAAAATGGCAAATTCGTTATTTTGTAATTTGTCATTTCGTAAGTTTCACTTCGGAAGTTGTTGGCAGTCACTTGTTTAGCACTCGCGATAACACATTTTTACATTAACAGTGAAATATATTTAAATATAAATTTAATGCTTAAAACGGATGCAATATTTCTACAATCATCACTTGAATGCTGCAGATACATTAATAAATAAGAAAATAATAAGTTATGCAATAATGACTTCAAAAAATATGTTCCAAAATGTGTAAACAAAGCACAGCATTTGCCTGCTTTTTAAAACATGCCTAGTGTATTTTATGAACAATTATTTATTTTATAAAACATTCATGCATGTCTTCATTTTGTATTTTGGCTAACGTCCGCTGCTAGATAGAAAATACATAACACCAAATTACCAAACACATCACCATTTTTGTATACAAAATAGGGTCAGGTGATCATTTTGTCAACAAAATCTGCCATTTCAGACACTGCCTGCGACACGCTTCTGTGGATGGAACTGTATGTCTCACGCAGGTCTCTGTGACAGGATGACAGTTTAAAGAGATAAACATCAGCTCACGCGGCACAGCGATAGACGTATGGTACCGCTGCTTGTTAAATGACACACTTTACAGCATCGGCTGACTGCCGCACGGATAAGCCAAAAACCGGCTAAGCGAAGCACGATTAAGCGGGAGTATATTGTATTTATAAAATTTCAAAAAATAATAGTGGCAATGTGTACTTATCAACAAAACCCTTTGATTAGATACTTGATTCAATTTCCCAAATATTTTCACACATTTGCTTCGAGGTCACTTTGAAATGAAATTTCCAGCTTTGCCCACCCCTATTATTAATCACTAAGGATGATTGTTTAAAATTACCATATGAAAACTATATGCAAGTGAAGTAAGCATATATAATTGTTGATACTACTAACCTATATTTTAATAAGTGATTGTACTATGCGTAGTTTTTGTTTATATTGTTGTTGAAATGGTTCATAACATTTTTTTACTTCAGCGTTTGTTCTAGGATTAGACATGTTACCACATCTTGTAGGTACGGTATTAATATGTGTTAGAATGTGAATGTAAACTTCGCTTTCGTAGGCATTACAGGATATTATAAGAACTGTCTTTTGGTTTTACTTATAAATTTGTATTTTTTTGTCTGCTTGATTTCAGTTGGCGTTGATAATGCGGGGAAAAATTCCAAACAGGCAAGATGTGAAAAAAACACTTCTTGCAATATTGCAGTCGTCATTATTTTTAACATGCAATGGTACTGCATTTCCTTTGTTTATTTGCTTCCTAAGGTAAGTTCTGATTAAAATGGTACATTGTGCAAGTACTGTAATTATAAAGAAATCAAAACATTTATGTTTACAAAGTAAAAGGATATTTAAGTTTATTAATAATATCCTTGAATTTTTATATTTATGTTTAAAAATTTAATTCATTATAACTGTTTTTATTCAGGATTTTATGTGTAACTAACTGCCCAAATGTATAATAATTTATATAGTTAATTACTCAGAACTTGTGTGTACAGTTTGGGTAATATTTGAACAAGAAATGCTGCATTCATATTATAACAGTATCAGCATTTTAAAGGTTGCTTCTATATGTTTGTTTATGTTGGGCTGGATAAATATTTACGTTTTGACAAGTAATAAATAATCTGTACCCTAAGGGTTACGTAGAATTGTATATTTAAGACATCACCTCAAAGCGATATGTATTCATTTCATTTCATTTCATTTACAGTATCTCACTTTTGAAAGTTTGTTAACATTTTCTTTATTTCTAAGTTTTTGCTGGATATATGTAATTGTGGGAGTGATAATTTAGTGTTATTTTCCCCCTGTCCTTTACATGTATGTTATCACTACATCTTTGCCAATGAAAAATGAACTTATTTTAAAACATTAATTAAGCGAGATGTCACAGGAAATGACTTTATTTTGGGTTTTATTCATTTAATGGCATTCTTGTGTGAACCCTAAAGACTCTCTTTTGCAGCCATTGTAGAACAGTCCAACGTAATTTTTGCTTCAGCAGATTTTATTAAAATTAGTTGATGACTACGCATCCTAAGGCTAGGGAGGTGTAATAATGGCACTTCAGTATTAAATAAGCATTGGATATGTAAAGAGGAGACCCTAAATTCTATCTAGATGTTAGCAATTGTAGTGCTCTGATATTGAGTGTGTAGACTTCTCCACGTTGAGACTAGCCGAGGAGTACATCTTGTATTTGGGTATAGCATCTCACAGCAACGTAACTATTTTATATGTGCTTGGTTTGGTTTTAATTGAAAAACTGTTTAAGGAAATTAATTTTGGACTTTCAACACAAATTTCAAGGTTATGATGTTGCTCTCACTGTCCCACTCAGGAGGCAGCCCACTGCTGCTCTGCTTCTGCACCAAGAATGAACGTCCATATGCCTCGTCTACGGGTCATGACCCTCCTGACCCCGCGTTCCAAGAGTAAACTCAGTCCTATGTGTGTGTAGTGTGATTTCAATCAGTGCCCCAGAAAGCAGAATCTATGAATCACAAGGGAAAGGGTTATCTCCTTTTGCTCCCCTTAGGGAAACGTAATTATCCTGCAAGTGTGAAGCCACGTGGGTTTCATTTTGATACAGAACACGAACTAAAGACACTCACAAATCTTTGCATAATTTTACAGTGCTAATGTCATATTTTGTAAACACTGTACATCCGTGGTAAAGCGAAAATTCTGTCATCTTTTGACTTGAAAAGCATATTTTGGCAATACCAGTGAAACTGGAAGATAGACACAAAACAGCTTTCACGGCACCAGACAGCTGCCGATACCAGTTCTTTGCCATGCCCTTTGGGCTTACATGCGCCCCCTTAAACTTTTCAGAGCATGATGGTAAATGTCCTTGATGGCATAATTAGGGATTTCACCATGCCTTATTAAAATTATTTGGGCTTCTGGTTCAAAACCTGGGAGGACCACCTATGACACCTGGCAATTGTGCTGGAAAGACTCGTGATCAATGGCCTTACCTGTGCCAATCAAAAATGCAGCATAGGGAGAACCAGTATCAAGTACCTTGGCCATCTAGTTGATGGGGAAGGGAACTGCCCCATGATCGAACAACTGAACATGATTCAAGAATACCCCATGCGAAAGTACTTGCGAAAACTCTTTGGCCTAATAAACTGGCTCAGACAGTACGTGCAATATTTCACCATGGTTATAGCGCCGCTCACTGAAATGCTCCCGTCCACCAAGAAATACAAGTGGGATGTAAACATGCAGAACACATTAGAGGAAGTCAAGTATCATTTTTCACAGTGTCACGCACTATCACGTATTGATGCTACACGCCACCTGTACTTGCAGACAGGTGCCAGTTACAAGGGCATTGGTGCAGTGTTGTTTCAGTAGTGACAATCAGGAACGTTGTGTCATTGACTATTCCAGTGCCAAACTTGACAACACTGAAAAACATTACGATGTTAACAAATGAGAATGCTTGGTGATTATTTGGGCCATAAAATGGTATAGTGTTTACCTAGAATACAGACGGTTCACGTTAAGAACAGATAACCATTGCTTATTGTGGCTGCGCAAAATGTGCAAGGTACATAGCAAACTCACTCATTTGTCAATGTTGATTAAAAAATTCGACTTTGTTGTCGAACATGTGGCCGGCAAAGACAATCAGTTAGCAGACGCCTTGTCATGCGCCCCGAATGAACAGGAAACATCTGTTATTCCGGTAGTGCTGCAGCAAATTGTGGTAACTCAACAAAAACAAAACCCCCTAGAAGAAACATGCGCAGACGACCTCTACTTGTTTGTGTTGAACCAACAACAAATATCCTCGGAGGTGAAAGATATCAAGACCCAGTGCGAACAGGAAACAACTGAAGAGTGGCAAGTGATTGACAGTTGCCTCAAGATGCACAATAACAGCTGTTTTACTTCCATCTTCCAGTCTCTTTTGCTGTAAAAACAGTGGCACATTACAGACACAACAGTCTGTAGTTTGTGCAAATAAAATGTGTTCTTATATTACCATATTTTGGCAAGTAAGGCCGTGTGCATGTATAGGCCACTTAAGAAGTTTTGATGAAAAATTCGGGATAATTATATTTCAAATAGACCGCACTAAATTTTTGTATTCTCGTAAACATTGCTACGGAGTGTTGCTTTGGAGTTTTCATTGGTTTTTAGTCTGTTGTGATTATAGGTTGTAAGTAATGGCAGTGTAAGGATCTTGGGTTATTTTTATTATTATTTTTTTTTTTTAGTTTTTTTTTTACGATGTAGTTTGGGTAAGTGTTTCGGTTAGTATATAAGTAGCTTTCACGTATATTTTCGTTCACTTAGCTCCGTGTCATTAGAAAAGGCACATCACAAATTTACGTACTGCAGAAATTATTGTTGGATTTCTTGACAGAGTTTTACTCAATCAAGATTTTTAAAACAAAGTGCAGTAAAGAACATTGATTTGATGGAAGTAAATTATCATGATGAGACCAATCTAAAAGAAACCAGTGACTTAGTTGTCGGATGTGCTACACAAAGAATTGTTGCCATTCTACCAGAACAAGAAAAATAAACATTTTTTTCAATAGTCCACAAATACTATATATCTGCGTGTAATTATATTATTCACAAATTTCCTTTGAAGAGTGAAATTCTTAAAACAGCACAGGTTGCTCAAATTGAGAACATTGAAAGAGTAAATTTCAGTGATGTAAAGTATTTCATCGACTTGTTTCCTATTAATTTTACCTGTTAAAAGTGATGACTCCTGAGATGTTGCTGTAAACGAGCTGCAAAAACAGTTCACGTCTTTGCAAATTGGGAGAGTTGCCAGCTATTATTTCCAAGCAAGACAGAATTGATGCTGTTTGGGCATGCATTAGTAGCATAAAAAATGCACACACTTCTTTGAAGTAGGAGAGAATTTCCAAAGTCGTGTTGGCTATTCTGTTGGTGCCACACAGCAGTGCTGTATGCGAGTAATTTTTTTAGTGTGGTTAAAAAAATAAAACTGCATTCAGGTCATCATTAAGTAGTAACAATTGAAAACATTTGTGTTGTGAAGAGCACTTCTCCAGTGTGTTACTACAGAAGCTATGCTATAGTGAAGACTTTCTGAGAAGAGCTAAGAGAGCAACCTCACAGTGTTTGCAGAGCCAAAGTGAATAGCCATTACTGTGATTTTTGACATGGGAAGTTTATATTAGGGGACTATCATGTAGATTGTGTAATAATGGTGTGGTGTTTTGCGGAATTCTATAGGCCTCTGACAGTTAGGAACTGAGTTTCCAGAAGTTCTGTAATTTGTCTGATAAGTTTTTGCATTGGGATTGTTGTAACTTACGTGAGAGTTGGCAAAAATCAGAAGGAAAAAACATCAGAAAGTTAGGTAAGTAAATTTACGTGGAATTTATATAATATAATTTGTTTATTTTATGTTGTAGAAAAATAAGTTTTGTACATTATTTTAATTTTTGGTTTAGTAGAATTGTATTATTTTGCATATTGTGTTCTATTGGCGTATGTATATTTTTCATTTATTTATGGTGAACAGCTGTGTTTTACTAACTAATGTGAAATGCTGTGAGCTATTTATGCACTATTTAGAAAATGTTAAGATCTTACTGATAGGCAACTTGAGAAGTTGGCAGGTCTGTGTCCGTGCACCTTGTGTACGGGTCACCAACACCATTCATGCAGGAACGGGTTTTTGAACTGGGTCACAACCTGCCTGACCGTTTGTTCCAAGGGGTAACTCAGTCCTATGTGTGTGCAGCGTGATTTCAATCAGTGCCCCAGAAAGCAGAGTCTATGAATCACAAGGGAAAGTGTTATCTCCCTTTTGCTCCCCTTAAGTTAGGCGTAATTAGCCTGAATGTGAGAAGCCACATGGGTTTAGTTTTAATACAGAATACGAACTAAAGACACACACAAATATCTACGTAATTTTTCAGTGTCAATGCCATGTTTTGTTTGTTTTAAAAAGGCAGTCTTATTATTTTGAATTGTGTTAAAATGTCACGTAAGATATCTCAGCAGTTCCAGTTTCCGCCATGCGAAGTGCCCAAAGTAAAATTCCTTAACGTATAATTTAAATTATACGTTTTAATGTGTTGATGATGTCTTTAAATATTATGTTTGATTAATGTATAGCCTTCACGTGCCTTGCTGGCCCGTTCCTGCTAGTTTTACAAATTTGCTCTTTCCGACACAAATTACATATACAGACTCTGGAACTCTTATTAAAAGATATTACTTGTCGAAAATCTTTTGTTATTTGTTCCAGTGCTTCTTATGTGCTTTACAGTGTTTTATTATGTACTTTTCATTAAAATTCTCTTCCGATGTTGAAGGGAGATTTCTGGCGAGGTAGCCAGGTGTCTCGGCCACCATCTTCAGTCTGATTCTGGTGGGCCTAGAGGATACATGCATGCCTCGTCGCAGGAGCCTACATATTTACTGTCTATCCATTGAGCTGAAGTAGTAAGTCGTAATATACTGGAATCTTTTCGTTTTTGTTTGCTCCTCCTGCATTCATATTCTCATGTCCACCAGACTCGCAGCCTCAGAAATTTTTAATACTTTAAATTTCACCATGTGCGTAACAGTGGTTTTACAATATTGGCCTACAGCAAGCTCAGTTGCCATGCCCACATCAGGCTATGGTCAGTGTATGTTGTGTAATGAGTGTACCGCCACTTTTGCCAATAAATTGACTTATGATGCTTTTTGAATAATGTAATTGTAACGATTTCAGCTCCACATCTTAGGACCCTTGCACTGAGTTTGAAGGTTAATTTTATTACATTAGCATGTGAGATTGTACTGTCTGCCTCACAGATTGTTTTATTCACCGGTCCACCGTAATCATGCTTAGAGGACAGCTAGTTCATTTATTCCCCGCTAGATCGCTCTAATAGTAATTATTGCTTGTCTTTTTTTTTTGCATCCCCTTCCAGCCGGCCGGTGACGTCACAGAGGCAAGTCATGCATTGTCATCCGCTGATCAGTGACCACCCCTCGCCGTAGTGGCAATAGCCAATGAGGGTTAGGTAGCAGCCCTCGATTAGTATGTAAGCTGAGACGGCCCGCGTCTCGAGAGCAGTCTTCTTTCCCAGCTCCTGTCGCTCAGGAATTGACCAGATTGTAGTGTCCAGCACGTGTTGCTCAGCACTCTCACGTTCTTACACGTTAAGCTTTGTATTGTTAGTGCAGTTATAGGATATGTTGCTCAGCAAGCTTGCGGTAGGGTAGGACGTCAGTTACGAGATATCCGCTACGTACCCCGCAAACCCTGCATCCTCTTGCAGTTACACCTGTAGCTGTAGAGGACCCATCCTCAGTCTTTGTCAATACTACCATTCTGTCATGTACCTGTTTAATCATCCTAGCGTGTGCCAGCGATCACGTGACATCGTTCTCCAAAACACGCACACACAAAAAAGCACATTGCAAGAGTTTGTGTTTCAGCATCAACATTCTTAAACGCATTCCTACTTTTTGTGTTGTTGGATGCCTCTACTGACTGATGTAACTTTAGCTTTCTAGGTTTAAAGTTAGTGCCACTGGCCTAAAGCTAATGCTCTCGGCCAGTGCCACTGGCCTAAAGCTAGTGCTCTCATCACGTTTTTATTTTTTCGTAAAATAAAATGTGATGTTGGCTTTAATCTCAAATATCATCCTTGTAGCCTTGTACCTTTAAGTTACCCTTTCGTAACTTATTTACAAGTAATCTCGGGGATCTGCTCATACGAGCCACACACTGCTTTCTACACAGCCCAAGCACTAACACCGCTGCCCTTTCCCTCAATCCAGGGATTGAAGGAAAGGAGGAGCCCCACAGAGGAACATTGTCCTTGAACCAGCTTGTCAGCTCGGTGTTCACAATCTCCTCGGAGCGGATCCGCTGGGGAGGTTGTGTCCCGTAGGTTGGTAAGACTGAACTGGACCATGCACCCTTGTGGTGAACATGTAATTCTGCATGACGACTACCTGCAGACGTGGTACAGTAGGATAAGTGTGACTCTCTACTTCCTGATGCCTTTTGCCCAGAGGAGAGAACTGAAGGAGTAAGTACAACGAACACTTGTCGCTTCAGGTCGAGCACATGAGTATCAACCCTCTTTAGTTAAGTAGATAGCTAGTCTACCTACAAGAGGGCAGGCGCTAGCACTTGCGACATCTGAAAGGGAGACTCCAGTGACTCAGCATCTCTTCAATCCACCAGAGCATACCGGAGTGGATATGAGAGTATCTTTGCCGATGTGAACAGTTTTCTACACTTGTTATTGCACACCTCACTCCAAATATACTTCTGCCTGTAGCTGTACGCAAGCCGCAGGAGAACACCTTAAATGCTGCACCCGTTGTCACTGCATACAGTCAAACACTACTGTACTTAAGCGTCGCCCAGGTATCCTTACGACAGTTGTACTACCAAAACCCCATATTATTCTAACCCCAATTTCGTGCCATGCAGAGTAGCCACGAGGCCAGTTTTGTACGCAGGGAAAGCACCAATGCCCACTCTAAACTGAACCCCCTACATCTAGGAGAGCCTGACTCATCTCCTAAACAAAAATTGTGGAGCCAGCTTCTATTAAATGATAGTGAGTATTAGTTCTCGGTACGTAAATGCGTCAATATATATATATATATATATATATATATATATATATATATATATATATATATATATATATATATATATATATATATATATATATATATATCTATTGACGCGTTATGTACCGGGAACTAATACTCACTATCATTTAATAGAAGCTGGCTCCACAATATAGATATATATATATATATATGTAATCCCCTTGAGGACTCTAGTCTTATTCAATTCTCATACGTAAGTACCTTTGTGGCCTAGGCCACCAGGCAACTATGTATTCAAGTGTACGTATTGTGTAATACCTGAACTTAACTTTCTGCATAAACGTGTGCTAATAGGGGGTATTGCCATGTGGCTGTCGACCTGCTACTTCCCTGAGAATTAGAGTCCATGTGCTCACGTGTGTATAGATAAGCTGGCACTCCACAGAACTTTTATATTGTTTTATGAATTTTCATTCCTGAGCCAGGATTTATCTCAAATATGGTGCATCTCACCAGTGTCCGAACGAAGTAGGTTATTAATATTGAGAGCGTAATTTTCTTATTGACTACCATTAACCAGCAGAAAATTGTCTTATGAATCTAACAGAGCAACTTTCATCTAAATTAACTAATTAAATTTACCTGTGCTAGTTTAAAGAATATTGTTCACTTTCAATTAATTTGCATATTGATGCAGTCAGATAAGACACGAGATGAACGATGACCAAATACTTACTGGTAATTTGGGCGCCAGCAGTGTTTCCCAATCACCGCACTATTGCGACTCAGGGTTCTCTGGCATGCTGCGGGTTCTGTGTGTCCGTCTCACCCGTGCATACTTACAAACATGTAGGCAATACTAAACTTTTACTAAACATCACTTTCAAATAAACACTTAATAAAATACATGTGGCTAGGACACTGTTACTACTGAATAAAAGAGGTAAGTTCACTGTAGACATGTTTTTATTTTTACTATGCATACACATCAATGTGCCAATGCAATTATGATAATCTCGGTCATGACTAGCCAATTCCGCTTGGGTGCTCCCCAGCCTGCAATTAATCTAGCGCACGCCTAGATGGATGATCTCACCGAGGTGCGTGAAAGCACAGCCTTCACAAGGGAAGAGCGCCGACAGCCGCTAGGGTGAACTGACGGTGTTTCCCTGAAGACAGGACACTCTGAATTACAAATGAAACCCTTGATGATACATATTAACACGTGTGATTACTCTGCATCACTAAAGCAAACTCGTCGGAGCTCGCCCTTCAGCACGTGTGTAGTGTAGTGACGGCCTATACACAGAGCCGTCTAGGATGGAAATAATTGCACCATACACAAATTACATAAACCCTCAAACCAACAGCACTACCTATTCTTGCACGGTCATTCCCGGTGGTACGTTGCCCAGGTATACAAAAGCCAGTGGTAATTCCTAAATGCCCCGTAGTGTTGAAAGCTGTGGACTTCTTGCCCTGCCGACAGCCAACCCGGCCAATTCTGTACAACGGGAATATCCCAGCAGCCCGACAGAATCTGAACCCACCATCCACGCAGGAGTGCTCTACTTAGCTCTTGAACAAAATGACTCCCTTTTGGCGCATTAAGTAGGAGCCTACTTGTAGACTAGTGGTATTGCGTCAACTTACACTTGTAGACACCTTACTGTTTTGGAACTACAAATTCCTGCACTATTGGTTTAGTAAAACACTTGTGTTCTTAAGCAAAGTCTTTATTTACTAAAATTGTTGCAACTCTCAAACTTAAAATTTAACAGATTGCAATCATTTTCTAGAATTCCTTATTTCACTTTATTTACATTATTTGTTCAAATATTGATATATTATATCCTTGTTTAATTATTTCTGTTTGAATATACTTGGCTCGATAGAGCCAAATTAAAATACGTTTTGTCACTTGAAACAAACAGTAGCCCGAAAGGAAATGTTCTATTATCAAATTGTTTGCAGGCTCAAAAAGAATCATATATGTCTCTTTACAGGGTCTCGACATAGGCACAAAAGAATGTTTCTTCTGTGTAAATTAAAACATGTTAGTGTGGCTTGGCAGTTTGCGAGAGGCAAGGGATGCCTGGTTTGAGAGCAACCTAGATGCATGGCTAGTTATCACAGAAGAGTTATAAGTTCCGTAAGGGCACCAGCTCATCTATATCACGTGTGAGCACGTGGACTCTGGCTCTCAGGGTGGTAGTTGGTCGACAGCAACGTGGTGTATCTCTCTCGCAGCTCATGTTTACGAATAAAGTACATAAAAAAGTCACTGATGCATTTACATTACATAAATGAGCATATGTACTTACACTCTGGAGTGGGCCAGGACCCGAGGTGAAAATAACGTTAAAATTAATTAAGATGAGAAAAACTGTAATTACGTATATTGATTGAAAGAGAGAACACATATACAATCAACTACACAAAGTCCCTCGAATAAGGCGTGCGTGGCGTACAAGGTTCGCCATCGGCCGACACAGAAAAGCTGTGGTTAGTGGTTGGATAGTTAAAGTAGTAAAATCTCCAGGGCTTCAAGTCTACGGAGATGAGAGTGTGTGCGCTGGGGAGAAAAGAAATAAATTAAATGTTTTGATTAAAAGACATACTATTTCAGGTAAATCACCAGACAAGAAAGTGATGTTCCCTGCCATGCGAACGTGTTCACTTTGTAAGGCCCGTTGAACTAAACTGAGGAGGATGGCATGGAGATGATGTTACCAAGTGGAGATCTCCCACCGGCTTCGTGAGGGAAAAAGTCGTTACACATCTCTTATGAACAAGCACGTGTAAAACAGAATATAAAGCAACAAAACACTGAGAGGAATTAGGATAGTAATTCCGACGCATTATTATATATTTCAAATGTCCAGTGTGTCTGTTGCTATGCATTTTGGGGAAATTATAAATACTCAGAAAAAGCCTGAATGGGCTTGCAAAATAAATAGAAAATTGTTTTAAAATTTCACAAATCATTAGACATACCTAAAACCCTTCAATTACCCCTCAATAAATTATGACATTTATTTTGTGAAAGCTGTATGTATTTGAGTTTGGGCGCTTGGCATGGTGGCTGCCGGAATTACCAAGATCATTTACTCTTTACGTTTTGAAAACTGAAAACATAAATACGTCCTTATAAATATAAAGAAACATAACATCAACTCTCAAAAATTACACATTGAATTTGAGTGTCTCCAAATGTAAGTCTCTTTCACCACGTAGGCCATGTGGCTGAGAACTCTACAATTAATCACGGAGCACCAAGGGGAAGCAAATGGGATGTAACAAAACCCCGTATTACTCTCGACTCTGCTTTTAAGGGATTACAACACTTGATCATTTAAACCACAGACACACTGGTTCTCTCTTGGCGAGGTGGGTCATTCGAATCACTAAACGGGTCACTTAACCCATTCCGCATGAACAGTACTGAGAACCGTGCACGACACGCATGGCCGTGTGTGGCTGGTGCTCAGCGAGCAGCATTGGCCTGCCTCCTCAGCAGGGCAGTGAGGACCACGTCAAGTCCCCCACCCGGGGAGACCAATGGGGAGATGTTGTGACTTCTGGCAGTGAAGACTATGCTGAAGTGCAGTAGGAGGTGGGGAGGTGCAAGGGGCGCTGCCTCAACCTGTGAGTAGGGAATGCCAGTTCCTTACCTCGTGTGACGTCTCTGGTGGTTGCTGACAATGTTGAGAACACTGGGCGTCTGTGATAACTGCAGGGGACCCCATCCTAGGGTCTGCGGAAGTGCACGTGCCGGTTGCGTGAGTGAACATGCCTGAGCCCTGGCTGGTGCCTGAAGCGAGGCGGTCATCCGCTGTGTTGATGGTGTGCGTGGGTTAGGCATTGATAAACCATAGACTAAAGATGAGGTAGACTGATCTCGTTCGCTGCGCACAACCAATCTCTGTGTCCCAACATTGAACTGCTTTTCTGTCTACGTGTCTAGCCAAAATGGTGTGGGTTGGGTTTGAGGTTAGAACACTGTTTAGTAAACAAGTGCTTTTGAGATGTTTTTTTATACTTCCTCTGATGAATATGTAATGCTTTTTGATTACATTCAAACTGGTAAAATTATTTTATTAATATAGTAGTGCTTGTCATTTAAAAATTAAGATCTAAACAAACATGTTCATCACTGTTGACCATGTGACGTTGATAGTTGTGTAGGATTGGGGTAGGTCAATGTTGGGTACACGCGCAGAACACGAATAAGCGGTCTACCTCATCTTTAGTCTATGTGATAAACATATGAACTGGTTGAGCTGGCGGAAGAACTGCTCTTGTTGCACTGCTGTAGCTGTTTCTGCTTCTCTGTTGGATGCGGGGGTGGGCAAAATCCCCTACATGGCGTCAAGGAGTTGTGGCGCTGCCCACTGAAATTCAGTGGTGACAGCTGGCTCCTTTGCGACCAGAAGTCGCGAAAGTCGTGGGGTGACTCGTCTCCTCCCATATGTCATTTATTTCCCCTGCCGCCGACCACTGTGTTCTTGTTGCGACAGGGGCAACAGTAGGCAGTGTGGTAGGTGGGAAGCCACGAAACTCGAGGGGTGATATTTTCCCTCCCCACACGTCACTGATTTCATCTGTTGCCCACCTAAAACGTAACATGGCAAAAATTATAGGTAATACATATCTGAAATTTTATAATTTAAAATACTGTGGTATTTTATATATAATTTACATTTTCCAATTATTTAGCATAAATTTTGTTTCATCAAATCAAAGTTCATTTATGAAGGGCTTTTAATGCAAGAATGATCTGACTCTCTCGTAAGCAAACTGCATAAGGCATTTAGGAAAAATACAAATCTTTTGAAATAAATAAGTATTAATTCTGAAACTCTTAAATGTGTCAATGTTGTTGAATAATGTGTAAGAATTTCCCTATTTATGCTCATTTTTCCTACTTTTTCACCTGATTCACCTGCCTCAGATAGCATGTGGAACTTACAGGTTTGGCTATTGCAAGTTACTTAGACAGCAGGTTTGGCTACTGCAAGCTATGTAGACAGCAGGTATGGCTACTACAAGCTATGTAGACAGCAGGTTTGGCTACTACAAGCTATGTAGACAGCAGGTATGGCTACTACAAGCTATGTAGACAGCAGGTATGGCTACTACAAGCTATGTAGACAGCAGGTATGGCTACTACAAGCTATGTAGACAGCAGGTATGGCTACTACAAGCTATGTAGACAGCAGGTATGGCTACTACAAGCTATGTAGACAGCAGGTATGGCTACTACAAGCTATGTAGACAGCAGGTATGGCTACTATAAGCTATGTAGACAGCAGGTATGGCTACTATAAGCTATGTAGACAGCAGGTTTGGCTACTACAAGCTATGTAGACAGCAGGTATGGCTACTACAAGCTATGTAGACAGCAGGTATGGCTACTACAAGCTATGTAGACAGCAGGTTTGGCTACTACAAGCTATGTAGACAGCAGGTATGGCTACTACAAGCTATGTAGACAGCAGGTTTATCTACTACAAGCTATGTAGACAGCAGGTTTGGCTACTACAAGCTATGTAGACAGCAGGTATGGCTACTACAAGCTATGTAGACAGCAGGTATGGCTACTACAAGCTATGTAGACAGCAGGTATGGCTACTACAAGCTATGTAGACAGCAGGTATGGCTACTACAAGCTATGTAGACAGCAGGTATGGCTACTACAAGCTATGTAGACAGCAGGTATGGCTACTACAAGCCATGTAGACAGCAGGTATGGCTACTACAAGCCATGTAGACAGCAGGTATGGCTACTACAAGCCATGTAGACAGCAGGTATGGCTACTACAAGCTATGTAGACAGCAGGTATGGCTACTACAAGCTATGTAGACAGCAGGTATGGCTACTACAAGCTATGTAGACAGCAGGTATGGCTACTACAAGCTATGTAGACAGCAGGTATGGCTACTACAAGCTATGTAGACAGCAGGTATGGCTACTATAAGCTATGTAGACAGCAGGTATGGCTACTACAAGCTATGTAGACAGCAGGTATGGCTACTATAAGTTACATAACCAAGCTTCAGCTTCTGTAGGTTATGTCAACATCTTCATGTCTGCGTGTGTATTATGTTGTGTGGCATGTGCATGCATGGGTGTGTGTCTGTGTGTGTGGTGTGTGCATACATGGGTGTGAGATTCCCTTTCAATTTTTTAATTCATGAACCGAACTTTACCAAACTCGGTACACATAAGTACTAAGTAAGGACACCGGACTTTTATAGTTTTAAACCATGCCGGGTACCTACTTTCAAAATGGCGACAATTAAAACATTAGTAGTGATATACCATATCTTGGGAACCATTCAACAGATTTAAACCAAACTTTGTATGCTTGCAGAGCATCGAGTAAGCAATAAATTTTGAGATGGATATTGTTGTCATTCTGCCATTTTGGAAGATATCGCTAAATGAAAAAATATATATTTTACATTATATCTCGAAAACTATTACACCAATTCTCACTCAATTTGGAACATATGTAAAACTATGTTAGGCCAAGTAAACATAAGTAATTTATTTTCAAAATGGCCATACAAATACTTTAGATTTTTATTTGGTATGTCTTCCATACCATTTAACTGATTTCGATAAAATATTGTATGCTGAATGTATCTATTACAAGCATCATACATACCAACACATAACCAATTGTCATATCTTGGGAACCATTCAACCAATTTAAACAAAATTCAGTATGCTGGCAAAGCATTGAGTAAACATTACATTTAAAATGAATGTTGATGTTGGTATCCCAGTTTGAAAGATAATGCCAAATGAAAAAAATATTATTTTACATTATATCTCGAAGTATTACAGTAATTCTCACCCAACTTGGCATGTAAGTTGTACTATGATAGGCCAATTATACGTAAGTAATTGAACTTGATTAGGTACTAACTTACAAAATGTTGCCCATACAATATTTTACTAGATTATGTATGCTGAAAATATGTACATATACAAGCATCGTATATACTAACGTATAGTCAATTTTGTAAGATAACACTGCAATGTTTTTATGTCATATATCTGTAACCAATTCGTACCAAATTTGGCAATCAAGTACTACTACTGACACAGATGATGTTAACTGCTATGTTTTAAGCATATTGGACAGTTATTCAATGGCAGCCATTTTACCACTTAGCTAAGAATGCTATATCGTCGAAACCAAAGAATCTATGCCAACTTAACTTTTTATGCTCACAGTAGATATTACAACTATCAAAAGTATGTGCATGGATCATTGTTAGTCCTCCATTTTGTAAGATAGCACCACATGAATAAAAAATATTTTTCTGCAATATCTTGGGAAACAATTGACAGATTCCTACCAAAATTGGCAAACAAATAGTACTGCACTGTTATGTTTTATGTAGGTGAGGCACTTATTTTCAAAATTGTGGCTATAAAAAGATTTCAGGTCAGTAAATAAAAAAGAATCCTACTTAGCTTTTATTACAACCATTTAATTTTTCTGTACAAAGCCTCATTTCTCTGCCATTCAGTAAAATAGCCCCACCAATAAAAATAAAGAATTTATCTCGTATCTCAGGAAACAATCAACCCATTCCTACCAATTTTCGTGAAAATATTGTATTGTGGTCGCCATATTAATATGTGTATTTTTTAAGAATGACACACTTATCAAAATTGGAGTTACAAATTAATTTGAGTTTTGTGTGCTATATCTATGAAATAATGTATTTTATTTTAATTTAACTTAGTAGACTGGCAGTATACACTGATAGAATGTTCTAATAAATAATATTTTTATCCTCTATTTATGAAGATCGTCACATGAAAATTGTGGCTATTTTATGCCGTATCACGAGGACCAATTAACCGATTCCCATCAAATGTTAAACACAAATAGTGCTACATTATGGTATGTAATGGACATGTTTGAGGTGTGGCAGTTCTTTTTTAATGGTGTTAATATAAGTAATTAATTTAGTACATTGTTTTTATTAAAAATTTCAACCAAATTTTGGCACTACAGTATTCATTAGAAGCATCAATTGTTCTCTCAGAGATACAATTTTTCCAATATATTTGCTAAGTTGTGGCAGTTGAAATGAACATTTCGCCATATTTCTGGAAGAGTTCGCTTAATTTTCATTTTGTGCACACCATGAATGCTACAGAAGGCCATGTAAACTTTCATGATTGAAGCGGATCAGACAACAATGTTCAAAATGGTGGCTTCATAAAGAAATTATATAATGTGACGACGTTGCAATACAACTCCGTTTCAACACATCACAGCGGACTACAGTGTTAATTTTCGCGGAAAATAACCACCTACTTTTACACTGCAATATTGCAATTTAGCCTAAAATTGCTGTCAGCTTACCTGGTTCTTCAATGTCTGGACGTATTGGGCAGCTACAACGAGGCGTAATTTGTCACGCTAAAATTTTCATCGCTGCCCAGCGCAGTAGAATTCGGCAGCTTTCATTGACATGTACGGCACACTTGGTGGCAGACTCGATTCTGTTTTGGTAGTTGATTTTACAGCCGCCAGTGGTGGATGGTGGCGCCACCTTTAGGGTTACGGCCAATTGCTCTAGTTGAGCGCTGGCGGTGTCTACTCCCCCTGATGTGCATACGCGCAGGAGCCCTCAAAGTTACTTCCTTCAAGCTCGTCTGGTCACCGGAAGTGTGTCGACATGGTGGTGACATAGACCGCCATAAATGGACACGTTTGCTGGGATTCATAGTCAAATCAAGATCCCCTATAAGGCCTAAATGAACAGTTATTCTCAATGAGGTCATGTGTTTTTCTATTGTCTCTTATTGGCCATAAATTCTGTGTAACATTCTAATGACTTTAACTGTGTATATAATGGAGTGCACGTACTCAGTCGGGGTCGATCATCGCCCCAAAGGAGCTCCACCTGCACTGAGTTAAGTAACCCAAAACTTAATCCATAATGTTGTAACTTTAAACTTATGCCCTCATGGCTGGGTTAGGTCAAGCACACTTGGTGCTCTTATAATTCACGTAGGCGCCATGATGTCAGAATTTATCATGAGAATACTTTGAATTTGGCATTTTAGGAAAATATTAAATGTAAATCAACATCAAAAGTTGCCTGCCAAAAACTTTTTTAGAATATGGGTTTTTAAAGGACATTTTAATGTTTTCCCTGGAAATAATGAAAATATCTATCTTCATGGCCTCTTTGTAAATTGGAAAACTAATGTGCAGTTTTCTCAGATTTTGGCCTTTGTTCGGCTATACGGCCAGTAATTTCTAGTAAGTGTTTTGAGAAGTTCCAAATATAAATGGAATTTAGTAAAATATAATGTGAATTATAGTTCTCCAAAACTTTTGGCCGCTGTTCGGCCATATAGCCAGTTCATTGATTTATATCAAGTATCCATTTAATAAGGAATTAGCTGAGAACATTAAAAATGTTGGAACTGTTGGCTCTTTCAAGTCATAATATTAGACAGCCAAATTAATTTTTGAGGCTAGCCATAACCTGCAAGTTTGGCTACACAATCAATAGTATTTTTGTGGGAAAATTAACCCTGGAAATTAAAATAGTTCAAACTCTTATTGATGTCATAAATGGTAATTGTATTTTAAAGGCCAAATAATCTCAATTGTGGGTTCTTGTAAAATCAAATAAATTTTGATGAAACATTATATTTGTTATTACATATGAGTAAAATTTTTCTATGTGAGCCAAAATAATATGTGATTAGTCTGGCCATTATTTATAACTGTTACACTCTCTTGCATTAACGTTGGCATAGTAAATTATATATATATTGGCCGGAATAATGTTTGTAAATGTTAAAGGCCTGAGACAAATTCAACATTTTTTTGTATCCAGGTTTTCCTTAAATGAGAAAGGGAAAATTTTAATTGACACTGTGAAAAACATCTTGTCAATATTTAAAATAAATTACAGTATGCTATTTTCTGAATTTGTTGGAAACTAAGTGTAATGACAGCATCATATAAAAAAAAATGAGTAAAAGGAAAAAAAAACTCAAATAATTTTTCATGTGTTCTTTGTTCATGTCATAAGTTCTCAATATATATTGCACTTTATGTGCCCTATTCAATGAGGGTTTCTTCTAAACTGGTCGGAAATTTTAATATTTTCTGGAAATCCAATTTTGCTGCATCTTTGAGTTCAAGGGGGTAGCAGTAAGTTTGTCTCATTTGTTAAACAATTGAACCAAATTCAACCAAAATTTGTATGTTGACAGTATATATTAGAAGCATTGTATACAGATCCTGTTTTCTGCAATTTTGTTTTGTTTTAAGATAGCACAAAATAAGAAAGTAAAATTTTTTATGCCATATCTCAGAGGCAAATCAACAGATTTCCACTGAATTCTTTACACAAATAGCAGTACGGTATGTGATGGAAACTTTCGAGTCTTAAGTGGCATTTCCAGAATAAATATTTAAGGTTAGTAAACCCATTGATTCGAAACATTAGTCTGATTAAATGCGAAGTTGATGCTCCAAATCCGAACTTCGTAATGCAGTTGATTGCACACTAGCTTATAGTATGAGGTTTTTTGTGCGTGCATTTGTAATTGTCTCACTACTGTTGCATAAGTTTCTGGATTCATTTCTAATGTCATTGCTTTCAAAGAATAGTCATGCCCTACCTACAAACTCAGTTTTTAAAAGCTTATTTAATAATTAATTGCACTCACTTTGAGGAAAGTAGGCTCGTTAGTTATAGCAGTAACTTCTTGTTCTGTAAATGAAACTCCAGCTCTCATGTGGTTCCAAAAAAATATTAGGTTTATTGAAATATTCAAAATTGCAGTGAAATAGAAAAATTATTAAATTGAACATATTAAGGGAAAAATATAATTTTGCAATGATAGAGTGTTAAACTAGTATCTTAACACTAGAGATGATTGCAAAATGTTGACGGGTTGTTATAGTTTCAGGGATGGTTGAGAGGTGGGTTAGGGTTACGGAGTTGTGTGCATATCAGAATTTAAATAGGCACCAGCTACTGCAGAGCATGAGAGACGAATGGGTGTGTGCCATAAACCGAGGTGGCTTCTCTTGGAGTTCCCTTAGTTGTGGATGGTGGTGCTAATTCCAGTCGTGCCTACCTACGAAGGGTTTTGACCCCCTTGGGACGTCAATAAGCACAAGAGGTTAGTTTGTTAGAGGCTATCTCACACACCTGATGATTGTGTATTGCCGTAGAATATACCAAAATAATTTGTGAAACAATACAGCAAGGTGACAGGTGTGCTACATGTGGGTGGTGCTTCCGACGATGGCTGAAAACGGTCGTGTGTGCTAATAAAAACATGCTACATCTAATATTCATACCTTGCTTCTACAAAGAGCTAAGAAACATTTCCCAACCACTAGTACAAAACCAGAGTTTAAATAGGAATAATAGAAACAACTTGTAGTATCGCCTTCTTCAGCCACACGTTCAGGTGGGTGTATGTTCCGTAGCAAAAGTTAGTTTCTTGCCCTTCCACAGTACAGTCCATACTAGCTCAGTAGGTTTGCTTACACAAATGTTGGCACCATGGTTTTCACGAAATAAGGAGAATGTACTTCCATTTTGAAATATGATCCAGGTTTTATTATTAACGGTCTAACAGTCTTACACACACACCGACACGTAACTACTGGTCTTCCTTCACTGTGCAATTTAACAGGTCCGCAGCATCACAGTAATAACACAAACACTGCCTGCCTATTCACAGGTAGTTGAAGATATGCAGACGAGTCCAGGGCTCGCGACCTCCTATTGGCTGAAACTTACATCACTGTGAGGGCTACAAAACAAATACTGCTGATGGCATGGGAAAATCAAAAGAAGTATGAAAAAAACCAATCTCAAAATTTGCGCAACCTCGCTGGACCCTGGGAACTCGAAAGTGCCACGTAATACAGATAACAACTGAAATACAACCCCGCATTAAAATTAATAAAGCCCTTACTTCTACACGTGGCATAAAAGGAAAAATTTAGACTATTGCACTCACTGACAAACTAAACTGGGAATTTTAAATAAAAGTCAGAAGAAAAACAATTAAAAAGCAATTAAAATATATATAAACTGCAACGCTACAAACTACTTGTAAAATATTTATTTAACAAACCTGAAACAATCCAAAACCATGATAAAGGACAAAATATAAAAGATTAGGAACACAAAAGATTGAAATAGATACATAAATATTGAAAAAGAATATAATTAGAAACAAACATATATATTTCTATTAAAATTACTTTTGAATTGAAATATGTCAATCACGTTCTATATTAATACTGCCAACTAGCATCAAGAAGTAGAGCAGATCTGTGACTTGTATGTGTGGGGCCACCTGTCATACATATTCATTCTTGGTGAGCTCAGCTTGCTAGTTAAAAAAGTTTACAATGACGCTGGGGATTTTTTAAATGTGCATTTGCTGTAGATTTGCATTTTCAAAAGTCAGTATTTCAGTCAAGTTGGGACTCTGCCATAAAGGGTGTTAGATGTTCGATGATATTCTTTTTTTTTACTATGTTCTGGAAATGCAGTTGGTTATTATATTAGTGCAGTTTGGCTTGTGTGGTAAAGTAAATGTGCTGGAGTTAGTACCAGTGTCTGGAGGGATGCTTTGATCTGCATGGTTCCCTTACTAGGCAATGTTTGGAGATGCAATATCAGCCATACTTTGCAATGCCTGTATTAGGGAGTGTCAGTAACACAATGCAATAACGTGATATTGGTAGCCAATGGATAGGAAGAGTGGGGGTGATGCTAAGTGGCGTGTTTAGCCAAGGGCACCTACTGTCTTGCCTCACAGACATTAACCAGCTGTCATCATAGACGGACATGGGACCATGATTGTCATGTTTATTAACAATTAACTGTAACATAATGGATTCTGCGACACTTCTTGTAGTCTCTGTGGGACACTGTATTTCAGCTGTTTCATGTAAAGTTGTAACATTGCAGATTTTCGAGGTTATGTTTACCGTTGATCATAGATGTTTTCATTTTATATAATTAAAGAGTACTTTATTATGTTGTCACTTTCTTTAGTATAATTTCCAAATTACATTATATTACACGAGTTAACAATATATTCTTTGGTTATTTTAATAGTTTATTGACATAGAAATCATGTATAAATATTTTTCATTTGTTTCTAGTTAGTATTCAGTATTCATATATTTTTTTATTTTTATTTTTTTCCATTTCTTTCCTAGATGGTAGTTGGCATTAAATGTTTATTGAACACAAGTACTAAACAAAATATCCTGGTTGTCTCTTGTCTTGCCATTGTTGATTGGTGGGGAGATGTCATGGTCAGATGACAGCCAATGAGGGGACAGGAGACAACATAAGTAAGGCAGAAGTAAAATAGAATATATTTTTTTCTTTAGAACAATTCTTGCCACCTCCAAAGATGGACAGGGATATTTACAAGAAGTTTTAATGATAAAAGAATCAAGAGTATATGTTATATTGAACCAATTACTGCAAGATATTCAAAAAAATGAATAAGAAATAATTGGAGAAGAAGGAATATTGATTTGTATTGTGTTTGAAAAGTGTGATGAATAATGGGTGTAATATACTGGAGAAAAAGATCAAGTTAATAAAAAATTAGAAACTGAGAATGTTTTGCATATCTAATTTAATTGAAAAGGGCACCCAACATGTTAATGGTAATTGGTGAAATGTCAGAAATGTAACAAAGTGCGTGGAACTGCATAGCCATCAATAAATTTCAGAGGATAATTCCCGATGTTTCATTTGTTTTTTTGTAAGAGTGCCTTCATTCACTAACTTTCACTTCTCATGCACTGAGTAGAGTTAATCTTGTAATTGTTGCTTGTTTGACAATTGCGATGTTTCATTGTGACTTCTGTTGTGTACAGTTGGGTGATAATTTTATTCAGGTATCTTCTTTCATCTAGATAACCCTGAGCTCCAGAAATGTGTGATATTAAAGAAATTCTTTAGAATCAAATTATTTTATCAGCTTTCTCTTACACTTACAGGATTTATAATTTAGGAGTTTTCTGTCTGAAAGTTCAAGCGCTAATAATAAGAAATTTTGCAGTAAACATTTGTAGTAATTGGTAGTCTAACACTTCATTTTACATAAATGATTATTTGCTATTTTATTTTGATGAGAATATTTTCCAGTGGGGTTATCATCCATCTTGGACTGTAGACTGCTATTGAGAATCCATTTTAATTCATTTTATAACCAAAAATGTTACTTTTTCATTTTCACAGTAGTAAATAATTTAATATAATGCTTGCTTCTGTGAGTATTATTGAGAAGTCTTAGTTTGTAGTAAACCATTTAAAAAAAATAGAGACAGTAGTAGTAAAATGTTGAGCATATTTTTTTTTTTGTTTGTGGAGAGTGAGAATAAACAAGTAATTATATTACGAAAACATCTTAGTTTTTTCCATATATATTACTGTATAGTAAGCAAAGTGTTTTGTTTTGCAGCTGCATGTATGTGCATGTTCGTGTGTGTGCAAGTTGTGTGAGCAGAGGGGAAGAATTGCTCATGGTTTTTTTGGCTTCAGGATTATGTCTTCGAACAATGTGCACTGTATGGTACTATAAATAATGTACTCTGTTAAGCAGCTTTCACATGACACTAAGTGAATTTTGTATAAGGCCTTGCGTGAGAGATCCCGTGCAAGAATATCAGGGAAAACCCACAAGAAACGAGACCATAGATCAAACTTACAACAAAATACCAGTTTGCATGAGAAAAGTTTATGGCTTCAGAATATCTTAACTAGCCATATTTTAATAATTAAATTCTTGGAACACGTGCTGTTTTTCAGTAGTAGCTCTTAAATACAACAGAATTTTTCTTTTACTCATCCAACAATCTCACAACATTATCTCACCTCCACTCTGTTTTAAAAAAAAAATAATTTGAAAGAGTTCTTCATAATGAATATGCTTAGCCAGATTCCTCTTAGCATAGTTATATTCTCTGCGTTTCTTCTACCTCTCTGATGAATAGGTGGTCGTATGACTAGCAGAGAATGTCGCTTTGTGCAGAACTCTCCTGAAAATAGGACACGTCCTACCCCCTGGTTTTCTTTGATATCTGCTTGTACGAGATATTCTCATTTGAGATGTAGTACGAGAGTGCCATCTTGTATACGGATTTTACATACATCTTGCCTCGTGTGAAAGCTGCTTTATTGGGGAATAAGAGCATGCACAATCATGCCAGCAAAACCTGTTACCTTATACATATGTTGGAACTCACACATCGTGTGTTACTATTGCAGGAATATTTTAGGCAATTTCAATGTTTTGACAGTGTCGTTCGTCCCAGCGGCCTTGGCAAGCTACGTGGCCATTTTGTTGGAGAGACCTTCCAGGCGAGGTCTTCTGTCCCTCTATGTAACAAACGTGGTACGATTTCATCACTTTATAATTTTTTTTTATAATTGTGTATTATACCAGTTGAACATAAGAATTCAGTAACAATGATTAATGTCTGTATTTGAAAAATCTGTGTAGAGTTCCTGTCACCATTTACATGTTTAACAAAATGTATCATTAGAGTTAATCTTTCCATTATATAAATTACCATGCACAAACTTTTATTATCTTTAGAAAAGAATATTAAAATCTTGGAAATTTTATTTCTGGTGTGGTTTCATGATTAGGTTTTTTATTTTTATTTCCATTTACATTTACAGTACAGTACATGTAGATTTCTCCGTAATATTTGTCAGGTTCAGAGAAAGGTAAATACTATTCAGCTGTATTCAAAATTTGCTTTTTATTCCCCTCCCTGTCTTTCACTATCTTATTCCCTTCCCTGTCTTTCACTATCTTATTTCCTTATTCCTACCATTGATTCTTTGCTCTTTTTCCTTTCTCAAAATGTTAGCCACATAATATTTTGCTTTAATTTATATTTACTCTGCCAAGACTAGATTGAAAATATAATGCTAAACATAGAATTAGAGTATTCTTTATGCATGCATAAGTAAAAGGAGTTAAGTAAATATACAGGTCATCCCAAAATGAATTGGTGTTGCTTACAGTGTGGATAGTGGGTATAGAAAGAAATGTGGAAAGTAAGTAAATGTAGGTCAGGTTTGGTCTTGACAGCATTGCCCTTCTGCTGATGAGTGGATTTTTGCAATGGACATTGTGTAGATGCCACATCATCATGGGAGAAAACCATCGCTGTTTTGGTGCTAGAGGAAGTGTTTGAAATGGCCAGCAGAAGTACTGAGATATACTTGTATACATCTGACCACCTGACACTTTGGTAAAAAGTGTCAACAGGGTTATTATACACCAATGCATTGAGATGACCCCATGTGTAGAAGTTCATGGGTTGAAGCTCTGGCTTTCAGGAAGGCTGCACATGACGTCTTCCACAGTGTCCAGGTCAGGTGGCATTCTGTTATTTACAAACTGTTAGACTGAGATGTGCAAATGCACCATCATGCATAAACTATTCGACTTGTCAGATCTGGAAAGGAAATCTTAGATCAGTCTGGGTTAATGTTCGAAGAATCGTTCTCAGAATTCTCCATCTATTTCCATCTGTAACACAAATGGCTCCAGTAAAGTCTTACCTCACATTAATTGCATTTTGATGTTAATGATGAGACTGCATCTGCTCAGATATGGACGTTGTGAATGTTCCGTGTAATGGTCGCTTCACCTGTGGACAAGGCATTTCCCTACAGCAGAGGATCTTTTGTGCAAAAAGTAGCTTGAGTTGGGTTGTCTGTCACTGTTAAGTTGACGCGTGCCACATCCCTCCTCTCCTTAGCCAGTTCGTCCTGCTATACCAGCGCAGCTATGATGTGCCCTCTACTGGGGATGAGTCGACCTGAACGCAGCAGTCACCCTCCGTGACTCCAGCACCGGCAATGTTTGCTACTCTGCAAGCACCACATGAGTCAGGTGGCCGTTCCACTTTCATACTCTCAAGAGACATGTTTTTGAGGGCATAGTAGTTTGGGTGAACCAAGAGGAGTCCCTAGTAAGAATACTGCCGGGGAAATGAATGTAGCGAGGTGGTCACAACAGTTCCAGTGTTACAACATCCCCTCGTGTGCCATCTTCATTTCATGTTTATATCTCTGTGCATGTGTGTTCGTGCGTGGTAGAGTCGTGTCATAATAGTAAAGTGCGAAGCCATCATTTCATCATGCTAATTTGCAGGGATAATAAAATTGGCTTTGTTTTTACCTTAACCGAGCATTGCTGCCCACACCCCTCCCGGGGTGAGAATGGACTCATCCAACATGAGCCATCTGCTGCCACCTTTTAGTTTTGGAAAACATGGGTGCAATTAATTTTCATAATGATTAAATTTAGTGCTAGGTATATCAGCAACCCATTTTATTATACAACAGACTGGGAGAGACAGCACTGGCAATAATAAAAATTATGTCTTAATAATTTTCTTACCAACACATTTATTTTTAATGTATAGTATTCATATGCAAATTAGCATCAAGAGCCTATTATGTCTTTGTAATCAGGGTAATTATGTTTGTGCTTATTTATTTTTATTATAAAAGTTTCTTTGGATTTTTCAACTAAATTGGCACAAATTTGCTAGTGGTCTGGTCTAGGCACGCACTGACATGTTCTTTGTTGGCTACAAGCGTATTTGGGGAGCGGCCACATGCCGCTTGTCTCTGGGTCCTCTACATTCTTGCACTGATCATTCAGTTTTAAGTAGATAACTTATTTTCGTTATTCAGGAGACTGTGCTGCTCGCATCCCTGCCAGGCCTTTTTAAAGTGTAGGCTGGTAGGGTGCCATAGCCGCTACGTCTATATCGGTGCCTGATATGAGGGTTCAACAGTGAGTAAGTCCAGTACAATTGTATATTGGGGCTGGCCACTTCATGGCCTTGTTAACTGTTATGGATGTTCTACCCACTGTGTTACCTTAGTCATAAAGTGACGTATTAACCTATTGTGTTTCTGGCATTTGAGATGGCCATCCAACAATCTCACTCAACATTTAGCAGCGTATGAAAGGTCCAACATACTCTCAGGTAGGCATAACTAGAATACTTCATCATTACATCATCACCTCATTGCGGGGTGATATCGGGAGAAGCTACATGGGCTGATGACCCGCACCCAGGAAGTCTCTCTTGCTCTGTTAGAGCTGGCATCAGTTATATATTTCACAACCACTTCTGAAAACCCGATACCATAAGTTCAACCTCCCTTCTCCTCTCTTCTGAAACAATGGTAGCCCTGTATTACACCCCCAGATTTTACACATTTTACACACACTTTTTTGGTCCCAATGTCAGTTTTGACAGAAGTTTCCCTCTTAATACACTTTCATGCATTTTGCAACATTTTGTATCCTGTCCCTTGAAAAGTGTAAAATAGCAATTTCACCGTATTTCCTATGCCATGCAATATCTGCTTTTATGCACAAGTGTACGAGCTCATCGTTATTGTTGCAAATGCAATTTTCTGTGTGTCGATTTTTTTTGTGTAAAATTCTGTGTTTTTTGGCAAAAATCCCTGTACCCAAATTTTCAATTTCAATGCCATCAGAAAGTGGTGCCAGCGTCAGCTCACTAATTGTGTCAGCGTCAGCTCACTAAGATTCAGCACCAGCATAGGAAACTTACCAGCAACATGGTGACCATCAGCCAACCACACCGCTGCCAAGCTACACAATGGAGGAGTGGTTAACATGACCGATCACCGCCATTTTTAGAAGCACCTTCCAACTTTCTCTCTCTCACTCCATTGAGGGAGACAGGGAAATGGCAGCTGGCAGCATGTGTGTGCATGCGTGGTGCACCACTCCTCTGTCCACTTGGGTGGGTCACCCCTCCCACATGTAGCATAAGGGAGGCAGCGGCCCTGGCGAAGATCAGCTGAGTGCAACAATGAAGTTTCCTCGCCAACCGTGACACAAGAGCACCGTTCCACTACGCCACTGGCCTTCAGTGGCGTCGTGGAACATCTGTGCTTGAAGTGTATACACCCATTACCAGACCCAGATCCAATCACATTAGTTCAACTTCAATCTAGGACCTGTCAGTTGGACAACCCTTGCGTGTAGTATCACAAAAAGTGTGGGAACCAGTAGGAACTTGCCACCGTAAGTCTAGTAAACTTTTGTTAGTGTGCACAGTGTCAGGAGGTGCCACATCCATCCGTCACTTTCTCCACGACTCAGCCAGCAATCTTGAGTGTCACCAGCCACAACCAACCCTTGACATGTGAACCAACTGCTAGGGAATGAACTCGGAACTCTTGTGCTGTGACAGCTGCGGGCTGAGGGCCCATCAGCAATGCGTCGCAAGGAATGAATGGTGTGATCCCGGAAGAAAGAGTTTTGTGTGTCAACAGTGCATGCCACAACTCAGCTTCCCACTACTGCAATGTACATTTCAGGGTGCACGCAGCCATGCCTTGCTGCCCATCATTCCACCGGCACATTCCATACCGCTACTCTATATGGCTGCGTGTCCCCATAGTGCCCTGCCCACTGCGGCAACAACAACAACAACACAGATACGTGCCTTCTTTGCAGTGACACCGGCACCTTTCCAGTCCCTACCAGGCTTTGCAGGCCTACCAACTTAGAACCCATCTTCCTTCCTGCATGACTGCACAAGTCAACTGCAACCTACAGCATTTAGGGAAAAGACTGGCTGAACTGCGTTGGTGACAGTTTGAGTGGTGATGATTGACAATGTTAGTGTGGTTTTAGTGCACCATGTCATCATGTGGGAAGAGGTCTACCATGGTTTTGAGTGCTGATTTGCGGGCACTTTCACCTCTGCAAGCGCGCAGCCCCGTAATCCTGAAAAACCAGAAACCGGATGAACTATCAACCTTAATTACACAGAAAATAAATCTTCTGCAAACCTACCAGCATCAAATATCTACGAAAGAGGTACTAGAAGTTGTGTGCGGGCACAGTGAAATGGGAATTCTGCAGCGTATTGGCCCCGCTCATTCACTACCAGTGGATGATTTCATGAACTCTGTAGTTACCCTAGAATAGATGTTCATACAAACACCTACTCAGCCACGCTCTGACTTCACGTATCCATGTCAGTGCCATGCGGACGATACAAAAGGGGGTACAGTTGTGAGGGAGACGGACTCCAAAATTTTGGACAAATTCTCAAAAATGTTGAAAAATGATACTTTCCGGACAAGCTGGAACTAAGTGGCACCGCTGAAACCCGCTCAGGATGTTGACCACTGCTGGTTGCTTGTTGTTACTGTGATGGCCAGTGCATGCACTGGCATGACGAGTGTCCGAACCACTCCATTAGGCTGCATGACGGAAAACCGAAGCTGGGAAACGATGGAATGGGGTAGAGCAGCGGGACGTCACCTACTCCCAGGTAATCAGCTGTGATCCTGGACAGATTCCTCAACAGATTTTAATTTCTCAAATTTACTGTAACAAAAACTAAGTCATCCGCATTCCACTGTTTTAAATAATAATCAACAGTTCCACGCTCTAATTGATACTGCAGCCTCTCATAATTTTGTCCACGTAAACTAAGTGGCTGTGTGCAAAATTAAAGCAGCCAACCAGACTGTTCAACTAGCTACAAAATGCCACATAGGTGAAATGATAGGGGAGGAAAAATAACAGTGCGCATTCGGGACATTGAAACAACCACAACAGCTTAAGTTCCCAATGACATGTATGATAATGCAATACTCGGAATACTATTGCTGACTGAGCATAAATCTGTAGTGTAACCTGCTGCCAGGCAAATCCATTTCGGCCAGAAGGAACGCCGGACTGTACACAACTTAGACCCGCAAACCTTGAGTTGCATACTTGACGTACAGCTGGACGAGCTTGGCCATGCCGTACCGCCCATGTACTGCTACGTCATACAGCGCCTACTCAATGAACACAGTAACGTTTTTGCAGCCGCCGACCCTCTGCGTTGCATAAACATGGCGGAACACTGTATTCCGTTAATGCAGTCAAAACCAGTATGCACCACATTCACCATTATCAGTTTCACCAATACTGCATAATAAAGGAAGAAATACAGGGAATGCTGGATGAAGGTATCATTGAATCCACTAACAGTGCTTCAAATTCTGTTATAACAAGCTGTAAAAAAGGATGGAACCTGGAGGTTTTGCATCAACTTGAGGCCCCTCAGCCACATCACTGAAAATGGTCCACCACTATTTATCAGTGTCAAGGATGCACTCAACAGCCTTGACCACACCTTGGCAACTCAGTTGCAGTTACTGGCAAATACCACTAGAAAATATGAAGACTGGCACGAGACAGCATTCACCTCTCCAGATGGACGCCACCTTTAGTTCAGGGCGATGCCCTTTGGTGTGAAAACTCAACTCGCAACGTTTCAGTCATTGATGGTGCAAGTTCTCGACAACTACATTGATGGTGCAAGTTCTCGACAACTACATTGATGGTGCAAGTTCTCGACAACTACATTGATGGTGCAAGTTCTCGACAACTACATTGATGGTGCAAGTTCTCGACAACTACATTGATGGTGCAAGTTCTCGACAACTACATTGATGGTGCAAGTTCTCGACAACTACATTGATGGTGCAAGTTCTCGACAACTACATTGATGGTGCAAGTTCTCGACAACTACATTGGTGAGTTTACAATGGTTTATCTTGTACAGTCTAACTTGTGCTAACAAAAAGTGTCACCCAGGCAAAGCGTGCATCCATCTTTTTGATGAAAACAGTTACTGCCCCACCCCAGAACAGTTAAGCCTAATTGATGATTACCCGCAACCTGCTACCTGCAAACAGTTACACAAATTTTTTGGGCTAGTGAACTGGTTACATGAATATATTCAGAATTTTCCCGTAATCCTCTGCTCCGCTTACCTACTTACTGTTGCCATCACAGAAATTCAAATGAACAATGGAACATTCAGAAAGTTTCAAGCAGTCTAAAGTCAGCTTATGCAAATGCGCTGCACTTTCACAACCCAAGCTGCCATCTGTACGTACAAAACCAATACAAGTGAGCACGGACTCTGTTCGGTTTTATTTTATCTCAGTGATGACTGCAACAAGCACATTGTTGATTACAGAAACGCCAAGTCCAGCCCAGTGGAATGCCGTTATGAACTGAATGAATAGGAGTGCTTAGCCGCAGTTTGTTCAGTTGAGCGGTTTAGGCAGTCTGTGGAGTATCAGCGCTTCACATTGCTCACAGATAATAGCTGTCTAGTCTGGCTTCACAACACCAAAGACCCATTTTATCCTGAAATATTTTATCTCAAAAATATTATTTTATATCCAAGCTTGCTGGAACAGTGATGTGTCACAAAGAATTTACTGACACGAAACAAATTGAATAAATATGGTTAATTATAATATGTTACTCAGAGGATCTGTAATAAAAAAAATTGAAAGTAGTAGTTAAAAAATTGGTGATAGTGGTATAATTTTTCGTTAAAAGCAACTACAAAACTTCATGGTACATCAACACATGTTTCCTTTAGTTATTTCATAATAATAAAAAAGAATTTAAAGAAAGGCCGCATAATTAAGAAGGCAAGATTACAAGAAAAACACACCTCGCATTGAAATTACTTACATTAATAAAATAAAATATCATTATTCTTTACTGAATTATTGTCATCCTGATTTTACATTGTAAAAAAAAGGTGTAATCGAAGTTCGTATAGTGTCAATAAAATCACCTAAATATTTAACAGTTTTATAAAATGATAGAAAATTTTCAAAAAGAGAAAGGTGAGCTCATATCTGTTTTTTTTTTATTATTATTATTCCCATCAATCCGGGCGTCAGAATGGACCCCTGTGACACTCATACTGGCTGCAGTTATAACACCCTACTGTCACCGGACTCTGCGCTAACAGAAATGCAAGTATGCAGGTTGACATGGGAGAGAACTATGTTGGCCAGTTATGAGGTTGGGATGGCGAGATAGCAGAATCTTAAAGAAGATGAAATTTGTAGAGAAAGATTCCAAAAACCAAAATAATCAAACCCTCTGGAATCATAATTACAAACAAAATGAATGAAAATTACTGACTCGAGTGAGCGAGAAGAGAACAATATTAAAAAACAGTTATCAAACTTACCGAAACTGGAGAGTTGAAGAAGCGCAGCGTAGCAAACTTGCATTCTTACACTCATGGCCGGTGATACAATCACCACAAATAAATAAAATTCTGACAGCGTGGTGACATCATCCGTTAGTCAGATAACGACCGTGGGGAAGTGGCCAAGACTGAGACAGCCCGTTGGCCACCCGCCTTGCCAGACTGGCTATCGTGCTGAAGCTAGCGGAGGCGAAAACTAATTTGAAAAGTCCAAAGTAAAACTGTCATCACAGTCATCATCAGTCCACTAAGTTAAAATCTCCAAAAATAGTACCAGTTATCTAACTTCACTTTCAAATAGATATAAACCTGTACAAAAATTTGAAATCGCCCACTATGAGCCTTTTAGAAACGGCACAGTACAACACATGCCGGGGGCAAAAAAATCAGCTGGCCAACATGCTCTCAAGGTCACCAGGTGACATAGTACCATGCGATGAGGAGAAGTGGGAAGCCGTCCTGCTTTAATAAAAGCACAGAAGATGTGTCCAGTAAGGCGCAAGGGGGTAGAAGTGTGTGCGGTGACAACAAATGAATGGTGGCACATAGTAGGTGGCCGCCTTGAGTCATGCACTAATAACAGCAGTGAGCACTGGGCCACTTATGTGCTGGCTGGGAAGTTGTGCTACATTTTCCACACAACACTGAAGCAGCAGGTCTCCTCAGTGCATTTCAGACACAATGCCATGCACAAACATACTTCTTCTCTGCAATACCCACCTGTACGTATGTGTGTGTGCCATATAACTGTCTAAAATGCAGCCTTACCGACGGTACGCAACAACAAATGTCACGGTTGCCTACAGAATTGTTCAAAATCATTGGTCTAGATCTAGTGGGACCTTGTCCGTGCACAGCCTCAGGGAAGAGGTTCGTACTTGTTGTGACAGACCTGTTTTTGAGATGGGTGGAAGCATACCCAAAATTGAGTATGCATGCTAAATGTATTGTGAAACAGTTAGACACAGGGTTTTTTTGGATGTAAGGGATATCCGCACGTGCTGTTGTCTGACAATGGTTGCTGTTTACAGGCTGTAAAAGAGGGGGCTTACTGCACAATAGCACAGCTGTCTACCAACCTTATGCAAACCCAACAGAACGCAGGAACCAAAAACTCAAAATTGAACTGTGATTGCATATGGGTCGTTGTCATGCAGCCTGAGCCAAACACCTGCCAGCGACACTGTTTACATTGCATACTCGCACCAACCTCGTCACCAAAAAAATGCCAGCATAACTGCTCCAAGGTCGCCTGTGCCTTCTCTCCTCTGTTGAGATTGGGCACTCACCCCAAGGTCTGCTCAGTAACCCCGAAATCAGTGAAGCCCGCTGGTGCCGCAAGAGATGTGCACTATTGCAAGCACGTGACCAGCAGCAGAGATATGTTGTGCAGAGGCTGCCTGCCACCACTCACCCACCTTCTGCATTACAGCTGAGCCAACTGGTTTACATTAGCTCATGCCAGCTGTCTGCTGTGGCTGAAAACTTGTGTGCGGTTCTTGCGCCTAAATGGAGGGTGCAGCATACCATCAGCTGCCGCCTGAGCAAAGCGTCCTATTGGGTTCTTGTGAAAAGATGGCATTGGTTGCCTGTCCACCATGACGACCTGTATGTACAGTGCGAGCTCCCACACAGGCACTGCAGTAGTGAATGCCTTGGCAGTATCATACAGCGTCGTGGTGCCTGTGTCTTTAACCAACGACAGCCTTCGGCACCTGCTCCAGCCTGCGACACCTGTCATTCCGACACCCCCGGAGTCTACAGACAAGTCTCCGATATGCATGCCCAGTCCCCTGCAGCCAGCATCGATGACGCTCAGTGTTTATGATGCCCCACATCACAACACCTGTCTCCAAGGACGATATCCACAGTTTGCCACTAGGGGCTCCTGCCGGGACCACAATCCCGCTGGCGTTTCCCCTGACCAGCGATGCTGTCGGAATGCGAGATGTCCAGCTCAACCAATGAATCTACTAGCAAACCAGCGTTGGGCATATCGGAACGCCCAACCACTTACCCAGTAACTCGTGCAGCCGCGCTGCTTGCCACACTCTGTGTCTAGTAGTAACAGTGAAGGGATCGAGATGGAGGAGGGCTTCATTTCCTTCTGCCACTCCAAGCATCTCCGTCGCCCACTGTGTGTGTCCTGAGCGGCGTGCTGCGTGCTGGGACCACCTACCTCCCTCATCAGCTGTTCCAGCACCGTGTAGGGGGGCAACCTGTCCTGCCTCACCACCTCTACTATGCACCTGCGGCCTCTGCAAGGGCTAGAACGCCGTCCTGTTGCCACGACTGAGCAGCACTGATCAACGGGCTGCAGTGGACGAACAGCCTCCAGAAGGGGTGTTGTATGATACATGCAGTGTCCCTCCTCTTCCTAGCTTGTTCATCCCTATGCATCAGTGCAACTACGACATACCCTCTACTGGGGAAAATTCGACCCAAATGCATCAGCCATCCTCCTTGACTCCAGAGCTGGCGACGTATGCTAGAGTGCACCCCATGAATGCTATTCTATAAGCATCACCGGAGTCAGGTGGCCATCCCACTTTCATGTGCTCAAGAGAAATATTTTGATGATATGATAATTCAGGTGACCAACACCATCAAGAGAATTCCCCAGTAAGAATACTGTTGGTGAAAAAATGTATGTAGTGAAGGCGTCACATTGGTTCCAGTGTTCCAACAGCCCCTCATGTGCTCCCTTCCTTTCATGTTTACCTCCCCATGCATATACTGTGCATGTAGTGTGTGTGCATGTGTGGTAAAGTTGTGTCATAATTTGTAAAGTGTGAAGCCATCATTTCATCATGCTAATTTGCAAAAATTATAAAAAATTGGCCTTGTTTTTATCATATTTGAGCATGGCTGCCCACACCCCTCCCACGGTGAGAATAGACTTGTCCAATGCGAGCCACCTGCTGCCACCTTTTAATTTTGGAAAACAAGGGTACAGTCTATTTTCATAATCACTAAAATATAGTGCTACGTGTATCAGCAACCCATTTTCTTACGCAACAGACTGGGAAAGACAGCGTTAGCAATACTAAAAATCACATTGCTTATATATGTTTTTCACGTGTAATTTGCTTACGCAAATTAGCAGCAAGGGTTTATTACATCTTTGTAATCAGGGTAATTATGTTTGTGTTTATTTGTTTTTATTGTTAAAATATCTTTGTATTTTCCAAATAAACTGTTGCACATTTGATCGGTGATCTAGGCGGGCACCGCCATGTTCTTTCAGTTGGCTACAAGCGTTTATTGAGAGCAGCCATGCACTGCTTGTCTCTGGGGCTTCAACATTCTTGCACTGGTCATTTAGCTTTCAATTGATAGCTTATTTTCTGGAACTTTTGTAACCTGATAAGGACCTTTTTAAGATAACTAAGATGTTGATCAAAGTCATTGGAATACACAACCAAATCATCTAAATAATAGTATACATATTTAAATTTAATGTCATGAAAAGTTTGATCTAAAAATCTGGTGAGGACTTGAACCACTAGCATCACCAAAAGGAACTCATGTTAATTGATAAATATTCCATGGTACACAGAAACTAGTGATAGGTTTTGAATCATTTGCCGAAGGTATTTGATGATAGTGCAGCATTGAGGTGAATGGTTGTGAAAAATTTAGACTTGCTAAACCAATTAAGCGCAGAATGGAGGTCGGGTAACAACACAGATTCTATTTCAATTTTTTGATTTAGTTTCCTATAATCAAATACCAATCTTTGTTTTCCATTAGGCTTCGGAACCATTAATGCCGGACTGACATACTGAGACATTGATTGCTCTTTTACTTCTTTATTCATGAGATCCTGAACTTGTAATCTCAAAAGGTCCATTTGTGGAGGTAGAAATTTATAGGTATGACTCGTTACCTGTAACGTGGTTTGGCAGCTTGCGAGAGGCGAGGGATGCATGGTTGCAGAGTAATCTGGGCGCATGCTAATTATCACAGACAAATTGAAAGTTCCGTAAGGGTACCAGCTCATCAATAGCATGGATAAGCACGAGGACTCTGGTTCTCAGGACGGTAGTTTGTCAACAGCCACGTGGCATAGCCCTCTCGCAACTCACGTTTACGAATAAAATACGTAAAAAGTCACTGATGCCTTTACAGTACATAAATGAGCACGTGGACTTAACACACTGGAGTGGGCCAGTACACGAGGAAAAATTAATCTTAAAATGAATTAAGACAAGAGTCACTGAAATACGTATATTGCCAGAAGCAGTAGAACCATACAAACACTCAATGATACAAAATCCCTCGAATAAAGCGGGCATGGCGCACAAGGCTTTTGCCATTGGTCGATACTGCGAAAAGCACTTTCTAGTGCATGAAAACTTAAGCTGTTTAAAATCTCTGGGGCCGGTAAGTCTATGGAGATGAGAGTCCGGTGTGGGGGAGAAAAAGAAATAAATTAAAGGTTTCGGTTAAAAATACACGGACTATGGAAGTTTCTGACCAGACAAATACTATGATATTCCCCCGCGACAGGAATGTGTGCACTCTCCTAGGCCCGCTGATCTAGACGGGGTGGATGGCGTGGAAATGCCGTTACCAAGCCGAGATCTCCCACCACCTCTGTGAGGGGAAAAGCAGTTACACATAACTTACAAACAAGTACATGTAAAACAGAGAAAGACACAGTAAAACATTTGGAGGATTTAAAGCATGAATTCGACACACAGGTATTTCTTTTGAATGTTCATATGCATGTCGGGGAGAATTAATAACACTTGAAAAAGCCTGAACGGGCTTGTAAAACTAATAGAAAATTCCATTAAAATTACACAAGACATATTACACTCGGAAAACCCTTTAAAAATGTTTCATTAAATTAAAACATGATTTTAGAGAAAGTGCTAGGAATTAAAGTTTGGGTGCTTGACATGGTGGCTGCCGGAACTACTAAGTTCAACTTACTGTTTACGTTAATGAAACTGAAAACACTATCTACGTCCTTTTTGAACAAAAAAACATATTATGAGCTCTCAAAAATTATTTATTAAATTAATAGTGTTTCTAATTATAGATCTCTTTCACTACGTTAACTACCTGGTCGGACACGCTTCAATTAATTACGGAGCACTGAGGGGAAGCAAATGGGAGATGACAATACCCCATATTTACTCTTAGGCACTGCTTTCAGGGGATCACAACATTTATCCAATTAAATTATAGGCACACAAGATCTCTCTTGGTGAGCATGTCATTGGGATCACTAAAAGGGTTATGGACCCGTTCCTGCATGAACTGCAAGGTGAACCGTACACCACACCCACGGTCATGCATGGCTAATGCACAGCGAGCAGCATTGGTCTGCCTCCCAGGCATAGCAGTGAGGGCCACGTCAAATCCCCCCGGAGACCAATGCGGTGATCGGGTGGGCCTCCAGCAATGAAGGACTATGCTGAAGTGCAGCAGGAGGTGGGGTGCTACCTCAACCTGTGAGTGGGGAACGGCCAGCTCCGTGTATGGCACTCGCTGACAATGTTGAGAACGTTGGGTGTCCATGAAGACTTCAGAAAACCCCGTCCTAGGGCCTGCGGCAGCGTGAGTGAGCATGCCTGAGCCCTGGCTGGCATGTTGCTGGTGCCTGAAGCGAGGTGGTTGCCCACTGTGTTGGTAGTGTGAGCAGATCAGGTGGTGCTGCTGTTGCTCTGTGTTGGATGCGGGGGTGGGCACCTCTCCCCACATGGCATCGAGGAGCTGTGGTGCTGCCCAATGAAGATCAGCTATGTCAGCCGGCTGCTTGGCCACCAGAAAGCCACGAAACTCGTGGGGTGACTCTTCTCCCCCCATATGTCACTTATGCCGACCACTGTGTTCTTGTTGTGGCGGAGGCGACAGCAGGCGTTGTGGCAGCTGGGAGGCTGCGGATATTGAGAGATGATGTTTCCTCTTCCACGTATCACTCACTTCTTCTGCTGCCGACCTGTTCATAGTTGTTATGACAGGCATGGTAACAGGCAGTGGGTAATTTCAAAAACAAGAAAATCGAAGGGTGACCTCCCTCCTGACGGCATAGGACTTACATTCAGATCACGGCTTTGCTTGGGTTAGACTGCAAGGTGTTACTGCTCACTTCTGCCTTTGCAACACTTTCCAAGTTTTGGTTCATCTGTCCTCCTACTTCTTCCCAAATGGCAGGTGGGCGTGGTTTCCCATCGTCATCCGGAACGGACGTGGCGCGAATGTCGTCCCTATGGACCTTACACCTTCTAGGTCCCGTTTGCACTAGGTACGATGTGTGACTAATTTTGTCGAGGATCCTATGTTGGCCAGTCCATTTAGGGGCGAACCCTGTACAAAAGTTCTGCTTGGTGGTGGGTAGGTGGTGTGCTCACATGTAAACATATCACCAGGCACTTCAGAGGTCTTTTTGTCTCTGGCACCCATTTTTGAACGTAGTGCTTCTGATTGGCATGTGCTTCTTGAGGATGCAACTCTCTTTACCTTCCTCTCAGAGTCTGCAGTTTCTAGGTTTGAGTCCAGTGCACAGCAGGCGAATTCCCCTGGGCGCGCTAGGCCTGCGCCATTAAGCATTTCTGCAGTAGATTTTCCGGTGGCTTCGTTGGTACTATTACGCAAGCAGAAATCAATTTCTGGTACATGCTGCGCCCATGTTGTGTGATCATCTCTGTAACTGCACCTTTATCTCCATATTTCTATGCTTTGTTGGGTTGGTACAGGCGTGGTATATGTCAGTAGTGTGGTGTTCGACTTACCATTCATTACACAAGCCCCTCCAGTGTGTTCCGGAAAATTGTGTGGCGTTATCGCTGAGGAGCGTTCTCAGATATCCCCAATGGAAAAAAAGTTCCTTTCTCAAAGCTGCGGCTAGGTGTCGTGTGCGCTCTTGGCAATGTGTATAGTTTGCATCAACGTGTAAACAAATTGGTCACCACCAACATATACCATTTTCCCCCTGCTGAACGTGGGTAAGGGCCCATCAAGTCAAATGCAATTGATTCGAACGGGTATTGTGGTAACCTGGGTGGTTGTTGAGCAGTTCCATCTGGCTGCCCCTCTGGCAGAAGGTGTTTGTTCTTCCTCTTGTTCGGGAAGGTGGTCCCGGGTGTCGGCCTTAGCAGAAGGCGACACTGGAACTTCGGCGGCCGTCTGGAGCAGGCTTCGCAAAAGTGTCTTCTGCTGCCCCTCTGGTGGAAGGCGGCCGTCCCTCTTGGTGGAATAGGTGTGTCATGAAATCGGGCACAGTTTACGGCGGCGCTGTCACATCTATTGCGCTGGTGGTCTGTGCGCTGGATGGCCCGGCGTCCAGATGTCTCTTTGCTCTGTCCATGTATATCACGACCGAAGGTACCAGCTTAAGTAGGGCATCTAGGAGCACCCGGTCTTTGCTGGCAGGTCTGACATGGTCCCTCCTTGAGGCAGGCGGTGTTTTGGAGGTGCCTATGACGTCATCCGGCATTGCAATCTTTTCTCTGGTTCGGCCCGTTGGGGCCCAGTGTTTTGGGTGTTGTTTGAGGGGAAGGCCTTAAAGGCTCACCCGACATTTTGACCCGGGGTCCTTCCTCCCTCTCAACTATTGTGCTTGGACGTGGTTGTGTAAGTTGTATTTCATGAACCAGCAGACTGCGCCAGGATATTTTGCTGTCACTCTGTATCCATTATATATTGGTTTAACGACAAAATGCTAGTCTGCCAACTGCTTGTGAGCAGTCGAGACGTTCTGACTCCACTTGTGACATCACGTGGCCATTGTTCCAAGCTTTGAATACCGAGCAATGATCTGAGCCGACAGTTGTAAAGAATCTATTGTTTTTCGTCGGAAGGAGAGACTTAGAATAACCCCCCTGAACTTTTCTCCGTACAAACAGCTCGGCTTCTTCACCTGTGTTTTGCATTCTGCTGTAGAACTCTGTGGTGAGATTCGCTATCACCCCTTCTCCAGTGAATTGGGTGGCAAGTCAGTTACTTAGCTGAGACCAGTCAGTTATAAATTCACCATACTGGTTCCACCAATCCAATGCCTTTCCTTCAAGTTTGCCTTGGGTTCAGCTTACCCATTGTTTAGGCGGGATTTCTTGTTCTCGGAACTCTCCCTCACATTCAGCGAGAAATTGTGGGATTTGCCTGCAAAGTCTGGAATTTGGGAACCCCAATGCTATGTATAATATTAGTCTGGGTGGCATGTCCAGGGTTCAGTGGGCAGTATTCTGCCATCGACATATCTCACACCTGTAGACCATGCCGGGTCGAGTTACCTGTTCATTGAGCCAGCCGATACAGCTGTGGTGAAATGTTTCAGCACACACAATACACCTTACTGTGTATGTTCCACGCCTGGGGCAGGTCACCCAACTACAATAAGCCATTTGTCAGCTTCTGCAATCTTCACATCAGAACTCTAGTCCGTCGGTATGGCGTACTACGTCTGCCCGGCCTAGACAGGCGTAGTGAAATTGCCACCTGACAATGAGCGCATTCGATGCGGTGGATCCCTTCGCCAGGACAGTTTGGTTTCGCACAGTGCATGGCGGTGACGGCGGCCATTGTGGCATCTGCTTGCTCGATAGCATCATTGACTGACATCTTGGTTGATTGAGCGCCACAGGGGGTTTTCAGACTCCTTGAAGTCTGTTCTTATGGTTGTTAGGCTCCCTGGCTATTTAGCTTATTTCAGGGTCGTGCTGGCCTGGCTCTGCTTAACTAATCTTTCAAATTAATGTGTTACACCCCAATTTGGGTGCCAGTAAAACCCTTATTATTGACTCCTTGGCTAGTTAGCTTATCTCTGATTCGTGCCCTCTCTGCACCACTAGTGTGCAATGAGAGAAGAAGACGTCAGACTGGCAGTCCAATCCCTAATGGAGCGGTATCCTAGTGTCATGGCTCTAAACATTTACTACAGGAGTGCAGTGAATGGGTGGCATTCCAAGATTGAACTGTGATTGGTGTGATGTGTCTTTACGGAAAGAATTAAACCCTGGTCATCTGCCGTCCCTCGTATGGGCCTTATGTCTACGAGGAAGCGTATTAGGACTACGGAAGTGATTTAAACTGTGTTTATTTCTTTTGATGGAAATAAACAACAATGGTGGTGTATCCATGTGAGATTAACGGAAGTAGAACATCCTATGGTTAAGACAGGTGAAGATTACCTGCTCCTAGACTAACAGGGTAGGCAGTAAAGTGGCTATCAAAATAACTCAGACTTTCCCTAGCGCTGCAACTGTTATCCTGAAGGGACCTGTATGCATCTACGTGTTTTTTTATAAAAAAAATAATTAAATATGTTTTTATATATTTGTTTTACTATGTACAAGAGTTTTTTCATAGTGCTATCTATCGCTAGGCTCTAAAACTAATTCTCCACTTGGAATGAAACATGCTCAGAAGAAATTTACAGTACACAAACTTAACTACCATAAATGATTCTACTATACTCACTGAAAATGCATGTAATCATAGCAATCGTGGTGAGACAGTATCAGTACAACTACAGGAAAGTTTAATTGCATGTTGTGTTCATTATAATATTGTGTAAGGGCATGCAAAACAGCCAACTCCGACTGTTTCGAAACAGCCAAGAGGTTGCATTTCTGGATTGAAGCAGGTAATCTATGCATATGTATTGAACTGCAGTGTTTCTTTTGACATGTAGAACAATCTCACTGCTTCAAAGCAACAATACACTGCTGTTTCGAGATATTGACCCAGGTCAGTGCATCGACACAGTGTTTCAAAACATACGCACTGTGGCCAGATCTTAACTTTGCAGCGTGTGGCTTTGGGAAACAAATGGTTTATAAGATAAGTGTCTCTGGTACGAGACTCGGAAATTTCATACTTGCAGCCTGCCGTAATATTTCATACTTGCAGCCTGCCGTAATATTTCATACTTGCAGCCTGCCGTAATATTTCATACTTGCAGCCTGCCGTAATATTTCATACTTGCAGCCTGCCGTAATATTTCATACTTGCAGCGTGCCGTAATATTTCATACTTGCAGCCTGCCGTAATATTTCATACTTGCAGCCTGCCGTAATATTTCATACTTGCAGCCTGCCGTAATATTTCATACTTGCAGCGTGCCGTAATATTTCATACTTGCAGCCTGCCGTAATATTTCATACTTGCAGCGTGCCGTAATATTTCATACTTGCAGCCTACAGTAATATTTCCTACATATTTACTTCTTTCATTACTTTCAGTTTTTTCACTCACAGTAAACAAATGCAACAGCAGTGGTTTAAAATTGTTCATTACTGACAGATTGATAGATAACACATGTACAAAATGAATTGAAACTAAACTGGTAAATGATGCCTTTTTTTTTTATCCTATTAGCTATAACTACAAAAGATTGCTCTTTAACTGTGTCGTATGTCTGGCCACCTGTGTGTGTTAGTGAACCGTGCCAGATACATATACACTGTTGCCAAGTCTCCTATGCCGACCACTTCCTTGCACTGCATAATGCGCCCTTCCCACCACTTTTTACATTTTTACCACACGCACCTCCTTTTGGCATTTGTCATTTTGGAAAAAACGTGTGGGACATGGGTTTTTTACGGTAATCAAAATGGTGAAGCAGTGATGAAATTATGACGTGAAGGGGAGAAAGGTGGGGTGTGTAACTCGCACTGTTATTGGTATGCATGATGTCACGAGAGCGAACTAGGCGATGAGTGAGCTTTTAGAAGAGGGGTGGGTGTAGAACAAAGCTTCCCTTCGTGACCTCGCGTGTTGCGCGCCAAGCAGGCCGACCTATGCGCTCACTTCGAACCACCACTGCTACATTGTTTAATAATTTTTTTTAAATACTGTGGTATACCATTTAAGAGTAGCGATACAACAGCCTGTATGTTTTACTGTGGTAGACTAACAAACATATTTTTAATTAATATTCATTATCATCTCTTGCATTTTTATTGAGATTTTCAGTTTTTGTCAAATTTTGCAATTTTCTGACAGTTTATGAGAATGGCCTCATAAAATGGTTGCCCTTATAAAATGAGCTTGACGTGGCTTTCACAGCCCTGCTCGAGTGGCAGACCAATGCTGCTCGCTGTGCATCAGCCGTGCATGGTTCACTGTGCTGTTTATGCAGGATCAGATCCTGTGACTCATTTAGTGATCCAAATGACCCACTTGCCAAGATAGATGTAGTGTGTGTATGATTTAATCAGATGAGTGTTGTGATCCCTTGAAAGCAGATCCTAAAGTAAATACAGGGTATTGTTATCTCCCATTTGCTTCCCCTCAGTGCTCCATAATTAATTAAAGAAAGCCCGGCCACGTGGTCAGCGTAGTGAAAGAGACCTATATTTGGAGATGCCCTAAATTCAATGTATAATTCTTGAGAGTTGATGCTATGTTTTTTAATTTTTAAAAGGCGTATTTGTGTTTTCAGTTTTCATTAACTTAAACAGTAAATTGAGGTAGTTCTGGTAGCCGCCATGCCAAGCGCCCAAACTTAAATTCCTAGAGCTTTCACTAAATTAATGTTTTAACTTACTGAAGTGTTTTTGAAGGGTCTTTTGTGTGTAAGATATCTAGTGTAAATTTTGTACGATTTTACATTTCTTTTACAAGCCCGTCCAGGCTTTTCCAATGACTTTGACACATATAGCAACAAAGACACCGAAAAATTAAAAGAAATAATGTGTCTGAATCAACACCTTAATTCCTCCAATTGTTTTGCTATGTTGTATTCAGTTTTACATGTACATGTTTGTGAGATATGTGTAACGGCCTTTTCCCTTGCGTAGCTGGCAGGAGATCTCCGCTTGGTAACGGGATCTTGACGCCAACCTCCTCAGTCTAGTTTGGCGGATCTAGGAGAGTGCACGTGTTCCGCGTCGCGGGGGAACCTCATCGCCTTTGTCTGATCATTAAGTACAATAGTAAGTGATTTTATATCAGAACATTTAATTTCTCTCTTTTCTCCCCTGCGCTGCACTCTTATCTCCGTAGACTCGCTGCCCCGGAGATTTTTACTGTCCTAAACTATTAATGCGCTAACAAGTGCTTTTAGCAGTGTCGGCCGATGGCGAACCTTGTACACCACGCACGCCTTATTCGAGGGACTTTGTGTAGTTGATTGTATATGTGTTCTCTCTTTCAATCAATATACGTAATTACAGTTTTTCTCATCTTAATTAATTTTAACGTTATTTTCACCTCGGGTCCTGGCCCACTCCAGAGTGTAAGTACACATGCTCATTTATGTAATGTAAATGATCAGTGACTTTTTTATGTACTTCATTCGTAAACATGAGCTGCGAGAGAGATACACCACGTTGCTGTCGACCAACTACCACCCTGAGAGCCAGAGTCCACGTGCTCACACGTGATATAGATGAGCTGGTGCCCTTACGGAACTTATAACTCTTCTGTGATAACTAGCCATGCATCTAGGTTGCTCTCAAACCAGGCATCCCTTGCCTCTCGCAAACTGCCAAGCCATGTTAAGCGTCTCGTAAAATAGAGGTCCAACTGTAGTTAAAGTTAGTAACTTAAGTTAATTATTCGCTGTGAGTAGCATTATCAGTATATGGCATGTGTGATTTCGTATTTTTTTTCTAAAGCTATGACTAAATAAAAATGACTGAAGTTTAACTTTCTTCTGTTGGCAAATAAGTGGCTATCAAAACAGAAGTATTGTTTTCAAAGATTGTGTTAGCGCAGATAACATTTCAGACTTCAGCATATTAAAAAAAATGCTGTTTTTTTACATTTAGCATAATGTAGAAATTATTTTCCTACCACAATCATTGATGTATAGCTGGTTGTGTGACCCATAAAGAAAGGCGGTTAGTTGACTTACATTAATGTTGCGGTAGAAAATAGTTCCGATAGTATTTTGCAATTTTAGTAAAGCTCGAACACATTAAGTACATATTTCTTTGCTTTATTCAATACTCTGTAATATAACAACACTATTATGGCATGCAAATGTAAAATCATTGTAATCTGAAAATATTTTAATTCATAGATTTTGTTTTGGGACAAAAATACACCAAGTTACTTGTGTTGTACAAGATGGCGGATGTGGTGGTGACTGGCTACATAGTGAATGTCATCAAAGCTTATGAAAAGGTGGATTAATACAAGCTACCACCTTGGAATGGATAGAGTATAGTTAAAACCCCACTTAGGTTCTTATTTTACCTCTCATTTTGTATCCTCCTGCAATATTGTATCAAATTAGGTATTGTGCCGTATGGGCTTAAACCTAATAGTACTTGGGAAGGAGTCAGACAGTATCAAGATCTTGTAATAAAGGCGAGTTGTAGCTAAGCGAAACACAGGCTACAACTTAGTACAAAAACTTGTTCTAAAACGGGGGAATGATTATAGTGTAACTGACTCCAGTTAATTTCATCAGCCACGTATATTTATCTAGCAGTCTCTTGCCGATCCCTATGGATTTATATACCTTAATGTGATGCTGAAGGCTGTTGACGACACACTCGTACAGCGGCGGTCCCGGAACGCCTCGCGTCCTCTGGGTGGCCACTGTCTGACAGCAGGTCAGCAACAGGCCTCGTTTCGTACCTCCCCGCGTGCTATATCATCGGCGCCGTGGGGTGTTGCTCAATTATGTTATTAAAACATTCTCGTGGCCTTGCGTGGGCTCACTCGCCAAGTTGTATCCATCCAAGCTCAGGAAGCCACTTGGTTGCTTGCTACAATGTGTGACATTAACATCACTTCATTCAGCACCATCCAAGTAAAACTGTGGAATTGTTAAGAATGTTTATTTGTTACGAATTTCCAAATTTTTAAAATAAGAAATGTTTACATTTCACTCACATTACATTTTTATCAATTAACTGCCACGTGGACTAGGAACCTGCACGCAGTGTGTAATGTTGTAATTGTGAGCATGGATTTGTTTCAGAAGTGCTTGATTTACTGTGAACAGTGTATACTGTATATTAAATGTGTTTTTCTATTTAGGAGAGGTATCAAAATGTCAATTTGTCCCCGTTCCTCGCAGGCGTCGGAGACACTGTTCCGCATGGCAACGTGGAGAGGACTTGTTCGCCCGGTGCCTCATGGAGAGGTGATTATCTTCGCAGTATCCGTGGCAACTCTGCTCTACTGCTACAGGAGCAGGCATGCCTCACGAGATTCCATTTACAGTCTGTTTAGGTCAGTTGTTCCCACATCTGCCACGTACACTTGTAAGTTTAATTCTGCAAATCATTTTTTTGTCTACGTATTTTTATGCGTAGGCAAGTTTTTTTTTTCTCTATTTTAGGGAAATAATATTTAGAAACCAGAGTTTTTGGGTAATTGGAGAGTACATGTGCTGGTTTCTTTGGGTCACATTGCAGGGCAGAGCCTACGACATGTGGCAAGTTTTTCTTTGACGTGATGATGATTAAATATTTTCAACAGTGTGTGTGTGTGCATGTGCGCGCGCGCGTGTGTGTGCGTGCGCGCATGCTCATTGTGTGTGTGTGCGTGCACGCATGCGCATGTGTGTGCGTGGGTGCATGTGTGTGTCTATGTATATATATTATATATATATATATATATATATATATATATATATATATATATATATATATATATATATATATATATATATATATATAAAATATATATATATACACACACACACACACATATACACATACATACATACATACAAAGCGTAACAACATTCCTTTAAAACTTTGTGTAATTAGAATGTGGGGAAAATGATATGTGACTCATGATTCTGCTATTCCTTCTATGACTTAGATTAATTTTGACACTGCTTTCAAATGTACACTGTGGCCACTAACAAGAACAGCCGGCTCCCTGCAGGGTGCCCCGCACACTTGCTTCCTGAAGGAGCTGCTATTGCCAGTGAAATGTTGTAATCAACATATCCACAGTGGAATTATGTCATGTTACTATTTGTGTGTGTATCTGCACATACCTACTATGCTACTTTTGCTCCTGATTATTTCACCTTAGAGTCATTATTAGTAGTATATTTTGGTAAATTCTTTAACAAAATTTATGTATTCATTTAACTACACATGTTAAGTTATTTTTGATAATCGTCTTTAAAGTTGAAAGACACAACTAGTGAGACATTGTGATCGCACATTTGTGTCAGAAAATGTCACCTATCTGTATGTGTTTCTGTTGGAAATGTGTGTGTATCTTGTGATCGTGGTTAAATACATAGTCTTTGAACGTCATGTAACTGCACAGTTAATGTACTTTAGCCTATTTTCACATGTTTTGGAACTCTCTCTTGATTTGTGAATCTTCTTTACTAGCTCTTGGGTACCTTCATAATATGCAGGGTTTGTTTTAGCAATATAATTTTTGTTTCTATGTCTAATATTTTGATATAGTGTGTATGTACTAACTTTATATGTTGTCATGTTTAAAGTTTTCTAATTATCCATTTTCATTAAAGTGAACATGTTTCTAGAAAGGTTTTTCCAAGTTAAAGTGTGTGTGTGTGTGCATGCGTGCGTGCGCATGTGTGTGTATATATATATATATTTTTTTTTTTTTCTTCCATAGTGTTCTAGTTTTTTGGGTTCGACATTCATATCTCGAGAGGCAAAATTCCTGGGTTTTGGATGAAAGGCCAGGTCAGCCGGTCAAAGAGTGTAACTTCTGTTTGAGCAGTCAGTTAGTTTAAAGTATAATGTCTAGTTATAGACCATTCACAGTTTCTTTGAATGTTTAGAAACAAACATTTGAAAAATCACCGTAGGAGTAATATGTTAACCGTTTTTTTTTTAATAACTTGTATACCATAAGTATATAACACTGAATAACTTTAATAAAAGTATTATATTTTTGAATAAATTAAACTTTACCTTAGTATATTCTATAAGAACTATAACTTGTAATTTTTATTTATTATTGAATACAAATTAAAAACAGCAATAGCTGCAATCTTTTGGCAATGGCTGGTAAGAAATAGTTCACAGTGAAAATATTATTTTAACAAAGTTTTCTGTTATACTATTGCTAAATTAAACATTGCCTATTGAAATGTTTAAAATTTTAGGTAGTTCTGATGGAAACATTTTTTATTGTTATAGTTAAATACATCAGCGCAAAATACAGTGCGTAGGCCCTAGTGACATGGTGTTTTTTTTGACAGAGCAAGAAACTGTTGGTGGAGCGGAGCTTGGCACCCTTTTTTTATCTCTCTCTCTCTCTCTCTCTCTCTCTCTCTCTCTCTCTCCTCTCTCTCTCTCTCTCTCTCTCTCTCTCTCTCTCTCTCTCTCTCTCTCTCTCACACACACACACACACACACACACACACACTCACGCACGCGCACACACACACACTCGGGATGTTTCACATCGCTGGTAGAAGAATTATAAATTATTTTCAATTTTAACATATTTCATACTTATTACAGCAAAATTATGATACTTGAATTTGTAATTTACGACTGAAAAGAGGTTTCAGTGTTTCAGTACTTATTATAATATATGTAGATGTGATGGCGGGATAGTTACAAATCCAAAGTTGGCAGAAGTGGCAAGTGGTGTATGACATAATGACATGGCGTATTTCTGTTGCTAAACAAAATGTTTATTTTTCATGCTGCGAAAAATACTTCAAATTACCACGTTAAGTTTGTACATGTTGTGTTTTTTAAACCTACCTAGTAAAGTTACGATGTTGTGATAAATCTGTGTTTCCATGACAATAATAAATATTCTGTCACATGTGTCGTTAACCGCTGCATGTGAAAGGGTGTAGCTGCTTCATGGTCGTTACTCTGGCCCGGTGTGTGAGATTTGCAAATACTGAGTGTGCAAAATTTATATCTTTTAACCATGAACTGTTTTTATGATGAAGTTAATTACACGTCTATTTATTTATCACAAACTAACTTCACCCTAGGTGTTTGAAACACAATTGTGTAACGTGCTTACGTTTTTGTGATCTGAATGTTTGTCACAATCCCATCAAATTTCTATGCCCAGCCAGATAAATTAAAATAAATAATTAAATAAACCTAGTAAAAACTAAGTACCTATGCAAAGAAATATGGTCAGAATAGAATTTACAGTAGGTCTATTTATGTGCATGTTCACCATTATATTTTAAGATAGTTGCTGCTATGTACAAAAAATTAGCAACACAAGTTGCATGTTCGAATTTACTCTCTTTTTCATTGGACTGGTTGCTCCTTCGTTTTAATATCTATTCCAACTAAGCCCGTCCTTTTAACGAAATAACCCAAAAGCACATCAATAACCAGAGGTTAAATACTACCGTGCTTTCCCCACTGTTGTAACAGGGTTAAGCAAAGTCGCGCAAAATATTAACGTGTACTATATGTAATGTGCTATATCATGTAAAACAAATATGTTAACAATATAAAGTAATTACAGTAAGGACTATTGTCAACACAAACATTGTTAAAGAGTCATAAAGCTGACCCAAATATGCCTATAGGCCTAAATTGTGAATATTCATATGTAATGATTTTTTAAATATGCCAGAATTCTTTGAACAGCTGTTAACAATAAATAATGCATTTGACAGTTGACTTATCTACCTGCAACAGCATGAGTTTTACAGCAAATTGGAGGCCTGTGTGTTCAAGAACTCATACCAGAAATATTTTGAAATAAAAAAAAAAAAATTCAGTAGAAACATAATTAACTTTTTTCTACATTACTTTTGGTAATGCAGAACCAACATTTTAATTAAATGTGGACTTGTACAGCTGCTTTAGTTTACTAGGCCAGTTTCAAGATGTTAGTGGTGTAACGATGACCTAGCCAGGTGTGTACATAGTTGATCTAGTTCACTGTTTGTATCCCACATGTCCTGCATGGCCCATACTGGTGTAGTTGTAGTTGTACTGTATACATTTTCAGCATCTCGACACACAATATTTGACATCTAGTGAAATGATCAAGGTAAACTATTATTTACAACAAAACAGTTTTAATACCATCTGAAATTTTAAAAATTCAGTATTATACATAATTCAAATCATTACTGAACATATATGACAGAAAAATATTATTTGCATATTGAAATATTTATCTTGGTTCTGTCACTTGTGTTTGCCTGTTGAACTATGTTTCTATGTATTTCTGTAAGTGGGAGATCTGGATTACACAGGATTGGTTATACAGAGAGGTGGTTCCTCTCCTTGCCAGACAGGCTCTAAAATGGGGTGAAGTAGGTATCTCACAGATGGTATGAACTGTGCCCTGCAAAACAATATAAGGTGTTATTAACCTCCGAGGTGTAGATGGCCCATATCAATCTCCTCCATACCCCCTCCTTTCGGAGAGTATGGCATGAGGGAAAGGAACTAGACAGCCTCACAGAAGACAAGCCAGTGACTCCTTTCGTTGTGTGTTTGGCCAAATATTTAGCCGACTTTCAGTGAGTGGCGCCCAAGTTTATCCTTTCGTCCTCCCTCAAAAGAAGTGGTGGACAGAATGTGGATATGCTCCAGCTGCTTCCTGTCTGAAATCCGGGTGAGGGCTCCACAGGGGGTTGATCAGACTAGGCAATTCTAACTCTGTTCTGGCCCCAAAAGAAGTGGTGGTGAAGTATGGAATGACCTAGCCAGCTCAATTCATCTGGTGGACGGGTACCCAGTGTTTTGGTCTCTTTCGAAGGACTACCAGTGTGGCAGAGCTTCTTAGTGTATGGGTAGTTTAATGTTATGTTCTCCGCCTGTCGCTTGGCCCCTGTTTGGTAAGGTTTGATGTGACCTTTCAAGAGACTGGAGTTCATACCAGGGTGGTGGTCAAGGACGTAGCAAAGTCTTCAGGAGCCTCTGGATGGGGTTAGGTCTCCTAGAAGCTGCTGGAGGGTTCTGCAACTGTGGAAGATGGTGGTGTTTTAGGCATTTGCTGAAGAAGTGGTGAGTTTCTGGTCAGCGAGTCTCTCTACTGGCTGAGAATTCCTTCCTTATACAAAGGTGGTGGAGGGGCGGAGACTGAAGAGCGTTAGCCATGCCAGCCCTTGTATACTTATCTCTCTAGGTGGTTGGTGACAAGGAGTGTGGGGTGTGATAGCCTCGGCTGCAGGGGTTGAGAATTCCAAGATGCTGGAGTAGCGCTATCTCCATTATCTCGACCACAGGTACTGGGAAATTAGGTGCTGCCCTCCAATGGTGCATTATTACACTAGCTTAACCTTTGCTGGAGGGAGCCGGCAGCTCGGTCAACAGTACAATCTTGCGGCAGTGAGGTGTTGGCATGACAAAATATGGGTGAACAATATAAGCTGGGATCACATGTCTGTAGTGTCTTGACAGTGCCAAAGTACCCTGTAGCCATGTGCTGTTGAGGGTTTATGACCTGCCTCATTATGAATGATGTGCTCAAAGATGAGGTGAAGTTGTAGAGTGTGTATCCTAAATGTGCAGGGATGCATCACGTGTCAGTATGTACATCACATACATGTAAAACCTACATAGTTTCACCTTTAATAGTTCCAAAATGTATTGGCCAAATTTTGTCTAGTATGAAAAAAGGTACAAAATTAACTTACTACTAAATTCTGGTTTTTATAGATTTGATAGATATAATAATTTATTAAATAACTGAGAAATGTATCTTGCTAGTCATTTTAGAACTGTGTGAAAACCACAAAATTGCAACACAATAAAAACATTAATTGAAAATGTCATTTTTCTAAAACTCAAACAAATCGCTTGTTTTGTGTACAATAATTTTTTAATTTAAAATGCCATAAGTCAGTAAAGGGAGGCACCCATTTTTACACTCTATAGGGTTCAAGATAATGTCATCACTGCCACAAAAAAAGGAACAAATATGACTCGTTCGGTAGTTTTTTTTGTGTTGTGTTGTTATTTTTCAAATTCTTTGAAGTAAGTTTGTTTCAAAGTTTGTAAATGATGTTTGTTTTTGCCAAATTTTCAAACGGGACACGAACTCATGTAAATGTTTCAACCCGAACTAGGACTGATCTTTTACATGGCAATCAATTACGAACCGAACCAAACTTAAGCGTAAAGTTTGGGTTTGGTTCAAAATTCAAACTTTCAACCCATCTCTAAAAATGTATTAATACAGAAGCTATACCAGCTTATATTTGTCTATAGCACTTAAATTTACATTTTTATATTTTCATTTGTCAATTTGCTTGAAACACTTGTTTGCCAATAACAGGCAAAAGTTGTGTGTGTTCGAGTTGACACATGCCAGCTATATTGAAAGGATACAGGATACATTGTGTTTAGGCTATCAAAATAATACCAAGTTTATTTAAAATTTATATATTCAATTAAAAAACTGAGAAAATTATTGCTTGTCATCTATTTAATATTTTATTTTGTCGAGTATCTTGTGAAAAAGGAGTAGAAAATCAGTTTTCAATGTTGGAAGTTTGTCATATGAATCCCAACTGGACTATAGTTTCATACTCTTAATTTGTATGCTAAAATTTTGTGTGTATTATCTTAATAGCAGTTTAACAGAGCAGATAGTAACATTTTTGTTTAAAAATATATTAATAAAACTGACATTTTTAAACAAATTTTTTTTTTGAAAGCCTGTGTAGTAGAAAATTCTTGAAACATCATTATTAGGGGCAATATTTCTCATTTTTGAGATGGTCAGAGAGTTTATTGATGAATAAAGTAAGATTGCAAATGAAGCTACATTTATTTAAAATATGTAACTAGGTGTAATTTTCATTAGGTTTATTGTTGGGCCATTTGAAGAACATGGTTACGCAGAAAACCGTGAAGATTTGCCATCACAACACAGAATGTGTGTTGCCTCATCTGCAGAAAGAGTTGCAGGACAAGCGCAGTCTTCATCTGGGTTATTCTCGCCTGCACTTCGTGCATACAAGAACTTGATAAGGTTCATAAAAAGCAGTGGAAGGCACGCAATATGTCCACATCCTTTTAGCTGTACTTTCAACGTTTTACAAGTAAGTAAGGATTTAAATAAAGATTTACATAAATTATTTGCTATTTCACATTTTTAAATTTTTAAACTATTATATATATATATATATGAGAGAGCAAATTTGTGCTAACGTTATCAGTATGACAGTTTGACGTGTTCTCCATCCTCGCTCTTTTCATTCTATTATATATATATATATATACGAGAGCAAATGGGTGCTAATGTTATCAGTATGACAGTTTGACATGTTCTCCATCCTCGCTCTTTTCATTCTATTATATATATATATATATATATATGAGAGCAAATGTGTTCTAATGTTATCATTATGACAGTTTGACATTTCTCCATCCTCGCTCTTTTCATTCTATTATATATATATATATATATATATATATATATATATATATATATATATATATATATATATATATATATATATATATATATATATATATATATATATGAGAGCAAATGTGTTATAATGTTATCATTATGACAGTTTGACATTTCTCCATCCTCGCTCTTTTCATTCTATTATATATAAAATATATATATATATATATGAGAGCAAATGTGTTCTAATGTTATCATTATGACAGTTTGACGTGTTCTCCATTTTCGCTCTTGTCATTCTCTGTGACGAGTGTTAAAGAAAGAGAACGAATAAAATGGGTTGTGCCTTAAATGAAAAGGGGTGTCACAAATAATTAATTAGTTTTAAAGGTGAACGCTGATTCCGCTCCTATTGTAGTACTGTGGCTGTGTTGTTCCGCGGGTGTCTAATGAATGAGTACTAGGTTTGCCTGGCTGGGTCTGGGATCTTCCCATGCTGGAAGATTAGGGATTACACCTTTTTGACCAGGATACCTTAATAGGAGGAGGGGAATCAAACCCCAGGGTATGTTTGTACAAATATGTCTTTTAGAACTGGGTATGAATTTATTCTGAGGGTTGCAAGCTAGGTTTTCTTCTATAAGACTCTGGCCTAGTCTGTTTGCTGTAAGGTAGGTTATATTATTCATTTCCATGTAACTTGTTATTAGTTCTTTAATATGTTTTTATTTATTCCTATAGCCTACGGGCATTATATTCACACTGTGAATGATACATCCAAAATTGTTAAGTCCAATCCAGCTCTCACACTACACAGTTATGTGAAAGACATTAATAATGAAGTGCTTGTACCTACAGACTTTCAGGAAAAGCCAGTGCGACAGAGTATCTTTCAAACAGTGCTTTACAATATTTTACGTACGTGGACAAACTCTCCTTACTGAGTAAGTACTTTCCTTACGAACGTACGAAAGTGCTACGGTGAGAAACAAACATTTCATGTACGACTACTACTATCACACTATGAACTTTTGCCAACGGCATTTGTGCCAATAAATTATTCTTTTATTATGTGTTCTTAAATACTGCTATTGTAATTTACCCTGTTTCTTAGCTTCTAAGTTATATCTAAGTTAGTCGACCGAGTTCTATCTTACATGCATACACTCTCCGTACAGTAACTTACAAGGTGTATCTACTTTTCTATGTCATTTATTTGTGTAACTCACGCTAAGGTATGTATTTTACTTATCTGTCATCAGTAGAAGTCGTTAAGCCATTAGTCGTATAAATTTTCACATATACGAATGATCGCAGCACTCGTGCACGCTTGTTGTCGCCAACATTACATTCCTTTCTCGACAGTTGAGCACGTGCGGCCAACTGTGTAGTGTCAATTTTCTTTTACACGTCCTGAGCGCTACAATCTGTGTAATGCGAGTTTTCTTTTATGCGCCATGGGCGCTACCACCTATGTGATGTCAGTTTTTCTTTTGTGCACCACACGTGCTGTCACCTGTCTATTATGTGTTTTTTTTTTACATGACATGCACGCTACTAACTTTACTACCAACCCTTTTTTTTTTGTTGTCTTTCTCAAACCATTTCTGTATTCACAACTTCCTACAGGCGATCATGGCACATAGTTTGTTCTTGTATTCCGTACCTCCAGCCAGCCAGCCAGCCAGCCGTGCCTATTCACTTTTCTTTATATCTTTGTATCTCTGATATGTTGTCAAGTGTTCACTAACAAGGCGCCTATTCCAATCACCCGCCTCCTGGTTCCCACAGCCTAGCCATTGGGGGAACATTCTTTTCACGTACTTATTAAATGTGGCCGTGGACAGTTTCCCTACCCCCCCCCCCCCCCCCCCCCCCCCCCACCACCACCTTATGTGGCACTTACAACGTGATCAATACTTATAATTTTATTCTGGCTAACCAATTTTCTAGTATCACTATAATATATTTTATGTTTACCCTGCCTTGCCTTTTGCCTCATAATGATTTAATAACTTAACTTCTCTATATTGTTTCACTTCAATTTCTTTGTTAACAATAATTAATTTTTTGACAGTTGCTCCTACTTGTAATAGCTCCCTCGATACCTCGTTCAGTCCTCGGGTATGCCACCCTGTGCGACGTATGACATCTACCTTGAGTTCTTAAGCCACCCCTTCGCTGATGTATCCACCTAATGTTTTTGCCTCTCTCACACCCTTGTCATCTTCTGCACATTTTGTCCATTTCACAGCTGGTACAGCTGCTTCTTCGACGGAGGGGGAGGGGGTAGCATCATATGGTGGCTTTACACCACTTTAGGTCGTGCGGGATATAGCTGTGATGTTGCAATCTTGCCCTACTTGGCCCAGCTATAAAAGCGACCCCGCACGACGCTGCCCTCCCATTTTCCCCCAGACGGCACCGCGACGTAAAGCTTTATACTTATTAGTAAGATTGCAGGCTGAAGAGGAAGCAGACGACTTAGGCCCAGTGAGTTCTCAGGCCTACCACAACTTCAGATATATCAGGTGAACATAAACGCGTTTGCGGTAGGGATCCATTCCTGTTATGAGCCATCGTCCCCATTCCCCTTGTAAAGTAATAGCGGAAAGGTTAGGACATAGCTGCGGATATTGAGAATCCAGTAAATCATTGATTGAGTATAATTTATAACGTAACTGTAAACTCATAGTAGAGCTGTATTGTAACTGTAAGCCCTTGTGGTATAACATACACAATTGTATCCTTATTGTCGGTAATGTAATACGTAATTATATTGTCTTGTTATTCAGAATTGTTGTTATAGTAAAGATATATATTTTCTTAAATGATATTACTTATTTAGCCACCATCTTGACTACCCCCCATGTACATCCCCTGCCTCCTATTGCAGTATACCAGAGTTAATGTTGGATGGAGTATAGAGAGTCGAGATATATTAAGAATAATTAGTATTCAGGAGGAAGAAGAGTGTATAGGTTGTTCACAGTAAAGTGAGCACTTTTTGAAGCTGTTTCATCAGACATAATAACCAATAAATACATTTCATTGTGGGCTTGGACTTTTGGTTTCGGGTATGGTGAATGTATGCACTGTGTTTATTACTCACATGGCAGGGTTTACATTTACAAGTGGCGGAAGGATATAAATTGGTTGAAAGAAAAAAGTATCTAGGGCTTCAAAAGTGCTCACTTTATAGTGAACGGTCTATAATGGTATATATCTCATAATTCCTTTGCATTAATTTTTTTTTTTTTTTTTTTTTTTTGTAAATAAATTTTTTTAAACTTCTTTGAGTTTCCAGAAAAATTGTTTGTGAATTTACCAAAATTAAATTTTTTAATTCCTGCTTTAAAAATGTTAACTGAGGCAGACAGCATTTACACCAGATTATTGTATTATGATTAACGGGGAAAAAAACTGAATTCTCTGTCTTATCTCAATTGTTGAAAATGTGTAAACTTCTCTCTCAATGTCATCTCTAATTTTAACATTTACTTTTCGCACACCTCTAGTGGTGATGTATCAGCACCTGTTTGAGTCACTGCCCGCTCGTCTAGTTGCAGTCCGTGCTGTGATGGATTATAGTGCAGATGATAGTGATAATGTGATTAGATTGTGTATGTGTTGGTATCATACTTTCACTTGACGCCGTCGGGTGAGACACGAGACGAACCTTGATACAAATACTTACTAGTAATATGGGCGCCAGCGGTACTTCCTAATCACAGCAATATTGAGACTCAGGGATGCTGTGGGTCCTGTGTGTTCCTCCCACCTGTGTGTACTTACAAACACGTAGACAATACTAAACTTTTACTAAACATCACTTTGAAATAATCACTTAATAAAATACATGTGGCCAGGACACTGTCACTACTGAATAAAAGAAGGTAAGTTACTGATGCTTGCTTTTATTGTTACTATGCATACACATCAACGTGCCAATGAAATTATGATTATCTTGGTCATGACTAGCCAATTCCATTTGGGTGCTCCCCAGCCTGCAATTACTCTAGCACATGCCTAAATGGATGATCTCACCGAGGTGCGTGAAAGCACAGCCTTCACAAGGGAAGAGGGCCGACAGCCGCTAGGGTGGACTGATGGATTTTCCCTGAAGACCGGACACGGTGAATTACAAATGAAACACTTCATGAAAACATTTTAACACATGTGACTACTTGGCATCAGTAACGAACACTCGTCTGGGCTCGCCCACCAGTACGTGTGTAGTGTGGTGACGGTCTGTACACAGAGCCGACTAGGACAGAAGTAATTGCACTGTACACAAGTTGCAAAACTACACAAAATACATAAAGTCCCTTAAAAGATAATGGGGCATGAGATGAGTATTCACAATAAACACACACACATGTGTGAAAGCAAGTTTAGATGGCGTGGATGCCACTGGATAATGTTCATAGTGGACCACATGATGCAGATGAAATTGCAATATTTCTTCTTGAAAATGGAAAATTAAATTCAGACAAAATGTTATTCTGAGAGAAAATTATCCTCTTTTCGATTTAAGTGATTGCAGACATGTAGCATGCCTGATGGTGGTAAAATCTAACGTTAACATGACCGCGTGGTCAAGTACAAAAAGCATCAATTACACAAAAAATACAGTGAACCGTGAATGAAACATACATAGAACCCTGAAATAAATTGTAGCGCACATGATTTTACTCAAATAAACTCTCAAACTGCAAGGATGGTGGAGACATAGCATTGGCATAGGTTAGCCACATGTACATGAAATTGCTGTAAAATATTCAAACATGAAAAAACCCTTAAAATTCATTATAATTGCACGTAGCAATAGTACAGAAATCAAGTTGTGCAGGTCACGTGACCTCTCCGACATCTTTCTCCTCTCTTCTCGATTAAGTATGATAAATATCAGAAAGGCAAATAAATGATTTAAGCGGAAGCATAATGCGGGGGAAATGTCTGGTAAAACATATACAAGCAAAGGTTAACCGGTATACTAAAAGTGCTATGGAAACCTACATCAGTGAACAAAAGGTTGTAGTGCGTACGTGACAGTGTCTTACCTCACCAGCTCTCCTCGACAGACTGTCCAGATACAAGCATCGCACGGACCTATCATGGCTGCCTACGGGGTTCACATAAGCGGAAGTGTTATGCTCGCCGAGTAAAATATTTATACATTGAAAAATAAATTAGCACAAATTAAATTAAATATGTTTTACATTTTTATAATTTTATTCAGTGTCTCTTTATTACGGCGTTCACTCTGGAATATCAGTGTTCTTAATCTCGGTGGCGCTGGCGCTTTGAATTTCATAGCCATAAATTTTCACTACATCAACAATCAGTTAAATATTTATCAAAGCCATATTAAACCCTACAACAACAAAACTTGTTTTACACGTGCGTGGTATGGGCTCTAGCGCTGCTGGCTGTTAGCCAGCATCACACTTATCAATAGTTTTGTTCTCATTGGTGTTAAAGACCTCAGCTTTTAAATACCACCACCCTATTCTTTTACTGTCATAATTTTTTCGCTGTGTTTTTTTTTTGTGAGTATGCATGCATGCATATACGCGTGTTTGCATGCGTAGTTGTTCGTATGTATAAAGAATGTTTAAGAGCTTGCTTGTAGATTTGAAATATTATTTACATTCATTTGAAACAGTCAAAGATTTCCATGTAAGTGATATTTAAGTACTACCAGATGATTATGTTTCTGAATAAAACACTATAGCACGTTTTTACAAGTTAATTTTTCTGTGGTTCGCAGGGTACGGTGAAGCTTTTTTCTCTGGGCTATGGCCTGCAGGCTTGCCTGCGATTACTGCTGCAGCTGAAGCGAGCAGTGCGGCGGCCGAGCATTCTGCCCAGGCTGTTATTCCACAAGAATACCTTCAAACTCGGTGCATTTCTTGGTGGGTTCTCTGGCATATTCAGGGTAAGTGCATGTTCATCGGTTGGTTTGAAATCCAGATCACATGTCTTTGTTTTTGTACCATATTTACTTAAACACCCTGCCCCCCCCCCCCTTTTTTTTAATTTGCACCTCAGATTTAGGGTGGGCATTTTATTTGTGACTTAGGTCATTATGCCTGCCGTTGAAGGGCTGACGCTCACAGTCTGTCAAGATCAGTGGATGAGTGGGACACAAATGCATACAACCAGATCAGACATTTAAACATGAAAGGCCACTTATCTTGTGGCATGTCGCACCTTCAGTATAAATATTTATAAATACAGGAAACTTATTAAGTCTCTAATGTAATCAGTGTTCAAAAGTTGTGTGTCTATGAAAAACATGAACAGAACCTTGACTGCTTGCCGGGTGGTGCAGTCGTGTGCTCGTAAGCCAGCCTTGGTCTCCCTTCCACTCCACCCTCATAACAATTATTAGCTTAGTTTCAATCAAGGTCGTGTAGCGGACATCTTTGCCGCAGCAGTGTGCATGTCACTGACGAAAGGAAGTTCTTTTTAAACACTAACCATGCAAGAGACTGTTGTTGCCATAAGAATTTCCTTTGTTCCTATTTTTCCCCATATAACCATAGTAGGAGGGAAAAAAAAGGCGGAAGTGATGCAGATGTGGGCGTTATTTTTCAGAGCAAAAAGTGTTACTAACTAACAAAATTATTTTTAGTTTTTAATTCAGAGAGCTTAAATTAAAGGTGTTCATAGTTCTCAGTGTTTGTCTCTCCTAAATGTTAGTTAAACTTATATATGAAATGAAATTTTGAAGCATTGTTGTAGTTTGCAACATTAAAACGAGTTGCAGTATATTTGTGGTTAACATAGTGCTTTTGAAAACCTTCATTCGTGTTCGTAGTAGGTAGTTCACGCTATTTGTTCGCAGTTGTTGTGGATAGAGACTGGTTTCCTCCATTCCATTATAACGAGGCCACGGTGGTGTAGTGGTTAGACTACTCGCTCGCTTCCCACCAAGGTGAATGGGTTTGATCCTCGGCAGGGTCGTCCCCAGATTTTCACATGTGAAAATTGTGCTGGACAGCAGGTTTTCTCAGGGATCTCCAGTTGCCCTTGCACTTTTATTCTGGTGTTGCTTCATTCTCACCTTGCTTCACCTTCATCTGCTCTTAAAACCTCAATGTTAAGAGCTGCCCAAATCTCTTTATTCATTCATTCCATTCCATCAAATCATGTGATACACTGTTTTTACTGTAATCACAAATATTTTCTGTTAGATTACCCCTTTTTTTAATGTATTAAAAAAGGAAGAAAATGTCTTCACTGGCCACCATGTTTAATACGGAATGAAATCGCAAACATTCAGTACTCAATTTGACAGCATGTTTGTTTTGGTGGAAACATTCTGGCAAACGAATTCACTGGTTAAAAGGCAACAGGCATATCAAAGAAAATTCGGTGTGCAGACCGTTCCAACGAAACCAACAATTTTGTCGGCATTGAAAAGATTGGAGAAAACTGGGAACCTTTTTAGCGAACCTGGGATACATCGACCTGCATTGCCCCAAGTTCATGTGGACGATGTTAGAGATTATTTACTGAACTCACTAAACAAATTGTTGCGCAGCTTTAGCCCCGAGACAGGTTTTTCATATGGCACATTGCCACTGGTTCCAGGATCCGCTTACTGAAAGGCCAGACATTCTATCAATAACATGGTTTACGGATGATGCCTGGTTACATCTGTCTAGGTGCATAAACTCGCGAAACACCCGATATTGGGCCCCCAGAAAATCTCAACATCCTCCGCACAACACCACTGCATTCTGAAAAGAATTATTGGCCCCATTTTCTCAGAGAAACTGTGAACTCTGAGGTGTAAGGGCACACATTCAGTGAATTTGTGGGGCAGTTTGACGATGTAGAGTTGCGGGAGGAATTTTTTTCAACAAGATGATTCAAAAACCGATCTAACGTACCCATGATCCTCACAAACAGCTTCTTGTCTGAGTAATTTCCAAGGAACTATGGTCTCCTTGATCCTCGGACCTTAACTCTCCAGGTTTCCATCTGTGAGGCTTCCTTAAGGAAAGGGTATATCGGAACAGTCCACGAACACTTGCGCAACTCCACGAGAACATCATGACTAAGTGTGGATACGTTACAAAAGATGTCTGAGAATATGGTGCGACAGGTGTGCTGGGATGCAGGTGGTGGCCATAGCCACCATCAACTGTGAATGAAATTATTCTCTCATGATTACTCTTAATTTAGGATATGGTTGCACCATTGCGTTGTTTGTTCTGTGCTTTTATCAGCAACTAAAATGGTAAATGTTTACCATGGACCACTCTGTATTACACACACTCACAGAGAGAGATAGTATTGCAGTCATTGTTTACATGAAAGTGTACCCAGCTGTGGGTGGAGAATTTGTTTTCGAACAGTATAAAGTGTGATGGTTGTACTGTAAGTATTGCTGTTATGTATTCGTGGAACTACACGTTACAAGCTGCCCTTTGATCCATTTGCCATCTGAAATCCCCATGCATGGAACTGGACCTAGTCACAGATATGCTGTAGTCAGACAACACCCAACCAGTCATGTTAGAGGTGGACACTGAAGAACAGAGCTCCTGCTGTTTCTCTGATTCCCACTCTACTGGAGTCCCATCTAGACTGAAGTGAAAGTAGTTGGCCTAAAGTGAGTGTCGTCTAGACTAAGTGTAGGTTTAAAATTGATGAACATTTGAAGCAGGAAACGTATGTAGGAAACTTCTTTAAGAGATTTCACTGTAAATTGAAACCACATTGTCTGATTTAGCCCTTGCCATGATGAGGTTGGTATGGATGCTGGTGCTGATCAATCATTCCTTTACTGGATGGACTGTACTGCCTTACGGGAGAGCTGGAAGCCTGCCACATTTACTTACATAATACTAGTCATTCCATAATTCCCACACTGTACTTTCCAGCAGGTAATGCAATCTTAATCTTGGCTATCCATGAAAGATGAAACAGAGAAAGTGACCCTCAAGGTCTATAAGTCATTGACCTTGAAAAGTCAGTTCTCAGCAGTTCCTTTCTGGGTTTGAATAGCGAGTGTAAACTAACTTGGTGCGCTATATTGACAACAGACAATGGTGAGATAAATTATCACCTTAGCAAATTATTGTTATAACAAATATTTACTGTGCAACATAATTTCATACAATGTTATTATTAGCGGCGCGATTTTGTAGTAAATCACGATAAAACAAAATAACACCGTAACGTGTGGCGTCTTTTCAACATAATTAAATTGACTTACGCTCATCAGTGCGAACCACAAAGCCGCACACCCCAACGGAGTTCGATTGGCAGTACAGCCTTACAGATGTCAAGAAATTGTACTGTCTACTCAATGGTAAAAGAAGCACGCTCTGTGCCCAAAGATTGTTCTGTTCACTGGCCGAGCCACCGAGAGAGACTATGCTTCAAGGTCACCTAGTACTATAGCGCACTGCCGGATGGCACTACTAGTATGAATTGCCGAGATGCCAGCTGCAGGATCCTGAGATGGCCAGTTACATCACACGACCAAAGGATCTAATGGCGCTACTTCCTTTCCACCTGACTAAGGGTGAGTCAGGAAGAGTATAAATACTAGGGCATGTCTCTTGGAATGCCAGTCTGTCCTGTTCCTTCACCGCAGTTTTGGTGCTGAAGGAACCATAGACTCTGCTTAGGTGGCCACGCTATTTATACTCCTCTGGTGGCTTGCCCCTTCTTAGTCTGGCATAGTGGTTGTCTTGGAGAGGTGGGTAGCAGGTGTGAAGTGCGTGCTATAGGTTCTCGGTGAGATTGACGTCAGTGGCTGGCGCAGGATTCAGGTTCATGTCTCGGCACTCAAACTAGTAGTAGCATCTGGCGACACGCTGCTGTACTCGGAAAAACCTTGATGCATGACTCCAGTGGCTCGGCTGGCGAATAATTATATCTGGCATGTGGAGTGTCCGTCTTTTGCATTGGGTAGATACAACAATTCCTGACATCTCATTAGTGGTGGCTGCAAAACAAATTCCGTTGCAAGTGCCCCACGTTCATTTGCACTGATGAGTAGAATTCTATTAATAATAATTAAAAGACATCATGCGTCATGTTCTCCATCAGAGTTACATTTCCCCACATGCTTTGTATGTCCCCCATATGGGACCGCAACACTATCCCTTCCTTACGTCTGTACGAGGGAAGGAAAACTTGTCAACGTTCTTTTGACCTCTCTATGGGATGTGTTTGAAGTTCAGAAATGAGAGCATTTACACGTGTTTGAACTTGTGGAACAGTGATGCTGCTGTTGGACCGAGTGAACATTACAAAAAGGCTCTCACATTAAGGGGGCCGCCTGGTTGAAGGAATTTTGCGCATCAACTCTCTCATTGCCTCTTTGCACAAAGCACTATACTGGCGTGCAGTTGTGCCATCGATAATGCGCCTCTATGAGACTTTCAACGGAGACCCTACAATTTAATGATGTAATAATAAAAATAAAGTTTTAATACATGTCCCTATACCTTTTTTAATATTTTCTACTGGAATGTTCATGCCGAAATATGACTGTGAAAACACCAGTTTGAGCCATTTTCACTATCACAAAAACATGCTTTTGGGAGAAATAGAGGAAGTGGAAAACTTATACAGTTGCACAACATTTCTTAAATGCTGTTGGTAAGCAGACCTCACTCATACATGGTGGATGGTTTTCTAATATAACAGTTTCTGCTGGAGCTCTGCACGCTGTTCGGCAGCCTACCCAGGCGACTACTTTCAAGGAGTCTATTAATCTTGTATTTAATATAGAAAATGATAGTGCCTTCAGAAATTATCACTATAGCAAATGTATCATTATAACCCATACTCATTATGATACAATTCAACTATAGTAGTTACGAAATTAAACCTTGCTTGTAAGCAGGTTAAATATATATTGATTTCCTGACTTATATCTCTTTATAAGTTAAATAATATGTTAAACAAAGAATAAAATTAAGTTTAGGTATTATATTAGTAAATGGGTTATACTAGCTTTCTAAATGCCATGTATGCAATTTTACATTCCAGATACATCACTGGAGTTGTATATACCTTGATGGAGGCCATCTTCAGTGTCATAAACTACCACATGATTTATTAATGAATAAGTATAATTTTGAAAATTGGCATTGTGAACAGAATCACAGCATACGATAGACTGAAGATGAGGTATACCGGTCTCACTGGCTGTACCCATCCATTTTTTGCTTTTCTGCGAACACAACTAACAAAAATGGCTTGTATTGGAATTGACTTATTTGAGGTTAGAATACTGTAGTAAACAAGAGCTTTGCGATGCTTTTATACATTCTCTAACCAATTTGTAATGCAGTTTGATTAAATTCAAATTAGTATAATAATTTTATTTATTTAGTAGTGCTTGTCATTTAACATTATATATATATATATATATCCCCTGACTGCCTACTTGTTTCCTGTATCACAGCTAATTTAACCCTGAACCTAAGTCCTAAATGATCAATCGTGTTACTGCAGTAGAAGGAGATGATGTACACGGGGGTTAGCTCAATGGTCAATAAGTACTTGTAACTCTGGGAATCCTCTATGATGCTGGGTAACAGCCAGTGGTGCTAGAGCCCATGATGGCGCTCACCACACACGTGTCACATGTGCTACACGTACGCACAGAGGCCGATAATTTTGAACTTTTGCATAAATGTTACTTTTCAGTGTAAAATGTGTTCTATTGTTTTTGCAGTGTTTAATATGTTTTAAAATGTGTTCAAGCGTTTGTACTAATTTTAAATTTTTTGGTTATAAAATCCAAAGTGCCCGCGGCACCGAGATTAATACTTAATATTCGGGCATGAACCCCGTCATAAAGAGACACTAAAATAATATTGAAATTCATAAAAATATTTTAGAATTGTAAAACAGTATTAAATTTAATTTGTGACATTTAGTTTTCTCTAATTAAATATTTTACTCGGCGTGCATAGCACTCGCTTATGTGAACCCCCTAGGCGGCCATGGTAGTTCCATGTGACGCTTGTATCTGGACAGTCTGTCGAGGAGAGCTGGCGAGTTAAGACACTGTCACGTATGCACTACAATTTTTGTTCACTGATGTAGGTTTCCATAGCCAATGTAGTTTACTGGTTAAGCTTTGCTTACTTACTTTTTTGCCAGACATTTTCCTCAGCATTATGATTCTGCTTTATTAATTTCTTGCGTCCTTGTGGCATTTTTAACTTAATCGAGGAGGAGGAGAAAGTTGTCGGATAGGTCACGCGACCCGTGCAATTTGAATCAGGCGCCATCTGCCTATGTTTATGGCATTTCATTGTAACTTCTGCAGTATTGCTACACACAATTTTAAGAGCTTTATTTTTATGTATGTATTTGAGGGTATTTTTCGTGTTTGAATATTTTACGGCGACATCACGTATAACCACGTGGCCAACCAACGCCAAGTCTTTGTATACGCCATCATTGCGTTTGAGAGCGTATTTATGTAACATTGTATGTGCAATAATTTATCTCAGTGTTCTGTGTCAATTTTATTCAGGGTTCAATGTATTTTTCACATTAATTAATGCTTTTTGTACTTGACCACGCTATCACAGTAATGTTTTATTTTACCGCCATCAGGCATGTTACACACCTGTAACCACTGCAATTGTAAAGAGAATAATTTCTCAGCAAGAATAATCTTTTGTCTGAATTTAGTTTGCTGTTTCCACGCAGAAATTTTGCAATTTCACCTGCATCATGTGGTCCGCTACGAACTTCATCCAGCAGCATCCATGCCATCTAAGCTTGTTTTCACATGTGTGTGTTTATTGTGAATATTCATTCCGTGTCCCATCTTGTTTCATGTATCATTTAGGTGTTTATGTAATTTTGTAATTAGTGTACTGTGCAATTATTCCCGTCCTAGCCGGCTCTGTGTATAGGCCGACACCACACTACCCACGTGCTGGAGGGCGAGCCCCAACGAGTTTGCGTTAGTGACGCCGAGTAATTCACTTGTGCCTGTTAAAAAAAAAAAGGTATTGTACCGTTTACAATATAAACCAACATGCAAATGCCAATTCCAATTTTTTAATAAGTGTAGAATAGACTCTTCAATAATGCCAGTTTCAGTCCACTAAATTTTTTTGTTGATCCTGGGAAGCACAAATGAAAATATTACTCTTTAGTTTGTATTTATAATTGCACGTTCGTGAATGTTAATAAAATAAACATGGCAGAGGCATAATTTTCAGAGATATGTTTATAATCTCTGGATGTAAAATTGTGTTACTCTTGTGTGGTGTACGTGAAAAATGGCGAACAGATTCTTACAAAAAACAAGCAATTTTAGATGTTAGGTGTTTATTTTTTAAATATATGTATGTATTCAAATGGACCCAAAATCTATATACAGTAAGTTGTTCTGGTCTATTATGATGTTATTGTGTGTATGAATTACTTCCCAAAGTATTTCACGTGTGCGTGAAACAGAACACAATCTATTTAGATACAACTCTTTTTGTCTGTCAAGTTGTAAGAATTGCACATGTTTAGCTGTACAATTTACAAACTTATATGAAGTTTATACATGTCACGAATGTAACATTGGACCGTGATATAAATGAAAGTAACAAAGCCAAATAAAAATAAAATGATTGAGAAAACAATAAAAACTCCAATTTGGTATTTTTTTTCTCTAAAGAAGTTCAATCAAATGCAAAAAGCTATCTATGCTCCAAGACACTGAAAATTCCAACTGGTTTCACAATATGAATCTCATTCGGCATTTTGATTTACATCGAAGATATCTGCAAGTGTAAAAGAATCTTAAAAGTATTCATTTGGAATCTGCAACTAAGAATTTGAAACCTGCAAACAGTATTAAGAAGCAAATGCAGATGCAGATTGGTAAATAAAAAAAAAATTTGTTTGTTTTTACTTATAATTACATGTGCGTGAATGTAAGTAAAACAAACACTATGGAGGTAGAGTGTTAAAAGATATGTAGACTCAACACATATGTACTTGAAACTAGTGAATTAAAGTTTGGAGTGAACATATATAATTTAATGAGCAACTATTTGGTAACATTGGATTTATGTTGAGTACACACTGCAAAAAAACTTGAGCTCAACTCGAAACTCGTGAGTTAGCAAGCTCACTCAAACTTGACCTGTGCTCGCAGATGCCTAGCTATAAACAAACACATTTATCATTGTTGACCATGTGACTTTGACAGCTGTGTTGCTTGGAGAAGGTCAATGTTGGGTACATGCGCAGAGACAAATAATCTGTCTATCTCATCTGTAATCTACGCTGCATACAGTCTTTACCTACAGGGGTGCTATGTTCTGGTTATTGCAGTTACCTTTAACGTAAAATTAATATGATTTGAGGGAAATTAGAATGTAATAGAGTAAATTGTGTATGTGTTGGTGCCTCTTTGCAGCTAGTGTCTTGTCTGCTGCGTCGGGTACGCAACAAGGACTCCAAGTACCACGCCATTACTGCAGGACTTATTGCCGGCTTGTCGTTTGTCTTCTTCCCGGATAATACTATTGCTCTCTACGTAATGTGGAAAAGCCTACAGGTGAGTCTTTCCACTGGTTTTCACTGTACGCTTGAGTTTTAAAAAATTCCAAATATACCATTTGATAAGGGAGTATTCCAGTCAAGAGGCAAGATAGGGGCAATATTTTGTATTGTTGTTTTAAGGAAATTTTTGTTTTTTAAAAATATTAGATTTTGGTGTTAGTGGTTTTATTATAGAAGACTCATAAATAGAAAGCATTATTTAGAGCCACAATTTTACTGTGCTGTTTTAATGCAAATTTGATTATTAAAATTAAGGGTCAGCTAACAATAATAATCCTTAATATGCTTATTTGCAAAAAAATCTTTCAACTCTTACTGCAACTGCATAAATAAGAGTAAGTGTTTTGTTTGAACTAAGGAAACAAATAGTTTAAGTTTTTCCTAATTCACTTGCTCAGGTTCCTTGATGCCGAGGATTTTTTTTGTTGCAATCGTATGCCAATGGCTTTAATATGGTTTTATAGGGAAAACATTCTATCCTGGAAATGTCACTATTTTTGTATTTGCTTTTACAATTTTGTTTTTCTCATTAAATTATAATTTAATTCTTATCTACATGGTGTTTGATAATTACTGCTGTTATTTACTCAGCCTTAGTGGTGACAACCTAAAATTAACATTTTCTTCCCATTATATGAAAACTTAAATTATTCTCTCTAACACAGTGTTTTTTTTAAATTTGAGATATAAATGGTTGGTCATGGTTTTCAGATCAAATAGTGTATTTTGGCTAGTTTTTAATAATTTTTTACTTAAATATTGGTGTTGACGCATGATGCATTTCTGCACTTTTATGACGTGCACTCTACTAAACAACTACGCCCCATCTTGGAGTGCAATATTCCTAATGAAGCATGGCAGGCTGTACCAGCAGTACTCGAAGCGGGACACGTGCCTACGGTTAATATTTAGCATGGCCAACAGCTACTATAGACACATGCTCTGAGATTGTACTGTCTACCGAGTTGCTTGCACCCTCCAGGAAGGTTGCGCCAGTTCCGCAGCATGCCGTAGAGGGCAGCAGGGATTCTACTGGAGTAGCACAGCCTCGAGAGCCTGCTGCTAAGGAGATAAGAAATGTCATTGCCTCCAGTTGAGGAGATAAGGAAATTAGTACTCCTACAGAAGCAGGAATTTCCAACCTCTGAAAAGCGAGGCTAGTTTCCGTCTTATCCTTCTGAGTCCCTACCAGCTCCAAATTTTAGTATAAAAGGACGAGCAGAGCCAAGCCTCAAGGCAGTCAGCTGCACTTCCAGCACTGTAATGGCCGGAGGTGTCAACTGCAGGTAAGTGCTCGCAAACCCTCCTCCACCGCTTGCCAAGGTCGGAGATTGTCTTCAGGGTGTGCAAACCACTAGACCCCAGAGACCCACCGCTGTTATGGCCAAGATCTCTTAGCGACAGTAGTCGATGTCCACCAGAGTCGATGACCTCTTTGGCAGCCTCCAGCAGCTCCTGGACACAGACGCCATCCAGAGAGTCCTGCCAACGTTGCCACTTGCCAAGGTCGGAGATTGTCTTCAGGGTGTGCAAGCCACTAGACCCCAGAGACCCACCGCTGTTATGGCCAAGATCTCTTAGCGACAGTAGTCGACGTCCACCAGAGTCGATGACCTCTTTGGCAGCCTCCAGCAGCTCCTGGACACAGGCGCCATCCAGAGAGTCCTGCCAACGTTGCCACTTGCCAAGGTCGGAGATTGTCTTCAGGGTGTGCAAACCACTAGACCCCAGAGACCCACCGCTGTTATGGCCAAGATCTCTTAGCGACAGTAGTCGACGTCCACCAGAGTCGGTGACCTCTTTGGCAGCCTCCAGCAGCTCCTGGACACAGGCGCCATCCAGAGAGTCCTGCCAACGTTGCCACTCGCTGACCTCCCCCCTCCTTCCTTGGTTAACACGGAGAGGTAACGGGTCAGGATGACATCACCTCCTGACGACCCCCTTCTGGTGATTGACTCCTCATTATGTTCCTTCACAACACTCCAATATTAAGTCAGGTTAATTCTTTTTGAATTAATCTTTTCTTATATAAAAATTATGGCCCACGTAATAATTAGCTTTTTCATCCAGGACGCCTTCACCTGGTATTAATAATAGGATAAACTTTGTTGTTTCTTTTACATTTTTATAATAGGAGAGTGCGGAACCATGTGTTCAACTACTCATGCGTGGCGCCTTGGGGCTATAGAGGAACATCACCGCCACAGAAGATCTTTGTTGGGTGCCTGGTCAGGCGCATGCTGGCGTAGGGTTCTGGTTTTAATTAGTCTTAACGTGGTACTGGTGCACGTCCAGTGTAATGAACTAGTCTGGTAGTTTTTCGGCAGGGCACCAAGTCAGGCTCTGAGGGACGAGCTTACGTTTCTAAGGATTGGCTCGAGGTGGTATATCTGGGCGATGTGTGATCTGTGTCGACTCCAGCTGGCTCAGTTCGCTTGATGTATGTGTTAGCAAGTCCCAAGGACTGGTCCTGTCCGCTCAAATACACTACATATAGGCGATGTGTATACTCGCTCAGACATACGGAGTCCTGGAAGAGGCCCTTGGGGATCTCTGGTGTGACAGGTATCTGAAGGTGCCATGAAGCATGGGCTTGTTCCTGCAGTGCAAGTTTCACGTTTCAGGGAACACCCGTTCCGGTGCAAGGAGCGCGGTGGAGAGGGCAAGCACTAAGCCGACAAGCTGACCTCAGGAGACTAAGTACCTAGTGTGGGCTCTACCGTTCCATACACAGTGGTGCACAGAAAGGGTGGTCGTCTAGAATGCGTGTGGGTATTCTACTGGGTGTAGAGCGGTTGAGAGTAAAATCCCCGGTCACCTACAATCCCTTGGGTGGCATGAGGTACACTGCGAGAGGAATTATAACTACGGGAAAGATACCCTTGAGTTGGTAAAAACGTCTGTTTATTCCATTCTACGGGAAGTAAACAGAGTAGTTTCGCACTATCGTCTAACGTTGGCAAGAACTTCCGAAGCTTAACCTGCGCTGAGCCAGGTTAAGGCAACCTGGTTCTAAGCTAACTGTGGCAAGGTAGACAAGCGTTATGAAACTAACTTAAACTGGTAATACTTCTACTAGTGTTGTTCAGAAGGGGCAGACGACGTTGGCATTGGTTGGATCTTTGGCATAAATGCGGTGAAGACTAAGCAGGTTAGAAGGATGGCTCTGGCAAACTGGTTGCGGTGGTTACTAAAGATCTGGAGATTCCTTCGGCAAAAATGTGGTGAAGGAATGGCAGGTAGAGCTAGGAAGCGAGCAGGCTAATCAGTTTCTCCGGCAGAATTTGCAGTGGAGAAATGAAGAGTGGTCCCGGGCCGGCTTGTGACCCGTTATTTACACTCTGGCTGGTGTTTCCCTTTCAGTTGGCTGGTGGGTCGAGTCAAGGCGTGACGTCACCGGCCGTCTTGGAGATCGAGATGCGGTGTAGTGTACTGATAGCCATCTGGTGGCGTGTTGTGGTACTTGAGTGCCTTGAATGCATAGTCTTGGTGGCTCGGCCAGTGAACAGTATGATCTTTAGGCTGGAACATCCGTCCATGAGTCATAGTAAACAGTACAAGTTTTTATCGTCTCTTGATATGTGGTCAACAATAAAAACTCAGTGGAAATCACGAGTTTCAAGCTTGCTCATTAAAATGCATTGTTGAAAAGATGTCATGCGTCAATTCGCCCCCTGTCTGCTGCGACAAAAGCTCATTGAGAAGAGAAAGAAATTCCTTTGAGAGAATGGAGGACTGTCCCCTCAAGAGCAATTTGTTTGCCTCTCCACTGTTATGAAGCTTGCCCAGTCACGGCACTCAACCATCCTGTACTGGGGAGGATCCATCCTCTACCTGGATACTGTTGGCAAAGAACCGAACCAGCGATGGTCAGTGGGTTGAATGTTCAAACCTCAGATGCCAACACGAAAGGATGTACACTAAATCAATTTCTCATATACGGAGTTACCTTTAGGAAAACTACACACAAGACTCGGGCTAGCACGAGAAAGGGTTCGACCTATGCTGGGGTGAGAGGCAATGAGAGAGGCTAACTTAGGGATTCTGACCCCATGAATACCTTGAATTTAGTTGTACTCTTGCACACCGAGTGTGTGCGAGTAGTTTGGGTGGCCTTCAGTCTCTTAAAAGCAAGTTTCACATAGAACATTGCCCAGAGGGAAAAATGAAACACACTTTGGCAAGGTGCCATTGTAGATTGTGGGTCGGCTAGGTTTACGTAATGACACAAAGTTTTCAACTGTTGAAGAACACCACGTCGATGGATTCTCAGGAACCACAGGCCTTGGAGCTCTCCTCTGCTCTGTAGGTGCTGCTGCAGTGGCCAGATGTGGAACAACCGCCAACTCTGGTTGCCACTGGATGGTACTCTGACTGCTCGAAGGTTATGTGTGTAGGTCGTGGAGAGATAGCAGTGTAATCAGGGGAGAGTACTGACAGCTCTATACCTAATAACTGTATACTACTATTCTAGGTTATTAAATACTCAAAGGAAATGTGTCCCTGTGTTCGGGTTGGTAATTAAAATAAAAAACTGCCATATTGTGGTTCAGTATTACTTTGATCACGTAGTTCTCTTTCTATCTGGTATAGTTCCCATTTAAAATGCTTCTTTGTAGCTGATTTCAAAGCTTTCGGCATGAGGCAGAGCTATTAATGTAATTCCAGTAATATTTGAAATAGCCATATAATAAAATATGTACCTGCTGTGAAGCCGGTTATAAGGAATGTTCTACAGTGTATGTCAGGGCAAACAACTAGACTCGACGTGTCTTGCCGCCAAACCACATCCTGCCATTTCCTAGCCCGAAGGGGTTATTCAGCGGATCACGTGAGCAGCCGAAGTACCAAGGTGTATTGAGTTCCTAGTGAAGGGCTCTCCCGAAGATTGACTACTGCAATATCCTGAGTATTACCTTGGCCAATCTCGGAATACCGCTCAGTGTTACTTGTATTTGTAGTTTGGCTGTTACTGTAGACAACATTACTTCACATACACAATTTAAGAATCAAAATATTAAGGGGAGATGGCCTCTAGAACCGTTGTCTGTCGTCATGGTAGACGATGCGTGCATAGGACTGCTGTTTCTAAGTCAGGTGCCCTCGGCCTTCACAACTTAGAGGACAATGCAAGACTACTTTACAGCCGGTGAGGACGATGCAAGACTACGTTACAGCCGCAGTATTCAACTCCAGCCTTCACAGCCTCTTCAGGAGTGGATAAGTGACTCTGGCAAGCCACCCCGAGCAACTGCACAGGTTTGTGCTGGCACAGCCTTTATAGAGATCTCTGTCGATAAGAGTGCTTCAAGGGATGTGGGGGGCTTGGCACCACCTCCAAGGGGTGGAACTTGTGACGTCATATGCATGGACCAGTGGATGCATTATCTCGCCTCTTCGCTCGACGCGTGGGGTGCAGAACTTCCAAGTTAAGAGCGCTTAAGTAGGCTGTGACCTTCTGTGATTGGGTCATGTATCCAGCGGCACCAAATTCAAACTAGTGCACTCTTCTGCTGGTGAACGCGCTAAAGTAAATAACTTTGGTATGGGAAGGGCGATGACGTGGCAGTGGCAGTTTTCTGTGTTTGCAGGGGAGCAGTACAATCTAGGAGCACGAGGTTGAAGGTGTGTAAACATCTTCAAGTTCCCCATCTTCTGCCTCCATTACTGAGAGTAGACTTGCCCGTGAAACTAACTATCTCGGATGGGGCAAAGTTGTAATTCTCTACTGCTCTCTATCTAGCTTCGATCTCATCATGCATCAACATTTTTTGTGAGACTGCATTGTTTTGAGGTTATTGTGAGTGTGTGGTATTTGAGTTGGATATTGTATGGATGGAGCAATGTAAAATTTTGCTAGTACGAAATAACGTTAAAATTATTGTAACTTCGAAAGTTTTAACTTCAATGTAAAACTGAGCATGACAGTCAAAACCCTTGTCATGGACGCTGTATCGTAGGTGACACATGAACCTCCATTACGCGACGGCCCTTATCTGAGAGGAGGTTGCCGTGGTCAAATTTTACAATTTTATTAGTGATGCCATTATCACGAGAAAGAGAATTAGGAGTGACCTTTAGTGTGTGGCCGGTGCACGGCTGGTATAAAGTACAGAACGTGTAGCCTGTCTGGAATGTGCCGCTGTCACAGCCTGGTGAACAGGTTGGCCCTTGCAACTGGTTTACCTTGTTCGAAGAGATTCCTCTGCGTTATGGATGACCTCTACCAGTCGATGTGGTGACCCTGCTGTCTTGCTGGATGGTAGGAAGTGTGGTTGGGACCCTTCTGGGTGTACAGTATGGGAGTGTTGGTGGAGTATAGGTCGGCTCGAATGGCTAGCCACCTGGTGGAGGTCTTGCTAGTGGTAGTGGCTCTACCGTACTATACCCAGGGGCACAGCATGGGTAGCTTTTTAATAGGTGTATTTATTAGCTTTGGTCAGTGTGGTCCTCCGGCTTCACTCTAGCGGGCTGGCTTCTACATATGTTAACACAGTTACACTTAGAAATCAGTAGAAGTTTAGATCATGTATATATTCCAGGAGAATATACAGGATGGCCCGTACTACCTCCTTTGAACTGACACGGAAGTTAATCTATGCACAGCCAGGTAAAGGAGACCTGGTTATAACCTGTTTGATGGTGATAAAACTGTTCGGTAGTTAGTTATAATTTTTCCCTCACTATCTGCCTGGTTGTCCCGCAGGAATTATTGGTGACCGCTACCAGAAGGGTAGTGGTAGAGTTTGCTGTTACCAGCAGGTAAGGCAAGTGTGAGGTAGACCTGAAGAGACTGTCGACAACGGCTCAACAGAGGATGGTAAGGGGGGAGTTGTCGACATCTTCAGGATAAAGTGCACGTTCTTGAACGAACCACGTTATGCAGTAAACCACTGAGTATGATGACACTAAGAGAAACGAAGAAAGGTTAATTCTTGCCCCGACTGGTGTAGGAAAGGTGAGGACTGATACCTCTCTGCCCCTTCTACGAATGTGTTCCTTTATGTCAGGGGAAGTGAAAGGAAAAACTCATAACTATAGTTGATTCACGATAACTTCGGCCTTTTCTGAAGCCTTGTTAAATTTGTACTTTTGGTTACTGATTACGCATCCTTCCGCTACACGTTAATGTAAACACTGCCATGTGACTTCTACTTTTATAACTGTCAAATGCATTGGGTGCTGTTTACAGCTGCTCAAAGAATTATGTCATATTGCAGAAACCATTTCCTACGAATGTTCACAATTTAGGCCTATAACAAGATTTATGTGAGCTTTATAACTATTTGTTACACACGATATAGCACGTTACACATAATACACATTAATAACACATTAATATTTTACCACGACAGTGGTTGTGGAAAGGGGGGGGGGGTGCGTGACACACTCCGTTTCGCATTGAACCTTTGTTCCGGATGGAAAAAAAATGGTGTCACTAGAACGGAGTCTATGCACAGTAATTTGCGCTGATATTTTCAACTGCAGCAATGAAATGTGTTTATGTCAGTGCTACCTAACAATACAAATACAATATACTCCCGCTTAATCGTGCTTCGCTTAGCCGGTTTTTGGCTTATCCGTGCGGCAGTCAGCCGATGCTGTAAAGTGTATCGTTTAACAAGCAGCGGTACCATACGTCTATCGCTGTGCCGCGTGAGCTGATGTTTATCTCTTTAAACTGTCATCCTGTCGCAGAGACCTGCGTGAGACATACAGTTCCATCCACAGAAGCGCGTCGCAGGCAGTGTCTGAAATGGCAGATTTTGTTGACAAAATGATCACCTGACCCTATTTTGTATACAAAAATGGTGATGTGTTTGGTAATTTGGTGTTATGTATTTTCTATCTAGCAGCGGACGTTAGCCAAAATACAAAATGAAGACATGCATGAATGTTTTATAAAATAAATAATTGTTCATAAAATACACTAGGCATGTTTTAAAAAGCAGGCAAATGCTGTGCTTTGTTTACACATTTCGGAACATATTTTTTGAAGTCATTATTGCATAACTTATTATTTTCTTATTTATTAATGTATCTGCAGCATTCAAGTGATGATTGTAGAAATATTGCATCCGTTTTAAGCATTAAATTTATATTTAAATATATTTCACTGTTAATGTAAAAATGTGTTATCGCTAGTGCTAAACAAGTGACTGCCAACAACTTCCGAAGTGAAACTTACGAAATGACAAATTACAAAATAACGAATTTGCCATTTTGGTTCCGTACACTGCCTCAGTTACCCCTTCCCCCCCTTGTCGAAATATGTCTTGGCAGTTTATCGATCGCTGGCCCGGGTCATTGTTCATTCGTTTTTGCAACATCAATAAAGCGTAAAAGGACAGTTTAAACAATCGCGGAAAAGTTAGAAATAACAAAACAATTTGAGCATGGTGTGTTACAAACAAAAACGTCAATTCCTGTGCCAAACAAAAGAAAATTCAAGCCTTTTTCAAGAAACGTACGGTTTACCTTTTCTTACTTTTTTTTCATATCAACTGTTTAAATGTTAACGAAAAATTTAACATTTCAGAAATTTTAAACTTTTGTGTGTCTGTAAGTCGGTAAAATTTTAATAAGCTTTTGTATCGTAAGGGATATTTTTTAAAATGGGGATTGTAATGTATTGTTTAAATGTGAGGTTGCCTCATTTAAAGTCCCTTAAAGTCTAGTCTTTAATGCATCGCATTGTAAACTTTCAACCAAATCTGCCATCTAAAGGTCGGGTCTGAGTGACGTAAAGTAAGAAAGCAACACACACACAACTACGGACCGCTTATCTATCGGCCCGAGCTCACCTGGTGCCGGCAAAAGGCTCGATGCACCGTGAATTAATTACACTCTGTGCAACATAAATATCAGTTAAAGTAGCATGCTCTTTAAATCCGCACATAGAATGCGAGATTGTGTTTGCTTTGAAATGTATAACAGATACTGGTTTTTTATCACGATTTTCAGAGTCAATATCACTGTTTCATTAATAGCAAAAATGTGTAAATTCGATTTTCCGGGTTTTTAAATACAAATTTGCTTATTCGTTTTTTTCTCTGGGCATGGTTAATCAGGAGTTTACTGTATATCAATTGGTAATGTTTAATTTGCAAATAATATACATAAAAATGAGGTTAAAAAATATTGTAACTGTGAACTATTTCTTACCGGCCGTTGCAAACACGTAGCTGCTCTCACTGTTACGAAATGAATATTACAAGTAATAGAAGATGCTAAGTATATTATTAATCTATTCAAGAACACAGTACTTTAACATTAATCACAGGGTTATATAATTGTGGAATACAAGTGATTGAACACTATAGGTTGACATGTTACACCCAGGGTGATTTTTCAAAGGTTCAATACCAAAAGGCCGAAGAAAGCGTGAATAGACTATATGATCGGAATCGCACACTAGACCTCTGGCTAGCGTAGTAGAAGGGAGCGGGTATTCCCCACGTTGAAGGGTGTATTTATTTGGTTTTGTCGAGTTGAGAGCTTGGGAATTGCAACCCCTAGGGTGAACTTTACTTCCAGTAACCTGCTGTAAGCAGACCTTATGTTAGCAGATGAGGTGGCCTGATCGATGCTGGCTGTAGCGGAGCGTGCTTGTGCTATGCTACGAACTAGGGGAGGGATGCGGAGGAATGGCTGTATAAGAATCATGCAAGTATTCTGGTTCATTTCCTATGACGTCTAGGTCACATTGGAGTACTAACAAGTATTCAAAGGAAATACGTTGTCCTGTGCGTATAATGGGTTCTTAGTATCTAGTTCTGTAAAAGTAGTGTCATTTATTTTATCCTCCAATTACTTTAAAATCTGCCTGAGAGTGTACATTTTGCCAATCTTGTGTTTTTGCAGCATAGGTCGTTATTAAGATCAACACTGTAGAGTAAAAATAATGACTGAGAGGGAAAACCAATAAGGTGGATAAAATAAGATATTTAAGCGGCGTAGCGTGTACTTGTAGGGATATGATAGCCACCTCACTTCAACTGTGCCCCACTTGCTTAGCCGTTCGCCTGCCCAGCGTGAGTTAAAGTGAAGGAAGCTCGTGTGACCAATAGTAAGTCTAGGTGTTAGTGATCCTAGTGCCTTGGTCTCCTCCGTAATTGATCTGGTGACCAACCTCGGGTTTGCCTCATAATTTGTATGTGATCTGCCTTTGTGGCGAAAGTGCGTGGTCTGCTTTACCTTACATGATGCAAAAGAAAACTTCACTTAAGAAGAGATTAATTCTCAAGATTATAAAAAGGGGCGGTATTCAAACCAAAAATTATATCAACATTAATTAGCACTTGTATGAATGGTGTTTATTAACACATAATAAAAATGTAACATTTATTCACACAATGATATTAGCAAAGACATATAATGAAAGATATTCTAATGAAATAAAAATATCAGAGACCATTTAAATTTAAAATAATCAAATTTAAATTTGTGGAAGTGTGACTTGTTATTGCCAAGTGAAGGTGTCCTGGCTAAAGTAAATACAAGTCAATTGTCTATGCAATTTATGAAAATATTTAATATAATTAATGGCCTTGGTTTCCTAGCTGATATTAAGGTGTTGTTTCGATGAAACCTAAATGTATGTTGTCAATGGGTTCTTTACCAAAGTTGTAAAGAGTTGGCTAGGTCAAAGCCTGAGGGGTTTTTCCAGAAGGGACTACGTCGCCGTAACCAATACCTGGGAATGATGCCGGTGGTAGGTAGTCTAAGGAAGGTTAGGGATGACGTTGGATGTGCTGCCCTCTGGTGGTCAATGGGGACATCTTGAAGTAGAGGCCGCAGGGATTGAAGCCTTGGGATGGCGGCATCTGTAGGCAGCCGAAGAGGTTGAAGACTTTTTGAGGTAGGGCTCTCTGGAGCTGATTGGCGACCACTATTCACTGACTCACTGCACATTTAACAGTGCGACAGAGGGACTCTGCCCTTTTCGAAGACTCCAGCTTTCACAGCTTGGAGAGGAGCGTTTTTCCAGAGTGAGTGTAGCATTCATAGTCAGAGGGGTGAGAGTGCCACCACGGCCCAGCGCACACTGGCGTTTCTTGGGCTAGGGTGCCATTTGTACTCATTTTTGCCACCTAGGCATCTGAGGGGTGCAGAAGAATTTGGCTCCACCTCTCGGGGGTGGAGCTTGTGACATTACATGCATGAACCATTGATCCTTATTGGCATGGCACGAGGCGTTGACACATCTTGACCTGTTGCTCTTGTGGAGGCCACAACTTCCTGGAGAGTGTCATGCCTCCCTGCAGTGTGCGCTCTTCTTCCAGCGGGATCGGCAAAGTAGAACAGGCTTTCTTCGGGGTTGGAGCAATGACGTGATTACTTGTTGTTGAGTTCAGGTGTACGGTAAAAGCTAGGAACATGTGGTAATTAGGTGAGTTGAACTTGTTTCTTGGCTTGGTTTGGTTACGTGTCCTGCTTCCATTACCATTTTGGAGTGAATTGACTTGCCCAGTGAATAGAGTGCAGCATAGATGGGGCAAAGCCGCTTCTGTAATACGTATATTTTATGCATCATGCATCAAGGAGCTGTTGTAGTTGAGTCTTCCGGATGATCTTGAGGGTGTTGCTGCGTGCGCAGTAGAGGCTACTGGTGGAGCAGGCTGCAATAGTAGGCTTTTTCCAGCCCTGAAAAGAGAGGTGGAATCAGCAAGGCATACTAGAGCTGCCAGTAGCTTCCTCTAGCCCAAGACTGAGCAGTGGAGGAAACAGACTGACTTCTGCAGGTCACGCATAGCCTTATATACTGGCTGGTTTTGGGGCCGGAGTAGGCGAGGAGTGAAGAAGAAGATAAGCTCCTCCCCTCAAGTCGTCTGCTAGCGTCGTCTAGTGTCTTCTGATGTGAGAGAATCGCTAATGCGGCGGGCGAGCTTCATCCTTTATCTTCTCTTAGTATGTGTTGTGCCCTCCCTTGGTGCGCCATAGAACTATGTGACTGTGGGGGGTGGGCTCATTTGCTCGGCAGATAATAGTCTCCCTTCGGGGGGTTGGTGTAACGTCTGATGAAAGTAGAGGGTAAACTGGACTGACGTGTCAGTAATATCATCCCTCCTTGTGAGGACATACTCTGTAGCTACATGACCAGCCTATTCTAGTACTGTTTATGACTTGACCAAGGCAAAACAAAACAGGAAGTTGAGTGTTCATCAAAGCTGTGCAGTGAGTCATGCTTCAAAACAAAACGTGATACATATGTTGTTCATATTCCTACAGATGCAGTAATACACACACACACACACACACACTTTGACCAAAGTAAACCCTACATTCATTGAATTTGTGATAGAGACAAATAAACAAATATTATTTGCACACTACATAAGTGTTGAAAGAGTGGCTTTTTCTGGCCATGTGCATTTCAATAATGATATTAATGGTTTACGAATACATTATTTACAAAACACTCACACTTACTGTTGTAAAATTTACAACTTCTTGAACTCGTGTTTATCTGTGGAAATCCTTGCAAGTTTACTTCACTAAAATCACGTTTGTTCGTTACTACCATTAAATAATTTCTTTGCAGAATCATTCAGTAAAATCAGCACTGCGGATGTTTCCTAAAACTAACAAACTTAAACTTAGAAACGTAAATTATATTTGTATCACTTTATTGCGGACGGCGGTTAAGGAAAATGGCAGAATGAGCAGTTCTACGAAGCAGTAAACACACGCCTGTTAATGTTACATTTCTTTCAAGAAAACTCACTGCAAAGGTATCTACAACCAACTATGTTTAGAGAAAGTAAATAATTAACTACCAATAAAATATTCTGTCAACATCAACAAGGTACTCATACAAACATGATGAGAGAAAAGCTCATGCTCAATGGTGTTCACCGGGTTGAAAACTGGAAACATGGCTAGCCATTGGCTGGAAATGTTTACTGTTTGTATGTGTCGACATGCTCTGTCATAATTGCTAAACATGTTTTTAAAGTCATTTCACTTAAAGCCAAGAAAATGTAATATTGCTTTCAAAACGTAATTTAAACCGTAAATGTTGTAAGTATAATTAAAATTTTAAATTACAGCTTTTAGTTCTGAGTACTATTTTCTTTCAAAGCAATCATCAAATTCGTCAACTTAATAACATGCATCCCGCAGCAGTTCATCAGCTGATGCAACATTTAACAAATGAGAGCATTTACTCATTACATAGTGTGTTGGTTGGTCACATTGTCTGCTGTCAGATTTTACCCCACTTCTATATGAAATGGACAATATCTTTGTTGTCTGTACTCCTTAAGACACAATTCAACTTAAGTTATGAAATTAAACCTGTCTTAAAAGCAGGTTAAATTTAGATTTTGATTTATTTCCAGACCTACATTTGTTTATAAATAAAATAATAAGGTAAACAAAGGAAAAAAAATTGTGTGTATTAATTGGAGGCAAAAAATAATTTTCCAGATAATCTATAACAACGGCGTGGAGCGGGGTTACCTGCCTGAGGTGTCAGGCTTCACCATCCTCTTGTACACAGTATCTACAGCGATATTGTTCCATGCTGCTGTGCTTGAGCCTCATAACTTGCGGCCTTCATACTGGAAATTCCTATTCACCATCTCCGGTGGCCGGTGAGTCCTTGACGTCTGCATTCCTCAAAGGATTTGCATAAAGTTGTTGAACTGCTTTGTCCACTAGAACCTAACAGTTGTGACCCAATTTTTTGTGACTACCTCTATCTTTTGACCCATTTCGGAGGAACTGTGAAAAATATGTTTGTTGCTGTGCATTGCATTTCTCCTGGTGAGCACTATATCACAATCAACCAGCACATACTTAACCCCTCCCCCCCCCCCCCCCACACACACACACACACCCCATCCTCCACTTCTTCTCACACCCTTCACCCTTCTGGTTGTCAGCTCTAGTCAGTACAACATTAACTCTGGCCAATCCCCTCTCCCTCAGATATAGCAGTGTATTTCCAAGTGACTAGTGTTATGTCAGGCCCAAAAATTTTTCAATGTATCTTTCTTGATATACGTCAACATTTTTAAAGGGATGAATAATATTTAATTTTTTAATGTGTGATTTTTGAAACAGCGGTGAATAAATGTATTCATCAAGATAGACCTTCAGTAATTAACTTGTTCTAAAAACTTTTGACATGCAAAATATTATATAATATAGCCAGAGCACTCTTGTCCGAGCTTGACGTCCAAGCTGGTGGGAGTTCTTGCATGGCAGGATCTTGAGGCAGAGCACTTCCAGCATGGCAGCTCGACGTTTTGGCAGGCGGGTCGTGCAGGGTTCCGGTGATCTAGTGGTCCCTTGTACTTCATCTTTGGAGCCAGAGGTCGACTTCGTTGAAGTAAGAATGACCTTGATCTCTAGCTTCAGAGTCGTACCAGGTGGAGTTGTAAGTGCTCGCCTGTTGGCAGCTCAGTGAAGGGTGCAGTAACCTCCTGGCGTCAGAAACTGGCTTCGGGAATTCTCAGACATCCTGGATTTCTGACTTGGGAGTTGTACCAGGTGGGAAGGAAAGTGCTCAGATTGCTCCCATCTTCTTCACCGTTGGTGGTTCGGATCTCTCTGTCAATTCGACTAGACCAGAGAGGTATTTGGCTGTCTTTCCTAACTCTGGGATTTTTATCTGACATTTTGGTGCAGCTAAGGGTGGCCCGGTCAGGTCTGACAATGACTCGCCATAGCTGGTCGGCGTCGAGGGCAGGGATGTAATGGATACTGCTCCTCGGCAGTGTTGCATCTCTAGTCTTCAGGGTGGAGAATAAGATGGCTCCCTGTTGGGTTCCATAGTTCGGGCCTCTTCATTGGCCTAGGTTCGACTTCGGGAGCTGTCTTGTAAGTCGGGGGCCTCGAAAGCTCTTGGTCTGGGGCCTCGTCGGACTGAGGCCGCTCATGAAGTCGACTTGTTTCCTCGGGCCTGACTTCTAGTCAGGTGATTTACGTGGGCTGGCTGGTTCGTGTCTATCAGTAACTGTTGGAGGCAGATCGGAGTACTGGGAGAAGCAGCATTTGGCTGGCTGCCTTCCCAGTTAATAAGGGTTCCTCGATCTCTTCCCAGTTGAAGGCGACATTGTCCATAGTCGAGGACGCAGTGCTGTTGAAGTAGCCATGTTTTCTCCAGAATCATGGGTTCGCCAATATGGAGTGTGGCTATAAAATTAACGTGGGATGTCTTATTCTGTATTCTGATCGAAAACTTTATACCTCCTTCGACCTGAAGGAAGTGATCCGGATGTGGTGCCGGGATGACACGTTACCTGTAGGGTAGGCAACGTGTCATCCACTTTTGCAGTGGTGGAAGAGGTACTCAAGGTGATGAGTCGTAATCGTATTAGATTAGATGTATAAGTGACATGCGTCACCTTATTCCATTGTACTTCAGTACCAACATGCTTCTTGTCAACTTGTCACTATCACCTCACTCTTGTCTCGTCTACAATCGCTACTAGACCCTGTGTCTGTACTCTCTCTTGTACCACCTTATTCCCTAGTTACTGTCATTATCCTCCTTGCAGATTTAATGTCCATTTTCCGATTAACTCATTTTTGTATGTTGCAACTGAATAGGTTTTCTCATGTGTCAAATACTGTGTCATTATCTGGGGGCATTTCATCAGTGTATTTATGGTATTCTCAGTTCTGTAATGTAATTGGCTGGGCCACTTAAATTTTATAGTATGTACTGACATGTGACACACTCGAGCATAGATACTGCATCACGGTCAGGGTATTTTAGTTGCGTTAGGTCAAGCACGCTGTCTTCAATAGGAAGTTATATTGCCGGTGTACTAGTGCCTTGCCAGTGTACAGTGCCGAGCGCGTAGGCTGTCTGCTAGGTACAAAATCTGGGGTTGGTAACACAGCGATACGTCGGACATGAACACACACTTTCTCCAACCTCCTCGACTTACCAGGACTCAACAGAACCTGTTTAGGTGGCTGGATTGTCAAGGAGGGCGGGTGCTGGGGGCTAGCTGGTTGATGCTTCAGGAACCAGGGATTGGCCTGGCCATGTCCGGTCTTCTCGCCTGTGAGGTAGACGGTGATGAAGGGATGTGAACAGTGGCTGATGTGTATGTGAGCCGTAAACAGAGAAGGGGAGGGGACTTGAGAGGAACGCCTCCTGTACGGTTTGGCTGCCAAGTGCAGCTGGCTGTGGTATATATGCTCTTTTGGTGGCGGCAATAATTGTCTCTGTTCCTGCCTCCAAGCTCCATTCCTGCCACTGTAGAGCGTAGAGATATGCACTAAACTTCATAACACACACAGACCTAGAGCAGTGTATCATTTGGGCTGCCTTCCAACCACTGTTGGGTGAGTTCGCAAAAGGGGTCCGGCCCTCTGGTCCCAGTGTATACTCCCTCCGGCACCGTAAGTGCAGTGGGCGGAGTACAATCTGGGGTTGATTGTCCAGTTCCTTTTTGGGAGGAGTTCGTAGTGCTGGGCTCCACCTTTCTGCGCACCAGGGTGTACAGAGCGAGTGGCCGGCGAAGATGTATGTGGTGATGTACAGACATCCCAGAAGAGGAGCCTACAGTCTTACTGTATGGCTCGTAAAGTGATAGGCGATACCGGGTCTCCTACTTACTCTGAAAGAAGATAGGATGTCTACTGGTCAGTAGGAATTACCTCTAGAATTAAACATTCTTTGGTAGGAAACAACACGTATTTATTCCATGAAATAAGTACAGTAACACATTCTACCTCCTAATCAAGCCAAATATGAATGGAAGTAAACTATGGTTACACAGGTGAAGGTGACCTGCTCCTAAACTAATCAAGGTAGAAAATGGCTATGTTGTCTATGAAAACGACTCAAACTTAGCTAACTCTAACTTGGGTATCTAGAGAGGTCTTAATGGGAGCCACTACGAGAAGGGCAGTGGATGTAGTTACCACTACCAGAAAGTAGTGGTGGCCGTCGAACCAGGAGGATCTGCGGCTGAAGTGTTGGGCAGAAAGTCTGCAGGCCTATGTAAGGAGAGCTTCTGGTAGAGAGCTGCTGGTGTTGGCGGCCTCTGGAGCTTCTGCTAGGCAATGCTGAAGCCTCTGGAGTTCTTGGAGAAGAGCTGGAGTGCAGTAGAGAGCAGTGGTGAGGCGAGCTACTGGAGAAGATAACTGTCATCTTTGGCCGCACGCTCCCTTTTATATTGCGCTTGGCCTTGTGGCGTTTGCTGGAGCGGCGATGGGTGGGGGGGGGGGGACCACCCTCTGCGCTTGGCTTCGACAGTGACCGTGCTCGGGCTGCTTTGTTTGTGGCAGGTGACGCTGCGTGGTGACTCTGGGTGTGCATTTCTTGGCCCCATGCATAACGTCTCATTCGTGTGTGTGGAATCACCCTCCACAAAAGGGCGATGTTAAAGGCACTCATGAGTGGAGTTGTTTGGTATTTTTCCACCTGTCTGTAATCACTAACTAGGCTGATAGCAATCCTGTAGATACTCGTGAAATGCTTGCTGGGTTTGACCCTTTCTCAGGTTATGTATAAATACGTGTGGTAGAGAGTCGTAGTCATTTATTAAATATTGTTGAGAGCGGCTCACATCAATACACACACTCCCGCTCATTTGGAAACCATATTTAGAAACCTAGTTTTAAAATGTGCACAGAACCAGACACTGACAGCAGAAAAGCAATCAACAGTCGCACCTACATGTATATAAATTAAAATATCACATATAGAGAAAATGCTGTACTGTGTGTGTTTTTAACATTGTATTACCACATTTATCTTTCAATGCATCTTTGTTATATTTACATTTAAATATTGCTACCATTTTTGGCGAGAAAATATTCAAGTTCTAGGATGTTGTAGCAACATCATATGGCAAGTCAATGTTGGCTGCTATCAAAGACCAAGGCTGGTTGTGCAGAAGTGATTTTCATCACCTAATTTCTACTGTTCCATGTTGTTAATAAACCATAGTCCAATTTTGTTAAATCACTGTTCAGACTTACTTTTTTATATACTAAAAGACGTAATGTGTAATTTGAGATGTCTATTGTAAAGGTTTATTATTTTATATGACAACTGAATTTGAGTTTACTATGAGCTGGCAGCGAATGGGAAAATTATTGTAGGTTTAGCTACCTTCTATGTGGTAAATAACATAAATAGCCTAAGTGTAGTGTCTCACCGCCAGCAAAAACAATATCCGAGTTACATTTATCTTATTTCTGTCACCCATTAGTATTATTAACTTTGCATATGCACCTAGTAGATGCTGACATGGCGATCACAGTTTCATTTAACATGTCATATCCATACACTCATCATTCCTGCTTCAATAGTGAACAGTATTCGCAATGAGTACAACACAGTAGATGCAGCACCATTTTCATTTCAAGATATTTATTCTTTAATGTTCATTGTCAGGTGATCAGAACATGCATTCTTCTGTGAAATAACTAAAAGTTTTTTTTTTTTTTCCAAACAATACAGCTAAAAATATTATTTGAAGATCTAACATGATATAGGAATTTTTGCGGAACCAAGGCAAATTGTATGTTGTTACTGTTGTCTTTCAGTCCATGGGTGTTTGATGTAGAAAGTCTGCACTTTATGTAGGGGACTATTTCACAGTGTAATTGTGTCGCCTAAAGCAGCTGTTTTCAACTGCAAGTTCCCGGACCTGTGCTGGTATGCAGAATTATTTTGCCGGTCCATGGCGGAAAAGGGAGAGTATTTAAATAAATCTTAGTGTTTAGACATTTAGTTAGTAGATGTGTAGATGTGACAGTAAGTGACGGTTTAACAATGTCTGTTTTAAAGTATTGGTTATCTGACCATGTGATAAATTTAAACAGAATTTCTGATCTTGGGTTATTCTCATACTGTTTCTTAAAATACATTTCCTGGGCAAGAAAGTGTTGGTTAGTGGAAACCTTACTAATTCAGATAATAATATACTAATTTCTTACATTTAAAAGTATTTGTATTATTGAAAACAAGTCTGCTAATTTAATGCAAATTAGTGTAGACTTGTGTGTGGTTTATGTGACATGTGATTATAACACAAAGAAGATTTTAGAACCGCTGTTGAAGTGATTACATACTAGGTGTACTGGAGATGTAGAAGTACTTCAATACACATTTCACAACTTCAAAAATATTACAGCATGCTAACACACAATTACTTGTTACTAAATATAGTGCTGACAGATTACTTCCTTACATATGTGTGTTATTGTTCAAATACTATGCACATACTTGTAGTATACAGTATTAATATTTAGACATCTTGCAAGCATGAGAAATAAATCACGACAGTGCATGCCTGCCTGAATGTGCAATACTAGCATTACCTAGACTTGTAACCACTCAATACATCTGGGGTGTGAAATATATTGCATGAAAATACTCTAGAAAATAAATAATAGGTCTAGAAAAATTAATACAATTGTTAATATAAAAGTTACATTTCTCGCCAAGCACACTTTCTTGCGTCTCTTCTTTTCCAGTGATTCCAAATAGTTTGAACAAGTTCCCACAGATAGCATAATGGTTACATAAATTGAAGTATTTATAACAAGCAGAAAATGACAATAAACTTTGTAACTAAATATTGAAGCAATGAACTTTTACATCTCAGATGCCAGAATATTTATTTATTATTATATTGTCATAAATTTGCTAGCCAAATCACATCCAAAATTGCAATGGCTTGGCACTTTGCAAGACATTCACAAGCAACAATAAAAAATGCCTTGTACACCACCCTCAGTACCAAACAGAACTGGAGGATGAAATTTTAACGTGTTTCATGCATTTTATTTTAAACATATCTGAGCTGCCCACAGATGACTAACTCTGTCAGAGTTTAAAATAAACTTGTAACGATTATTGCTTCATAGTAGTGTACATCTTAAATACAGTGCACTACACCACCAAATTATTAATGAAACAATGAAGCTCATATGCGCCGCTGGAGGGTAGCGGGCCATCCAGCAGAAAGTCACGGCCTCTATGAGCGCATGAGGGCAATACATGTCATCGTCTCGTGCCGAGCGCCGCTCCAGATAAGGATCCAGGAACCCATGTGTGACGTCAGAAGCTCCGCCCTGAGAGCCAAGACTAATTCCCGCACCCCTCTGAGAGCCACCGAACTGGGAAAATTAGTATAAAAGGAATTCGACTGCAGGCTCAGGAGTGATTCTGCTGCACCTCTTGGCTGAGAAGGCCAAGGGTGCTGGTACAGGGCAGAGCCCCTCACCCACGCCGGTGAGAACGGAAGAACCATTAGCCGTTGACGATGCCGACAAGCTCCGGAGGACCACCATCTACCAGAAGACCTTCAATCTCTTAGGCTGCCTCCAGCAACCCCCGGAGGATCGCCGCCATCCAGAAGCCTTCCACTTCTTCGTCCTCTGCCTACAGCTCCAGAAGTCATCAACGGCTACCAGAAAGCACAGCTGGCATCCCCCCCCCCCTCCTCCTCCATTTTCAAAACTTCTTCCCGGCCACGTCTTGTCTTCACCAGTTGGGTGAAGATCTCCCTTTTGAAAATTATACAGTCAAGTCCCTCAGGACAAACCTCCCTAATTCAATTAGGAAATATTTTATTGGCTGTTTATTTGGTGAAGTAATTTCACGCTTTCATTATCACGCGTCACATTATGTTAAATTAGCTTTGCACCAGGTTCCCTTCACCTGGCAGTAATGTAATAATTTTCTCATCAATATTTAAATCCATTAAATTTTTGTTGTATTGATTTCAGTTAGCAGAGTGTGGTCCAACCTTAACAAAATCTTTTGAAATTCGTATTTATTAAAACATATTTATATTCCAATTTAAAGTTACTTTTGCCTTTCTCAGCTTTTAATGAACCCGTTGTTGATCTTTAAGGAATTTGCTGAATTGTAATTTGCATTGCTCACGTTAACGTACAGCCGGTTACGCAAACTACCACCATACTACAAATACACACACCTTTAAGAGGCGAACCAAGATCTGCCGGCGAAATATTTTGTATCTCTCTGGTAGATCTTTGGGAACACCCTAATGTACTAGCTTCTTTTCCTCTCGGTGAATTGGGTATTTCAACTAACTTCCAACTGCGCCGGCTGGAAAACAGCCAGACCTGGGTGAGAGAACTGTTTTATTGACTTGACTCTCTGTGGAGAAACTCACCTTAGAGCCACTGGCTGTCAGCGTGAGGATCCTGTGCCTCATAGGTCCATCCATAGCTGGAGAACGGTTGGACGTAGAGCTATCAGGTGGGCCTTATGTTATAATATTAAGCCAGTATTCTTAGAAGTACATACATCAAAGGGCCGCAACTTTTATCTGGCTTTGCCTTAGGACTTCTTATTTGATTCTTTCTAATTCGGCCTTGTGCCACGCTCATACAAAAGTGGGCAAAAACATAGGCTCAAACAGGCATTAAAGACATTGGAGGCAGAGATATCTCATATGCCCACTACAGAAACAATAAAGGCTAACCCACTATTCAGGCCTCCTATCAGAGTAGCAAGTAGAATTCCATTGGAACACCTACTGGTAGTTCATTTTAATATTGATGTCCTGGGACTCGATCCCACCCTTTTATCCAATTCGTAAACCTCAATCCCTCCACACATACCCCAGGAACATATAAGTAGCACGAGCACCACTCCTCTGCAGCCAGTGTCGGCCCCGCTGTTCAGCCGTTGGCCACCCCTTCAAGCCAGCCGGGGAGGAGGATGGTTATACCATCTGCGTCTCTTAACTTTGTTCTAACTCGCAAGCCAACTAGGCCTATCCTATATTCAGTAAGAGTAGGATCCCACTTGGGTATGATCACTGCGACACTGGTCTCACATTATTTGAGGCAACCTCTGTCACTAAAGCACAATCTGCGTACTGCAGAACTTTGAATGTGAAATGTGTTATAGGGGTTGTAATCTCCAAGTAAAGACTCCCAACCAGTAACCCTGTTCTTCTAGGGAACCAGACCCGTAGCTGAGCTAGCTAAAAAGGGGCTTGTGTGCGATTCCCATTGATGTCGGGGCTTCCCATGTCAACTCATTCCTGCCTTAGTGATGCCACCATTAAGTTGGGTACTGAGGATTCAATCCTCGCACACTGCTCATCCTAGGATTAGCATTGTGACTAATCCTATCATTGTCCGAGGTGGCTTAAAACGCTTCACCTTAAAACATCTACTATTGAATAAACATGTTAGTGCAAGTATGTATGATTTTCTGAAGTTAAGGATTGCTCGAGCCTCTGTAAAAAGTAGTCATTTTAGAAAATATGAATTATTTAATTACATTTATACAGTTTGGCTTATGTTATGACCAGAGAAGTGTTTCTTGCCTATTTAGTACACTACTTATCCCAGTATCGCCCATAAATCTTGAAATCACATTTTCACATTGACACCGGCTAACAGCCAGCAGGGCTAAAGTGCATGACGGCGCTCGCGTGTTACGTGTTCCGCACATGCACAAAGAGGCCGATAATTTTGAACTTTCTTATAAATGTTCATTTCAGGGTAAAATGTGTTATGTTGTCTTTACAGTGTTTAATATGTCTTAAAATGTTTTAAACTGCTTGTAATAATTTTAATTGTTTGGTTACGAATATTCAAAGTGCCCACGGCACCGAGATTAAGAACACTTAATATTCTGGCATGAACGCCATCTTAAAGAGACATGAAAATAATACTGAAATTCATAAGAACATTATAGAAATGTAAAACAATATTTAATTTAATTTGTGCCATTTTATTTTCAATATAAAATAGTTCACTCTGCGTGCATAGAACTTCCGCTTATGTGAACCCCGTAGGCGGCCATGGTAGGTTCGTGCAACGCTTGTATCTGGACAGTCTGTCGAGGAGAGCTGGCGAGGTAAGACACTGTCACGTACGCAATACAACTTTTGTTCAGTGATTTAGGTTTCCATAGTCAATTTAGTTTACTGGTTAATCTTTGCTAGCATACGTTTTTGCCAGTTATTTTCCCCAGCATTATGCTTCCACTTTAATAATTCTTATGCTCTTGTGATATTTTTTTCTTAACCGAGGAGAAAGATGTCGGAGAGGTCACGCGACCTGCACATTTTGAATGGGGTGCCATCCGCCTATATTTATGGCATTTCATTGTAACTTCTGCGTTTTTGCTACATGCAATTTTAAGAGCTTTATTTTCATGTATGTATTTGAGGGTAATTTTCATGTTTTTAAAATATTTTACGGCAACATCACGTATAACCACGTGGCAGACCGAAGCCAAATCTTTATATACACCATCATTGCGTTCCAAGAACTTCATTATATAACATTGTAAGTGCAATAATTTATTTCAGGGTTCTATGTCAGTTTTATTCAGGGTTCAATGTATTTTTCACGTAAATTGATGCTGTCTGTACTTGACCACGCGGTCACTGTAATGTTTGATTTCACTGCTATCAGGCATGTTACAAGCCTGTAACGACTCTTATTGTAACAAGAACCACTTGCTCAACACTAATAATATTTTATCTGAATTTAGTTTGCCGTTTCCATGCAGAAGTAATGTAATTTCACCTGCACCACGTAGTCCGCTACAAACTTCATCCAGCGGTATCCGTGCCACCTAAGCTTGTTTACACACATGTGTGTATTTATTGTGAATATTCATCTTGTGTCCCATCTTATTTCATGTATCATTCAAGAGTCCATGTAATTGTGTAATTAGTGTACGGTGCAATTACTCCCATCCTAGCCAGCTCTGTGTATAGGCCGTCACCACACTACCCACGTGCTGGATGGCGAGCCGTGACAAGTTTGTGTTAGTGATGCCGAGTAATCCCGCTTGTTAATGTGTATCAAGGGTTTTCATTTGTAATTCACCGTGTCCTGTCTTCAGGGAAAAATAGCCAATCCACCCTAGTGGCTGTCGGCCCTCTTCCCTTCTGAAGGCTGTGTTTTCATGCACCTCGGTGAGATCATCCATTTAGGCGTGCGCTAGATTAATTACGGGCTGGGGAGTGTACCTGAACGGAATTGGCTAGTCATGACCGAGATAGTGATTTCATTGGCACGTGATGTGTATGAACAATATCAATAAAACAAGTCTACAGGAACTCAATTCTTTTATTCAGTAGTGACAGTGTCCTAGCCACATATGTTCTATAAATTGTTTATTTCAGTGAGTTTATTAAAAGTTTATTATTGCCAACATTTTTGTAAGTACACACAGGTGAGACGGACACACAGAACCCACAACATCCCTGAGAACCCTGAGTCTTAACAGTGCAGTGATTGGAAAGCACCGCTGGTGCCCAATTACCAGTAAGTATTTGTGTCATCGTTTGTCTCGTGTCTCACCCAACGGCGTAAGCATGTTTAAAATTAATAAAAAAAAATTATTACAGTTAATGCCCCGATATAACGTGGCTGTTGGGGGATATAACTCATACCCACGTTATAGCTTTCCTCACTATTGGGGGAGTGGCCGAGTACAGTAGCAAAAAAAAAAGCCAGTGTCCTAATGGGGCGTGGCACCTATCTGTCAAACACGGGGCAAGTGTTGTTATTTACTGCCGTAACTCGTGAAACGTTTACCCTCTTGCTATCGGAACTTTATTTTTTTTATCTGCATCACTGGACTTGACAGAACCCAAGGGAGGGAAACGGAAGAAGAGAAACGTGGTGTGATGCAGGGGGTCACATGCATTCAAGCAAGAATAACTAAAAAATACCACATTTTCCAGGCAAAGGACGTACTTATTCCACCAAGGACTGTGTTCGCTCTGAGTTGTTTTTCACGCAGGTTGGAGAGGGGAATTCCCCCGGCACAAACTGCTTCACTTTTACGCCACCTGCTGGGCTTGGTTGGGAGGAAGTGAAAATGAGAAAGCAAGCTCGCGTTCAAAGTTCGAATACATGTTTGTACTGTAGATGGGATCTATCAGTGCGTCACGTGATGTGAAACATGTCGCTTGCCCATCTGCTTTTCATTTTCAAAAGGAAAACTAAAACAAAAAAAGTGAATGATTGTGGCATGCAATGAAAGGCCTCTTTTCTGCATTTAGTCTTGTCCACAATAGTTCGTTCTGAATTTTTTTTCAAAAATGGGAAGATATATAGCCGATATATATACATTATAATCAAAGTATCTACATCATAATTATAGTGATTACGTAGCACTATATTCCGTAGGAGATTAATAATAGACCTCTAAATGACTTAGGAGCAAAAATTTTGAGGCGCGTCTCAAATTTCGGAATTATTTTTTTCGAAAACGGGAAGAGATACCGAATAGCGGCTATATACACATTATAATTAAAGTTTCTACAATATTATTATATTGAATATTTACGCTATACAACACACGCACATTTCGTGTTAACTTGTAAGTGCCAGTAAATGCGTGACAGCAGGACACTTGCAAGTATGATATACGGTTTGGAATATGGCTGTGCCATCCCCCCATACTGATCAAATGATCAGATAAGATGAAAAGGTTGCCACAGTATCTTTTTTTTTTTGTCTGTTTACCACCAAACGGGGGAACAGGTATAATAGGGTCATATAAAAAAAGGACAACTAGGAATTCTTACGTCGAAGCTTCGTACCACGCCAACAAAATTGAATACAGAAAAACATACAATATTGGTTGTAAAGAATCAGTAAAATAGATCTGGGCGCTGAAAGGAGGGAGAACACGCGCCCACTCCCTCCACCTCATACATCAATGTCCCCGACTCACGGCCACCCGCATACCTGACCGCACACTTTCCACTTATTTATTTATTCAGGCCGGGGGACATAAATTGTCCCGTGGTATAATGGAATCCGGGGTATACCGGGCAGCAGTATTCTGGGCTTCCACTGTACTTAAGTCCCTAATCAAGGTCTAATAATTGTGGCCGATTGATGCAATCAATAATTTTGACGTCAGGCTAAATAACCAGTTGATATCTTCTGCTGACTTTTGACACAATTTAAATACACAAACATAACTGCACACCAGGCAAGAATAGCCGTCATATTTGTTGTAATGTTCTGATTAGTCTAGTAATAGGAACCTATTCTCGTGTTTAATATACCCATTGGTTAGAGGCAAATTAAACAATGGTTATTCTAAACCATATATTGAGAAATGGAAAATATCTATAACCAACACTTAAATATTAATTGGAACTTAATAGGAACAAAATCAGACATTGTGAAACCGTCCCAAAAAATTGTAATTTTTAAATTCATTGTTTTAATAGTAAATAATAATAATGATAAGAATTAGTATTATTAAATGGTAATAATAAACCTTTAAAGTTCTGTGTTTTCTACTTTGTCAGTCCCCAACATTTCTTGCTGTTTTTTTGCCGGTCCGTGAGTATCGAAAAGTTGAAAACCGCTGGCATACAGAATATCCATTACAATTTCTTTAAAGAAAATTGTATTACATATAAATATGTAAATCTGAATTGTATTGTATTGTGTTGCTAATTCTGTTTACATAGTCATTCCAGAAATACTAGATGGTTTTTTCTCCTTTTCAGTATCTCAACAATGGACCGAAAGTCTTTGGATGCATTTGGATTGGAGTCGAGTAGAGGTTTGCTAGAAATGGCCCGCAAGACAAAAACTCCATTACTTCCAATATCGTATTTTGAGTAACTTGTGGATATGTGACAACATTGGTCCAGATACTGAACTGATAACACTAGAGTGAGCAACTATTAAATGTATATATTATTCACAAGCAATTATCAAAACATGCAAAACATTTCACAAAAATATGTTTCTGTATGTGCTGAATGTTAAAATGGAGTTATTTATAAATAAGGTAGCTTATTTTTGGAAGCTTTGTTTGTTTTTGTATAAATAAGTTGCATATCTGTAAACTATGGGAACAACTATATTCATTGCTTTGTCATTTTTAAAACTGTTATAGTTTGATTATTACATTTTATTGACTACTTCATGTAAAAAGTTGGCAGTATGTAAATGTGAAAAATGATACTCTAAGCCTTTTTTGCCTTCTTTCTGTATGTATGTATGTATGTATCTATGTATGTTGTCCTCCCTAGTAACTTTTAAACCAAACAGCCATCTGAATGTCACCTAACTACATCCACATATAGTATTTATTAATGACATTGGACTTTTTTTTATCTTCAGTTACACACTATACTAAATTTCAAAAGGGTGATGAAGTTTATAATTTAAGACATTATGCTATATCTCAAGAACTATTTAACCAATTTGAACCAAATTTGGTATACTGATAGAGCATGGTGTAGGCATGTAATTTAGAAAGTGATGGTGTTATTAATGTGCAATTTTGGAAGATAGTCCAACATTAAAACAATAAAGCTTTGAAGTTATATATCTGTAACTATACAATCAATTGTATAAGTAGTACTATTGTAGGCGATTTTTATATATACGGTTTAAATGGGTAAAAACACTTATTTTAAAAATGGTGGCAATATAGATGTTTTAGGTTTATTTGCAATATCTACAACACAGTTTAACCTATTTTGATCAAAATTGTTATGCTGAAAATATCTTTTACAAGTATAAAATGTGTCAAAACGTAGCCTTTTTTGTCTGCCGTTTTGTAAGATGGCATCATGGGAAAATTAAAGTTGTATTGTCATCTCGGGATTCAATCAATCGATACATTGTAAATCTGACGCTCAAGTAATACTACAGTATGTTGTGTAAAGTGACATGTTTTCGCTGGTCAGACCATTATTTTGAAAAGGACAGCCACATAAACATTATAACAGCCATGTAAATATTTTAGGTTAGTAAGCCATACGTACCAAAAAAATTTCAACCAACTTCAATATGTAAGAATATCTATGACAAACATTGAATGTGTCAATACAGTTTTTGAAAATAGCTTTTATGTCATATGTATGGGACCAAACAACAGATTTCCTCTGAACTTTGTACATAACTAATGCTACAGCAAGCCATGTCTGGCTTTATTTGCAGTATAGCAGTCATATAAATAAGTTTGTTATATCTATTAGACAAAATAACAGGTTTCAATTAAACTTAGTATGCTTATAGAGATCATCTTTTGCTGACTTTGTGTAAGATAGTTCCAGGTGTTGAAATACAACATTTATGCTATACCATTCATCCAATATCCACTGAATTTTGCACATAAGTAATACTACAGTGGGTGAACCATGTAAAATTTACATAATTTAAGTGGGCCAGACTTTTTTCTCTTTCCAAAATGGTGCGATATAAATTGCTTACACAATTTAATCATGACAAGTTTCAACAAAACTTTTTATATTGACATTATATATTAGGTGCATCAGATATGCCTATACTGGGCCTGTTTGTAGGACTTTTTGTATAACGTTAAAGAGAAACTAAAGCTTATATGCCATATTTTGGCCAGTCAAACTATTTCCACCCAGTTCTGCACACAGATAATGCTACTTTAGGTCGTATAAACTTTACATGATTTAAGTGATCCACCCTTTTTTCTCTGCTTCTTCTTCCCAAAATGATGCCCATGTAGATATTTGAAGTTGCTATACCCAGTCTACCAAAACTTTAGACTGATTATTACCGAAGTAGATGCGCTCCGACATCTACCTCTATAATAGAGTTTGGCTGTACTTACCGGGTAAGTCAGTCTCTTGTGTGTATTTGTAATTGTCTCATAGTATCACATTTGTTTTTGGTTGCATTTCTTCTGATATATCTATACGAGACATCAAACCCACCAACCATTTAACTTTATAAAAACTTCATCAAAATAATTTGCATCCATGTAGAGGAAAGTAGGCTTATTAGTTATCACTGCTATGTTAGTAAAAATGTCGTAAACAGGGATATGTTTAGTTTATATTTAATTGGTAGTAAAAGAAAATTTATTGCCTTTGTAGAGCGTTCTAGAAGCTAAGTGAACGTTCCTCCCTCAGGCATTTAGGATATGTATAGTACAGTCCAGTGCAGCGTCAATACTTTCTATGAGCATGGTACATGAAAAAACTTATCTTCACTGTAGTACTGTAATTACATGACTACAAGTTGACAATTGGAAAGAACTTCTAGGGCAGGAATATTATTAACTGTGTAAATAATGTCAAACTTGCCAATGTTGAATTACATTGTCATCAGTACTGAAAAAGTAAATTTTTGTATTTCAGTACATTGTGATGAGAAGCCTCCTTGCTTTTGTTATAACAGGTATGCTTTGAAATTTAATCATAGACCACATTTTATTTTATAAACTTTGTAACACAAATAGATTCTAAGGCTTCAGATTAAAGAAACGCTGGTTATAGTGCTTTGTAAAATTTAGAAAGTACAGGTTATATACTAGTTTGTTTTACTGACAAATACTTTTCAACATTTAAACTTGAATGAAAGGAACTAAATCTCGGAATTAACAAACAAACATAATAAGACATTTTAATTAGTTCCTGTTTTGGCCTTCTGGTTATGAACATACTCATAACTTCTTTTATTTAGTAAGTAACTTCTCAAAATTCTCAGTCATATGTAATTGGCTCTTGTATGCCTGAATGCACTAGTAACTGTCCTGAACCAAGATCCTAAGGTTTTAGTTCAAACATGATCTTGTGTTAGCTCCGAGTTCCAATGTGAAAGTGTTACATCAATGTGACTGTCCGAGTTCTGATCGTGGATCTGAAATCAGTTCAGAACTATGATTGGGATGAAACACTATTTGTGATCTCTTTTAATGATGTAGTTGTACAAATTTTACTGAATAATCTTTAAGTCTGTCTAATGTTGTTTTATATTTTTAAGAAATTGTTTGAAGTTACTGCTGTCTGTCGGTGTTTTTTCAAAATACATATGTCACTGAACTCTGCTCTTTCACAAGCAAAAATTTCTATGAGAGATTCACTGTACGACATGGCTTGTGCGAAAATCTTTGCCGTTTTCCGATATTCTGATTGGCTGTTTAGGGTTCCCAGTGTGTGTGCTCAGTGAGATAAGTATAAATTTCATTTTCTCTTTACAAAACATCGATACTTCATTAATAAAAGAAATGCATTACCTTTTAAGCCTTCATTATGTATTTCTTAATTTATATTTTAACACAGTAATCAACAATCAAATCCATATTTAAACAATATAAATATTACAGTTTCTTTCTGATAAATGTAATATTTAAACAATATAAATATTACAGTTTCTTTCTGATAAATGTATTTGACAGTGCTGAAAGACACTAATCTTGGATATTGTCTTTGAACCACCATATTCAGCGGTTCGAAATTAAGATCGTCTCGATCTCCAGGCATACACTGAACTCAAATAATGCAACAGAATTCTGTGACAATTTTATATCTAGTTCAGACATGGTCATGGGTTGACCGGAAAACATATTTAGTGCAGCTGGCCGTTAGTGTACTCAGTCTATGGTAAGCGAACCGTTCTCCTGCTGTGTGTTTTTTTGTAACAGTATCCTCTTTTTTTTGCAGAGAGTTACTAGCTGATAGCACTACAGTATTAACACTTACAAAGCAAAGTACTCCAAATACATTTGTCCAGTTATATCACAGGTGATGTTAATCCCTGTAATTGATTAATCATATTACCAATTACAGTGGGGTATCTATCCACAATAAATTTCAATACATGTGGACTTTCAATGATTGTAGGCTTCGAATGCAGATACATCAAAAATGGGACCACAGAATATATTCCATGGATGCGGACTTTCAATCCATCTGGTTTCGGTACATAGAGGTTCCACTGTATATGGTGCTTAATAGATTTCATAGATAACATTGCCATTGTTACGCCATGTTGTAAGATGTGAAGTCTTAGTTAATAGGTGATGTGATTAATCAGTAGTCTTTTGGTTTTTATTTACTGATATTAAAATATTTCAGTTCGAACCTCTGTAACCACAGTATGTATATATGCAATTTAAACTGCTCAGAATATAATTTACCGTACTGGTTACCTTTTTAATATCCTTTACATTAGGCATTAGTGAATCACATTTCTGTAATAAAGTTTAATTTTTTGTGCAAAGAGAACAAAAAATACTTGTGATTTTATTATTGTTCAGGATGGTTGTGAATTTTTACCATAATTAATTATGAATATGTTCCAGTTTACATGAACATATCACTATATTTTAATAAAGTGTTTTGTGGTTGTAGTTTTTGTGAAATTTTAATACAGAGTCCTGAAAGTTCAAACCATAAGTCATAATATTATATTATTCTGAATATAGCCCATCAATGTTCTTTGTACTTATTTATGTATAACGACTGTTATGGAGTCCACTGTAAGTGGAACCCTGTTATAATGTTCCTGGTCACATTTTGTCGTTTATAAATCACTTAAACTTTGACGCATTACATCTTTTTCAACAATGGGGATTAGACGACTTCCGCTCCATTCTTAGTTCAGTTTAGCTAGGAGACGGAAGTTTACATTTTCATTTGTCCCGATGTAAAGTGAGATTGTAGTGTCTGCCTTGGAAATTGTCTTATTCACTGGCCCACCGTAATAATGCTTAGATGTACAGAGTTCTTTTACTCCCTGTTAGAGATAGCATTAGTAGTAGGAATATCGTTTGTCTTTGCTTTTCTTGCCTTCCAGCCGGCCGGTGACGTCACATAGGGAAGTCATGCATTTGCTAACCCCCCCTTGGCGCCAAACCAACCACAGCCCGCATCTCTTCACCAGTCTTCAAAACTCCAGCACTCATTGCTCATATCTGACCCATCTGCACCATTTAAGTCTTCACTTATAGTAGCTATAATTCCCAGCTTGCCGCTCAGGAATTGACCTTAATATTTTAGTCTCCAGCACGCGTTGCTCGGACAATATTCACTGCACCCCATTTCATCGGGTAAGCTATGTTTACAATAGGGTTTGATTACAATAGTTAGGTTCTCGCCCAACTACGTACCTCACATAACCCATTCACCCTGCAGTATATGCACTTATCCTTGAAGCTCTTCTCGGGACTCATCCTGCCACGTCCTTGCTTAGTCTACCTAGTTACTATGTTACATTGTTTCACGCCCAGCATTCTTCCATTTTATCTGCCGGATAACATAGTAGTGTATTCTAGCTTCCCGGCCAGTACTCATGCCATTGACCAGAAGTTAGGGTGCATTCACCACGTGTTTTCTTCTTTTACAGAAATAAAATTAATAAAACTTGGGTCAGCTGTTACTACGGGTTATTTCTTGTAGACATAGCACCTTTCTGTAGCTACCCTCACATAACAATACTGCAGGTGATCTTGGGAAAAAGTACTCAATTGAGCTAATATAGTGCCACACACTCGTGTGCGACTTTGGACAGGTGAGGTCTGACTTCCATCGTGAGCTGCAGTCACAGCCAGGCTTTGGAATAAGGTGTCCGCCAGTTCCCAGCCCGCACATGGTGCGAAACGTAAGTTGCCCAAGGAGCCTGCCGCCTTGGTCCAGCAGCAGCAGGGTAAATTCTGCTTCCCAATGCCCTATTCCAAATGGAGAGGATTGAAGGAAAATTCCGGTAGATCCTCTTGGCTTCTGGCCGATCGCACCAGTATTTGCCCTCCCTGGTGTCTCGTATAGTTAGCTTAGAACCATGAACTCAAGCACAAGCCCTCGGGCATCTTCTTGACCCAGTAGAAGTCAAAATACCCAGAGATCTGTTTGACCCTCCAGTGAACAACAGCTTGACGGAGTACCCTTGGTGGGTAGCAGAATTTAAGCCAACTCGATCATCCACCTACATCAGTCATTGCTTATTTGGTTCGTGCCATACTGCGCCCTGCTCCTCAACCGAAGCCTCTGTTCACATCAACTGTGCCAATACCTGCATCTGTCAGAACAGCAACCCGTTGCCCAGGTATAGTCAAGAAACCAGTGGCACCCAAGCATAGAATTGTTCTACCCACACCTGATTGATTTCCCATCAGAACTGAAACCCCTCTCATTATAGAAGGGCCTGGCTTAGTTTCTAGACAAAAGACCGGGACACCATCTACTATGACAGTTAAGTGAGTATATATTCCCGGTACGTCATGTACCAACTTCACTAGTCAATCAGTGTGTCAGGTTGAGCTTTCTAAGATGCAGGCCTAAAGTGCGAGCTATCCTGTCTTAAAATCCCAATGTGGTGTGAATTAAATTTTTTAACAGGAAGTTGTTGAAGTTTCTTATTCCAACTATCCTACTGACCTAAAACAGGGAGTATTTGTAAAAAAAAAAAAAAAAAGGTACTAACTGAGAAATTAAACCCTTAATCTGAAATTTCTAAAGGAAGTAATGTCATTTGGTTTTTTTTAAAATAGAAAATATAAATTTTTTGGTACCTTCAGAAACATTGTAACAGGATTCTACAGTATTTGCATGAAACTGAGCTTATCTGGTGTATCGTTTATTGACTTGCTTTTAATTGAGCTTAATCAGTTATAGAAACACCAAAGAGTTGTTCAAAAGTTCAAAGCATTGCAGTAAAGTGGAAATAAATCTTGCATATGTTCACTTGCTGTTGTTTTATTAAGCATTTTACAGTGGTTAATGTGATATGGTAGTGTCCTTCATTGCAGCTATTTATGCATTCATGCTGCCTCTTTATTGCCTGTTTTATATTGATTTTGAGGTGTCTGAATGTTACATTTTGTACAAAACTATGATTTAATTTGTTTTATGAATAGAAACACCACAATATAATGACAACTGACAATGGTGAAATTTATTAATGCTATAGCAAATTATTGCTATAGCTGAAATTTTCTTTATAGCATCATTATCCATACACTCACTCCATTAACATCCTATGTTTCAAATGCTGTTACAGTACACACACAGAAGCTAACAAGTCAATGCTGAAGTACAACGTAGCACATCTAACTGCAGTATTTTCCACACATGACCATCATTCACACAAAGATTATTACAATTATAATAAACAATAATCACTGAAAATACACACACATGAAAGCTGCCTGAACCATTTGATACCGGCTGTAAACCAGATCTCACAGTGTCATTACAGTCATATCCAGGGCTCAACTCCCTTCTTTGCACTCCTAAACATGAAAACCCTTTACATGAATTCCTATGATTGGTCAGACCCTACTGCATCGCAGCTACCTTCATCGCACTCAAAACCCAAAGCTGCTTACGATTTGAAAACTAAAAAAGAAATTGTGAAAAAAACTATTAACTGACTAAACGTCGCTACGACTCTGGAAACTCGAAAATGCCAACGCATTGCAGATGACCGCTCAAAATACGGTCCTGCATTAAAACTGATAAACTGTTCCTGCTCCACGTGGCACCAAAGAAAAATTTAGAATATTACACTCACTAACAAAGGAAAAAGGGAATTTGACTACAAGTCCATTGTAAAATTAATTACAAAAACTATTAAAATATTACATAACCTTTACCAAACCAAAACCTACTTTAAATCCGGCAACCCTGCAAACTACTCTGACCTTGTTCTTTATAAACAACTTAAATTTATAATTCATTACACACACTCGAATCATATAACAAAAAAAAAAGTATTCATCTTTATATGTTAGAGAAGACCACAAGAGATTTACATAGATACAAGAAAAATACATATCTTTCACTTATGTACATTACAATTATATAAAAACATTCATTCACCTTTAAGATTGAGTGTATAAATATGATGAATGTTAATAATGTTTATAGGTGAAACACAAAGTTTGTATGGCAGTAAAATACATTACATTACAATTCATTACAGAAAGCAAATTAGCTAACCAATTTATATCACACATCTTTCTTTCATCTTTACATATTTACGCTAATATTCAGTTGAAATTATTTTAATTAATTTCTTAGCAAGTTTTTAATTTGATACTTAATATAAAAGAAGTAGATCCAAAGTCTGGCTAAAATACAAGATGATAATGTGGATTTGTAAACGCTTTCTTATATTGGAAACTAACCTATAAAAACATTTGAACTGGGACCACTGTGGCTGAGCGATTAGCACGCTCACCTCCCACCAAGGCGAACCGGGTTCAATCCCTGGCCGGGTCACCAAGATTTTTGCAAGTGGGAATCGTGCTGGACGATGCCGTTGGTCGGCTGGTTTTCTGGTGCATCTCCCGTTTCACCCGCCCCTTTGTTCCGGGGCAGCTCCATATTCACTTCAATCATCCAAATCTCTTCACTCACTCACATTTGAACTATTGTGGTATACTGCAATCCTCAAACCTCAACAAATATTTTATTAGTAACACATAAAAGATTCAGATTGCAAACCATTAAACTATATTAAACATCACTTACAATATTACAAGAAAAAAACTACCCGCAAGATTATTCAATATCACCATTATTCTCATTAAAATAAAAAATATGGTTCACAGTATTGATACATATTATCTCAACATTAATTTTTTTTTATCAAATATTACGTTTGGTTTAAAAAAAAAATTACAAATCATTGGAATTTTCTAATTTCCACTTAAATTTGAGGGTGTATCCATTATACATGCCATAATCTTTCCAGTTAGATTGCTCATATTTACTTTAATTCCTCACTAGGATCAGCACACAACATTTAAAAAGTAGACCCAGGTCTACCACAAAATTACAAAAAGCCACTGCCACATTTACTTTAATACATCTTAATACCTAGGTCAGTGTTCACAACAAAAAGGACTTAGGCCTGTTCCACCCCAAAACTGGGATCCAAGGAGACAATCTGGAGCAATCTCTCACCACTTCATATTGTGCCCCATTTGCCTTGGCTCCTGAAGCACAACCTCAAACTTTGTTTTCATGTAGGTATCTGAGGGTATTTTTCATGTTTGAATATTTTATGGCAACATCACACATAACCACGTGGCCGACCAACGCCAAGTCTTTGTATACGCCATCATTGCGTTTTGAGAGCTTATTTATGTAACATCGTATGTGCAATAATTTATTCAGGGTTCTATGTTCAATTTTTGTCAGGGTTCCGTGTAATTTTCGCGTAAATTGAAGCTTTTGTGTTTGACCACACGGTCATTTTAATGTTTGCTTTTTCCGCCATCAGGCATGCTACAAGCCTGTAATCACTTAAATAGTAAAGAGGATGATTTTTGCTATTAGAATAATATTTTGTTGGAATTTAATATGCTGTTTTTGCAAAGAAATATTGCAATTTCATCTTCACTACGTGGTCCTCTAGGAACATTATCCAGCGGCATCCGCGCCACTTAAGCTTGTTTTCACACGTGTGTGTTTATTGTGAATACTCATCTCATGCCCCATTATCTTTTAAGCGACTTTATGTATTTTGTGTAGTTTTGCAACTTGTGTACAGTGCAATTACTTCTGTCCTAGTCGGCTCTGTGTACAGACCGTCACCACACTACACACGTACTGGTGGGCGAGCCCAGACGAGTGTTCGTTACTGATGCCAAGTAGTCACATGTGTTAAAATGTTTTCATGAAGGGTTTCATTTGTAATTCACCGTGTCCGGTCTTCAGGGAAAATCCATCAGTCCTCCCTAGCAGCTGTCGGCCCTCTTCCCTTGTGAAGGCTGTGCTTTCACGCACCTCGGTGAGATCATCCATTTAGGCATGTGCTAGAGTAATTGCAGGCTGGGGAGCACCCAAATGGAATTGGCTAGTCATGACCAAGATAATCATAATTTCATTGGCACGTTGATGTGTATGCATAGTAACAATAAAAGCAAGCATCAGTAACTTACCTTCTTTTATTCAGTAGTGACAGTGTCCTGGCCACATGTATTTTATTAAGTGATTATTTCAAAGTGATGTTTAGTAAAAGTTTAGTATTGTCTACGTGTTTGTAAGTACACACAGGTGAGAGGAACACACAGGACCCACAGCATCCCTGAGAACACTGAGTCTCAATAGTGCGGTGTTTGGGAAGCACCGCTGGCGCTCATATTATTAGTAAGTGTTTGTATGATTGATTGTCTCGTGTCCCACCCGACGGCGTCATTTGGCGTTCCCAAGTGGGGTCAAGTGTGTTCATCCACGAGAAAATGGCGGACTCCACGCCTGATGATCAATCACGAAAAGCCCTCAAGACATCCATGTCGGCAACCGTGACACCCGTGGCATCCGCGAACACAAGCGCGAATTACTTTGACATGCAGATTGATTGATGCGTGCATTGTGGGAGATTGAGTGAAATAAACTTGTTTGAGGGAAGTATGTGGGAGCAACCCTTTTGTCAATGTACGCTCGACGTCTCTACGCCGCCAGAGCAATGCCTGTGCATGCACACCGGATGTGGTGGGGAGGGAACCAAGTGGGCGCAGTTCCAACAGTGTAGGAAAGACTCGCATTTACGATGCATAGGGCCTACGGAGTTTACCACCTACCGCGACAGTGTTATAAACTGTGGCGAGTGCCATAAGACGAACTGTGCTGAGATTGCGCCATCGATAACACCTGAGGTGAAACCCATGCCACCAGTAGTTATTATGTACATGCCACAGGGCTTAATCGGGCCAGATCGCAATGTATTACTGCCAACTTTTGCGGGGCATGACTCAGAAGATCTGGGTACATTCCTTGCTGTTTGTGAGGAAAAATTGCATAGGCATCGTGTGCATAGAGCTGATTGGACTGAGGTAACTGCCAACAGGTTAAGGGGAACAGCTGTCACATGGTGGAACTTGGTCAGGGACTATCTAAGACACGTGGGAAGAGTTTTGTGAGAGATTGCTAGGTCGGCTCGACACTGACAGAGATGCTATACAGGCACAAGTGCAACTGTATCACAAACAGCAGAGGGAGTGCGAAGGAATTGAAGAATTAATACAACGCAAGTTAGGCTGCTATAAGCGGCTACACCTGTGACAGGTGACTCGCGGTGTATTAGAGATAATTGTGGCATTGTCAACACCGGACATTAGGTCGTATCTGAAAAGGGCAACAAGGGCGAGTGTCGAACAGTTTACGTGCGAAGCGTGTTTGTATGAACAGGATGTGTGGGCGGGACAGGCATACCAATCCCCGAGATTAAACTTTTATACGTCAACACCTACAGTGCTACCAGATGTTACGCAACAGCCGCCAATGTTCACACCCGTGAGGCAGAACCACTGATACAGAAACTTTCACCGCAACAACAGGGGAAAGTTACCAGGGCAACAGGTTTGAAAACTAAGTAGGTAGGAGGTTGGCGAAACTGCACCTGCACCAATCTCCCCACCAGGTCGTATCAATCTACCTACTGAAGGTGCAAAAGTATTCAAATAACTGACAGTACAGTAAAAGTGCTAAGAATCTATGTAGAACTTGAGCAGAAAAATGTCACTGCTGTTATTCTCACTGCTGCTAGTCACAATTTTGTACGCGAAGGACTGATACAAGCTATAACATCTAGAGTGCCACAGCGATGCGATCGTCACAACGCACGAGGATCCAGTGTACTCCAAGCTATAAGACCCTTGCTCCAAAGAAAGATGGTGAATGGTGATTCTGTGATGATTTCCACCCCTTCAATAAAATAACAGTAAACTTGCCACCACCAGTTATAAACATGAGAGATACTTTGTCAACATTAGGACCAGCTACTGTTTTCAACTCACTTGATTTAAAGTGTGGATATTGGAAGGTGCGTATCCTCCCGCAGGACAGAAAGAAAACAGCATTTACTACCCCAGATGGACGTAGATTTCAATTTGTAGCCATGCTATTTGGTTTAAAGTGTGCTGCTGCAACATTTCAAAACTTAATGGTTAATGTATTGGATGGATTTAGTGGAGACTTTGCGATGGCGTATTTGGATGATGTACTTGTTTGGTCTAACAGCTGGGAAGAGCTCTTGCACCATTTGAGCCTTGTGTTTGAACGGCTCAAACTGAACGTAACAAACTTACGTGCAAAGTGGAAAAGTGTAAGTTGGGTATGAGCAGAATGGAGTTTCTAGGACACTATGTAACGTCAAAGGACATGAACCAGAACACCACCACATACAGGAAATTCAAAACAAACCCACACCCAGATCACGTAAACAACTCAGGAAATTTTTTGGCTAAATTAATTGGTTAAGGGAATTTGTCCCAAACTTTTCCGTAATCACTGCACCACTAACTGCTTTGTTGTGTGAGAAACGTAGATTTGTCTGAACACCTCAAGCCGATCAAGCATTTAAAAAAATCAAAATAGCATTTCAGAACTTTAATACGCTATCTAGGTTCAACCCACAGTTACCCATTGTTGTACAAACAGATGCCAGTCAAGAAGGCATTGGGGCTGTGTTGTATCAGGAGGGAACACATGGGGAAAAACATATCATCAGTTACCACTGGGCAAAGTTCGGGGACACAGAACGTAAATATCACGTTAATGAACAAGAATGTTTGACCATTGTACATGCATTGCGGAAGTACCGGTTGTACTTGCTAGGAAGGCAGTTTACGCTCAAAACTGACAACCAATATCTTGTGTAGTTAGACGGCATGCATAACAGGTAAAGCAAACTTGCCCGCTGGGCACTGTTACTGCAGGAATACGATTTCAAGGTAGAACACGTGGCGGGGAAAACTAACGAGCTCGCGGGTGCCTTGTCCAGGAATCCTTGTCAAAATGTAACGGTAACTGACGAAGTGGAGTAGGAAGAAGCTTGTCCACTTTGCCGTGCAATACCAACTGCAGAAAGACAAACACTCGTACAAAACATTATTGCCACACCACCCGGTGAACTTGTTTCATTGAATGTATGTGACGTCTGCGCAAGTAAATTCCCCAGATGCGGCGCAACACCGACAACTCTGTGCCACACGTTACACAGAACACTAGTGTAGTGGACAGAGAAATCCATATCAAACTACTTGGTATATGTGCGCAATGGCAGGCGTATGTGCCGAAAGAGAACGGGATCTTGTACTTAGTATGCACACGACAGTTTAGAGCATGGACACCCGGAAACCAAGCAAACATGACAAAACGTGCAGAAATTCTTTCACTGGCCAGGGATTCAGATTCATTACCGTATTTTCCGTTTTCGGTTTGGATACGCTATAGGAAACAATTGGGTGTAGGTCGAAATCCCCCCTTCCAATGGCTTGGTTGGTTACACAATTAGAAACAAGTAGGGTGTGGCACCAATTTCCTCCCTTCCCGCTTGGATACGCAATATCATCCTTTTCGGTCCTGCACGTTCTGTCAATGGGATACGCAAAGGGAAACTTTTGGTAAATACCAGCCTTTTCAAAGTACTTTGGATATGCAGGGGGTAACTTTGTATTTTATTTGGGCATTTTCCAGGTTGTGGTTGGATACGTAATTGGTTTTTTTTTTTTTTTTTTTTTTTTTTTTTTTTTTTTTTTTTTTTTTTTTTTTTTTTTTTTTTTTTTGCACCATTGGATTTGTAATACAATGGATTTTGAGCGATTTATACACGCAATATGGAACAATCACCTAAATGAGTAAAGCAGAAGCATTATGCTGGAGAAATGTCTGGCAAACATATTGAAGCAAATGTTGACCGGTAAACTAAATTGACTATTGAAACCTACATTGAATTAAAAATAATATTTAATTAAAATAGTAAAGTAATTTTGGTCTGCTCGATTTGAGCGTGCTGCGTTACACCAATGAGGTCAGCATGTCAATATTAAGAATTTGCACTTATATGATACATACTAAATTAGATTATTTATGGCTTTTAACTAATTTTAATATGATGAAACACTGTGAGCTAGTCAATTTCATGAAATATGCCAGGTTGGCTGAGTTCTGAGTGTCCACGTGTGTCATCCTTGATGCACGTGTTACTAGTTTGTTTTGTGTTATGTAGGATTCTTCGACACTCATTTACAGGCTGCTACATTTATGTGGGTTAGTTTTGAACACACTACACAGGTTGAGAAAGCTTTAATTTAAGAACTACCCCTTGACAATTAACAGTCGCCGGACTGAATCGTGTACTGTAGTTGAAGGTGATGACCTTTGGCCGTGCGCTGCAGGGCCAGCACTCTAATCCTACATGTTGATTACCTTGTTCGGAGATGGCGTGCATCTTGACAAGTACTGTTCTTCACATGAACAATGGACGGCGTCAGGCTGCTGGGGAGCCACAATATCCCAGTTTGTGTACAGAACTACGTAATTTCGTTGTATCAAGTGATGGCTTTAGGTTTTGCTGGGCCATTTGGGAAACAAGGTTATGTGGACAGGAACGTATGTATTTTACCAAGCCGGGTGCCAGCCCTCGGAGAGCACAGGGATGATGATGTGGGTCGTATCGTCAACCATCTATGTGCCTGTTCCCAAGATGTTCCTTCTTCTCTGGAAATAATGCTGGGACTGATGAGCTAAATCCAGAAATGTCTCGTATAGCGGCTGCTATAAGTCTCCCCCAAATGCTAGTTCACTCACTCGCTCGCCAGGTTGTAATAGGCCACCTCACGCCTTAAATTTCCTCCACATAATTTTTAAGTATTTGATATAGGTTAGATAGCCAAGAAGCGGCTGATGCAAGTAAATAAATGCTGTATTTCATGTTATATTATTTATTCACACGTATTCCCAAGCTGGGCATTTACATGATTATCCACCGTTAAAGCCAGGCTCTAAAGCTGCACAAAAATGGCCAAGGGCCTACATGGTTTAATACTGCAAGTTACGACCCAGCCGTGTACAAAACGAGCCGGGGTTGTGGGATGGCACACACACCGGCTTACTGAACGATATTAACTGATCTTGTACAAAGTTACAAAATAGAAATTAAGATGATTGGTACTGCAAAGGATAATGGTCTGGAGCGGCGGGACACGGTGGCCACCCCACAAGAAGACTAGACACTACTGAACAAGGTTTGGTGCGGAGCCCACTGGTTGGCAGAGGCTCCCGCTCAAAATCACTTGACAATGATATTACAATATAAAATGTGCCAACATAAAAACACTTCCTTATAAATAACAAAATTGCATTACAAAAATATAAAAATGAAAAATAACCTTATGATATAAGCTGTTGCCACTTAACCTCAACTTGTGTGCACATTAAAAGTGGTGTGCGGCTATTCAGGATTGATCCCGCATGAAACTTACTATGTCTACCTATTTCAAAATGCTGTACATTTAATTTACTATCACAATCACTACATAAAAACCCTGATTAAATAATAATAGTAAGAAAGTGAGGTTCTCCAAACATGTGGCCTTTATGTTACATGTTACGGTTGTTGGTTCATGTCTGTTCAGCTCAAAGTAATGGGAAAGTTCAGTATTACTACTGACTACTGGAACAAGAATTCAATCAGAATAGGCAGGTGTGTAAGGCAATTGATTCTAATATCAGTTGGGTTGGACAGTATTGGATGATAACATACGTGGGCCTTATAAGCTAGATGGCAAATAACACGAGTGACTTGGAATTCTCTAACACAAAACACATTTATTACATCATTAAATAGAAAGATTTAAGATATATTAATTTGAACAACACAAAACATTTACTTTTTCTTCACTCATACATGAGGATCGCGTTCTCAAATGAATGGATTACAAGCTAAGTGAAAACTGCCTGTCCTTGCCAGAATACTAGTAATTGATGGAGTCCTAAGAGATGGCCTTACACTCAACTACCAAGCCGATTATGCTCACCCTGACGAGAATTCAGATGGCTATGGGCCTCTTAAGACCTGGACAGCTGCGATGTCTTCAGCCTTTCTGACCCTTTGCATCTTCGGCTCCAAGAGTATAACACAATAGCTGTTCTTCATCGCCTGGGTACATCTGGCGAAAGGGTGACGTGTCGCGGTTTCCTTATATACCCCTCTACTGAGTGGGTCAGGTATTCATGCTTAAAAAATAAGGCGGGCAGTACACTATGGCGCACTCTGCTGTATTTTTTTAACTACCGCATGTGGCTTAACTCTGTCCGCTCCACTACCCCCTTGGTCGAAGAAGCAGCCCTCCTGGCTGCTGTAGTGGATGTTGTTCATCAAGGTGTAGACTGCCGGAGTATATGTTGTGGTGACATTTATGCATTCTCCAGCTGTATGTCTTAACAACAGGAAGTGTCCCCTGACAGTGGTGCTTCCTCTCTGAGCGTGTGTTGTTATGGCTTTCGGAACCGGAGTACAGGTGCTTCTTTTTGTTGGCACAGTTTCTGTCATTGAACTGCTTCGCATGTTTCCATCACACCTTGCACAGTGTATGAGAAAAGTGTCATTAAGTGTGGCTCGTTCGTTCGGCGTCACACATTGTTCGTGATACACTCGCAGGCAGCGACCGCAAACAAGTTTTGCCGCTCCTACTCCTTCGCATCCACTGTGATTTGTGAACATTCGTAGGTTTCGCTGAAAAGTTGTGGTTCCGTGTCGAGAACTGTTTGAAGTCCCAGAGCAAACGCAAAGTGTGGACACGCAGATGGGGTTGACAAAACCCTGGACACATCGAGGTCTGAGACATTGCACACATACGTCGTCAGGTGTTCCCACAGTGGAATGTCTCCATGCTTCGCTCGAGAATTCAGTGTTGATGTGCTGAATTTGTTCCTCCATTCTCTGTACTGCTGCTTCGTCACTACACAAGCAGGTTTTGCCTTGTAGGAAACTTAATGAGAATGGATCCATTGAAAGCATGGAGCGGACGCATTTCAGGCAAAGTTTTGAGAGTGTTCCATTTGCCATTCGTATGTCCAGGTATCCGGGGTCATCTGCATGGCACGGTTGAAGAGGGAGTTCCATCTCGAGTTATTGTTTCCTTGCTGGGAGCATGTGGTCTCGTCGGATCACTTCAGACACCATGTGATGCAGGCGTTAGGGATGGTATCACCAATGAGACGGGGAGAGAGGTGGTAGGTGGCATGCTACTCCTCTGTCGCTTCCCCAAAATGGCTGCTGGCATGAGTTACATCACTGGCTGCCACTCACGCCACACTTGTTCCAAAATGGTGGTGGTTCTCCTTTGTCTCCCTGATGCTTTTGGCGCCAATTTTCCCACATGGTTTTTGGCGATGTTTTCTGGTGTGTAGACGATGACAAATGGATGGGAGCCTCAGGAATGAAAAAGGTTAATTCGCTGGTAGCGAAAATATGGAGACTGATAGTCTCAGAGGAGCCTACATATGTACACATGTATAAATAAACATTCATACACAGAAACATGAACACCAGAAACATAGGAATGCATGGTAATGGGAGTGATTTTTGGTTAGGTAGTATGGTGAGGTATGGATGGCTTGATGGGAATTTATAGCCACTAAGTTGGGAAAGACATTTTGACGGTGTGGTGGTTGGACCATTGGGGGGATGGTGAGGTTATGTGGATTAGAAAAATAATACTAAAATGAATATTGTTAGGTTAGGATCCAGCTCACAACGTGGTGAGCACAAGCTTGCAGGCGAGGTCATGCGGCCGACGACCAGTGCAGCTTCCTCCAATGCGTTGCCGTCTGAGAAAACTGTCTCCACGTGATGCTGTACATTCAAGTTATTATATTCCCTTGATGCCTTGGCTAGTAGGGGCTGTCTGCCTCCCCTATCCACCACTCAACACCCAGAGGATTGTTATGGCCATCCTATGCCTTTTATTACATTAATGAAACATTCGATTACATGGGGCATGATGCATATGCAGAAATAAAAGTTGGTAAAATTAATTTAGCAACACATTTTATTTCCTAAACCCTCGTGTGAGGCACATATATACTTTCCCCATTGGCATGGGAGAACATGTAAACTGTAAACATGGTGTGGAGCCAACATGAACATTTAAGTGAAAATATAAGTTCTGGCTGTGTACAAAACAGACTGGACTGTAGTGCAGTGCACTCCCGAGGCAATGAAAAAGAAGTTGAGAGTTCCAGACTAATAATTATTATCGAAAACTACATGATAGGTATACAAAGAGGGTGATGGGTCCAGCGAGGCCGCGACGGACATCTACACTACTCGAGTACCGATAGACAACAGAACATTGCCACAAGGGATGGCCAGCATCAAGCGTGGCCATTCCAGCGTGAACTGATGAAAAAAAAAAAAAAAAAGACATATAATTACATGTTATGTGAATTGAATGATGTGCTGAAATGATTACTATAATACTCTACATGCTACAGATCACTTGTACATAATAAATTAGAAATGTCTTATATGGAAATGCTTAATTTCAGAATCACGCGACCTGTGTTTTCCTGGCTGTCCTGAAACCAGTAACTTTTAACCTCGAGTATATAGTTTTATGTGAACACATGTGGCTCTGATTTATGGTGGATTGTCTCACATTTACTTGTGACTGTATTTTATTTGCATGTCTTCCTTCGCACTATGCCAGTTTGCATTAAAAACACTAAAATTGCAATGTACCATGAACTTGAAAAAATGTTTCTGTTTGGGATGGACACATACACTGCCGTGTCATCATGGTTGGCCACAGCGATTTGGCCTGACTGGCCATTGGAAGTTATATGTTTACTTACAAGCCAACAAAACACTAGACAAGGATACAATCAAACTCAGATCACTAATACTAACATTAACACTGAAAATATATATGGGCTGTATGTGGCACATGGTGCCAATGTAGAACAATGATGCAACATTAATTACAACTGACCTTGTAAATGTCAACAAAACATATGGGCACAAAAATAAATTTAACACTCATTATTATTACTATTCACACACAAGGTGACTTGGTGCACACAAGTGCAAAAAATGGTACACACAAAATATTGTCAAACATAAAAACCCCTCTTATTTACTAAATAATTTTCTGTACACACTTTGTACAAAGCACTTACATTAACACAATCGTAAACAAGCCATTCAAACACTTTTAATAATAACCCTTAAATTAAATAAATGTTAAATCAAAACAACATAAACACAGAAAGTAAACAAACAAACTCACGTGGTTGCTGCGACGCACACGTGACATCTGATTTCAACACTGTGACATGTTCCTGACATCCACGTAACCCTTGTGCCCGTTTGTTCCATCGCAGAAGCTTTAACTACATAGCAACACTCGACCGATCGACATTAGGCCACGGTCTCGATCAGTGCACGTCGATAAGAACTGCATTTACACTTTTCTTGCCGCCCCGTAACTTGTGGCTGTGGGTAATAATATTTTTCATTCTCACAAGAGGTAACTCCTGTGATGAATGGATATGTGCCTTATTTGAGTGTGTCCCATGAAGTCACGACCATTAGAAGCAACATCCATTGGAGGGAACACTGGGATAAGCGGCGCTGCTTATTCCCACAGCTTTTCGATGTGCGCGATGTCGAAGGGCCCTGTGCCGAATCCGGAATGCGACGTGGCTTCAAGTAGTGTCCAAAGACGGGGAATCACATTCCCGCAGGGAGTGTACAGTGGCAAGCCGCTCCCTAGCCATGTTAATTAATAGGCACATTTTAAGGCATTTTTAGTGGCGATTGCACCAAAACTCATTAGGGAAACTGCCTGCTCTAGCATAGAGAGTTGATAAAATATCATAGCTCTGCCTCTGGTGATGAAATCCATGTGTCATCACATTCATACACATTCCTGTAATTATAACCATTATGACACATGCCAATATTAATATGTTAATTATAAGAATGAACATGTAATCATCTATCGAGAATCACCCACCCGAGGCATCATTTAAATTAATATTATCCTTAAAGTGTGGTGATATACTAGTGATGTAACATTCTTAGCCATATCTGGGGCTCCGACATGCATGGGTATGTCACCAATGTGTTTTAGTTTAGTAATCATAATTATGTACAATGCCAGTTCCATTAATCATGTTAATTATTAAGATCCATTTTTTTCATGTTTTCATTTTAATGCTGGATTCGTTGGATGTGCAGCGAATCCAATACCTTGTCGTTAGTCAGACTCCGGCACTCCACGCAACCAGCAGGGCAGACGGTAAGCTCCGCATATCCCCTTTGGCAATTCAATCTTGGCTGCATTATCTTTCATCGCAATAGTTAACATAACTCGGGAACATTTAAGTACTTTTAGCTAGCCATGGGGAGGTCTCCCTGCATCCTGAAGTAGCATACCAGGACTTCACATGTGAGATGGGTTTTTATGTAGTTCTAACTTAAGGCCTATGGCTTACTTTCAACAGTAGTGTCCACCAGCAGGTCCAGACTGCCGGGTCCGCTTAACCAAGGGTACACATTCTCATGTGCAGCCACATTCTGTTGTACGTTTGCTGTAATAAAACAGTCATACTCTAATTAGACGTGTTTTATTTCATTAGATCTTTTGAGTTCATTGGGTACTTTGCCCCCATGGCAGCATATTCTTTAAAGTGTCTTTAAGTGTATATTTACCATTTATGGGGCCTGCCTCCCCCATGCAGAGTAAATTCAGTGATAATATAGGCGTGCAAAGTGGCCGACAGCTTAGCCCCAAAGGAAATATTTTAGATTCAACCCAATTTAACTGACAAATTAGCCCTCCTTCATATTGACCGTGTATCCAGAGTTGCGGTCAGCCGTATGACCCCATTCAACATCGGTCGCTCTACCGAACATGGTGCTGGGCACATCACTAGTTCCTGTTCTTCATCTGCTCCCAGGTGGGACACGAACACATCCCAGCACCTCTGGAGGCGCAGTGCATCAACTGAATAAGAATTAGAAATGGCCATAAATAAAAAAACACAAATTAGCGTGATGTATCACTTCACCGAACTCGACGAGGCTGCGATGGTGCGAACAGGCTGAATGTGTGGTTGGGGGAACGTGGAATACATCAAGTTGCTGAGCCATCCGGGTGTGCAGAAAACCAGAGGATGTCGGACCGCCCGTCCACACTCTCTCAACACGAGGCGCTGACTGACTGGTGCCACGTGGCATGTCGACCGGCGAAGGCGGCAGGCAGGCCATGGAAACTACTTTCTTACACTGCTCAACAAAGCATAAAACACTGCTCTTCCTACATTGTTAATTTTAACATGTGAATAAATAAACCATAGCAAAAAACTTTAATAACTGTGACAGATACTGCTTGGAGTGTAATTGGGATGAAACACATGATAATGGGAAACAGAATATGACATCAATACCCTTGAAAATGTTTTCGGGGGTGTAAAAACACTATAGGGGGTCCTTGCATATCATTACTTGACCTGGCGTTCATGAGGGTTGTGTAATTTTGCTATGTTACTGCAAGCCCTTTTACTCTGGGTCTACTTTCATATCAGTGTGTAGAAGCGCATGTGGTTTCTGATCACATGACACTGGTTTGCACACACTCTGCTCTGCACTATCGCTGTACTGGACCTGTTTGGGTCGCACTAGTGGAGGGAGTCTTAATACTTGCGTAGCGGTGCACTATCACACACAATACGCACAAGCACTTAGTAGAGTGCCGATACCCTCTGCAGAGTAATTCATGGCGAGCAAACAGGCTAGGGGCATGGGCAACATCAGTGATTTATCTTATGTGAAAAGTTAAGCCAGAATCCTTTCTCCCTTCTACCCACTTCAATTTTTGTTGTTGAAATCACTCTAATTTAGTAATTTACACAATTTGCCACCGACAACAATTAACATAAACATATTTTTTGGCAATTACAAAATATAGCCAGATTGATCGTTAGCTATGTGTCATTGGGCATGCATAGCAGCGAGAGTAATTGTACTTCTGCCGATGTAATTGCTTGGGCGCAGATTTCTCTGAATTTTGTGTCGTTAGCAACTATTTGCATCTATTTTTATTTATTTATTTATTTTCCATATTTAAAGGCTGTTGACAATAAAGTGAGCACTTTTGAATTCAACTTTAGAAAAAAATAACGTTCCCTACCTGCAGGTATTTTAACTGTCGCACTGAGTGACATGTGCCCAGTAAAGTTCGTAACGATGGATGGGAAGTATTTCCGTATCTTAACGTCAAATAAAAAGTGTTAAGAAACTATTTCTGATGTTAAATTATTTCTTTCGCTTTGTGTTTTTTTTTATGAATTAAAAAGTAAAAATTAGCAGATTTGTAAACTATACTTGTATAATAAACTCACGGTATTACTTGACTGACGCATGAATAAAGTTACGAGGCCTATGATAATGTTAATATTACACAAGGCAGAAGAATACACAATGTAGATGCAAGTAGATCTTCAGCAGGGCTTTCAAAAGTGTTCATTTTACTGCGAGTAGCCTATAATTTTATTTTGGAGCAACGCCAGTGGAAATACTGCGTTGTACCCACAGAAACGTGTACTTAATCGGCCCTTTGTACAAAGATATTGAACAAGTCAAATTACAGTATACAAAGTTCTTCAGAAACTGCTGCTAGGATAATTGATTTGATCTTGGTCGCCACCAATGCTAGCCTCCAAATTTGCAGTTTGAGGAGTTACTATAGTTATTGTAATAGTAGGGAAAAGTATTTTGAATAATAATAACGATATATTTTTAGTGCAGTACAGAATTCAAGACTAGAATAAGTTCCTTGAATTTTATTGTTAAAAAAGATAGTAAATTTATTTTGTAAGATAAAATTGTTTCCAGTCATGTGGCGTACCTGACGGCGTATGTAAGAGGCGGCACCGATTTGATTGTTTGTATATATTGTGGATGAAGAAACGTGTTGGTTGTCGCTGCTAGCTATATTTTCGTCGTATTAATGAAATGTTTACGAAAGTAACAGACGTTAGAAGTCGTGTAAAGCGTGTGAACGTACAAGTTAGTTTCGAAAATACCATAACACCAAGTGATTGTGCGAAACTTCTTACAAGTTTGATGGAATACATACTAATTCAATGGCAACAGTTGCCAGGTTGCCCGAGAACATTTTATTTGCAGGATAGAGAAGTGAGTACTCGGCGGACATTATTATTTGACCATATTTTATTTTGGCTCATTTTGGTTACGATTAATGAAATTATAGTTAATTTTGAGAAATTTTTTTTTTTTGGGTGTAGGGAAGATTTATGACGTTATCTCAGATACCGATTTTATTATGTTTACATTCTTAAAAAAAAAAAAACCGCAAGGAAGTGTTCTACTTAAAAATTGTAAACATATTAATTATAAATTATTGTAAACATAGGTAGTGTAGATATGGTGGAAGAACATAGCCTCGGGTGATACTAGGGTTCGTATGAAACAAACATAATATACATACACTCACAATTAGGCTACCGCCCGGTGGCGAGCTCTCTCATCTCTCCTTCACCCAACCAACTCCTTTTCCACTCCCTTCCTGAACTTACCAACCCTCTCACAGATAACAATTCCTCCCTCAACACATTCCACTCCCTCACAGACCTCACAAGCATGGACTGCCTACCCTGCTCCGTTCTCCTCCACACCCTCTTCCTCTAAACACCCCCTTACTTAGCTTGCAGTGTAGCCCTCCCCATCCTCCCTCTTCATTCACCATCCTGTACATCCTGACTAACCGTTCAACTTTCCTCCTGTCCTTCAATGAGCTCCACCCCATTTCTTTCATCATCACTGATGGCCTATAGTTCCCTTCTTCCTCACCATCTTGCCCCTGCCTTCTCCACCTACCCTTCATCCATCTTGCTGCCCTTCTCCAGCTCTCGCACCTCCACCTCCACATACAGGTCCCATACTGCTGCAGCATATTCTAACATTTGCCATACCATTGTGCCATGAGCCTTCTCCTTCACCTCACAGCTGACTCCATTCAGCACACCCAGAGCCCTTCTTCCCTTTGCAACCACCCTCTCTACCTGTTTTTTCCACCTGAGGTCTCCCTGCAGTACAATCCCTAGATACTTATATTCTGCTGCTTCTTCTATCTCTTGTCCCTCCCATATGTACATGTCCCTGCTTATCATCGTCTTCCTTGTGAACCTCACTACCTTAGTTTTTCCTACATTTATCTTTATTTTATTTTCCCTGGTCCACAACCATATCTTGCCAATGTCCGCCTGCAAATCTCCCCCCCTTTTCCACTTGGACATACACAACACATGGGGGTAAACTAGGAAGGTTGATGAAGCAGGCAAACAATGAATACCTACGCAGCATGCAAGAGCTAGTAGGGTAAGGAAAATAGAGAAAGTTGTATGGTTATATTAGGAAGGTTACAAGGTGGGGGGAGTTATCCCATTGTTTGATTGAAATAACTGACACGGAAAAAGCTTGGTTGCTGCTGTAACCGGTAGTTATCAGTAACAATATTTCTATTGGCAAAGGGAAGGCGAAGTGAAAAGTACGATGTACAGAAAGTTCAAGATAAGGGAAAAGGATATAGGTAAGTTTATAATGGGACTGGAGAGTAGCAAAGCAGTGGGTCCAGATGGTACAGGGAGTAGAGCCCTATAGTCTGGTGGGAGAAAGCTGTCGAGGTACCATGAAATGTTGTTTAGAATATCTTTAAAGAAATACAAGTTGCCACAGGATAGAGATAAGCTGAAACTATATTTTCAAGTATCTATGACAGAGAAATATTTCTGGCTTGGCCTATATCTGCAATTTTGTCACAGTACGAATAATATAAAAAAGGAGGCACAAATGTAGCAGTGGTGACAATAACTGTTAATGTTGAGGTCTTGAGAGCCAATGTGGGTGAAACGAGGTGAGTGTGCAGCAGTGCCAGAATGCAAGGGTAGTGGATACGGGAATCCCCAAGAATACAGGAAGACTAGTGGCGTCATCATCTGACGAGCCACCCTGACGGGAATCGAACCTGGTTTGCCGAGGCGGGAGGTGTGTATTGTGACCACTGCAGGCAGTCCTTGGTAATTAGCTAGTGTTTACGGAATTATGTTTGTGTTTTGGAAATGTTTGTATTGTTTAGGGTCTTGTGAGTGTAATGTATGACAAAAGCTTTATCTGGTGGTGCTATATTTTCTCTACGCATAAACTGCCACAAGTGGCATTTTTAAACTCCGGGAAAACCAACCTATCAAAAAAGAAAACTTTCTGTAGAATGTTACTGGATTAAATTAAATATTTTGTATCTGAAATTCGGGTGTATATAAGTATACAATACCAAAGATTTGTTTATAAGTGTGACGTGGTTAATGATGTCAGGATGTCGAACTTATAGTAAAATAGGTTGGTAATAGATGCACTGAATAAAGCATTAAAATGCAATAACTGAGGAATATAGTTTTCGTAAGTTGCACAAGTGAAAACGTTCCAGGTTTAGTTTGACAGTAATTTTCCTGGGCGGAAGTGTCGGATATTGGAGTGATTTTTTGCCAGTTTTATTGGAACTAATATTGTTTGAAGGGTATGTTATTCCGAAGAGAAATGTTTAATACGGAGCTAAAATAAAAATATGTGGTGTGTCATGGTGTATTCGAATAAAAATAATTATATGTACTGTTGTATAAACAATATGTTCCACGTCGGATAATGTAAATGAGCATGGTATTACATGTTGGCAGAAAATGGATATGTTTGGTAAATGTAAGTGTTGATATATTTAAGCAGAAATGTGTGCAATAGAGTTGTAGCTAGGTAATGTTAGGTCAGAATTCTGTAGCATTTGTAATTAATTATTGTATATGTTTGAAGTTTATAGTGACGTAGAATTACGTTGTTGTAGGTAGGCCCGGTTAGGATAGGGGTAGTATGTTTAGGTGGCAATTCAATAAAGTGAAGCATATAATATATCAGAAATTGTATTAAACTAATCGGGAAATGCAAATGTGTGTGGAAATAAACCTTTTCAAGTGATATATATGCACCCAATACAGTGATTCGTCCACACACGACCCGTGATAAACAAGTTGTGGCTGAACTACCCAAAAATGTGATTCGTCGGTTACAGATAGCACACGTTAATTTAGGCAACAAGTTAGTAAATAATTGACTATATGGGTCTATCGGGTAGTACAATAGAGCAGATGGGTTCTATCGTATTATCCTATGCCATATGTGGTATCGGGGTAGTACAATAGAGCGGACAGGTTCTATCGTATTACCCGATATCGTACGTGGTATTGTGTAGTTTACTAGAGCGGATGGGATCTATTGTAGTTCACGATACCATCGTCTATAAATGTTGAAAAAATGTGTCCCTGCCCCCATGGATGTCACATTGGATTGTTGTAGGAACAGAATGGGGCAATAGAAAAACAGAATGACATCGAAGCCATATTGGTGACGCCATAAGAACGTAAACATTGTTGAATCTGGCTCTTAAATAATCCCTGAAATTCTGTTGTAGACCAAGATAAGTGTGACATTGGTATTGTGAAGTACACTAGAGCCCATCCGCTCTAGTGTACGACCCAATACCACATATTGTATAGGGTAATACACTTTAGCCCATCCGCCCACGTGTACTACGCGATACTACATAGGGATCATAGTCAATACATTACTATTTGCCACCTAAACTAACGTATGAGATTTATAAACGATTCAATATTTTCAGTATTTCAGCCACACTTTATTTATCACGACGGCTCGTGTGTGGAAAAATCACTGTAATGGGTGCATATTTCGACCACTTGAAAAGGATTATTTCCACACACAATCGCATTTCCCGTTTTTAGTTAAATATAATTTCTGCTATATTATACGCTTCGCTGTATTGAATACCGCCTAAACATACTACCCCTATCCTAACAGGAACTACCTACAACAACCTAGTTTAATGTCATTACAAACGTTAAACATATTGAATTATTAATTACAAATGTTAATGACTATGTACCTGTTAAAGAATCCTTATTTTAACATTACCTGTATAAAACACTGTTAATTACAACTGATACACAGATTAGGAATTTAACAGTTTACTCTTACCTTTACCAAACATTTCCATTGTCTGCCAACATGTAATGCCACTCTCATTATTCCGCAATGCTCACATTATTTGCACTACGGTACGTATATAATTATACTTAGTACACACCACCATTATTCACCATATTTTTGTTTAATTCCATACACTTCACTTTATATAAAGTATACTATTTTACTGCTGTATACAGCACATATCCATTTTATGACACACTGTTGCATAATAAAACTAACGCTGAACATGTAAACTACTAGAACCTTTTTTTACTCTACAAGCTGGGAAACCCAACTAATCATTTTTTTTTTTCTATTCTACAATACGAATAAACATACAGACGTACAACGTATGAAAACTAAATTCCTCAGCTGTTGTAAATTACTGCTTTACTCCTTGCAACTAATACTAACCTATTCTACTATACGGACAACATCTTGACGTTATTAACTATGTCACACGTATAAACAAATCTCTGGAATTTTATTCTAAACTATACCCAACTAATTTAATGGCTAGATTGCACAACATTTCCTGAGCACAATCGCTCATATAAAGAAACATACTCATCTGTAGCTTTGAAGTGAGGAAGGCAGCGTCACACATTAATAAAGCACTAAAAGTAGGCAAATTATGGAGTTGGGCATCTCTCAACACCTCCCTTACATTACAATAGGCAGTCTTGCTAAAATTTCTCATGAAATTTGAGGAGCAGAATTACTATGGACTGCTTTCCATGATGTTCATTATGAGAGTCCCTCGAACAGAATACTTAGATTAAGTCTCTTCCTGAAATGTTAAACATAAGCTAAAACTTGCTGAAAATAAATGCTTTCTCTTGGGCCGTAAAAATGTGTTACTTACATAAAGCTTGCAGAGAGAATGGAACATATATTACATAATACTTAGCACAATCATCAAATAAAATAAGTAATGACATTAATGTGAGAAAATTCCAAAAATAAGAATGATTGAATTTAGTAGACATGTCAACCTGATTAACACAATTCTAGCTAGTGTAGACTGGGGCTTCCAAAATAGTAGCACACAGTCATAATATTTACCAGAAATAAAGTAAATAAATTGAAATGATGGTCTCTTTACAGTAGTTTTAATACAAACACCGAATTTTATTAAAAGTAACTAACTACACTTCATCAGACAAGTAAGTTTAGATTGAAATGTGTGAATAGTTTGGGAATAATGGTATGCATTTACAAACATTTTTTTCAACATTTCAGGTCTGCCACAGTGAAGAGCAAATATGTAGTCTTTTCACTAGTGATCATCATCATCAATGTGAGTTACATAAACTGCTAAATGATTACAACGCTTTGAAACAGGTAACTTGAGCAGCAGTTCGTAATGATTAACTTTCCAGTTGTTTATTTATTTATTTACTTGTGTCAATATTTATTTATATTAATTATTTAATTGGTCTTCCAGACATTTGTTTATTCTTATACCCTTCTAGCTTATTTACATTGTAAATTCAGTGTGGCCACTATTTAATTAATTCATACTGTTACAAAGAAATATAATATACATATGCGTGCTGAAAGTGGTGAACAATATTAAGTGAGTTCTGAAGGAAGCTACAATAGTAACACTGTGTTAGGTGACACATAATATTAACTATATTTACATGTAGCTAATTTTCCCTCAATTAAATTTATTTGGTAGAATTGTACACCGTAGGAACACATTCATTACTTTTTCTATGGTGAATACATAATTGATTTAAATTATAATCTTCTTTAAATTTGTATTTAAGTCTGTGGAAGTCAGTTACTCAGTTTTGATGCGTGACAGTCTCGGCAGATTGGCTTACTGTGTCTCTAGGTAACTTGTTTGACGCTAGGCGAGTCATGTCTCTGGGTGGTTATTCGTCTCTAGGCACTGGTGCCCGATCGGAGGACAGTACTGGTCTAGTAGGTCACCGACTTGGCACTAAGTCCGGCTTTGACAGTTTTGCTCTGCTTGGTGCAGGCTTGGGAGGTGGGACGGTGTTAATGCTAGCGGGATGGCATGTCTGTCCTGTGGGTGGCTGTACTAGCGCGGTTCCCTTGGCCCTGGTGGCACTTGATTGGAGGGTGGGGTGTGAACGTGTGGTGCTAGGGTTTGTTATTGGTATGGAGCTACTAAGTACAGTTGGAGCGTAAGTGGACCCTTCGCCAAACAGGATCTCCTGCACTACTGGATGGTATCCCTCTGCTACACGGGGGTGGGTAGTTCGAACAATGCTGTAGGAGTTACACTTGGCACTGGAACAGTGAGTCGTCGCAGCAAAGCAGCCTGTTTGCATGGATTCAGTAGCCTTAACCCGCTGGGAAGGATGCTAAGCTCTTGTGGATTTTTAGAGATAGTCCTCACCTTCTTAAACTTTTTCTGAACACCACCCGTACAGGAGTACGGCATCAGGCTCTATCCTAATGTCGGGCCTGCAGGAGTTAGGCAGTCGACGTGTTAGAGTACAGTGTGACGCCGTCGGGTGGGACACGAGATGAACAATGACACAAATACACTGGTAATTTGGGCTCCAGCAGTGCTTCCCAATCACCGCACTATTGAGACTCAGGGTTCTCAGGGATGCTGTGAGTTCTGTGTGTCCATCTCACCCGTGCATACGTAGGCAATACTAAACTTAATAAACATCACTGGAAATTAACACTTAATAAAATATATGTGGCTAGGACACTGTCACTACTGAATATAGAGTTAAGTTCACTGTAGACTTGTTTTTATTATTATGCATACATATCAACGTGCCAGTGAAATGACCATCTCGGTCGTGACTAACGAATTCCGCTTGGGTGCTCCCCAGCCCGCAATTACTCTAGCGCATGCCTAGATGGTTGATCTCACTGAGGTGTGTGAAAGCACAGCCTTCACAAGGGAAGAGGGCCGACAGCCGCTACGGTGGACTGACGGTTTTTCCCTGAAGATAGAACACTGTGAATTACAAATGAAAACCTTAATACATATTAACATGTGTGATTTCGGCATCACTAACGCAAACTTGTTGGGGCTCGCCCTCCATCACGTGGGTATTGTGGAGACAGCCTATATACAGAGCCGGCTAGGACGGGAATAACTGCACCGTACACTAATTACAAAATTACATAGACCCTTGAATGATACATGAAATAAGATGGGACATGAGATGAATATTCACACTAAACACACACATGTGTGAAAACAAGCTTAGATGGTGCGGATGTCGCTGGATGAAGTTTGTGGCAGACCACGTGGTGCAGGTAAAAATGCAATATTTCTCCGTGGAAACAGCAAACTAAATTCAGACAAAAGGTTATTCTTGCTGAGAACATTATTCTCTTTATGATTGCAGTGGTTACAGATGTGTAAAATGCCTGATGGCGGTAAAATCAAACATTAATGTGACTGTGTGGTCAAGTACAAAAGCATCAATTTACGTGAAAAATACATTGAACCCTGAATCAAATTGATATAGAACCCTTAATAAAATATTGGACATACAATGTTACATAAATAAGCTCTCAAACCCAACGATGGTGTATACAAATACTTGGCGTCTGTCAGCCACGTGGTTATACGTGATGTCTCTGTAAAAAATTCAAATACGAAAATTACCCTCAAATACATACATAAAAATAAAGCTCTTAAAATTGAGTGTAGCAATAACGCAGAAGTTACAATGAAACACCATAAACATAGATGGATGGCGCCTCATTCAAATTGCGCGGGTCGCGTGACCTCTTCGATATCTTTCTCCTCCTTCTCCTCGATTAAGTTAAAAATGCCATAAGGGTGCAAGAAATTAATAAAGCGGAAGCATAATGCTGGGGAAAATGTCTGACAAAAACGTATGCAAGCAAAGGTTAATCTGTAAACTAAATTAACTATGGAAACCTAAATTAGTGAACAAAAGTTGTAGTGTGTACGTGCCAGTGTCTTACCTTGCCAGCTTTCCTCGACAGACTGTCCAGAGACAAGCGTCGCACGGACCTTCCGTGGCCTCCTATGGGGTACACATAAGCAGAAGTGCTATGCACGCTGAATATAATATTTAATTATTGTAAATAAAATGGTACAAATAAAATAAAATATTGTTTTACATTTCTATAATTTTCTTATGAATTTCAATATTATTTTAGTGTGTCTTTATGACTGCATTTATGCCGGAATATTAAGTGTTCTTAATATCGGTGCCGCGGGCACTTTGGATTTTATAACCAAACAATTTAAAAATAGTAACAAACACTTGAACACATTTTAAGACATATTAAACACTGCAAATAAAATAGAACACATTTTACACTGAAAATAACATTTATACGAAAGTTCAAAATTATTGGCCTCTCTGCGCACGTGCAGGACACGTGATACGTGTGTGGTGAGTGCCGTTATGGGCTCTAGTGCTGCTGGCTGTTAGCCGGCATCAAGTGTAGGTGCCAATTGCTACCGCCAACACCCCACTTCACTCTTGACTCTCCACCGGAAATGTGGAAGACTCGAGCTGCAAAGTGTTGGTTGCAGGAACTGCACGGTGTTTTCCCAATGGGGTTGGTCCCTCCTGCATCAGATTGTAACTCCCTCGGCACTGCGAGGTGTGCGGTGAGAGTAGTTCACCCTAGTCGGAAAGTCGATCCCACCAGGAGCGTACGTAGTGTCGTGGCTCTACCTTTCCTCCCACCTGGGTGCAAGGAATGGGTGGCCTTCCAATATTGGTGTGGTAAGTGTCCCAAGGTCACTGGTCTCCCCAGACCCAAAGAAGTTCCCCTCTGCACCATGAAGTGAGCAGTGAGGCAGGGGCAGCTTCAAGCTGGCAAGCCACCTTCCAGGGGGCGATATCCTAGTGTTGTGGCCTTCCAAGAATGTTTTGGTATGTTGTCCGTGTAGATTCGAAAAGAGCAAACCCGGTTTCCTGCTGTCTCCGTCAGAACAGATGATAAGAGGAATATCTAAGTGATTCGCAAGATGTTAGGTAAGATCACTGTTTATTTTACAGTGAAGGAAAATAAACAGAGATGGTGGCAGTACTACCTCCGATCCACACTGACTTGGGGGAAGGTAAACACCCTAGTGTAAACAGGGGAAGGCATCCTTTGCAAAGCTGTGGTAGTAGGCAGTTGCTGGTGCGTGTGTTAAGGTTTACTCCTCGGGGTGAGGTCTACTCTCTGGTGTCCATAAGGGACCGAAGGTGTCTCCGTGTGCTGCTTTGATGACGCAGCTGGTTTTTCCTTAAATGCAGGTTAGAGAGGATCTTCGACCCGATGCAGGAAGTGAAGTAAGCTGGAGAGGTGCAGACCTCTGCATCAATTACTTGTGCGATGAGAGCCCAAGGAGTCAGTAGACTTGATCGAGAACTGAAGCAGAATTGATGATCTGGAGGGTGCATCTCCTTTTATACTTCTCGGCCATCCCTTCCTTCACTGGCATAGGGCGTCTGAAGAGAGGGTTAGCAGGTGCAAGCCCAGCGCCTAGATCCTTGGTGCGAGTGGCGTAGTGAAGAGCTGTGGGCTCTAGTCATCATACTTGTGGCTGCATCCCGTGGCATGCTGCTGTTCTAGTCCCGGACCGCTTTCATGGTCCCGGTGGCTCATCAGGCGGAAATAAATTCCATTATTCGGACGTCTGCCCCGGCCCGGTAGATACAACAATCTCATAGGCTGTGGTGATGACTCAACACTGTTAACAACTGCTAGCAATGTAGTTGAACTGATGAGTAGCAGTCGTTTAATTAATAAGTATATAAGACGTCATACATCAATTTGCCCCTTCTCCTCCTGCGACAGAGACTCATCTGAGCAATTAGTAGAGAAGAGAAAATAATTCTTATGCGTAAGTGTGGAACTGTTCCCTCGTCAACAATTGATTTTTCTTTCGCTGGGCTTCTGCAGGATCTCCGCTCTGTGCTAGTTGCAACTCACTCTCACTACTCGAATGACGTGCTGGCAGGCAGTGTGAGGCAGGTGGTTGGCGTGGCTGTATTCTTGCAGTAGTGGAGTCGGCTAGACAAATCCATATCTCGCGGCGTGCGTCACCTTGGAGTGTAAGGTGAGTGTTTGCGAGCGGTATCGGGTGTCTGTGATAATGCTTGATCTTCTTGATTATAGTGTGCCGACCTACATCAACAGCTGTAAGTCTTGGTTACTTACAATATGAATATTACGGATCTGAGGAGAGAGCAAACACGTTGGCCGGCACACGGAATAAGTTGCGACCCTAGGGAGCTGATTTTAATAAAAGATATATAAAATTTATGAAAAGAAAAAATATGCCCAAAACCCCACTCACAAGGCATGTGCCGTTTCGAGTGTAGCTAGACCTGAACTCATTCAGATTTGTAATAACCTTTGAAGAGACAACATGTTTGTGAGTTAGATGTTTTCATCCAGTATATTAGTACAACTGAAGCGACAACATGTCGGTCGGGTCGGTGTGACGTATTCATCCAGTATATTCGTACAACCATAGTAGAGGTAACTATAGTCCGTCTCACGCAGTACAGGGCTTATGGTGCTCACTGTTGCCAGAATGCTTCAGCTTTGTGACGTAACTGGCAAGCTGAGAAACAAATGGGCGGTGAAGGAAACTGCCTGATTAAGATAATTTTTATCTGTTTACCCCCCTGCCAACTTGTAAAGGAATCCAATCTTGCGACGCAAAGCTAAGTGGGTCCTTTGAAACTGAAGCCTGTGAGAAACCCTATCATTGTGATTGGACGTCACGCATGCAACGTGGATAGTTATCTTTTTCGAAGTTGTAAAAAAATAACTTATCAGACAACAGCACCTGCAGTAACAAGGACAGCGTTAACAATAGAAATTGTGCATTGGAAAGCGAGAGTGAATGTCTATTACACCACACACTGCAATCTAAGAGTGAGGTGCTCTATCTCGTGCGGTACCATGTAATCCTGTGAATTGAACTTTTGGTAGGTGCTAATGTGACTCTGTACCTGTGAGTGTTTAATGAGAAGGAAGACGGGTTGTGTGATGTTATACTGACATAAAATGTAACTGTTTTCGACCTTCAACAATAAAGTGAGTATAATTCCGACATGGTTATTTCCTGTGATAATTTCTACAAAACCAGGTGAATCAATTTTTGTGCTCTATATGACTGAGGCTAGCCGAACCCAATATAAGTGATGAAGATCTGTAACCTGCATTATAGCATAGCGAGTAAGATGCTATGTTGCAAATTGTCGCATGAACGTGTAACTGTTGAAAAAGGCCATGTTGCAAGCGAGACCTTAACTGATAAAGAAAAAAGATAATCAAATATCTACTTCTGTTACAGAAAATCTAAGTTCATCTTTTGAGTTGAACATTTTGACTGACAATGAAAATATGTCAAAGAAGGTGAGTGAATGCTGATTTTGGTAATGAGTATGAACAATTGATTCACAAGCTTAAAGACTAAATGAAGACTGCTTCTTCTACTCAAGAAAAGGTTTGTATTTTGAGTTTGGTTCCTAGCAGCCGGAGCATTGCTAAAGTTTAGGGTGAGTTTGTCAGCTAATATCTTGTCTGTCTATCTAGAAGATTGACTGAAAAGGATGGGGTTTTACCACAAATAGAGGAGAAACAGCATACAAATAATCTTGATGATGTTTCAATAAAAATTGTTCAAGACTTTATGAAAATGACGAGTACAGCAGGATGATGCCTGGTGAAAAAAAGATTGTGTATCTGTTAGGGAACCTGATGGTGGTAATGTTAAAATTAAAAAAAGATTAATTTTATGTAACCTTAAGGAACTTCATGATTTAAAAAAAATCCACTCATGAAAGTAAGGTTTTCCAAGTTTGCCGAACTCAGACCCAAATTCTGTACGTTAACTGGTTCATCAGGCACTCATTCTGTCTGTGTGTCCATCATACACCAGAATGTAAAACTGATTCTTGTAGCTGTGAAAGTAAACATGGACTAAGAAATATTTCATGTATGGTCTGCAGTATTGATAATGATCTGTGTATGCTGTAAAAATGTAGTGAATGTTTAGGAAGTAATGAACTGCATGTAGTACTGCAAAAAGTATGGGATGATTTTGAAAAAAAATTGAAACAATTGAAATTTAAATAATGGGTTTCAACAGGCCGTTGTGAGCTATCTAGTAGTGTTCTTCCATTTGAAGAGTACTCAGATAAGCTAGTGAAGAGGTTCATGTCACTTCCATGCCACCATTTTATTGCAAAGAAACAAACAGAATTCTTGAACATAAAGAAGTCAACTCTACTGGAGCAAGAATGCATACTAATGGAAGATTTTTCTGAAAAATTTTATTTTGTTATACAAAATGAGGTCTAGTAATCAGGTAACCATACATCCCCTTGTGTTGTAGTTCAAAGAAGATGGAGAGTTTAGGAATGGTTGTTTCTGCATTATCAGTGATTTATTGGAATACAGCACCACCACCTTCTATGCCTTTAAAAAATTACTTACAGTCTGTCTAAAATCTTTCTTCCCTCAAGTGAAAAAAAAAAAAGTTATTTACTTTTATGATGGTTCGGCAGCCCAGTACAAAAACAAGAAGAACTTTATAAATCTGTGTCGCCATGAAGAAGATTTTAGAGTTCAAGCAAAATGGCATTTTTTGCCACATGCCATGGCAAGGGACCATGTGATGGAATCGGTGGGACAGTTAAAAGAATTGTGAGAAAGGCAAGTCTTCAGAGGACTAGAAAACCATATTATCACTCCCGTAGATATGTTCAAGTTTTCTGTGGACAATGTAAAGAACATACATTTTCTGTTCTGTTGAAATCAAGATGTTGAAGAGGTTAAACAATAACTGCAGACAAGGTTCCAACTCGCCATTCCAATACCTTGCACTAGAACATTGCCAAAGTGTTCATGTCCGTGTAACATCCCTTTCAGTGCAATACAAAACAGGAAGCTGAAGTTCAAAATAATACAAAACTGAGGGATTGTGTGTGCCATGTGTATGATACAGGAAAGTGATGTTCTTGAAGATGAATATAGGATTCACTTTTTCAATCCTCGAGGCAGTGGCACCTCTTTCAAGAATCAGCTTGTGACAACAACACATGGGTCAAGTAAAAGAACATTCTTAGTATTCTCTCCCCCAAAGAATTGTTCATGGCAGCCACTGGAAGATGTCGCAACATCTCACCACAGATGAATGAGCACCTGTCACCTCTTATGAATGAATACATGGTAACACAGAAAATGTAAAACAAAAATTGTAAGTAATTTATATCTAAACCATAATTAATATATATTTAAAAACCTGAATTTTGCTTAATGTGATAAATATCCCATCTGCTTTTCCTCATATCCAGTTAGCAGTCAATGTAACTGTTCTACAGTTAATTCAAAGGCTCATAGCCCCTAAACCCATGGGAATTACAACATGGCAATTTTTAAATATTTTCAAAATTCACTCAATTTTTTTTAGGTTGAAGGATTATCAGTAACAACTAAAAATTTTTTCTACACATACTACTCACATATTAGTTTAACAGGTAAAAATACTGATATTTTACTTTGAATCCTTCATTTAGTTTTTTTTTATCTAAAAATAGTCTAAAAATCTTTAACAATTTACTTATAAACTAAATTGTAAGCCCCAAAATCTCTGCTTAGGCTTTACTTAACCCAACTTCTACTAAACAGAAAAAAGTACATTCCTTAAGCGTTCAAATGAGCCCTAGCTGACATTATTCCTAATTCTAATAAACTATACAGATTTTAGGAAATAACTGTGAAATGCTATTGTTTGCTTGTCCGTGCTGCAAACAGTAGGCTATACCAAAGAAAGTAAATTTTTTAGAAATTAAATAAAAATGGGTTTGGAGTCTAGATGACTGGCACATATAACCTACAAAATCTTATCAAAATCTAAAATGAGGTGGCAAAATTTTGTTGATTTTACATGAAATGACCCTCATCCCACGTGTATCAACAGCATGATCGCACCTTCAATTGACACAAGTGTTCCCTCTTGGGCCATATTTATGGCTGTGTAAGTGTCCTTGAGTTCTGAATCTTGGGTAGCCTTCAGCAAAGCTGACTGGGGAATGAGATTTGTGTTTGCTGCGGTGTCTAGTATAGCCAGTAATTCACAGCCGTCAATCTTTACTGTCATACGCCATGGTTCTTTGGTTTTCTCCCTTCTAGTAACACAGTCACTTCTGGGCCCTCACTTTTTTGTCAGGACTCGTGATCCCCCATTTTCCCAACCACGGCATTTCCCGCTAGTTTCTGCCGGTCATAGCTAGACTTTGGTTTGCTCTGGACAGGGTCCTTAACCTTTGTGACATTAACTTGAGTATCCTTCTTGCGGTATGTGCCATGAAGCACCGGGCAGTCACGATGGAAGTGCCGTTCCGGGCAATACCAGCACTTAGGTAGACTCTGACTGTGTGTGGGATGGGGCATGGCCTCTTGCATTTTCCCTCCTGTTTCTTTGTTACACGACAGTGCAGCTTGAGTGGGCTGGGCAGGGTGACAGACCCGCTTCTCTTTGGCTATGTCTTGTTCGTGGACCCATGCACGCGTAACTAACTCTTCAATTCCTTGCAGGGGCGGGTTGCGCAGAAAATGCTTGATCTCGGAGAGTAACCACATGATCATTTCGACGCTGGCCTCTTCGTATTGGCCTGGCAGTAAGAACTGAACTAGCAGTATTTTGCGTGTAATGAAAATTCAGCTTCTTTCATGGGTTTTTGGTACTGGCTGTACAGTTCCTCTGCCAGTTGCGACAGTACTAATTTCCCTGAAAAATGGGCGATTAGTCTTTAGGAGAATTGATCCCAGTGTGTAAAAAATTCGCTGGAGCGATTCCACCATTGGCCAGCCTTGCCCTCCAGCTTGGCTTTTGTTATCCATAATGCTTTCGGGAGTTAAGTGTGGGAGAATTCGGCCTTGCAGACCTCTATGAATTGTTACGGGTCTTCCTGCAGTTTCCCACCGTATTCGGGGATTGTTAATACTACCTCTTCCCCTGTTGGCATATTTTCTCGAGGTGGGCTATACACTCGTGCGTGTCTCTGGGCTGTGCGGTGCAGTTATACGTAGCTCCTGTCATGTTGTGGGCTTGATCTGGCCAACCCAGGTATTTGAAATGTTAAAGGCAGGGACAGTCATTACAAGAGACTCTGTATAGGCATTCACCAGCCCATTGGGCTATGTCGCAATGAGATTGTCTTTTTTGATATCTGGGGCAGCAGAATTCCAATCCCTCCGTGTCCTTATCCTCTCATCCTAAGCACAGTAATTGTTGCCACAGTGTGCACATTGTATGGTCAGATTTACCTCTCTGGTACAGCTACGCATGGCACACGGTGCAGTATGAAGGTTCTCCTCATTTGGTGACGTGCTCTGGCTGTTTAACGTTGCCATTTTAAAAGCGCTGCTCTGGGTTTTAAGGCGCCGCATATATTTCGACATTCTCCGAAGTGCTTTGGGTTTAAGTGGAGTGGCATTTGTTCTTCTCGACAGTGCTGCTCTTCTCTGGGTGTTCCCTGGTTTCTCTAGCTCTACCAGAGCTTCGTGAAGCTCCAAGTTGAGCGCCAAGAAATAACTTGACGCCTAATACCCTCATCATCATCATCATCATCATCATCGGTGTTCTGCCCAAAGGCAGGTTTTCACGTGGTATCTCTCCATGTTCTCCTGTCTTCTGCCAACCTCTTCAGGTCTATATACTTTCCGCTTGCTTCCCTTGATATCATCTGTCAACTTGTATCTTCTCCTTCCTTTCAATCGTTTTCCACAAACTATTCCTTCCATAGCATCTGTTAGTAAGCACTCCCATCTCAGTGAGTATCCCATCCAGTTCTTCTTCCTTTCTCTTATGACCTTCAGCAGTTTTCTCCTATCATCAACTCTTTCCAGCACTTCTTCATTACTCACTCTTTCCACCCAGCTTATCCTCTCCACTCTCATCCACATCTCAAATGCTTCTAGCCTTTTTTTTTGTGCTCACGTCTCAGTGTCCACGTCTCTGCCCCATAGAGTGCAACACTCCATACTAAACACTTGCCAAGTCTTTTTCTTAGTGCTCTATCTAGTTTTCCGCATAGCAATCTCCTCTTCCTATTGAACACTTCCTTCGCTACTGCAATACGAGTCTTCACCTCCTAATGACGTCTGAAGTCCTCAGTTATCGTACTTGCAAGATATTTGAATGCTCTTACTTGGCTGATATTAACTTGTCCTATCTTAATATTTGCAGTTTTCTCCTTTATTTGGTAACTCCTCTCAATGCATTCCCTTCCTGGAGATCCGAGTGAAGGGAAGTTTTACCTCCAGGTTCTTTTACACTGAGATTTATACCATGTACTACTTAGGAAATATAATGTGGTAGTATCCCGTTACTTTCCACATAGGCAGTAGGTTGTCCAGCCTAAAATCAGCCGCTCATCATGAGTCAGACGATGTTTGTAGCTGCCCCTCTGGGGTACAGTCGCTACTAAATTCTTTCTTCATCCCAAAGAGGGCAGGTGCCTCTTCCACCAGCTTCACTGTTACCCTGGCAAGGGGCCCTTACATGGTACTTTCAACCAGAGCCAGTTGAACTAAGGTTTTTTAACGAGGTGTTACTCCTCCAACTTCTTCTTCCCCATTACTTGCAAAATGGGGCCTCGGGCTTGCCACCTGCTTACCCTCAACGAGGAAAAATGAAGGTGTACTGGTCCAGTATCCCTCTAGAGACTGGGGATACCGAGTCTCCTTAACAAGTATTTTAAGGGGCCATATGGGCCAACATGGCTACACCCTCGGGGTGTCTAGCTTGCCAGAGTGCATAGCCACCTGGTGATTGGGCATTTAGGAATAACTGTGAGTACACAGGTATGCAGTTTCAGTGATTTTACATTAAGTTCAGAGGATAAAAACAAAAGAAGAATAGAGAATTATCATTTAGCAGATTCAGTGGGTATTCTGGCAGACACGACAGTAATGGTGGTTTAATATTATGCAGCAGCATGGGGGAGGACAGGTTCTGGCATGGTCCAACCAGGAAGGTAGCTACTCTTCCTGGGGCCGGAGCCTTAGGGCAAACACCTGCTGGAGTCCTATTGATTAATCGGCACAGGAGAGTGCGTTTCACGAGGGACGGTACTTGGGCCTATAGCAAATTGGGGAGAGGGCCCTCCTAATTCCCCTTGGTGAGAAGTTGAGTGAGCAGTGTCACCAGTTACAGACCTCAACTGCCCCTCTGGGTTCACAGCTTTCCCCACGTAAGGACCCTACGGCTCTCAGTAAGCTGCATGACCAGCTTGTAGCCTGAGAGTGGTAATGTTTTAATGTGTTCTCCTTTAGCCTCAGAGAAAGGTTCTCTCTCCTCTTGCCACTGTGGCGCTAGAAGAGCGGCGTTACCAGCTAGCAACTAGATACCAAACATTGACAAAAAGTAAGAGCACCCTTCAGTGGGGTCTTTTGTTCGAAACTCTATTCCAGCGATTGTGTGAGCACCGAGAAATAGATAAGCGGATATGCACACAAAAGACAAAGTGGGTAAGGGAGGTGAAAGCGAAAGAGAATGATTGGACCATAAAGATGTTAACTTTTAGATGTATGTTTTATTCTGTAAGTAGGAATTTACAAGATATATATCTCCTACCTGTGCTCGCTAACATCTGATGGATGAGGGACCAAGTTTGCCACAGAGTAGCAGACATATCAATCATAGCTTAGGGCAAGAGAGACCCTGGTACAACTACGCCCGACATGGATGTGGCATGTGACCAACACTCGAAGCAAGAGAAGGCTCTGCGACAAGATCTTCTGCCTAGTGCATTGAGAAACACAAGTTGTTCTGACAATGGTAATGTTATACACTAAGTCTTAGCTGCTACTGCTGAAGGCAAGCACGGCGGGGTAGCGCTAGTTGCAGAAGATGCTCCGATCAGAACTGCTTGCGTACTGCCCTGTCTGGAATGCATAGGACTAAATACCCTCGAGAGACTTGGCTGGAGCAGGCCGCATGGAGGGGGAAGCCTCCACTGATGTGCAGTGAGCGTGTGCGTTCTGTGCCTGCCGGCCATGGCAAGGTAAGTGAAGGAGTGGGTCCATCCATTTAGACTGGAGCACGGCACCGTGCAGATTGCCGGCCTCTCAGGTGACACGGGGTTGACTCGCTTATGAATAGTAACAGTACAGATGCAAAATGAGTGGTGGCGTTCGGCACTACGGCACACTAAGGGGAACACCAGTCTGAGGCTTGGATATGTATTCGACAGTGCTCGTGGCACGTCAACTGTTAATTTGTAGCAGCCTGTATCACAACACATTAGTAATGTGTTTGGTAAAATGTTCAAATACGAAACATTGTGTTGTTGAAGAAATGTGTCACCTTGGTGGCTCAGTTGTGACGGGCAAAGAGGTGGGGTAAACTCGTAACTTGGTAGAGCCTACCTCCTTTATTCATAGTGTCATGGCTTATTACTTGGGTTTCTTAATCAATTTGCAGATTGTAGGCATATGTTAAGTTGCAGAATATACTTAGAAAGACTTCTTGGTAGTATGAAGATTGTCACATGCCACTCTGTGTGCTGTCTGTTTTGTCTCGTAGAGTCTGCAAGAGGAAATAGAGAATGGTAACGTCACTCACTTTGAGCTGCATATTGGAAATGGTACGCCATTCACAGACCATCTACTGCACGTTTCCTTACCTCCCTTGAGTGAAGAAGTGGCAGATGCACCAAAATTGATATCTAAACACATGGCTGTTCTATTCAAGTAATGTATTTTGATTTATGTTGGTGGTGGCATTAACAGTTAAACAGATATTATGTTATCTAAAAATTTACGATGGCTCAATATCTCTTTAACTATTCAATAGTAAATAGTGCATAAGGGAATTCATGCAGTGCTGTCGATACTTTCTGTGACAGATTAATATGCTGTGCAAGGAATGTTAATTTAATTTTTTTTACATGTATATTTCAAACTTTGTAGTAGGAATGTTGTAGCTGCCCGATCTAGGATGATGATCTTAAATGTAAGTTAACTCAGATATTTTTACTTTGGTTTCACATAAAATTTATTTCTATCTTTTTTAGTTAAAATGATACTGTACGGCAGAATCTTCATAGAATGTTCTGAAGGACTTTTCTTTCAGTTTTATACTTTATACAGAACAAGTTTTTAATAATACTACCTCATTTGCCAGGGATTTGAAGGATGTGATGTATAGTGGAAAAGTTCTTGAAAAAAAAAAAAAAAAAGAGGTACCGTAAGACGGGGTGGGACTTCAGCCCATATTTTAGTTACGTCTACTTACGTCTACTTACTGTTTTAACTGTTAGAAACAAGTGTGCTGTATTCTGCTTTGTGGTTTATCAGAGAGCAGCAAGAGAACAAACATGTTTATTTCCGGTAATTACAAAACTAAATACTACTATCCAATATTTAGGCCAAAGTCACTCCATCTTATGGTACTTTATAATAATGAGATTTTACTGTATGTATTAAACTTAAAATGCATTTAAAGTCACATTTTTTGTCCATATATATATTTTTTAAATTGTAGAGCATAATCTGTTATTGTTTTTGAAAATTTAAGTAGATTATTTTGTAATAATACAGATTGTAACATTCGGAGTTACCGAAAATGAGAACTTCAAAGTTACAACTCAGCTTAGCTCAGTTGAAATGCACAAGTGATTTTAAAGAGCGCAATGTTAAATAAAAAAGTGTATTTTAGTTTCAGATTAATTCTTCAGTTTTATTTTTTATATCTTTGGATAACACTTTCCACAATCTTTCAGAAATGTAGATACACGCACTGTCAGTTCAACGATACTTCAACGTCTCATTATTTACTGCCCTTTCCCCAGGCTCACCGCTTGCAGCGCGGCGCACTTGGCTATCTCCTCTCGTACTTCCTCCTCCTACTCTATTTCTAAAAATAGAAATGGCTGCGTCTTGGAATCACCTACACTTGTTGTGTTTTCTCCCACTCCTCTAGTTAAAAATATGGAAACCATTTACACGAACTCTTACGATTGACCAGATCGTAGTGCGTCGCAGTTGCCTTTGTTGCCCTCAAAACCCAAAGCTGCTTTTACAATTTGAAAACTACAAAAGAAGTTGGAAAAAAAATCTCTATCTGAAAACTGACAACTGACTGCAGAAACTCAAAATGGCAACGTATTACAGATAACTGCTCGAATATGACACCAACTTAAATTACTGATAAATCATTCCCACTACACGTGGCACCAAAGAAAAATTTATAATATATTACACCCACTGGCCAAATTAAAAGAATTTAACCATAAGTCTCTATTAAAAAAATATTGTAAAAACTATTAAAAATATAAATATCAATACCACCCTTGGTTTAGGAAAGATTTTACCAACTAGAAAACTATTTTAAAAGGTACTCACTCTGCAAACAACTGCAACCTTGTTCCTTCCACACAATTCAACTTTATCACTCAATAAATAAACTCATTTACATAACTCAAATGCAAAAATAAACATTTTGATTTCCTATGTTAAAAAAGACTAAAGAAATATAGTGGGATGTCACCAGAATTTTATGCTAATGATAGTTTTAATTTATGCATATATGTTATTTTACCTTCCACAATTTTAGACAAATATTTTTCTCAAAAGATTTTAAAATTGTTTAATAAGGTTTTTGCCAAGAAAAAAAAACTATTTTTATTTGCAAACATATTACTCGAATATTAATTAACATTAACTGCTAGAGGGATGAAAGCCAAAGGATATGAATCCCTCATCAAGATTGACAGATGCTCATTTCTTCCCAAGGAACTCGAAACTGAGGACGAGATCATGTGACAAATGTGCAAAAACCCACAATTCGTATGTTCACGAAAACGTTTGACTTTGAAATGAAGGTGAACAACTTTAGAACTTGTGAAAAGGTCGCAATTAGCCTTTTATGCATATACATTTTTTTTACCTTCCACTATTTTAGATAAAAAATTTTTTTCCAAAATTGTTTAAGGCATTTGCCAAGTCAAAAAAATTTAAAACTATTTTTATTTGCAAACATTACTAGAATATTAATTAACATGCAAAAATAATTTACACTTCTGTTGTAGAATTGTTAAAAACAAATTAATCTAGTACATTTCAAACCTGTTTGGTGATCTGGAAGTCATACTGTGAATCTAAAAATCTTTTAATTATACATAAAAGCTTCAGCTTGTAAAACACAAAACAGGAAAAAGGATACACACAATATATCTCGAATTTATACCCATCAAGTTTACTCCATATTCCTTACATCAACGTGATCATTATATTTCAAAATATGATTCGCAGTATTTCTATATTTTAACTGGAAATAATTTTTTTTGAATCTTATAAAAAAAAAAAACAGTTGAAATCCTTTAAAGTTTAAAGTGTCCAGCAAAAGTTGAGGGTGTGCACAACATGTCGTCCATGCTAGTTCTTGGTTTGCTCATTTTTACTTTCATTCCTCACTTGGATCAGCAGTGCACAAGATTTATAAATAAAGGGGATACAGGTCTGACCAAAAACTTACTAAACGTCACTGCCTTATTTACTTCTAACTTTTTAATGTATATAATAGGCCAGTGCTGACAAGAAAGAGGTCTCTGACCTGTCCCGACAAACAACTTCCTCTTAGTGCTAAGATCCAACAGCAACATACACTTTAAAGAGCAACCACATCATCATTTCTACATGTTCTTATTCAATTGCTATATACTACACCACCTCAACATTTTAATTTTTATGTTAATTAATTTATTAATTTCACGTACAGTGTTATTGTTAAATACAGTACACTCATGTTTATTCATGCTTCACTTAGCTGGCTTTCGGTTTATCCATGCGGCTTTTTGACTTTTCTCTAAGTCTACTGTAATTTCTGTGACAAGGCGATGCTGTAGCATGTGTCCTTTAACAAGGAGCGGTACCATCATGTCTATTGTTATGCTGCGTGAGCTGATGTGTATCTCTATAAACTGTCTGCATGTCACAGAGGCCTGCGTGAGTCATCCATCTCCACTTGTTGTGAAGCGCGTATCCGACCGCATGGATGCCATGTCTGAAATAGCAGATTTTTTTGACAAAATGATCACATGACCTGATTTTGTATACGAAAATGGTGGCGTATTCTGTAATTTGGTGTTTCGTATTTTGAATCTTGCGGATGTTACCAAAAATACAAAATGACAAAGCGTCTCATTGTTTTTTTACCTTCAAAAGACATGAGCAACTGTGTAAATAAAATGTTTTTTAAAACAAATAATTGTTCATAAAGTACACTAGGCATGCTTTAAAAAGCAAGAAAGTCTTGTAGCGAGTGCTAAACAAGAGACTGTCGATAACGTCTTAAGTGAAACTTACGAAATAATGTGTTTGTCATTTCGGACATGGCCCCGATGCTCTCCCCCCCCCCCCCCCCCCCGACACTCTTCAAATTCCTACAACATGTCTTGCCAGTTTATCGACTGCCAGCCCAGGTCATTGTTCACTTTGTAGTGTTGTTTTCTCAACGTCAACAAAGCGTAAAAGGGCATTTGAAACTATCCCAAAGAAGTTAAAAAAAAGTTTTGAGCATGGTGTGTTATCAACAAAAACTGTCATGGCCAAGGGAAAAAATATTGAAGACTTTTTCAATAAAGACAGGATTGAACTGTTCTTACATATTTTCATATAAAGTGTTTAAATGTTTACAAAAAATGTAACATTTCCAAAGTTTTAAACTTTTGTGTGTGTAGGTGGGTAAAATTAAAATAAGCTCCTAGTGATAGAGACTGTACTGTATTGTTTAATTGCCAGGCTGCCTCTTTTAAGGTTTCGATATAGTCTTTATTGCATTGCATTCTAAACTTTCAACTAACTCCGCCATCTAAAGGACCGGTCTGTGATGCACGCTGAGAAAGGCACACGTACAACTATGCACCTCTTATCTATGCCGTCCGCCCAACACGGCCGCAGCTTGCGCTAAGCACCGGCGCAGGCTGTGTATACTTGATGCGCCATTAATTTATTCTTGGTGCAACATAAATATCAGTTAAAGTATCATGTACTTTAAATCCTGCACATACAGTGAGTGATTTGTGTTTGCTTTGAAATGTATAGTAGGTACTTTGTTTTATCACGATTTTTGGAGCCAACATCATTGTTCCATTAATAGTAAAAATTCTTGTTTTCTCCGGCCCCAATTAACACATTCACCTTGCAAAATTTTTTCATTTATTTTTAAAATTTGTTACTTTTGTATTATAGTATTCTTTAAAACGCTGGTAGTAACGTCCATTGTATTCTTCAAAACTTAGTACAGATTTCAAAATTATTGTTTACTATTTTTTAAAGATATAAATATATTTTTACACCTGAAATGTAGACACTTTTTTATGTTCATCTCTGTCATTTGGTATTTTGTTTAAAATACATGTACTAAATCCCAGCAGTCACATACAATCAACAAAACAAACATTTATGATAAATACACATCATCCCTGATTACACAAAACAAAAAATTACGTTACGTAAACAACTCTTCTCATAACATGTTTACTTTGCCACACTCTTAATACTCAATAAAATGATACTATTTACTCATCTTTTCTACTATTAACATTCACTTTTAAAATGTTCATTTCCAATTATACACTAAGATATTGTATATCTCAATTAACGAAAAGTGCTTTCATACAACACAACTTTTTCTGTCATTATACTACATAATTATATAATAATAAAAAATACATGTATTAATTAGCACCGTTTCTTTGATAATTTCTACAAAAATTCATAATAATGGTTATTATAGTTTAAAAATATGATCACTTTTGTGTAATTTACTTTTAGGGCGGTAACCTTAAAGTGTACTGTTTGTACACAATAGTATCATCCATTGATACACTTGCCAATTCTTGTGCATTGTTCTTTAAAAAACTGAAAAATTGCTCCCCTGTTTCACAATAGTAATTTCTTACAAAATAACCATTTATATGTTAGTCAGTCTAACACCTTTCACTAACCACAATAACCTACTGTATCATTTACTACTGCCTATTCCATAGCTTGAAAAATTAATTACACTTTACACCATCATGTATACAACCTGACACCTTCTGGTGAGACACGAGATGAACGACACAAATACTTACTGGTAATATGGACGCCAGCGGTGCTTCCCAATCACCGCACTATTGAGACTCAGGGTTCTCTGGGATGTTGTGAGTTCTGTGTGTCCGTCTCACCCGTGCGTACTTACAAACACATAGGCAATACTAAACTTTTACTACACATCACTTTGAAATAAATAATTAATAAAATACGTGTGGCTAGGACACTTGTCACTACTGAACAAAAGAGGTAAGTTCACTGTAGACATGGGTAGTGTGGTGACAGCCTATACACAGAGCCGGCTAGGATGGGAGTAATTGCACGTTCACAAATTACAAAATTACATGAACCTTCAAAGATACATGAAACAAGATGGAGTACGAGATGAGTATTCACAATAAACACACACGTGTGTGAAAACAAGTTTAGATGGCGCAAATGCCGCAGAAGTTCGTAGCGGACCATGTGGTGCAGGTGGAACTGCAATATTTCTTCATGAAAACAGCAAATGAAATTCAAAGTATTATTCTGAGAGAGAAAATTACTGTCTTTACAATTTAAGTGATTGCAGGCGTGTAACTTGCCTAATGTCAGAAAAATCAAACATGAAAGTGACCGCGTAGTCAAACACAAAAGCATCAATTTATGTGAAAATTACATGGAACCCTAACAAAAATTGAACATAGAACCCTGAATAAAATATAGCACATACGATATTACATAAACAAGTGCCCAAAACGCAATGATTGGTGTCGGTTAGCCACATGGTTATAGGTGATGTTGCCATAAAATATTCAAACATGGAAAATACCCGGAATACATACACGAAACCAAAGCCCTTAAAATTGCACATAGCAATAATGCAGAAATTAAAATGAAATGCCACTAACATAGGTGGGTGGTGCCTGAATCCAGTTGCGCAGGTCGCATGACCTCACTGATAGCTTTCTCCTCCTCCTTCATTAAGTTAAAAATGTCACAAGGGTGAAATAAATTAGTAAAGCGGAAGCATAATGCTGGGAAAATGTCTGGCAAGACGTATGCAAGCAAAGGTTGACCTGTAAGCTAAATTGTCTATGGAAACCTAAATCAGTGAACAAAAGTTGTAGTGCGTACGTGACAGTGTTTTACCTCACCAGCTCTCCTTGACAGACTGTCCAGAGACAAGCGTCGCACGGACCTACCATGGCTGCCTACGGGGTTCACATAAGCGGAAGTGCTATGCACGCTAAGTAAAATATTTTATTACTGAACTAAAATTGCATAAATTAAATTTAAAAATCTTTTACATTTTATAATTTTATAATGAATTTTTCATATTATTTCAGTGTCTCTTTATGACGGCGTTCACACCGGAATATTAGTATTCTTAATCTCGGTGCCGTGGGCACTTTGAATTTCATAACCAAACAATATAAAAATAACAACAAACACTTTAAAACATTTAAAGACATATTACACCCTGCAAATACAAATACAAAACACATTTTACACTGGAAAATTAGTATTTATGTGAAAGTTCAAAATATTGGCCTCTTTGCACACGTGCAGGACACATGACACGTGCATCATGAACGCCGTTATGGGCTATAGCGCTGCTGGCTGTTAGTCAGCATCAAAAGACCCCTCCCTCGAAGATCAAGATGGTGCGAACAATGCTACATTGCTCTGGCGGGCTCTGCCCAGCTGGTTGCTGATTGAGGGCAAAGAAAACATGGCCTCAGAGGTTGTCGGTTCCTATGGCGTTTGGAGGGGGTGGGGGTGTAGGAAGGAACAACAATGTGGGTACGTGGTGGTGACTCGGCTCGCCTCTTGTGAGTGTTGTGTTGCGATTTGTTGACACTTGACGTCACACTCACTGTCCTACTAGTTTCCCCAAACTCTTTCAAACTCTCTTTCCCTTCTATGCTCTCCCCTGCGGGAAGTGGAAAGCCTCTGAAAGTCATCTCGCCTTCACTTGTGGTATCGAAATATACATTTACACTTCTGTTACAACTGGATTCACTTGTGCCTTGGGGAAACCCCTTAAAACTCAACTCACTGGCACTGGTTGTGTTGACATTTACGTGTGCACTTATATTACCACTGTCTTCGTGTACACTTGGAAACCCCTTGAAATCACTCTGATTTGTTATGACATTACAAAGATTAACCGAAAAACACAGAAAATATGTTTTGCTACTACTTGCTTCCACCTCCTCACTACTAGGTGTTGAGTGTTCTGTTGGTGTTGTTTTCCTCAGTGTACGTGTTGACATTTCCCTGTGTATTCCCTGGTAAAATTCTTAGATCTCGCTGTGGTACTGGACATAACGTCGTCTCCTTGTCTCTTCCCTACAGGTGGTCAGGCTATACGCAGGTCATCACAGTGCCGTTTTGTGACACGTCTTGGTCCCAGCTTCACTAGATATGTGGAATTTCCTATCTTTTCCACCACTCACACTGGCTCTGTCCATCGAGGCGCCAGTCCAGCACAGTACTTTTTTGCCCCGGCCTATAACGTGTTTTCTCTTACATACACGTACATCCCGGGTACAAGTTCGGGTGCGGCCTCTTGCTCTCTGGTACCCACACATTACAGTAGCTGATTTGGTTTCGCCCTGGCTTCCTCATGTATTTGTGCCTGGTGTAAATTTGTTCAGGTGGTCTGGGCGGGTTTTTGCGGGGTGCTCTGGGGGCACGGAGTTCGCGACCTAGTACCATCTCGGCGGGTGTCTTCCCTGTTGCCTCATTTACTCTAGTTATTAGGCAAAACATTACCTCCGGGATCAATTCGGCCCACCTAGAGTGATCTTCGCCTAACTGGACACGTAATTGGATTTTTACATCTTGGTTACGTCCATCGGTTGGGTTAGCCTTGGGATGGTATGCTGGGGTGGTACAGTGTTGTTCCTCATCTGGTACAGTACTCTCCACATTCGCCATACGAATTGTGTATCATTTTCCGTTTGCAAATACTTGGGGTGTCCCTACCTTGGAAAAAACTCATTTTGCATTACTTGTGCAACTGTGTGTGCACATACGTTACTAACTAGGAATGCCTATGTTCAACGGGTAAACAAATCTTTGGCAACAACAAGAAATCTTTTACCATTTTTTGTATGCGGGTACATGCACATGGTTTCGATGGCTACTGTTTTGAATGGCTCGGTTCCCAGCATTAGCTATTGTGGAGCGTCGCCGTCTGTTCTCCGTGGCTTCTGGATGTTACACATGATACAGCTCTGTACACGTTTCCTGATGTCTCCCTGAATCCCTGGCCAGTGAAGGAATTTCTGCACGTTTCTTCGTGTTTGCTTGGATCCCCGGGTGTCTATGCTCCAAACTGTCGTGTACATACTTAAGTATGAGTTCCCGTTTCTCTTTTGGCACTTACGTCTGCCATCGCGCACAATTTCCAGGTGGTTTGGTTTGTATTTCTCTGTCCACTACCCTCCAGTGTTCTGTGTAACGTGTGGCGCAGTGTTGGCGTTGCGCAGCATCTGGAGAATTTTCATGCGCAGTATGTACCTCTCTTAACATGTCACGTACATTCAATGAAGCAAGTTCGCCAGGTGGTGTGGCAATAATGTTTTGTATGAGAGTTTGTGTTTCTGTAGTTGGTATTGCACGGCAAGGTGGTAGCGCTTCTTCCTTCTCCGCATCGTCAATTACCGTTAGATTCGGACAAGGATTCCTGGACAAGGCATACATGAGCTGGTTGGTTTTCCCTGCCACGTGTTCTACCTTGAAATCGTATTCCTGCAGTAACAGCGCCCAGTGAGCAAGTTTGCTCTTCCCATTATGCATGACCTCTAACCATAGAAGACATTGGTTGTCAGTTTTGAGCATAAACTGCCTTCCTAGCAAGTATGGCCGGTACTTCCGCAATGCATGTACAATGGCCACACATTCTTGTTCGTTAACGTGGTATTTACATCCCCGAACTTTGCACTGTGATAATTGATTATATGTTTTTCCCTGTGTTCCCTCCTGGTTCAACATGGCCCCAATGCCTTCTTCACTGGCATCTGTTTGTACAACAATGGGTAACTCTGGGTTGAACCTAGATAGCAGACACAGTTCTGAAATGCAATTTTGATTTCTTTAAATGCTTGATCAGCTTGAGGTGTCCAGACAAATTTATGTTTCTTACACAACAAAGCAGTTAATGGTGCAGTGATTATGGAAAAGTTTGGGACAAATTCCCTTAACCAATTAATTAAGCAAAAGAACTTCCTGACTTATTTACGTGATATGGGTGTGGGTTTGTTTTGAATATATTTTATGTGTTGTTCTGGTTTTATCCGTTTGCTGTTACATAGTGTCCTAGAAACAACATTCTACTCATACCCAACTTACACTTTTCCACTTAGCATGTAAGTTTGTTACGTTCAAGCCGTTCAAACACAAGGCTCAAATGGTGCAAGAGCTCTTCCCAGCTGTTAGACCAAACAAGTACATCATCCAAATACGCCATCGCAAAGTCTCCACTAAATCCATCCAATACATTAACCATTAAGTTTTGAAATGTTGCAGGGGCACCCTTTAAACCAAATGGCATGGCTACAAATTGAAGTCTAGGTCCATCTGGGGTACTAAAAGCTGTTTTCTTTCAGTCTTGTGGGCGGACAAGCCCTTGCCAACATCTGGACTTTAAATCAAGTGAGGTGAAAATGGTAGCTGGTCCTAATGTTGACAAAGTATCTTTCATGTTTATGACTGGTGGTGGCATGTTTACTGTTATTTTATTCAAAGGGCGGAAATCAACTCAGAATCGCCATTCGCCATCTTTCTTTGGAGCAAGGGTAATACCTGAATTATAGAGACTTTGTGTAGGTTCAATAACATTATCACTGAGTATCACACATACCTGCTGGTTGATGATGCGGCGAAAGAAAATACCTGGGTATCGTGGCTTGGAGTACACCGGGTCCTCGAGCGTTGTTATTATCGCATGCTCCATGACATCCAGCAGATGTTGCAGACAGTGTTGATGTGTGGCGGGCACCTCATGCTTGAGGCACAGCAGTTGTTGGCGGTACTGCTCCCACAGCGTAAATGGTCCATCGACCATGTGTCCCCACATGCAGACGATTCGGGTGGGGTTATATTACGGCATTATTGTCAACAAGCCATGGCAGTCCTAAAAACACTTCCTCACACAAGTCCGGCACAATGTAAACATCGCACTTGGTATGCAGCTCTCTGATCCCTACCATGACACTTCTTGCTTCTCCCTGGTGGTGTGTGGTAGCGAATTGCAAACACTGCGATGGCACACTAGTTGTATAGCTTGTATCAGTTCTTCGCGTACAAAAGTGTGACTAGCGGCAGTGTCAATAACAGCAGTGACATTTTTCCGCTCAAGTTCTACACAGATTCTTAGCGCTTTTACGGTACTGTCAGTAACTTTTGCATCTTCATTAGGTAGATTGATACGACCTGGTGGGGAGGCAGTTGTGGTTTCGTCAACCTCCTGCCTACTTAGTTTCCCAACCTGTTGCCATGGTAATAGTTTTCGCGGTTATTGCTGCTAAAGTTTGATCCCTGTCCGCGGTTTCCTCTTACTGGTGTGAACGGCGGTGTCGGCCTCGTTACATCTGGCATCATGGTGGGTGTTGACGTGCTGTAATTTTGCAGCGGAGAATGGTATTCCTGACTCGTGTGCACACACCTCTCATACAGGCTCACGTCTCATGAACTGTTCCACATTTGCAAGCGTTGCTCTTTGCAAGTATGGCCTAATGTCAGGTGTTGACAATGCCATGATTATTTCTAACGCTCTGCGAGTTGCCTGTCCCAGATGTAAGCTTATACAAACCTAACTTGCGCTGGATGAATTCCTCTATTCCCTAGCGTTCTTTCTGCTGTCGTGATACAGTCAAGCTTGTGCCTGGATAGCATCTCTGTCAGTGTCGAATCGACCCAGCAATCTTTCAAAGAACTCTTCCCATGTTACCCAATAATCTCTCACCAAGTTCCACCACGTGGCAGCGGTTCCCCCTAACCTGTTGGCAGTTACCTCAGTCCAATCATCCCTATGCACGCGATGCCTATGTAATTTTTCTTCACAAACTGCAAGGAACGTACCGGGTATCCGAGTCATGTCCCGCGAAAGTTGGTAGCAAAACGTTTCTGTCAGGTTCCATCAAACCCTGTGGTGTGTACGTAATGACTACTGTGCGTGGGCTGTACCTCTGGTGTTGTCGGTGGAGCGATCTCAGTACAGTTCATATTACGACGCTCAACACAGTTTATGACACAATTGCGGAAGTTTACATATTCATCTGGCCCTATGTATCGCAAATGTAAGTCCCATTTGCACTGCTGGCACTGTGCCCACTTTGTTCCCGCCCCATCACATCTGGTGCACACACACACAGACGTGGTTCTGACGGCGTGGATACGGTGTTGGACGTGCATTGACATAACAGCTGATCCCATAGATTTTCGCTGAACAAGTTGACTTCAGTCACTCATCCAACAATGTACGCATTGTTCGATCGGCATGTCCAAATAGTTTGTGGGTGTCACAGTTGCCGATGCGGATGTCTTGAGGATTTCTCATAGTTGATCAGACGTGGTGTTCGCCATTTTACTGCGGTTGGTGCGACATGGAGGAACACACTTGGCGCCAATTGATGCCGCCGGATGAGACACGAGATGAACTATGACACAAATACTTACTGGTAGTATTGGCGCCAGCGGTGCTTCCCAATCACAGCATCCCTGAGAACCCTGAATCTCAATAGTGCGGTGATTGGGAAGCACTGCTAGCGCCCATATTACCAGTAAGTATTTGTGTCATCGTTCATCTCGTCTCACCAGACGGCGTCAAATCTAACCTTACTTTCTCTTCATCTCATTTTCTTATTCTAACGAAATACTTCTTCAAAATAAACATATTAATATATAATTAATATCCCACTATAGCATAAGATTATTAAAAAGTATTACCATAAAAATAGTAAAAAAAAAATTGCACAGAAATGTTAAAAACTTCTCAATTTTGAAACCTGTCTGTCCATTTTTAGTTCCTTTTTTTTCTCCACAGTCTTCTCAAACAGTCTCTCCATTTCCATCATTTCTTCTGCACAACCTTCGTCCCACTGTACATTACAATTTTCCATTTCGTTACTGTCTGACATCTACCCCTTTTAAATCTATCCCCCCCCTTTTCCATTTCTTTTTCTCCATTACGTGTCTGACATTGTTTCAATTTTTTCTTTCGTCTTACAAATTTATTTCTGAATAATACATTAGTTTGTTTCACTGGGAAAAAGGTATGGCTCACAGAGTAAGGACCATAGGGCAGTCTATACCACTGCCAAGCGAGTGTGCATATTAGACCCGCTCACTCTTAGTAGGCAAGCAGATCGGGACAGAGCCCAGACCGCCCGTCATGTGGAGAGACCTTCCTCTCCAGTATTTACTTATATCTATTTCCTTGCGCACATTCACATAGCCCGAGAGTACCACTCTGGGGTACATGGTCTGATAGAGGGTACTGAGGTAAGATACTGGGCTGCTAACCCCGGTTTCTGGAACCAAGAGTCTGCGGAATGGAATCGATGGTACTGTGTTGGTGAATACCAACATCCACCACTCTCCTGCAAGAGTCACCGATTCCAGCCAGCTAGCACCAGCTCCATATTCACTCACAGGAGTAACTCCTGGTAAGACAGGTACTCCGGAACCGACAAGTATCTCTACCAAGTCTGTTGTTGCTCCGACAGTAGTAAAATTCGTACTCACTCGCCAACTGACACATCCAGCACGAGTCGCTAGCAATAAATGTAGCTCAAACATCTAGCCAGTGCTAAACCGAGTGTGCCTAACCTAATGCAGCTAAAATCCCATTGACCGTACCTTCAGATCTATAGTCCAGCATGCGTCAGTTGGAAATGTGTAGTGTATGAAATATGTGTGGATTATCTGTAACATTAATTCCCTTGACCACTATTTATTGTGACTTGACAATACTTTAGACACTATAGTTGTAACCTCTTTACAAATGTTAGCCATGTGCCCTGACCCTGCTGGGGACACACTAGTCAAGAGTTTGCTTTGTTGCTGCTATTGTGTCTCGCATGTTTTCTCTAGATGCACTGCAATAGAGCTGGTGATACCTGTGGGTAGTATAGAAAGTAGTTACTTTTACTTGCGTTTGATGTTCACCTAAGCAACTCACCTTTACATAAGGGCAAGGATCCTGGACCATGTGTCTCAGTGTCTTAAGTCATGATTCCACAGGCACGTTCAAAATTGGCTATGCACAAGTCAAATTCATACTTACAATACAAGATTAATATTCTTTCCGTTTTCTTATCAGGCAATATTTTTCTACCATTCCAAGGATGCAACATTGATAACTGGGAATGCATCCACATGTTGCATGATTACATACTTTTGTTGGTACTTCTATGGATGTGTCACCTTCAGTCAAGTGACAACCAGCTATGTTGGCTTACCTCTCCAATTCCTGAGTATGAACTGGCTTAAGGAGTTTCCCACCCCATCAGCACAGCTTTCACAAAGGGCTGTCTTTACTTCTATCAAAATCTGCTGGTAGCAGTCTTGCTTCTCATCCAGGGCCATGGTTGTGGTGGCTAAGAATGCTTAATTACCATTAAGGTAAACCAGATATGATTCTTGGTGGGGTTACTTCCGGACGTTTTGTATGTGGAAATTGTACCGCCTTTACATTCCGGTGCTGCTTGATACTCACCTCACTTCACTGTCATTGGTGCTCGCAACACAATCATAAAAGAATGTTCCACTCGATCAACCACTGTGAAAAAGATATGCGGCGGGAAGTATGAAGAGGTAAATGAGAAGCTGCTAGAGTGGTTTAGGCAAGTGCGTTTCCAAAATGTGCCTGTAAACGGAACAATTTTGCGAGAGAAGGCAACTGAAATAGCCTTGAGATTAGGAGCAGAGGATTTCAGTCTTTCAAATGGCTGGATAGATAGGTTTAAAAACCACACTGGTATTGTTTATAAGACTGTAAGTGGCAAGGGTGCTAGTGTTGACGAGTCTGTCAGAGACAACTGGAAAAAGAACCGTGCTATTTCTTTTGCAAGAATATTCTGCAAAAGATATTTTCAATGTGGATGAGTGTGCACATTTTTTTTTATTAACTTGCTTCCCGATAAAACAGTCTTTTTCCACGGAGAAAAGTGTATAGGTGGCAAACAATCAAAGGAAAGAGTCACTAGTTTGCTGGAGCAAACATGGATGGCAGCGAGAAGCTCCCTCCTCTCGTGATTGGAAAGGCAGCAAAACCCAGATGCTTTAGGAACAGAAAAAGTTTGCCCTGCAGGTATGAAAGTAACCAAAATGCCTGGATGACCTGTAAAATTTGCCATCAGTATTTACATTTTCTGGATGCTAAAATGGGTGTTCGGAACAGTAAAATCATTCTGTTCTTGGATCACTGGTCTGCACATCCAACAGAAACAAGTGTACTCAGGAACATCCATATTGAGTTCCTGCTACCAAATACATCATGTCTCTGCAGCCTATAGATCAAAGCATCATTAGGAATTTTAAACATAATTTCAGATCACACCTCTGTAAAACACTCCTCCGTGATCTCGGGGCTAAGAAACCTCTCAAGAAAATCAGTTTGTTGACAGCAGTGCACACGACTGCTGCATCCGGGACATCCATGTCACAGTCAGTTATCACCAACTGCTTTAGGAAAAGGCTTCACACATGCTTCAGTGTCATGTACAACAGGTGATGAAGTTGAGATGCTAGTGCTATCAGATGAGCGGGGAACCCTCCAAGAGAAGCTCGAATTCTCATCTACCTTTGATGAGAATGTTTCTGTGGATGATGAAGCATTGTCTTGCAATTCGTGAAGAATTCTGTAAATCGGCAGAGCTGTCAGAACAAGAAAGTGAAGATGATGACAAAGAAGAAGACACTGAGGCAAAAGTGACTCATTCTCAAGCTTACGAGTCTCTAGACATCAGGAGAAACTGTGTTGCTTCCCAGTCTAACGTACCTTAACATGTGATGCAGTCAATTTTATATTTAATTTTTTTACTGAAGCAAGGAAATGCAACCAAGAGGCAAACTACCATTAAGGATTTCTTCAGAAAATGACTGTGAATTCATAGTCTTTGGTTACTTATTAGCAAACTGCATGTATTCTGTAACCAGAACCCAATTGTTTAGCTAATATTCTACATTGTGCAACTATAAGAAAAACTTTCATAAGAGAATGAGTACCTATCTTTAAAAAAATGGTTCTATAATGTCGTATTTGTTATGTACTGTATGCATAACTAATATTGTAGTAACCAGGAGACAAACTTTCATGAAACATTTAATATTAAGTATTTTGTGTGCTTTGGTACCAGGAGACAAACTGCCATGAACAATTGTGCTTATTTTGCATATACAGTAATATTTTGCTCATTTACTAATTGTATGATTTTGCAACCAGGAGATACACTTTCATAAAGAATTATGTATTTTTCAAAATTATTTGTTTTTTTTTTTTTTTAATTTTATAAAGTTGTGTGTTTATTACGGTGCATACTTTTATATCTTTTTGTGTACAGTTTCTTGAATTTTTGTATTTCCCTTTTATAGTGCCACTTTCTTGTGGACCCCTGAAGAACATTGTAAGAGGGTCTACTGTATTAATATTGAAAATAAAAACCATGAGATTTCAAATACTGTACATGTATAAATATAGTGTAGTTATACAACTTGAATAAAGCGACTGTGACTTCTCTATTGGTGAATTTCATTACCAAAGTATCAGATCTTAGTGTGTTATTCTATATCCTTGTACATATTCTCGGTACAAGTACAGATACTTTAACTGATATTTATGTTGCACCGAGTATACACAGCCTTTTGCCGGCACCATGCGAGCATGTTGGGTTTGCGACCGGGCCGATTGATAAACGGTCCGCAGTTTTGTGTGTATGTGTGTCGTTTTCTCAGTGTGCGTCACTCAGACCCGTCCTTTAGATGGCAGAGTTTGTTGAAAGTTTAGAATGCAATGCAATAAAGACTAGACTATAACAGGACTTAAAATCAGGCTACCTGGCATTTAAAAAAATAACACTTACAATACAAAAGCTTATTAAAATTTTGCTGTTTTACAAATACACACAAAGTTTAAAATCTCTGAAATGTTTAGTTTTTTGTTAACATTTAAACACTTGATATGAAGAAAAGTTAAACTGTGTCTTTCTTGAAAAAGACTTCAATTTTCTTTTGTTTAGCACCAGAATTGATGTTTTTGTTTATAACACACCATGCTCAAATTATTTTATTATTTCTAACTTTTCTGCAATAGTTTAAACTGCCTTATTACGATTTATTGACGTTGCGAAAGAGTGAACAATGACACAGGTCGGCGATCGATAAACTGGCAAGACGTGTTTCGAAGTGGGGGGTAACTGAGGCCATGTCCGAAACCGAAATGGCAAATTCGTTATTTTGTAATTTGTCATTTCATAAGTTGTCGACAGTCACTTGTTTAGAACTCGCAGTGACACATTTTTACATTAACAGTGAACAATATTTTGATATAAATTTAATGCTTAAAACGGGACATAATATTTCTACAATCATTACTGGAATTCTGCACATACATTAATAAAAATGAAAATAGTAAGTTATGCTGCGAGATATATAAACAAAACACAACAGGTAACTGTATTTTAAAACATGCCTAGTGTATTTTATGCACAATTATTTGTTTTATAATACATTCGTGCATGTATTCATTTTGTATTTTTGCTAACATCTGCTGCTATATAGAAAATACAAAACGCCTAATTACCAAATATGTCACCATTTTTGTATACAAAATCAGGTCACGTGATCATTTGGTCAACAAAATATACCATGCCTGAGATGAGCTGGAGTCCGACGTGCTTCTACAGACGGAAAGGGGTGTCTCACGCAGGTCTCTGCGACAGGATGACAGTTTAAAGAGATAAACATCAGCTCACAATGGAACAGCGATAGACGTACCGTACCACCTGCTGCTTGTTAAACGACACACTTTATACAGTATTGCCTGACCACCGCACGGGTGAGTCGAAAACTGGTTAAGCGGGAGTGTAATGTATGTATAAGTGTGTATTATTCTTTATAAATAGATACCAGTAATAAATTTATTTTATTTTACATTTTGATTTGCGACTATTATGCAGCCTTCTCACACAGCTGTCAATATCTCCAATTCTAATGACAGCAAACAATTTTGAAGCATGTTGATGTCTGGAAATTCTACTGTATATATTTGAGTAGTTGTCTTACTGATAGCATATTTCTATTTTCATATGAACTGATAGCTTAATAACTGAGGATATCTACAAACTGAACTGTAGGTGCTGCTGGTTTTCTAAAATCTGCACCACATACTTTAATTTTATCTTTGTCAATGTTAACATATTGCTTGAATGTTGTTTTCTGGCATAGCTATAATAAAATCTCCCTATTCTACAGTTCTTGAATAACTGTCCCTTACTCATAAGGCCTGTTTCATCACACATTAGTTTTGTCATCTCCCAAAGCATAAGAAAATGGAGCATCTTATTCAAGGTTCTGGTCACTATGAAACTCAACGTATTTCTACTGCATGCAAATTGTACACGATAGTTATATAGGGCAGAGCACTTACAGTTGCTTTTAATTTTATAGTAAGGCATAATCTTTGTATATTTTTTAAAATAAGTATTAATTTTTTGGCAGTTTGGTTGAAGCTAAATGCAAGCAACATAATGAACTGCATGTAATGACTGGAGAAGTATTTGACCAAACCATGTGTACATAACTGTAGTAGACTAAAGCAGTTGTACAGAAAACATGTTATCCAGTTTGCGTTTCTTTTGTTTTCAGGAAAATTTGTGAGTGTGAAGATTTGCAGAAAATTGTGGACGATGTTCGGCCATCAAATGTAGATGTATTTCTTGCAAAACATTCACATGTAATGTCACAGAATTTTTATCCAGTGAAACACTTTGTTGATTGTGCATCCAAGTCACACATAAATGTAGAGTTTTTAGTTAATTCTACAGTCCCATCATCATCATCGTCTTGCAACCAACCAGAGTATGCATTATCTAGCAAGGCACAAGACAAACATGTCAACTGGTACAAAATGCAAGGAATTCGTGGTTTTGGCATGTCTCATCTCTTCTGATGTCTTGGACAACTAACTGAAAAGATCACATTTGTATTTAAATTTATTTAACAAAAATACATGAATTTTACAACAAAACTGAGATTTGTAAATGAAAAGTCAACATATTCATGCTAACAAGGTTATGTACATAAACAGGATTTCATAACTATCACAGTTTTTATTAATGGTGTAGCTCGACAGTCAGACTGCCTTATCAATGGACCAGCAGTTTTGAGCTGCAGTTAAAAAAAAAATTAAAAACATTGTCCTGTATTGGATGTCTGGAAGTACCTCAAAATTGTCTTAAGGTTTCAAGTAGTACCATCTGATTGTCATAGATAACCTAATAAAATTTCACAATTTATTGATGGCAAATCATTTAAGTATCACTGGTGACATTCCTGAACAGTGATCTTGGGTGAGAAAATATAATTAAATATTTGAATGTAATTATGGTGTTTACAATAAAGGAATTATGTATGATTGTAATCAAGTGATGGTTTTACTGTCTGGAATAGTTGGGTTTGCAGTTAGTTAAGTGTTTCTTTTAGGACTGTCTTGCAATCTTCATTTAGTATTTATTTTGAGGTTAAGTCTTATAAGTCATTTGCATTTATTGAAAGAAACTGTGTCATAGGAAACATTCTGTAATACCTATATTATCTTGCTTATTTTATCATTAAATTTTTACCCATAGGAAGTGTTTAAACAACAAATCAAAGAATAACAGAAAATATGCAATTTTAATTATTTTAAAGCATCCCCTCAACTAACATCTTCCCGAGTCTTAATTATTTACTTTTTCCCCTTGAAAAGTGTCCGGGAGGGGTTTCACTGTATGTGATCTCATAAATGGTAGTCTCTGGGCTAGGCAACTCTTGCACTTAATTCAAGTAACAGCAGGTTGGCACTCGAGGGTAAACATTAGTAATCTTGATGGAATGAGTTTGGGGGGGGGGGGGGGGACAATCATGTGTAGGCGAGATCTATAACTGGTCCTCTTGGAGATATACAGCAGTGGCTAAGAGAATCACAACAGTTAGCAACCAAAATACACCATTGTTTATGAAAGAGTGAATCCAAACTCTGACGATGTGTAGAACTGTGTACCAGCAATAAGTGATTACAATTGCAGAGAGATGGCATACACATAGGCCCAGCAATGAAGCGCCATCAAACAAAGTGAAAGCAAGTGCCAGTATGCCTCTGCGTTAATGGTTCAATGCTGTCTGTGCAGACTGGACTGGTGGCACGCATGCCATTCTCGCAGCTTCCATTGTTCATAAATCACCAACGCCTCAGACTGCAATTGGCATGTGAACACTGTCGCTGGTGTGCGGAGTGGAAAAATGTAGTGTTTTCGTACGAGTCCTGCTTCAACCTGTTCTACAGTGATGGCTGCATACGTGTTAAGACACTATCGTGGTGACCGTAATCTGGTAGCCCACATTGTGGAGTGACATAGCGGACAAACGCTAAGTGTGTTGGTTTGCGGCACCATTGGATACAATATACAATCTCAACAATATCTGAACAGCAGCCACTACATCAGGGAGGTTATAAACCAAGGTACTGCCCCTCCTTCAGGCAACTCCACATGCCATATTTCTGCAGGACAATGCCCGACCACATGTGGCGAGGAATAAGCAAGCCTTCTTCAACGAACGATGTGTACCACTGATTCCTTGGCCTACATGTTCACCTGACATGTCTGGGATATGGTTGGTTGGCGACTTGTTCATCACAGACCTCCAGCAACCACTGTTGATGCTTTGTGGACTTTCATACAAACTGTGTGGTGGGAGATTTCCAGGAACCTATCCAGGTCCTCTTTGATTCCATGCCAGACATTTAAGGGCTCTGATTTCAGAGTGTGGGGGCTTCATACCATACTACATTCTCAAGGGACACAGATCATGTACAGTTATGTAATTATAATCAATTGTGTATCATGCTGTGCCTAATTAGTGGTATAAAGATCATTTCAATTACACGTATCCTTCTTGGTGTTGCATTTTTCACAACGTTAGTGTAAATGCAACAAACCAACCCCATAATCATGTTCTTAAATGTTGACAGCAAGAACGGAGGAGTAGGCGAAGTCCAACTCTATGTCAACACTCCAGGAATTTCTGTGAAGACTGAACCGGAATTCAGCTGTGGATAAAAACTGTCTCGCTGTTCACTGGCCGTAGTCTATTTTCTTGGCACCAAGTTGTTTCGTAAGCTGCAGTTCACAGCATTTTATTTAAATTACTCTATTTTACAGAATTTTTTAAAAATGACTGGTGTGTGTGACACACACTTATTCGTGCTCCTAATAATATTTTAAGAGTGATTCTCTTCAGAATAAAACCTTACTGCATGCACTTGATTGATACTCTAGAAGTGGCTCTGTACTGTGGGACATAATAATGATAATGAACATGTTCAGCATACATTATAACACTGTGTTGTTAAATACATTAGGGGAAAATTTAACTATTTGGTGTCCCTGGGGAGAGCAGTCTTAAAATGATACATAAATATTATGTAACAAAAATATTAATGTACATAGTTATTGAAAAATGGTTTATTTTTTTCATCTTATGTCCCCATTTTCAAGTTCTGCACATACCTGTTACCCCTTGCAATCTGCTGCCCTAGGCATCTGCCTAGAGATAAATATGCCTCTGCACCACTTTTGTTATTGACTGAGCACAGCTTTCACCAAAGATTTATGAGGTACCTTGAGAACCTGCATAAATATTAAACCAGTACCCTGAAATTACTTATATTTCAAGAAGCAACACATTCTGTACAGAGGTTTGTCAATCACACAGACTTTCCACATCCTTATTATGCAAATTTTAGACACACTTGTAATTGAGAAAATAGAAATGCAAACTTCTGTAATCAATATCAACTATGGCATATTTATTCCTCTCTATCCCATAAACCACTATAATAGCAATCACGCAGCAAAATTAAGCAGTAGGTAGCTAAGAATGTGATAAGTTACCACCTATTACTTGGAACCCTTGGTATGTATTCAGTGCACAGTGAAAGTAGTTAAGCATTTGTTGGGAAATGTTTTTTTTTTTTTTTTTTTTTTTTTTTTTAAAGGAATTTGTGATAGTATAACTTGATGAAATATTCCAGAGTTATTGGAAATACTGTGGATTTCTAGTAACCAGATCCAACGCTAGCTCATCTATGTATTTTGACAAATAATTGCTGTGCAGGGTATTTTTATGTGGACAGTACATAAATAAAATACGTGACATTATTGTTATATTAACCTAATATGGCACATTAAATCAGTTGTGTAAAATCTTTAAAGGAACAAACACATAACCTTTTAGTCTTATGTTTTACTCATGGAATATTTTTTGGTTTAGTACAGCACCGTCCAACAGTACTCTGAGAAACTGTTTCCAAAGCAGTTTCGACAATTTTCCTGCACAGCTTCAAATTTCCTTTTTTCTTCAGCCGTCTCCTCTTCACATCTTCCCACTCTATCGCTTTGTGAAATAACTTGGGTAGCTTGTTAATGTTGCCTACAGCCTTAATATCTTCTGAGAGCTGCCACGTATATTCAGGGATTGTCAAGTCGACCCAAATTTGACCTCGCTGCCACGGTAAAACTCCCAAAGGGCATTTACTCCATTTTGGATTTGCTGCAACAAAAAATTCAAAGTGTGGAGGGCCACTGCAAAAGAAAAGTACCTTTGCACAGCTATTATATAGTATAGAGCCAAGATTTTATGGGGTTATGTTAATGACACTTTCATAAATTGAAGATTTTGTGTACTGGTCAAATTATGTTACGATACCTTTGGGTTACTAAAATAAATGATTAAAAGATTTTAGCACAACATGATTTAAAAAATTACTTATTTCTGTGTAATTGCTTGTTGTTTTATGCTTTTTTAAAATGTATTCTGACTAGGGCTGGGTCGATACCAAATTTAGCAGATACTCAAAGTTACCAATACTGGTTACACAGATACTCCAGATACAAGTACAAATAGTTTATTCAAACAGTCTTTATTTCAGACCTATACACAATAAACTATGTCTGCACTTATTTAGCTTATTAAAAAAAAAAAAAACTAATTTTACAACCAGTCAATTACCACAAAATATTCTAAATAAAAAATAACATTCTGTAAGCCTAGAAAATTCTAATCTTACAATGAATCTACACATAGCATATAAGATGTTTATTTTTCTGACCTATTGCACAATAAACATTTAACTTATCGGCTAAAAAAAAAAAATAATTATTGTTTCCTAGTCTACATGTGTGTGCGTCACATTAATTACAACAAAGTATTTAAAATCAGAACTATTATTCTGTATACCTATACTGTTGCAGAGAAATATTAATATTAATCTTTAACTATCTACAGATAGCCTACAAAGAATTTAAAATCAAACCAGGTTTTACAAAGTGTTTATCTTTTATAAGCTGCATTTTCAAGTCAATTTTTTTTTACCACACAAATTCAAACTTCAAAATTTTTAATGTGGCTGTTATATATATATTTTTAAATAGTACAGTAAAAGCCCACTATAACGTGGCTGTTGGGGGGCATAACTCAGACCCGCTTATAGCTTTCCGTGCTATTCTATAGGGGCATGGCACCTATCTGCCAAACATAGGGCAAGTGTTGTTATTTACCGCCAACTCGTGAAACGTTTACCCTGTTGCTATCGGAACTTTATTTTTTTTTATCTGCATCACTGGACTTGACAGAACCCAAGGGGGGAAACAGAAGAACAGAAACACGCAGAGTTGAAGAGGGTCACATACTTAAAAAATACCACATTTTCCAGGCGAAGAATGTACTTATTTCACCAAGGATGGTGTTTGCTGCGAGTTGTTTGTCACGCGGACTGGAGGAGGGGTTTCACACACCCCTCCCCACAACTGTTGGGTCTGATTGGGAGGCAGTGAGAAGAAACAAAGCTCACATTCAAATAAAAGTAACAGAGGTTGAAGCAAGCTTGCATTGCAGGTGGGATCTATTAGTGCCTCGTGTGTTGTGAAACATGTCGTTTGCTCATTTGATTTGCATTTAAAAAAAAAAAAAAAAAAAAAAAAAAAAAAAAAAAAAAAAAAATAAATAAATTATATGTGGCATTACAAGAAAGGTCGCTTTTCAGCACTAAGCCTTGTCCACAATAGCTCCTCTGCTCTGAATTTTTTTTTCGAAAATGGGAAAACATACCATATAGCCTGTATATGTGCATTATAATCAAAGTGTCCCAGTCGGAGATTAATTATACACCTGTAAATGACTTAGAAGCACAAATCTCAAGGCCTGCATCAAATTTGGGATTTTTTTCCCCTGAAAATTTGAAAACTTACTTTTATAGCTGCTATATACACATAGGTAAAGCATATACAGCATTATTACAGGGTTGCCACATGTCTGGAAAAGTGAAAAGTAAGGGAATTTAAAATTGGTCAGGGGAAAATTGTCAAATGTTCTGGAATTTTATTTTCATAATGTGAGTCTTTTGTCTCTCTTGCCTTACAGAGCATGCATATATTGCTTAAAGAATAGATAGTAACAACCATTAATAGCACAGCAAAATATTGTACATAGGCAGAGCCGTCTAACACGAGATGTCACATCATGCCAAGCCACCCCCTTTGACCTTGCTTGGGCTGTATGGGCCATCAATGTCGAACGAGCTTGGTGTGTAGGTCATCACTGCACGTAGAATTGTGCTCCAGTTATTAAGAGATCAAAAAAATATGTAAGATGTTACTGTAAAGTGTTTATTATATTTCGGTAACATGTTCTGGAAATATTTGGGTAAATAACTGATATCATTAATTATATTCGTGCCTTACATCAGAGATACTCTATAAATCTCGTCCGGGATTCTTTGGATTTCGGCCGATGACACAAGAATGGTGTGTAAAGATTTCCCAGAAGTCTGTTTGTTCGGATGAATTGTTGGGCACCATATTATCTAGTGTTTCGCTTTGATTATATTTGGCTATTTTTATGTACTGTAATTTCTTCAGTGTAATAATGAGTATATTATTACACTGCAAAATTTACGTCTCCAGTTGGCAGGACGCACTCACGGACTGTTCTTGTGTGTTTTAAGTGCTGAAGATTCTATTGTGTTCAGCTTTAGCGTACTGTGTAGTGATTGCCTGTGCACATGGACAATTTCATTTTATCAATGACAATTTCGGCATATTTATATGCAAGTACCATATCAACTGACTAAACTAATAATACTTAGTGAATTTATTTTATAAACAACGTATCGCATGGTAACAAATGTTGATGTTAAATGTAAATATGGTGTTTAGGCTGGGTTTATAAACTACACAAGAAACAGAGAGTCGTGAAAAGTAGAACTCAAATAATCCAAACGTACCTGTGTATAAACTTTGCAAGATGCAAGAACACAATGTAAAATTTGGTCAACTCTCAACTTCTTGCATTTTGGATTGTGTTTTACTGGATCACAAAATCATTTTGCACTAGTATAGAAGGCTGCAATTTTAAGTCTTCGTATTAATTTTATTAATTTAATTTTTTGCATGATTCTAGTGTTGAATTTAATAGAAAATAATAGTACACTTACGAATTTAAATATATTAGTACCGCTGCCAATTAAAAAATATCAAATACACTTCCAAAAAATTCATATCCGGTAACCTCTTTCTCATTAACTTATTAAAACTCCATACGTAAAAATATCAATCCTAAACAAACAACAGAAAAAAATCCTGCTTTCATAAGTACTCTTTGTGAAGAGATTACTGCATAAACCTGTCATTGTTTTTTTGTAGGTTCTCATTAACCATGTCAAAGAATAAGAAGACGCATTTCCAACCAGACAGGTTTAGTGAACCAAAATTTTCTGACTTCAGAAGTTGCCCCAATGATCTTTATTCTATATTTTGCAAGCTTTGAACCAAGGCCTTTGCCCTGAATAATATAGGAAGAAGAGCTATAAGGCTGTTCAAGTAGGAAAAAATTTGTGTTAAATTTAGTATGTAAGTTATGCTGTGTGACAGGCACCTACTACCAAATAGGAAAAAAATTATACAAAAAAATATTCATCACATTATTGACATTTAATCGTTTTGAAATTATGATGTACAAAATGAGAGTACAATATATTCTTTACACCTGAATATTTTTCATTTATTTGTATATGAGCATGTTAGTAATACTATGAATTTTCACTGCCAGGAGAGTAGCCATTCCTGAAAAATTACATTTTTTCTTCAACATTTTTTGGGCCAAAAATAAACAGCTTCTTATACTCATTTTGAAATGAAAAATATAAATATTACAGTAATAACAACATGTATATCATTAAGCCACATCTGTCTAGTTCACATATATATTTGGTTTATAACTCTCCGAACTGTCATTCTGTCGTATTCCCTGCAGGAAGATACACACGTACACGGAAAGGCGACCAGCGACCTTGTGTTCCTCTCGTTGATTCTCGCAACTACGTGGTCGCTCAGCCAGCCCCCTCTCCGTCGCTTCTTCGTGTGGTTGCTGGCTGAACTAGTGCGTCACTAGAGCAGTATTTTCAGTTATGGTTTATATTTTTTTGCTCTAAATATTCATGCTTTTTTGAAAACATAGGATAGAGACAGTTAATTTCTGAAAAATAATTAAAATATGTGTCCCTACATTTGGGTAACTTTGGGAATGAACAACAGTTTTGACATCTCGTGAATGACTGTTGATTTTGAATGCCACGTGATTTTTATGTACCCATATTTTATGGGAAATTTATTCATAATGGTATCATTGAATAAAGTATCGCTACTAATTATTAATTTTAAAACACTGCTCTAAATGTTTTTAAGCTGCTTGTGATACTATTTAAATTCATTAAAATTACAAAATTAAAACATACCTGTGTGTGTGTGTGTGTATGTACACACACACACAAATGCACGCTCACACACACATACATATATAGTCAATTCCCCATTGGAAGCAACTTTCTCGGAGCCCTGCTAAATATCTACTAGCAGGCTCGTTTCGTATCCTTCCGCCAAATGTAAACAAACATTACTATGTGACTGCCATGTAGCATCTGCCAAACTCAATGTTTGCATGCCATTGTGTGCGTATGTGTGTTCGTATACTGACACCTAAAAATAAACATTGAAATGTGACTTCTACTTTTATACCTGTCAAATGTGGTGTTTACTGTTTACAGCTTTTCAAATAATTCTGTGTTAGGTCTATTTCAAAAACCATTTTGTATGAATATTCACAGTTTAATAACATTATTTAGGTCAGCTTTATGACATTTGAAAAATGCCCGAATTAATGATAGTTCTTACGGTATCGTTACATTAACATATTTGTTTTCCACGACATACCAAATTACACGTAATGCACGTTAATATTTTTCTGCGACTGTATTAAACACTGTTACAACTGCGGGGTAATGAACTGTAGTATTTAACTTTTTGTTATTGTTATGTCTTGGGTTATTTCTTTACAAGGACGGCCTCAGTTCGAATAACGAAGGAATAGACAGTCCAACGAAAAAGCAACATTAAAATCAAGCACGCAACTCGTGTCGCTCATTTTTTGTTATAGAAACTTAAAATATAGCAGTGAACATGCACACAAATAAGCCTACTGTAACTTTTATTCCACTCATATTTATATGTATTCCTACTTACTATTTATTAGGTTTATTGAAATTTATTGGGGCTGGGCTTGGTTATTTAGTTGGGATTGGTGGTAAATCATGTTACACGACTGTGTTTCAAACACCCAGGGCAAAGGTACAACGTTGTGAAAAATAAACAGATGTGGATGTTAATAAATAACTTACTCATAAAAACAGTTCACATTTACAACATATAAATAGTCAACATCAAATATTTTAAATCACACACACAGATCCAGCGTAACAATCGCCACGCCATGCCACGCTATTTTACACGCAGCGGTTAACGAAACACACCGTACCAGTTTGTTTATTACTGCCGCAGAAACACAGATTTACCACAACATCGTAACTTGCTTAGGTAGATTTAAAAAACATGTCTAGAAACGTGATGTGGAAATTTGAAGTATTTTTCAGAGTAAGACAGCAAAACGCCATGTCATGGCTCGCCACGTCTGCCAACTTCACTTTGTTTCTGCCCCACCATCATATCTAAATATATTCAAACATTAAAATCTCTGTTCAGTTGTATGAAATATGCTACAATTGAAAACGTACAATTTTATCACGTACTAGCAAAGTGAAACTTCCAGAGTGTGAAAGAGACAAAGACAGAGAGAAAGAGAGCGACAAGCCTCGCTCAGCAGACTGTTGCTTCAAAGTTGCTCTCGCTCGATAAAACAACACCGTACCATTACGGCTTACTCACAATATTTTCCGCTGTTAGTTTAAACTATAAAAATTAGATATGTTGCCATTGGGGCTACCTAAATATTTAAATAGGCACTGTTTAATTTACAAATAGTATACTAAAGAACTAGGTTAAAATAATATTTTAACTGTGAACTATTTCTTACCGGCAGTTGCCAACATGTCACTGCTCATACTGTTATTAATTCATATTTAAAAATAAATCAATATTACAAGTTATAGAAGATATTAAGGTAAAGTTATATTTATTCAATAATACAGTACTCTAAAGTTGCCTATAATGTTATGGAATACAGATTATGGAAAAAAAACAGGTTGACATGTTTTGCCTAGAGTGTTTTTTCGAAGGTTGATTTTCATAAGTCGCTTCCAATCGGGGGAAAAAGAAAAGAAAAAAAAAACACACGCGCGCACACACACACACACACAAAAAAAAAAAATGTCAACATATCAATTTTTTTTAGATTCCACTTTGATTCCAATACCATAAATTAAGATATAGTGATTATCAACATGTGTCACAGTCAATGTATCCTTTTGAAATTTTGTTTTGTAAGTCAAATTAGACAGACAAAAATATGAAAGACAATTACAGGAAAGACTTTCTGGTCTGCTAAGTGAAGTTCATTTCCTATATTTATGTAACATTCAGACTTATCTAATTAGGCCTAACGAGTTCATATCAGTATTTCTGATGAATATATGATTTATTTGAAATGAATATAGAGACAGTATTGTATATAAAAAGTTAAACAGAACTTCTCAATACAATATTATAGTTCGACTTATGAAGCTAACCAACATGTACACAAATATTGATGCTATTCAGTAATTAAACTGAAATACAAGAAACCTTTCATTTAGCATTGCTGAATGAAAATGCTTCTAACAGACATTTTAAGTTGCAGGGACACTGGATGACTTGCTGCTACACGCACATTTGCCCAAAAGGCCTTCTGAATCATAATTATTGGCAATTTTCTTGTACTTGCTGTGTTTAGAAAAGTGTTTTCTCATGTTACTAGCTGTGTGACTAACCCCACCTCGTGAAATTTCTGCTGAACACGAACAGCAAAATGAGTAATTTACACACATCGTTTGACATTTTCTTCATGTCTATGTAAATAAAATCCTCAGTACCGTTAAATCTTTAACACTACGTACTTTTAGAAAAAAAGAGACAGATATTTTTGGTAAAGGTAAACACGAAAAAGAAAAAAAAAATTACTTTCAATTTCGACTACATCAGAAACCAAAATGTTACAAACAGGAAATATGTATGGTACGAAAAATGTACCTGTTCTTTATCTAACAGACCATTAAATAATAGGTAAACAAAATAAAAAAATCCTAAAAATAATACCAGGATCCTTATGCTCCCACTACTCATAACTATCGTGCAACATACTGAAAGCCAATGCATGTTCCGCGTCAGCGACCCGTAACTCTACGAGCTTGACGCTATCGAGGGTTCTTATCTACAAACCACATCTGGTTGCAGATAGGCGCTGGTATACAGCACGTAGAGCGATGTCGGAGTGAAGTGAGGCAGCCAAATACTGATAACAGCCATCTGCTACATGGCAGCCATCAAGATAAAAACGACTCATTTACCATGAGTTTCGATAAACCGACTATCTCTTCCCCTGCATTATCGTGCCTAATCGAGGTTCTACTGTATTTTCTCGTACTTGCTACCTCTCTCTCTCTCTCTCTCTCTCGCATCCTCTCTCATGCGCTCTTGCTCTCGCGTGTGCTCACTCTCTAGCGTGCTCTCTATGTCTTTCTAGGTTTGAGTAATACGAAACTCTATTTAAGAACGGCACTAAATTGAGAAAGTCTGGTTGGAAAATTCTTATCTCGCTGAAACACATTAATTACACCGGTAATATATTAAGAAAAGAAAATCACTGTTAGCCTGCATCTAGTACTTACTAATGTCATGTGAGGTTGTCATGCAAGAAGCATAGTTGGTCAATGTGTTCTGGGCTGAGAAGTGTTGACTGCAGAGGAGAACAGTTATTCGCTAGCAACAAGTGGTAGGAACCTGCAGATATTTTGCACCTACTCTTGCCATGCTAGGGTACTTGTATTTACCAGTCGTTTTGTACCAATCATTAGTATTTGATTTTAAAGCAGTTCTTGTACATGTGAATCATATTCCACTTCCAGCTTATTCCAGTTCCAGCTTTTCATCTTCGTTTTCAGCTTCTTCTTGTGTTTCAAAAACTTGTTGTTCATAGCGCAGATGTTGGAGGTCTTTTTGCATTCTGCTGCTCAGCCAGATTTTGAAGTGTCGCCTTGAAACGTGGATCTAGCACCATGGAGATCATGTTCAACACATCTTCCTTGCATAATGGAAATCTAGGTTTAAATGATTTTATGAGGTTTTTTTACACAAACATTGCCATTTACACTGCTCGCAATACACTTTTGGAGAGATGATTCTAGGTAATGGAGGAACAGAATCACTAAACATGTTACATATCCGTTTCCACTTAGCTAATTTTTGGCTTGTGCAACACGTTTGAGGATGTCTGACAGTTGGATTTAAGGAAGCTAGTTCAGCTGCGACATATTCTCTCAGATAGACGAAGCGTTCTAACAACTGAAACTCAGAGTTTCAGCAGGTTTCAACATCTTTGACTACACTCAGAGGTGTCTTCTGATCCTACCCTTTGCCTCTGCTGTAATAGTTCATTACCTACACTACTCCGCCCGCATGTACCTGTCTACGATGGCTCTGCTTTGGTTAGCATTCTTTCTCAACTCCTGATGTTTCTTGTTGTGTCTTTGATGCACAGCTGCAATGTATGTGCGAGACATTGCAAATGCATGAGTGAAAGACATAAATGATAGCAACACATAAATTGAACATGTGTTGATCATGAATATGAGTTAAGTGACTGTAACCAAGACACAATTAATAAGCATGTTAATGAGAGTTAAAATAGACATAAAACATTGTGCTCACTGTTAAACAGAAAGAGTAAAAGTGGAGACAGATAATTTATTGCTGTAAATAATAGCTGTGTGAATAAAGTAGTAATCAAATTTAGTTTCTTTTATATTCTCTATCCCTCACGAAATCAGATATGTCCCTCACGCGTCACATGTAACCACATTATAAAAATAAAACTCTTCTAAACATGATTTCCGACATCGCTTTGGTTACATTGATGAAGGTTATTTCTGACACGTGAAACATCGCAAACATACTGTTGGTTATAAGCTTAATGAACTGCATCACTTCCCTCGTCCATCTCACTCAGGCGAGTGAAGGAGTATGTCAAGGCCAAGCGAGCAGTAATTCAAGGAGCATACAGAGATGTACAATGGTGAGCTGCCACTGCACCAAATAAGCCTATCAGGACCCCTATGTTTCTGTCATTGGGTGGATTGAATTTCTGGGGTTATCTTCGCAAGAGTTTTGATCATCGTCCAAACCTTCTTAGCGAGACTCGAGGTGCTGAAATACTTAGATTGGACCAGCAAAACTATTTAAGCCGCAACAGAGTTCAGAGCCCACAGTCTATAAAGTTTGGAGGTTTGTAGAAACTTACGTGCCAGGTGTGTGAGGACAGCATAGCAACAAGTCAGCAAGGGTTGAGTGGCGGTGAGAATGACCAACTACAGTGAATTCTGCAAGCATTGATACAGTGGAGAGTGAGACTGATGGGCGAGATTATTGAACTAGATGCAGGAGTGTATGACATTAGGAATGATGATATTAGACAGATTGAATACAATGGAAGCATTTTATGATATCCGCTCTAACATTTTCCTGCTTAATCTGGTGCTTTCTGTGGGTCTGTGAACGTGTTTTTCAATACAAAATTACCCTTTTATAAAGGTATTCCTTATATACAGCTGACAATACTTAGGGGCCTTGAGAAATGTTATTGTAGGGTTTTACTGTATGTGTACATAATGACTGTTAAATATCGTATTTTGGCGTGTTTAGGTCACACCAGAAGTTTTTGATGAAAAATTTGGGATAATTAATATTTCAAGTATAGGCAGCACTGAATTTTTGTATTCCTGTAAATATTGTTAAGTCACAATTCTGAACAGAAATAATAAATTCTGACTTCATTTCTACCTACACAAACATTTGTCACAGAAAATTTGTATTATGTTGCCATGTTTACAAATAAACATTGCACTATTACTTTTCCACAGATGGTAATGTGACTTGAGAAAGCAAAACCACAGCAACATGTTACACAAAATGGCATCTATCAATGCACACTTGTGGCATGGCGGCAGCCATGCAAACTACGTAAGATATCTTTCTCTTGTACTGCAGCAAAATTACTCTCTCATGTACTGCATCTACGACCGAGCTCCAACATGTTTACATTTTACACGTGCGGGATGAAGGTTATTTTGTTTATGAACGTGAGTGAACAAATTATTACATGATTGAAAAGCTTTTCATTCATCCTTATTAATTTTTTTTACTTCCTTAGAAACTAAGTTAAAACATTAAAATGTACTGTACCTATGTTGACAAATTTCTTAATATATTTTGGGGGTAAAAAAAGTTTTTTAATGCTAATATCTTGTAAATGTGCAGCACTCCACTTTTTGTAGTAATATTTTGTTGTAAAGATGTGTGGCCTCCAAAATACGGTAAGTGACTAACAAATATAGATATTGATAAGGACTTTAATTAGAATTGAAATACTGTAGACATTAAATATTGCGCTCACAGAGTATCAGTGGAGATAGATAGTTTAATATTGTAAATAACAGCTGTAAGAATACATTAAAATTCAAGTTTAGTTCTATTATTTTTATCAAGACCTCCCAAACTTGGATACACCCCCGGCAACATGGTTGGCAGTCGAAAATCAGTAGCGCTTGCAGTAGCAATAAGAGTTGATTATTGTTTTTTTTCAGCATTACTTGTGTTCTGATTGCAATTACAAACACAGAACACACTATACCAAGTTGCAGTATTGTGAAGTCTCATTATTATTTCTCGCGCTTGCAACAGTATTGACATTGTTTATGTTTTGTATGTAATGCAAAATGGCAAGAAAAAGAAGATTTCTGCAGCGTAATTTGCAGGAAAAGCAATGCATTGAACTTATAGGAAAATCAATGGGACTTGGAAAAAAAACCAGTTAAAATAAAAAAGGAAAATGATAATATTGGAAATGTTACAATGGGGTTTTACTGTATATAATTAGATGTTTGTAATATTAAGGGAAATTTGTCTAGACAAAAAAAAAAGCTACTAATTCAGAGTGTCTAGTGACATGCTGTTTTGAAATTCCTTGGTATTTCCAGGTTTTTCAGACAAGATATAAAATTTTCCAGACCTATTTTTAAATAATTTGGGAATGGAAAAAAACAATCTGACAGTTAAACATACATTACTTAATGCTCTGAACCAAACCTGCAATAGGATTCAACACAACAAATACAGTAAACTTACAACAATAATACACAGATCAAAATATTCTGACGGTTACAAATTATTATGCATCACAGTGAAACTTCTCAATACAGGACACCTTTCAGGAAAGGAAAAGTGTCCCTTGTTGGGAAATAGGTTAGCATAAAAATCATTTACAGTAGTGAATTTTAACTAAAAAATAATAATTTCAGAAATTGTAACACTGATTTTATGTCCATGCAAACATGTTAAAAAGTATAAAAAATTATTTCTCTCTATGAACATCTCAGAAGGCTTCATCACTATTAAAAAAAGTGATCAATTGTGGTTTTCTTTGTGAACAGCATTTGTTTTTCCAAGCGAATCTCAACATGATACATAATTTTCAAACCATCTACAGACATCCCCGTTGTTCAAAAAATAAAACTTCAACTGCCTTGTCTCATACATTGATGTGTAACACAGAAAATTGTTTAAGGTTACGAACCCAGATTATGTTATATGACAGTGCGATGTAAGAAATAGGACGTAAAGTGGATATCTCGATAATAAATAAACTAAGATAAACATCTAAACAACCCAGCCAATTCTGTGAAAGGTTAATGGCGCGATAAATGTACTCAAACAGTAGAGGTTATAAAAACATTTGTATTTCCCAAAAACAATATCTGTGATTAATAACATGAACTCACCTGCATAAGTTTACTGTAGATTCTGATTTAGTTTTCGGTCATATTAATTTACATTTTAGCTTGTTGACACTGACGCCGGCTAACAGCCAGCGAGTGTTAAGACCATGACGGCGCTCACCACCATGTGACACGGGGGAAGCCTCGTGCACAAAGAGGCCTTAAACTGAACTTTCCCATAACGGGAATATTGTATTTTTCAATTGTTAAATATGTTTTCTTTTATTCAAGGTTCATAGTGTTTTTATGTTTAATATTTGTATGTTCATAAAGTGTTGCACCATACTTGGTTATAAATTCAAACTACGCGCTGCGCGAAAATTAAGAACAGTTTTACTCCGGCTAGAATGCCATAGCAAAATACATTAAAAGAAGACTATAAATTCCAAATTAAAATGTACAATCACAATTCATACTTTATATTCTAAAGTGCCTTTTACTTTTCAATATAAAATATTTTACTCTGCGTGAATAGCACTTCCGCTTATGTGAACCCCGCAGGCAGCAATGAAAGGTCTGCGCGATGCTTGCCTCTGAGCAGTCCATCTAGGAGGACTGGCGAGGTAAGACGCTGTCATGTACGCACTACAACTTTTGACTACTGATGTAGATTACCATAGTTCCATTTTAGTATACCGGTCTACCTTTGCTTTGGGTACGTAAACCAGACAATTCCCCAGCAACATGCTTCCACTTAACTAAATAATTTGTGCCCTTGTGGCTTTTTGAAACTTAAATGAGGAGAAGGGAGAAAGATATCGGAGAGGTCACGCGACCCGCGCAACTTGAATCAGGCGGCATCCGCCCATGCTACAGGCGTTTCATTGTAATTTCTGTATTATTGCTTGTGCAATTTTAAGGGCATTAATTTTATGTATGTATTTGAGGGTATTTTTCATATTTAATCGTTTTACAGCTGCATCACGTATGACCATGCAGTCAGATATCACTTAGTACGTATCTGCGCCATCAATGTGGTTTCAGGGCTTATTTGTGTAATAACATGTGTGCCATAGTTTATTTCAGGGTTCTATATATTTTATTCAGGGTTCCATGTAATTTTCACGTAAATTGATGCTTTGTATGTATGGCCAAGCTGTCATTTTCATGTTTGTTTTTTCCACCATCAGGCATGTTACAAGCCTGTAAATGTTCCAATTGCCATGGGAATCATGTCCCCAAAGGAAATACCAATTTGTCTGATCATAATTCACCGTTTTTAAGGAGAAATATTACACCTGCACCACGTGGTCTGCTATGAACTTTATCCAGCGGCATCTGCGCCATCTAAGCTTGCTTTCACGCATGTGCGTGTTTATTGTGACTACTCATATCGTGTCCCATCTTGTTTCATTGATATTTGTGTAATTTTGTATGGTAATATTATTTCCGTCCTAGCCGGCTATGTGTATACGCCATCACCACACTAATCACGTGCTGGAGGGTGAGCCCCGACGAGTCTGCGCTAGTGATGCCAAATAATCACACGTGTTCATGTATTGATTTATCTTGTAATTCTCCATGTCCTATCTGAAGGGAAAATTGTCAGTCCACCCTAGCGGCTGTCGACCCCCTTCCCTTGTGAAGATTGTGTTTTCAAGCACAAATGTAAAGTCATCCACATACGAGTGCATGCGCTAGAGTAATTGCAGGCTGGGGAGCACCCAAACGGAGTTAGCTAGACACGTTCGAGTTTATCATCATTATATTGTGTGGCCCATTATTTTGCGCAGTTTGTGCCTGAGCCGACAGCGTTATAGAGTGCGCTGATCTGGTGTAAAGATTTTGAACTGCTGCTCCGCCTGCGATTGCTTTGATTTCGTCTCCCCTCCCATTTTCCCCATCTACCTCTTAGCTACCACTATCCCTTCTGCGCATGCGCGAGCAACAGTGATGTGATTAGTTGGTATATTTCTTTGGCTGGATAAGGCTTGCTTTCGAGCAATGCTCGTCCACTTCTACTCAGGTCAGCTCAGCGCGAATACCTCTCTGGTATTTCTGCTCGTCGGTCCACTATGGACTCTGTTCAAAAGCTTAAACCTCGCTAGTATTGAGCGAGCTGAAATGTCTGCTGCAGTGCACAATGAGGTGGGTTCATGACATGTTGTAGCAAATTGTTGGTAAATCGCGTTAGGTTTTGTAAGCGCTATTTTACTTGCATACTAAATTCTGTTTGGTATTTCCTTGGTATTTTTTCGAAATTAAGTTTGGAGTAACTTATAGTATGTAGTGCCCATAGTTCCTTTGCTTTAAAATGGTTTACTTGTTGAAGTAATGTAAAATCCTAGCTGCTTGTCACCTGAAAACTTCATGGCAATGAATTGGGACCGCATCAACTTGCATTATGTTGAAAGTTTTAAATAATTAATAACCCATCTACGAGTGCCTTTACATTTGGAATCATCGGTGCTAGAACTGATTTAAGGAGCTTTAAATTGTGTTTTTTTAAATGTTGTAATTGTTTTTTTTTTTTTTTTTTTTTTTTTTTTAATTTCAGATGTGCTTTGGAAAGGCTATTGGGCCCCATCTGATGCAACTTTCTTTTAAAATGTTCAAGTTTGACTGTTTGAGATCAAGTATTTATATTTCAATATATTTTGATTATATCAATTTTGCTGTGATAATTTATTCAGTTTGGAAGGCTTGAAAGAATTCAAATACTCACTTATCTAGTCTCTTGTATCTTTTGAATTGAGTATGCACTGGGTTGGTCTTAATATTCTGTCAGTTTGCAAGAATGTGTAATATTACTGATTTATTGGAGTGCCCTGTTTTGACGGCCATTTGGTGCCATGGTTGCCTTTTTAAATGTTTTTAATATTAATAAAATTTGGTAAAATCTGTGATGTAAGTAAATAGAAAACTGAATAAACACAAATTGAAACTGAATCCGTTTGTGCTCTTGTGTTTCATCACAATTTGTATGAGTGGTAAAATAAAAAGTAAGTCTACAGTGTTCCAATCTTTTATTTGTACTGACACTCTCCTCGCCACACCATTTTTAAGTGATAAAATGTTTAGTATTGCAAAGTATATTGTAAGTACACTCGGGTGAGATGGACACACAGAACCCACAGCATCCCGGAGTCTCAACAGTGCGGTGATTGGGAAGCACCGCTGGCGCTCATCATCAATAAGTAATTTGTGTCATCGTTCGTCTCGTGTCTCACCCTACGGCGTCAACATCTATTTTAAAATCACCCCTTTTCTATGTTTTTGTCTACCTTTCATAGATACGTGCTAAAATCTGGTTGGAATACATTTTTTTAGATTTCCGCGTTATTCATTTGGTGACTGTTTACGTTCGGACACGGGATACATATTTAAACAAATCCATAACCAAGCTGCGTAGCTTCACGGTTGAATTGGTAACAAGCTGGCCACAACAAAACATTTTCACTCACAAGTGAGTGTGAAAATACTTGCTCTGTGGTTGCAAACCATAAATGGCTGTAGTTTTTTGGGACGTTAACATAAACAAATAGCAGTTTTATTTTCTATAGTGCTTAATAGAGGTATTTGTGTATGTTACTAAGCATGTGCCACAATCAAAACCACGCACATTGTTTATGTCCGCTTTTGAGAGTTGTTACGTCCATTATAACTATGGATGGGACGAACCCAGGTTTTGGAAACGAACGGAACTAGAACTTAACCCAGAATATTTTTATCAAACTGAATCAGAACCGAACCTTTAAATTTGTACACGAACTAAACTCGAACTGAACTATGCTATAATTCGTCGAACTCAAACTGAAATTGAATCCAACTTTAAAAAATGTCTTATCCTAGCACATATGCCTTTATAGTTCAGCCCTTAATTGGTATATATATAACACAAAACAAATATGTAGAACTACCTTAAAAATACAGTGGATTATGGATGCTAAATGGTAATCAGTGTGTGTACACACGCATATCTGCATATTAAGTACTTAACATTGATTACAGTGGTCCCGTGGATCATTTTAGCAGTGTTGCCCACTTAAGTAATGAGATTTTTGTTACTGGACCACAGGATGTGGCTATGAGGTGCAAAGTGAAAACAACATATATACATAGAGCCTTCATAGTCAGCCCCTATTTGTTCAAGTATAAAACACAAACATACTAATACAACCACATTCACAATTTCATGACTAATTGTTTAAACACGTGGGAGTAAAATAACAAGTAAAGACACACAACCTGCAAAGTTTCACCACTTATAGTTCCAAAATGTAAATGCCAAATTTTTTCTAGAGTGGAAAAAAGGTATAAAATTATCATATTAACTTGTTTTTATAGATTTGGTTGATATGATAATTTATCATAACACTGGGAAATGCATCTTTCTAGTCGTTTTAGACGTGATATGTGAAAACCACAAAATAAAAATGTTAATTGAAAATGTAATTTTCCAAAAACTCGTGCAAATCACTTATTTTCTATATAACCATTTAAATAAAGAAAAGCACCTGGTTTCACATACTAATGAGTTTGAGACATAATGCTGTCATCACTTAATCAAATATGACTTGTTCGGTAATTTTTGTCGTGTTGCATTGCATGTATAGTGTACACCATGATTTTTGCAACAAGTTCCAGAAAAAACCACTTCTTTTTTTAAAACTAAAATTGCATCAACAATTTGTGGGGCCTTGTTAGTAAGTATGTAACAAATTAATTTGTGGTGCTTGTGATATATTTGGAAAATATTTTAATTAAATAACTTGTGAGGCTAAAAACCAAAATATTGTGGCATTCTGTAAGGTCACGGTAACCTTATGGTCGTTAAAAGAAGAGTGTCAATAACTGAGGTGGGCGGCTGGGTTCCTTTTTTTTTTTTTTTTTTTTTTTCAGTCCTTAAAAGAGAAACTGCTTTTTTTAAGCAGTGGCATGTTGGTATTTTTTTGTTGTTTTGGTCTTTTTGCCGTGGTGGAATGTGTGACATTATCCTTCTCTAAAAAAAAAGTGTTACCTCTTCCTGTTTCCCCCCAGGCAGCAATCCTCTAGACTCTTCCACTAAACTTCCCTTTAAACATCACTTGACAGTTTAGGAGTGGATAATTTACGACTACCACTCTACAGAAACGTTACCACTACCCTTCCGGTAGTGGTACCCCACTGCCCTTCCGGTAGTGGTAACCACACCCCCCACTGCCCTTCCGGTAGTGGTAACCACACCCCCACTGCCCTTCCGGTAGTGGTAACCACACCCCCACTGCCCTTCCGGTAGTGGTAACCACACCCCCACTGCCCTTCCGGTAGTGGTAACCACACCCCCACTGCCCTTCCGGTAGTGGTAACCACACCCCCACTGCCCTTCCGGTAGTGGTAACCACACCCCCACTGCCCTTCCGGTAGTGGTAACCACACCCCCACTGCCCTTCCGGTAGTGGTAACCACACCCCCACTGCCCTTCCGGTAGTGGTAACCACACCCCCACTGCCCTTCCGGTAGTGGTAACCACACCCCACTGCCCTTCTGGCAAGTGTCCCTCGAAGTCCTTTCTGGATGCCAAGTTAGTGTTAGTTAGATAGAGTTGTTTTCATAGCCATATAGTGTTTGTCTACCTTGTGCAGTCTAGGAGCAAGTCACCCTTGCCTGTTTACCCACAGTTTAAATTCCGTTCACTAATTGCTTGGTTAGGAGGTAGTACAGGCACCACATTTATTCTTACCAGAATAAATATGTATCTTAAATCTATCCTACGAGTATTCATTCTTGAGATTGACAAGAATAAGCAGGAGACCAGAATAATTACCACCAACTGATTACAAACCATAGAGTATGATTGCAAACCATAGAGTATGACTGCGAACTCCCCTTCAGGGATGCCCGAACGTTACCACACACACATTAGAAAGGCCATCTGTTCTGTGTACCCTGGTGTACAAAAAGGTAGAGTCCTAAGCTCTAGCAACACAATCCAAAGGTGGTTAGACAGTCAGCTCAAGTTGTACCCCACCACCGTACTGAACTATGCCGGAGGGAGTACTCCCTCGGTCCTGGAGATCTGGCATCTTTTGCGACCCACACCTAGCAGTTGTTGGAAGGCGACAAAAGCAATCCCCGTTCCAGGTTCACCGTACTACAGTGCCAAACCATAGGAGCAAGGGGTGCAGCACCAGTCATCAAATACTGTTGGAAGTACACTTGATAGGGACTCGTTGCTTGCTCACTTCTACAAGACAGTGTTAAAGAAGTATCCTCTGTACGCCGTACACTCAAAAGGAGTGGGACTCAAAGGAAGGAGAAAGAAGCAGCTATTGCCACTACCAAGCAAGGATGCAAACCTAAGCCATCTGCACTCTGCCAAGAGACCCAGCGGGATCGAGCTCAAGCCACCGACTGGAGGAGCATCACCTCCCAGTCCCCTCCACTTCCTTGTTTACAGTTCCCACTAAACTCATCTGCAATCAACACCCTGTCATCACAGCCTTCTTAACACGCACAGAGACCATGTACAGTATCACTAAGCTGTTGTTCTGGAGCAGCCAACCAACCAGCCCACCATGGTCTAACACCAACATCCACCCCACCAGCTCTACCACACTCATCAGGAGCCGGAGTCAGTACCAGTCAGCGAACACCAACACGGCAGCCGAACAAACAAGTACCTGTGAATCCTGGTAAGTCAGGTAAATCTGAGAGTGTGTCCGACTCACTGCAGTTCTATCTACCCCAGATTTCATACCCAGCCGTAAGCCTACAAGCGTGGTACTGTACACCGGCAAATCACCAGTACACCGACCGTAACTTAAAGTTATATACCCAGCGCACCTGACATAGTGTAAGCAAAACCACTCTGACTGTGACTTGGTCGTCGACTAGCGCATCACGCGTCAATATATTGATTGAAAGTTTTCCATTGGATACTGATTACACTTAGTAGCACAACCACCTCATGCAACTAAATTTTTAACATTACCAAATGGGAAAATAATATTGATTTAACACATCCCATTTGTCATTTACTATTAACATATTGACACGTGACATCCTGCGGGCAGAGGAGGTACGTCACAGTCCAAGTGTTTTGGTGGGTGTGAGGGAAGAGACACCCAAGGATACAATATGGAAGAGGAACCTGACCAGTGTAGAGGACTGGTCGTGTGGTTTCCCAGCTGGGTACGAAGTCGGGGACAGCTAGCACAATCTTTTGCTTAGGTGGGACCACTCTCATAGGGATACCTGGGCATGGGTGGCTTGTGGAGGCTGCTGGACCTGCTGAGGTACAAACTGTGGTGTGCTGGTGACCGTAGGTGCTAGTTGTCTGGGTTCAAGTGATGAGCGGGATCCTCCAAAACCACGGGTTCACTATAACATACAACATTTTCCTGACCACTCAGGTAGGCTAGGAACACGGGGTGAGTAATTCCTTCGAGATTGATGAGTGGCATGAAGAGATCTCATACAGGTGCAGGTGAGGCTAGTCTCGCTAGACAGTGTATGGCTGGGATGGTGCTAAGCTCCTCTTAGTATTTAGAAATAGTAGCTGACTTTTTCACTCTCTTACAAATACCACACCGATGGGAGAAGGGCATCAGGAAAGATTTCACCAACACCAGATCCGTGGAGGTGGAGTAGCTAACGTTTGGTCCCTACTTAGGTGTACTTCCATGTATCGTAACTGCCAGGCCAAAGCTGCCCCCTATCCCAATATCCAGCACCAGAAGCGCGGTGGAAAGAGCAAACTCCAAACTGACAGTCCAACCCCAAGAGGATGAGTACCTAGTTTTGGGCTCTACAGTTCTGTACACCTGGGTGCATAGAAAGTGTGGCCATCCAATATAGGTGTGCTGTGTGTATCTATTGGTGAGTTCGGTGGCTTGATTAGAATAAAATTCCCAGTCATCTGCTGTCCCTTGACAGGCCTGTTGTCTACCAGGCAGGGTTCTACTACTGCGGGAAGTATATTCTAAATGGAATAAAATCTTGTTTATTTTTGTATGGAAATAAACAAGGCGTTTGTACTACCTCCTACCAACAAAGAGCTCTACGGAAGCTTACTACGTTAAATAGACAATGGCGACCTTGTCAATCCAAAGACGTGCTGTGATATGGAGCGCTTTTTCACGTAAAATTTTACCGTCAATGGGAGTACCGGCAGTTCTCACACTTACAAACCACTCTTTCAGCAGACTGTCAACCTCTTCATATTTTGAAGTTTTGATACACTTTATTTTCTTTTGCATTGGTCTGCTACGTTCAGCAATATTCTCAATTGAAGTCCTCATTTTGGCTATTGTATTCAACGTAGAAACTGGCAGCCCTAGTTCCTTTGCTAAGGAGACTCGTGTGCCAGTGTGTACATCAATGCGTTTTAGGATTTCCATTTCGCGTTCAATGGAAAGACAATTTCTGTCTCATTGGTTTGTCATTGTTAACTAATTTTAGGAACATTCAATCAATAATAAAACTTGGATGCAGTAAACATGCCTATAACTGTAATCACAGACCAATTGTAAAAGTTTGGTTATTATTAAATAAATGCACACCAAAAGAAAACAAACTTCAATGTACAAAAGAAAAATGGGCACACATAGCAATCACAGAGGCAAACAGACTCCGGTGCGTTCTTGTTCTGCAACATGACTTCTCTACCTTGACAGTGGCAATGGGATTTTTTCCCAGTCAGAAGAAAATATACTGTATTTACCGCAATGGTAAGGCATTTTTTTAAAAAATCAATTTGAATCTTTCTGAATCACGCCACCACTTAGAATTGGGCCAAGGAATATTAAGTACAATTCCAACCAAGTATGTATGTATAAAACAAGCTGATAAAATGGACAGCGTATATTTATAAGTACTGTTAGAGCTGTAATACTAATATAATAAAATGGTCCCAGTTCTTAAAAATGCACAATTTTTGTGTAAAAAGCGCACCACCTTATTGATTGGCTGGGTCTGGCCTCTAACAAAGTCGCGGGGCAGGTGCAGGCTGCAGCAGCCGTGGCGTATTGATCGCTGCTAGCCCGCTCCTCAACTTCCTCCTCGCTCCCTCCCGCCCAGGCCATGCCCACACCATTCTCCCCCTTCCTTTGTCTGCCGTCCTACTCAAGCCACTGCATTCCTCACACGCTGCTCCCTCCCTGCCTCTATGTCATGGCCATTCCCCTCTGTTCCCTTTTCCCCTCCTTCCTTTTGGCTACGCCCATACCCCTCCCCCCTTCACACCCCCACTACTCCAAGCTCCCTACCTCATCTCTCATCCTTCTATCTCTCTGTCTTTCTACCCCCCCCCCCCCACCTTTCCACTTATTCATCAGCATTATAGCCCTCTTATTCCAAACACCCCATCCCCTCCTCGTTAATGTATCCGTTAAAACAAGCAACCCATTTTTTTCCTACTCTCCCTCCCGTTCATATTCCACGGCTGTGTGGCACTACCTCTCTTATCTTTTCCACTACGCCCGCCTCTTTATTCCCCCTTCACAAAACCATACACAGGCTGGGCATCGACTTACAATGCTGTAAATACTGTAACTAATACACGCACAAAAAAAAGTGAAAATCACGGGAAGCCATATTTTCATGTGATGTAAACAACAGGAATGGAAAGCATTGTAAATATAGAATGTACGCCGGGAAATATAGAATATGGTGTAAGTAACGGGAAAGTGTAACTGACGGGAACGTGAGATCCAGGTTCTACTGTAATTATTTTTAAAAATTTCACCTGCACATGATTAACATTTTTCAACTCACTAAATACTGTATTTTTAAGAATAAATCTTTACTGTACCTGGATCCAATTGTATAAACTAAGCAACTGCCATGTAACTGATTATCCATCATTAACATCATCTGAGCAACACCTAATACTTAATAAGCTAGCAATAAAGCTATATCATTTATATGGCAATGGGAAAAATTACTGTGACTGGTATTAAAATATTTAGACTTAGTCAAATTGTAAGAGAAAGCATTGAAGCCGTAACTTCACCAGCATAAATAAAGTCGAAATAAATAAACCCACAAACCATCACGAGTCTGTAAAAACATGACGATGGAGCAACTCAGTCCAGCCAAGCTACACTGATAGAGTGACGAGATCTTCTGACAAGAAATTGCAGAGGGTGTTTTCGTTTCAATTTTTTAGTAATAGTGTGTTAATACCGGACTGTGATGAAGTGTCTGGTCTCATACCCAGTTGGCCCAATTTGACAAACTACAATGTCAAACCAACAAGATTACACTGTCTGTAATAGGCTATCGAGCTTGAAATTAATTTTTTAATATTAAAATTTAATGCAATAAGATAATTTTTGGTAAACTTACGATGACTTCCTATAGGCCTTCGTTTAGTTAATGGCAAGAAATATCAATCAAATTTTTGCCATCTAACAAAAAAATTTGTAGAATAAAACCAAAAAATTAATACCACCAAAAAATTTAACACTGGATAAGAAATAATCTATTGTTTACGTTAATGCAAGATGTACAGCAGATGAATAAAAAATAAACAAATTGCATGAAAACTCAAGACTATCAACTAGGTGAAGCTACTACTGTATTGACTTTGCATTAATTTAGCTGGTTCCACAATTTAAGTTAATAGCAAGTATTTGCAACCATGAAATTATTACATAACTAATACAGTTGCTAAACCCAAATTTAAACTACATAAAATAATTTATCACATAAGGTAATCCTTAATGAACTATGACAATCAAGCTAGCTCATTAGGAAAATTATGTAAACAATGGTTCATTTTTAGGTAGCAGCATATCGTTAAAAAAAAACCCAAATAAACATTTATATAATACGTCATTTTGATTCACAAAACATGCTACAGATCGAAAATTTAAGTTCGCAAGTGTACTGCAGTTAAAAAAGCTGCACATGTGTAAATAAAACTGCGCTTTCAATAATTATTTATATATAAGCAATTTTCACGCTCACAATGAAAACTATATCAAACACACACTTTTTGTAGATACACATTTAGACAAGGACACTTGTGAAAATAGATTCCCTAACCTATCATCTGGCTCATTCCAGCCAACAATTTGCAATCCGATGTCAAAGTATGGATTCAAGGAATGACTTAACCAAAATAAATACCGCAATATATATAATCATAGGCTGGTGGTAGCTGCAATATTTTTTCAAAACCCAGCTATTGGTCTTCAATTGATAAATTATAGCCTACACCGTGAAATATATTGTGTAGTGCTGTTCATTCATGACATACATACAAAATCACTGTTAGAAAAAGAAATTAATTAATTAACCTTACAACGGAATTCCGAAACAAGCATCTTCAGATATTCTAACACAAATTATTATTCGTCAACATCGCTATAAAAAATTCAAAACAAATTAAATCAACCGCTGGCAACGAAACCATGACGCTTCAAAATTCAGCATTGACAAATCAAGTGAGCAATCGTTAATAACTCTCGAAAAGATTGTTTGACAGTATTATCGTATATCAAAGCTATCGAGAGAACATCAGTTTCATTGCATGCAGATGCTGTGAATAGTACAGGTTTGCAGTTTAAAATCCATTTTCACGTGGTTTAAACAAAACTTTAATATGTAACTGCACAAACTGCTTTGAAATTAATGATGTAAATATGAAAATGTATAAATTGTCTGTTAAACATAGTTGGCATGACAAAAATTTTCAGACAATTTCTCAAAATTTCGACATTTCCATGAGAGACAAAATTCCCTGACGATTTCCGGTTTTCCAGGTCACTAGACAACTTGTAATTAAGAGCTGAATATTGGGAAGTAGTGTAATACAAATGTGTGAACAATGTCAGTGTGCAGTAATTTCAAGCATCTGTTGGCATACAACTGCACAGCAAACTACTCTTATCCTGCCAGGAAGAAGATAAGAGGAGGGATGAGGGATGTTCACATGTTGCAAGCTGGTCTTACCGATATGTCAACACAACTCCGTAAAGCCATGAATACTCCTAAATAAAACAAAATCAATCCAAGTAGAGAAAAGGGGGGAGTAATATTTGATACGACACCTTCAGCGTGACACCAGTGTGATTTTGAAGCAGTTTGCTTCTGTTGTGACGACTTCTGTTGGTCAAGATGGTCTCTCTCTTCAACCTCCATATCTTCAACACCAATGTCTTTTGACACCGGAACATGCCTCTCTGCAATGCAACAAGTCACAAGGCTTTCCCTGCATGTACACACAACACACACTTCAATAAAAATAATTTGAGACTATTACAGGTATATCAAATCTGAGATAATACAAAGACTTATGTTTGTATTCTGATTATATAGAAATGTACATACATTAGAACACAAGAGTATATTTTAAGAATGTCAAAACTGATTCCATAATTGTAGTACCCACTGCATATGTATGTATAAATAATAGATCATTGGAAAGCAGTGATTATATAATTATATAAAACTAAGAAATTTTTATATTCCTTGTTAATATGTTATCACTTAGTATGAAACTTCCATTTGTGGAAAGTGTCTTGATGCACCCGTGAATTTATGTGCTTTATAAATGTTTTATTTATTTATCATTCCCAACACTGGTCCAGTTATAGGTTCGTTAGATCTCCAGATATAGGGTTATAATGTTAAACAGTGACGCATGATGCGTTTTTCAGCAATGGAGATTAGACGACTTACGCTCCATCCTTAGTTCAGTTTAGCCAGGAGACATAAGTTTGCATTTTGTTTGTCCCGGTGTAAAGAGAGAGAGTATTGTCTGCCTTGCAGATTGTTTTATTTACCGGCCCACCGTAACAATGCTTAGATGCAATGTGTTCTTCTACTCCCCACTAGATAGTTCTAGTAGTAGGAATATCGTTTGTGATTACTTTTCTTCCCTTCCAGCCGACCAGTGACATCACATAGGCAAGTCATGCATTTGCTACCCCCTGCTCTACGACCACCCCCTTGCCATAGTGGCAACAGCCAATCAGCATCGGGCAGTGGCCAGAATCAGTATAAAAGGAGAGCCCACATCTCCACAGCAGTCTTTGTCCCCAGCACTCGCCGCTCAGGAATTGACCAGATTGAGCAGTCTCCGCTTCAAATGCCAGTCGCTCATATCCGACCACATTGAACAGTCTCCAGCACACGTTGCTCGGACACTGACCACTGTACCCTGTTCTCATAGTTTAAGCTACGCTTACAATAGGGTTAGGTTACATAAGTTAGGCTCTCTCCCAGCTACGTACCTTGAAAAACCCATTCACGCTGCAGTATACGGACATATCTGTAGTTGACCTATCACTGAAGTCATTCTCAGAACTCATCCTGTCACGTCCTTGCTTAGTACTCTAGCTACATGTCAAGTTTCTCCATGTTACATTTTTTCACATGATTCATGCGTACAACAATACAAAAGGAAATCACTTAGACGTTCAGTGTATCACTCCCAGCATCCCACTGTTTCATCACCGGTCATCTCTACCGTTCTGCTCAGTGGGGCCCGACTATCAAAGTTGCATGAGGCAGTGCAAACAAGCCAGCCACAACCGCCAACTCCACGTACTTACGGAGCCCATAAACATTCAGACTTCAGGAAGTCTCAGGAAACACCCCGTGGCGCCCATATGTTCACAACCAGCCTGTCCCAGAATAAGAATCCACAGCATTCAATGCGCCCATTGCCGCTTTGGCATCACTATACCTGCCTCCGCTGGGCAGATGAACCTCGATACACAGATGGGTTAGAATACCGGTGCGTGGGTTGTCGTACCAGGCAAACCGCATACTACAACTGGATAACTTACCCTGGACAAAGAATCCATATGGTATACAATGCATTCTCTGCAGCGAGAATTTCCACCATTGGAAGGCCAGATAAATCAATAAACAGACCAGGCCTAGTATATCAGTGTGAGGTTTATAAATGAGCCACAGACTACACACTTTCTAATCCTGGCCCCACCCAATGTGCAGCCAAGTCAGTTACACAGGACCATAACTCCCGGAGATTGCTGTAAGACAGCACGAGGACCCCTGCACGTTCATCAACGAATGCAAACGGTAATCCTGAGAAAAACTGGGTTTCTCGCGACAAGATCAAACTGAAAGGAAAGACCCTTGATTGGCGGAAAGTCTATGGAGAATTCGTAGCATATTGGCAGTAGCTCAGCACCTGCTTGGCACAGTGTTTTGCTAGAGAAGAAGTAGTCACCCACCTTACGATGGAATTCTACAGCCAATATCAGAAACCCGGGGATGAGGTCGAAATCTTCATAAGGAGAAAGGTACAGATGTATTGATGAATATTTCCTGACGGGGATAAAGACGCGTGCAAACGTCAAATCATGCATCTATTGTTGCCATGTATACGGAACATCTTGCTGCTACCCAAACCTTAGTTGGTAGACAAACTGATTGACAGAGCACAAAAAGCTGAATGGAACTTCCAGGCTCAAGCTCTGCTCGATCAACCAAATCCAGTTAAACTGTTCATGAAGGAAAGGCAGTAGAATGACACATCAAGCCGCCCCTGCCTCCTCCACCGCAAACCGCAAGATTACACAAGTGCTGTACTGTCCAGGGAATCATTTCAAAAGGGACTGCCCACAGAGACTAGAGTAACCGCTCAAATGCACGGAACTGTAGGACGGAACCAGTACACTGCATACCACTTGGAAGTGGCATTTCAGAATAAACAGTCGAAGGGAAACTGCAACACCAGTGGAAAGAAGGGAGCGATTCCATTGGCCAAATGGAACCCACCATTAAGCTCCTAGATGAAGAAGCAGACACATCTGTAGCGCCCTACATCGGAATCTGTATAAATGGCAGAAATGCATTAGCCCTTTTGGATTCTGCAGCATCAGTAAACTTTATACGCCATAATTTGCTCCAAAAGCATCAACTCGAGGAATTGGAACCTCAGACCAAGGCAGTAAGAATGGCGAAGTCTGAATGCTCTCTTGCCGTGGGCGGACGCATCTCCCTGCCATTCTAACTCCAGAGCCTGATGGCTCACATCAAATTCGTCGTCACACCGGATATCGAAGAGGACGTTATCCTTGGACATCCATAGTTCTGCGAGCAACAATCCATCATGGATAACGGGAAGCACAAGGTATACATGGGCACTGGACAAGTCACGTTGCATTGGGAGTATCCGGTCGCACGACACAAAGTTACTACCCTTGATGCTCCGGACATCAAACATGAGCTAACGGAAGCACAATTTCAACAGTTGAAGGAGGTCTTGGACGAACACGCTGCCGACTTCTGAACTGGTGGAAACTTACTTTAAACACGAACAATCCAGCATGGGATCCTACTGAGTGACTCCACACCTGTATACAACCGGCCGTTCAAAGTCTCAGCGAGATGCTGGAAGTTGATAATCGAGCAGATAGAAGAAATTAAAAGGCAAGTGATTGGCAAATAGCTGTGCATCTGGATAGCTGACCGTATACCACCTTCACGTCTCCAGAAGGGGAAACTTTGCAGTTCAGGGTCATGTCCTTTGGACATGAATGCACCAGCTACGTTCCAGCACCTAATGTCCTACAAAGTCTTAACTGGATACACAGGCCAGTTCTGTTTCGCATACCTAGACATTAATTATAATCTACTCCAAAACCTGGGAGGACCACATCTTCCATCTCCAGAAAGTACTGGAACAACTGGAACTGTATGGGCTCATGGCCAAGCTTTCCAAGAGCCACTTTGGAAGAACTTCCATAGGATACTTAGGCCACGTAGTGTCCATGGAGGGCAACTACCAGCAAGGCAGATTGCTACGAGCCATTCAGGAAGAAGAGGAACCCTACATAAAGAAGCAGCTTTGCAGATTCTTAGGACTCTGCAACTGGCTCAGAGATTTTGTTCCCAATACCACAGAGATAATGGCACCCCTTCACCCACTGCTAGGGAAAGATGTGGGGTGGAAATGAACCTTGGAACATCGAGCAGCCTTCGAAGCTCTCAAGGCCAGCTTCCAACACATTGACTGCCTACATCGCACTCAGGGGAAGGGATCCCTCATCATGCAGACGGACAATTGCACGAATGGATTGGGAGCCGTTCTATACCAGGTAGATCCTGAAGGCAGAGCCCTGATTATTGCTTATGCAAGCACTCAGTTGAACCCAATGGAACAAAAGTACCACATAAAAGAACAAGAATGTCTTGCCGTAATATGGGTCATTAGGAAGTTTCGCTATCACTTGGAAGGGAACCACTTCCTCCTTCTAACAGACAGAGGCTCTCAAATAGTTAAGGGAAACCAGGCAGAATGCTAAATTAGGTTGATGGGACCTACTGTTATAGGAATTTGACTTTGAAGTACAGCATTGTCCAGGAATTCAGAACGACCTACCCGACGCCTTATACCGACAATGTAACTCAATAGAAGATGCAAAGTCGGACGAAGACATGGAACACATTCTCCCTCTGGAACAGCCGAAACTTCCGCCTGAAAAGCAAATCAGACTACTGCAGTTACAGCTAAACCACAGCCAAATGGACGACACCGGCAACTCAGCCCAGAGGTCCAAGATCTACTCCCACAATACCTGCAACGGTATGAAATGTGTGACAGTGTCGTGTGGTCATGCAATCGCCAGCCGGATACCTTGAGCTCTGCGGAAAGATGTGCATCTTCATTTCCATGATCACCCGGATGCAGGACACCCTGGAACCCGGGAGATGCTTGCCGACATTAGTGTATGGTATATCTGGTACGACATGAGCCGCGACGTCCGATGGCATGTCAGCGAATGCCCCAAATGCTGCCAACATAAGGTATATCCAGCCCAGCGGAATACTGCGAAGCCTCGCAAGCCGTATGCACCCTGGAATCAAGTTGCGGCAGATTTAATGGGATCTTACCCCAGAAGAACCCGAGGGAATCGCTACCTGCTAGTGATCATCAATATGTTTTCTCTTTGGGTAGAAACTTTTCCCCTACCTAGCCAAGAAACCTGGAACACTATTGCAAAATTCGACCAAGAGGTATTCCTACGCTGGGGATATCCCTAAAGTATTCTCACAGGACAATGGCACCCAGTTTACCAGCATGCTATGGCATAAAGCTTGCCAAGGATGGGGAGTTGAGACATGGAAGCAGCCATCATACTACCCGTAAGCCAACCCAACAGAACGGTGAGACCAGCAACTTAAGAAGTGCCTACGCTTGAGCTTGGAAGAAGACCAGCGCCATTGGGACAGCCATCTGCCTAAAATACTTTTTGCCCTACGCAGAAAAACAAACGAAGCCACAGCTTCCAGCTCAAGCCAACTTCTGCTAGGCTGTATGCTTCAACGACCGGGAGAGTGGCAATGGGAGCGTGCCCCTACCGCAATGCCACAACCCAAAGCTATTCGTCAAGCCACCAAGCTATGCTTTGAAAGACTCCGGGAGAAGCAGGAAGAGTATGTAAGCGGGAAATATCTGCCTCCCAGCACTGGAGTCCCCCCTTTCGCCACGGGAGAAACAATACTACTTCGCAGCCACCCACTGAGTGAAGGGGGCAACCAGTTCAGTGCTGGCTGGCCGGCAAGTGGGAAGGACCCTATCAAGTTGTCGGACGCCAGGAGAATGTTTATTAGGCAGAGGATCAGCAAGAGTTTGTTTGAGAAAAAAAAATGTTTTTAATCCCACAAGACATTGACTACAGGTATTCTTATATGGTTAGTAAAATGTTACCACCTGAAGAATAAACAAACCATTTGACCATATACGAACACGCTATGTAGCGCAACATAGTGAGGAGTGCTGTATGATGGTCAGGTTGTCATGCCAAACTGAAGCATTGTTGCCAGGAATGAGTATCAGCAGACATTGTCGCAAGGAAATCTGTGAATGTTCTATTGGCGCATGTGCAAAGTTGATGTTACAGATGTACATATTATGTATTAATATAAAAGTGTAAATGTAGTACCTTTAAATTACACAAAAACAGGATAGTGAAATAAAGTTAAACTGCTATAGATTGGTGAAGGTAAGTAGAGGATGGATAGGAATACAAAATCCAGGACAGTTGGTGGTTCAGGTGGAAACAAAAAGGCTTAACAAATGGAATGTCAAAGTGAAAGGTTTCTCAAGGATGTTCGATTGAGTCGCAGTGTTAAACAACCATCTCTCCTTTTGGCAAAATGACTGAAGATAAACATGACATTTGCACCTTGTATGTAAAATGCAATTGTTTTCAGCATAACTTCATAAGGTCTGTTCTACAAAGGCTGTAGCGCATGTGTAAAATACTCAATAATTCAAATTCTTGCCTGAAATCAGGAATGATCTGCAATAGTTTGTTGTAAAATATGCATAATTTTCTGTTTTCTTATACATTCGTCACTGTAGAATGAGAATGAAAAAAGGAAAAAAGTAATAATTTTTTTTTATGTACAATGTTGCTCTCTAATTATTGTGCATTACAAAAAAGTGCACATACTGATTGTTTAATTTCTGTACTGTATGTTTAACTTACAACCTTATTAACATGGATATCTTGTTATCACAGTAAAGGTATTAGCCTAATATTTTTAATGGTGAAATATTATAGGAGAGAAGTGCGAGAAGTAATTTTTCAAATTCGAGACGAGATTGAAAGATAAGTCGTCAAAACTTTGTTGCTTCAGGATATTAATGCATCTGACAATTATTGGTTCCTACATTTCGTATTATTAATTTTTTTTTTTCAGCTACTTTGGCTACACCATAAAATGTTAGTACTATGAAAGAATCAGAATCAACAAAATATTATAATTAATCCATGACTACTTTAGTAACAGCTATACTCAAACAATAGATTGTACAGTCACAATTAACCTGCAAATATTACCCAGTGCTGGCTGTAGAGTACTCAATATTACTACTTTAGTAACAGCTATACTCAAACAATAGACTGTACAGTCACAATTAACCTGCAAATATTACCCAGTGTTGGCTGTAGAGTACACAATATTACACAAACCTCGAGGTGTGGAAAGTTCAATCGTGGTGGTGGACGAAGATGTCAACTGTGAGACAGTAAACACTGGTGTATCCACATCTACTTCTACATCTGTATTTACAAACTGAGTGTACAAGTCTACCAGCAGCATCAAGTTAGAGTGCGTGTCCACTGGAGCTGGCAGGTCCATCAACTTCAATACACTGCACACACAAGCACAATACATGTGAACAACAAAAATATGCTCAAGTCAGCACAGAGTGGTGTTCTGGCTAATACTTGGTTCAGCTATTATAACTGTTCCGAATTAGCAAAGAATTCCTAGGAGAGAAGCTAAGTGGAAAAGTAACATGTAATGGCAAAGCTCCAAGGACAAATTTTTTTGCCCCTTTGTGTGTGAAAATTCATGTTTTTAAATTGTATTTCAGAAATAAAACCATATATGAATAATCTGGCAAACTACATCATGCAGTGAATGTAAGTTATTTGAATGTCTTTAAAATAGACGCCATCCAAGATCTTTCCAACACTAAACTTTATTTGATATTTACCATTAACGAACAACTGTAAATTGCCTGAACTACAAAATGATGTGACCGTTATGTTATTTGCTTATGTGGAATCAATGGCAATAAATAATTTGTCCCATTTGCAGGATAACTGTGGAACTTCCAGCAAGTCTCTCAGAAAACCATTTTAAATAGGTACTACACTAAAACAGCTGTGTGTATGTGTGTGTATGCATGCATGTACGTATGTATGTATATTAGTTATGGGTCGTTTCTGATTCTGGAATCAAAGGATTCAGAATCCATAAATTTTGGAATCAAAATTGATAGATTCTTTAAAAAAAAATCAACGAAAGAATTTTCACTGATTTAGCACTAATTGTATTGTGCACAAACGGCAAGATGTATTCGTAATTTGTACAACATATTGCAGCAAATATATCTGACTGAATTGTAAACACCATTCACAATAAACAATATAAATATGTTAACCATAAACAGAACACTAGTACTACAAAAATGGCTAGTAACATGGTGCACCTACAATGGTAGTAAGCAAGACTGCTTGCTGGCTATCACTAGCATTGTTAGCATGCAATGTAAGCAATAGTCATGCTGCGCTCTACCCCTCACGTTGCTATTCGCGGGCCACTCATGGCAGCCGAATGAAACAAAACGTAATGACCGCGTCGAAAAGTTTGCACTTCTACTTCCGAATTCAGATTTCGTATTACCTAAAAAAGTTCCATTTTGCTGATGTGCACGTGTTATGAAGTTATGGTAATGATATTACTTTACTGATTTTCGGTGATATTGATGGAAAAATTAAGTTATGCTTGGAATTTTTTTAGTTTGGAACACAGTGGTTTGTGAAAGCAAAATGTAATTTTTGTGGGAAAATGATTTCACGAGGCGGAGAAAGCAAATCAACATCCAACTTGCACAAGTATGCCAGAACTTTTCACAGCCGGCAATTACGTGAATTCAAAGTAAATAAATATGAAGAAAAGACAAATTCCATTTCTGAGGAGTCTACAAGTAAACCTACTTCTACTAGAGTACCTCAAAAATGAAAACTTTCCCCTGCAACTGAAAACACTCAGGTAACTCTCGAACAGTCATCCCAGAGCAGAAGCAATAGCCGAAATGATCTGCGTGAATAACCAACCTTCTCTGTAGTTGAAAACCAATGTTTTGCGAGAATGATGAATGTGGCTGAACCGAAGTATAAGTTGCCAACTAGGAAGCATCTTTCTAAAACATCTGTACCTGAGATGTATGAAAAAGTAAAGGTGATAATTGAAAACATTTTAGAGTCAGTTCAGTTGTCAGTATTACGACCGACGTGCGGTCATCAACAGCAAATGAGGACTATTTTTTGAATGACAATTATAAAATGCAACATGTTTGCTTAGAAGTCATTCCATTCTCACACGAGGTGCACTCAGCTGAAAACTTAGCTGCATTTTTTAATAAGTCGTTAGGCAAGTGGGGTCTGCTCAGTTATGTTGTTCGGCTTGGAGCCATTTGCTTTTAATATATGTACATACGTATATAGTGTATTTTATAAGATTTTACATAACTTTATGAACAAGAAAGTGAAACTAATTCATGAAACTTGTAAGCACAGGTAAGCCCCATTTGGTAGATTAGAGTTTAAGATATATTTTGTGTTAGTGGCCTTAGAATCAGAATCAAAACCGAAGAATAGAATACCAATTTTGAGAATCAATTTTGGAATTGGAATCGACATATTTCAGGAATCGACCCAACACTTTAAAAATATATATGTGTGTGTGTATGTATGTATTGACGCAGGCTAACGGCGCTAACCACGCACATGTCACGTGTCCTGCACGTGCGCAAAAAGGCCAATATTTTGAATTCTTATATAAATATTATTTTTCAGTATAAAATGTGCTTTGTATTTGTATTTCAATGGTTTGATATGTCTTAAAATGTTTTGAAGTAATTGTTATTTTTAAATTGTTTGGTTATGAAATTCAAAGTGCCCGTGGCACCAAGATTAAGAACACTAATATTCAGGCGTGAACACAGTCATAAAGAGACACTGAAATAATATGAAAATAGATAAGAAAATTATAAAATATAAAACTGTATTTAATTTAATTTGCGCCATTTTATTTTCACTAATAAAATATTTTACTCGGTGTGCATAATACTTCCTTTTATGTGAACCCCATAGGCGGCCATGGTAGGTCCGTGCGACGCTTGTCTCTGGACAGTCTGTCGAGGAGAGCTGGCGAGGTAAGACACTGTCACATACGCACTACAACCTTTTGTTCACTGATGTAGGTTCCAATAGTCAATTTAGCTTACTGGTCAATCTTTGCTTGTGTACATTTTGCCAGACATTTCCCTAGCATTATGCTTCCGCTTTACTAATTTATTTCACCCTTGTGGCATTTTTAACTTAATCAAGGAGGAGGAGAAAGATGTCGGAGAGGTCACGCGACCTGCGCAACTTGAATCAGGCGATATCCGCCTATGTTTGTGGTGTTTCAATGTAATTTCTAAATTATTGTTACGTGCAATTTCAAGGGCTTTGTTTTTATGTATGTATTTGAGGGTATTTTCCATGTTTGAATATTTTACGGCAACGTCAGGAATAACCACGTGGCTAACCTATGCCATGTATTTGTATACGCCATCATTGTGTTTTGAGAGTTTATTTATGTAATATCATATGTGCAATATTTTATTCTATGTTAAATTTTGTCAGGGTTCCGTGTGATTCTCAAGTAAATTGATGCTTGTTGTACTTGACCACGTGGTCATGTTAATGTTTGATTTTACCGCCATCAGGCATGTTACAAGACTGTAATCATTTAATCGTAAAAAGAATAATTTTCTCTATCAGAATAATATTTTGTTGGAATTTAATTTGCCGTTTTCACAAAGAAATATTGCTATTTCTTCTGCACCACGTGGTGCGCTACAAACTTCATCCAGCAGCATCTGCACCATCTAAAATTGTTTTCACACATGTGTGTGTTAATTGTGAATACTCATCTCATGTCCCATCTAGTTTCATGTATCTTTAGAGGGTTTATATAATTTTGTAATTAGTATACTGTGCAATTATTCCAGTTCTAGCCGGCTCTGTGTATAGGTTGTCACCATACTACCCACGTGTGGGAGGGCGAGCCCCGATGTGTTTGCGTTAGTGATGCCAAGTAATCACACGTGTTAATGTTTTCATCAAGTGTTTCATTTGTAATACACTGTGTCCTGTCTTCAGGGAAAAACCGTCAGTCCACCCTAGCGGCTGTCTGCCCTCTTCCCTTGTGAAGACTGTGCTTTCACGCACCTCTGTGAGATCATCCATCTAGGTGTGCGCTAGAGTAATTGCGGGCTGGGGAGCACCCAAGCGGAATTGGCTAGTCATGAGCGAGATAATCATAATTTCATTGGCACGTTGATGTGTATGCATAGTAACAATAAAAACAAGTCTAGTGAACTTACATCTTTTATTCAGTAGTTTCTGTGTCCTAGCCACATATATTTTATTAAGTGTTTAGTAATAGTTTAGTATTGCCTATGTGTTTGTAAGTACGCACGGGTGAGACGGACACACAGAACCCACAACATCTCTGAGAACCCTGAGTCTCAATAGTGCGGTGATTGGGAAGCACCACTGGCGCCCAAATCACCAGTAAGTATTTGTGTCGTTCGTCTCGTGTCTCACCCGACAGCGTCAGTGTGTGTGTTGTGCCGCCTTGGTAGCCCATACCCTCTAATTTGTTCAATTCTTCTTTTTGTGCGAGTCTTTGACTCGGATTCTGCTTTTGGAATCGGTAAAACCATAGAATTCAGCTACGATATCCCATTTTCTGTCAAAGTATTGGTTAAGTATAAAGTACTTGTTAAGTACTAGTTACTGTGCTGACGAAATTCGTAACTATTTTATTTATATAATTGTACATTGTTTTATTCTACCTCATGTGCATATTTCAGTTTTGTTCAGAAGAGCATTTAATTATTTTGGAAACCTATGTTTTATTTTATGTAAAATATCTTCATAATATTTATGTCAACTATGACATAGGATAAATAAGTGAAAGGTATATTAACTATGACCAATATTCTTTGTGTTTTAAAGACTTTAGTAATATTTTGTTTGCTAATGTTATATTTATCTGAGGTTAACATTTCAGTTCGTTTATAAAATATATTTTCAAACTAGGCCAATCAGTATGTCAAAGATTTGACAGGTATCAGAAAAAAAAGAGTACTTACTATTTGTAAATTAATATTTCATATAATGTGGTATATTTGAAAATTAATAACTAATTCTGTTACTTTTAAAATTTTGTTTTACTTTAAATGTAATAATTTGTAAACTAAGTTGTAAAAGTCGTGAAATGTAACTCGATTTATGTTGGTACTCGTCCTCTCAAATCAATCTTACTCTGCGATGACTTCCGGTACATCAATTTGCTTCTTCTTCAACAACATGATCTGAATTGTGTCATCTTGCTTCTTCTTCAAATTGTAATTTAACAATCCTGATGTGAGAACATCAATCTTACAGTGAAAGATAAGTTTATTGTGTAACTAATTTTCCGTGTCACATGTTTTACTTTGTGTTTGCTTCGGCAATCAATAATTTTACCCTTAAACTGTTATTTAGAGGTTCTCCAGCATGGCCCTAAGATGACGACCTGAATTTGGCTTCGGAGTTCAGGCATGGTCATTCTCGGAGGATTTTCCTGGCTGCCCTTTCTCTATTGATTTCACTTCTCTATCGAAGATGGGTTCCTGATCTGCTTTTCGTGCACCACCAGGCCAAAATTTATTTCCTTTTTATGAATATTCTGCATGCAGTGATACTAACAATCTTATTAGACTGACCTTTGAATATTCATATTATCCTGAAACATTAAAAATATTTTTTCATTTAGTCATGGTTATTTGACTACTGCTTCAGTGACAGTACCAGCCTAAATCTGAATTAATGTTGAATTGAATGCCTACGCAAAAAAAGGCAATATAGTGTGTGTGTTAATTTTTTTTTTTGGCCAAAATGGCCACTTACGATAAATCATTTAAGTAACATCAATTTCATACGGGAGCCCGAAGTAATGTGAAAGTAATGAAAAGAAATAAATACTAATTTTAATTGATATGGTTCTCAGAGTTTTGGTTGATTGTTGGAAGTAATAAGATCTTTTAAAAGCAAAAATAATGATGAAATTGTTTTTTTTTTTTTCATAAATATTGTAGCTATATCAAGCACCTCAGTTGCATAAACCCTAAGTTTCTACAGCTACTTCCCAAGTGACTATTGTTTTGTTTAGTGAAATAAGTTGTAAAAAGCTGAATTTTAGGTTAGGCCTTTTACTATCCATTAACATCTAATTATGCACAAACGCACCGCAACCTGGCCCTTGGGCATTTCCTTTCTTGTGGTGTTGTTGAGGGGAGAATGCTTTTGGTAGGTGAACTCCTGCCAAACGTCTTGCCCCCATAAATACCGCAAAACAAACAAGCGCGCACACATGTGCACACACACACAAAAAAACAACACTGGAAAATTCCAAGAGGGAATACAGTCAAAAATTAGAACAGCAACTAAATATTCACAATTAGTTGCTCTTCTAGTGATGTATAGGTAGTTGTCTTTTGTAAGTTTTTTTTTTCCGTGCTCAGTCGTATTTTTCTATGACAGGCATCTGCACTGCAATGGTGAATATCCAAAAATTTCCATCTAATCACAGCTGTTCACACCCTGCAAGCAGATTCTGCAATGAAAATAATTGTGGCTTTGGATTTTGTCCAGTTAATACTAAGTCCACTGATTAGAGGTCCTGTAAACAGAAGCATTGCTATATCTCAACGATGCGTTCTCTGATTTACCTGCAGCAAGTCATTGAAAATAAATGTGCTCAATAAAAGTTCACATCAGCCAAGAATTGGTAAACAGCAGCTGTCTAGTAGCCCAATTATGGTACACTGCCTGCTGCAAATCATTTTCTCTGAACAGTAAAATTAGAACTGCTAATGGCCCGAAAAGTTTGTGTTCCTTTACAAGTGTGTGTCATTACTATTTCAGTCATATTTTATCCTTTAACTACCTATTTAAATAAATACCGTATTTACTAGTATATACAGTGCACCATGATTTTTGCAACAAGTTCCAAGGAAACAGTTTTTTTTTAAATAAAATTGCACAAAAAATTTTTGGCGCCCTGTTAAATAAGTATGGAACAAGTTACAGTAAACTTCCGATTAACTGTGTTAATCGGGACCAGAGAAAACACGAATAAGCGAGTTTGTATTAAAAAACCCACACAATCAAATTTACACTTTTTTTTTTTATACTATTAATGGAACAGAGATATTGGCTCCAAAAATAGTGATAAAACAAAGCACCTAATATACATTTCGAAGCAAACACAAATCATGCATTGCATGAGCAGGATTTAAAATACATGATACTTTAACTAATATTTATGTTGCACCAAGTATAGTTAACATATGGCGCATTGAGTATACGCTGCCAGCGCCGGCATGCACGACGCCAAGTTTGCGGCACAGTGCATAGTTGTGTGTATGTGTGTAACTTCCTCATTGTGCACATGGATTCGTCCTTTAATGGCAGAGTTAATTGAAAGTATAGAATGCAATGCAATAAATACTATAATGCGACTTTAAATGAGGCAACCTGGCATTTAAACAATACAGTACAATCCCCATTACTAGGAGCTTATTTAAACAATACAGTACAATCCCCATTACTAGAAGCTTATTTAAACAATACAGTACAATCCCCATTACTAGGAGCTTATTTAAACAATACAGTACAATCCCCATTACTAGGAGCTTATTTAAACAATACAGTACAATCCCCATTACTAGGAGCTTATTTAAACAATACAGTACAATCCCCATTACTAGGAGCTTATTTAAACAATACAGTACAATCCCCATTACTAGGAGCTTATTTAAACAATACAGTACAATCCCCATTACTAGGAGCTTATTTAAACAATACAGTACAATCCCCATTACTAGGAGCTTATTTAAACAATACAGTACAATCCCCATTACTAGGAGCTTATTTAAACAATATAGTACAATCCCCATTACTAGGAGCTTATTTAAACAATACAGTACAATCCCCATTACTAGGAGCTTATTTAAACAATACAGTACAATCCCCATTACTAGGAGCTTATTTAAACAATACAGTACAATCCCCATTACTAGGAGCTTATTTAAACAATACAGTACAATCCCCATTACTAGAAGCTTATTTAAACAATACAGTACAATCCCCATTACTAGGAGCTTATTTAAACAATACAGTACAATCCCCATTACTAGGAGCTTATTTAAATTTTACCAACAAACACATGCTCATACACACACAAAAGTTTAAAAATTAGGAAATGTTAAGTTTATTGTAAACATCTAAACACTTGATAAGAAAAAATGTAAGAAAAGTTAAAGAGTGCATTTCTTGAGAAAGTCTTCATTTTTTTTGGGGCACCGGGAATGATGTTTTTGTTTATAAAACACCATGCTCAAATTTTTTTCTAACTTTTCAGTGATAACTGTCCTTTTACGCTTTGTTGGCATTGCGAAAAAGAATGACACTATAAACAGAGAACAACAACTTTGCTCGAGCGATCAATAATCTGGTCAGACGTGTTATTGGGGGGGGGGGGGGGGGGGGAGTCTGAGGCTGTGTCTGAATAGACAAACTCGATGATTCACTTAGGACATTGTTGACAGTCACTTGTTTAGCACTCGCGGCAACACATTTTTACATGTGAAAAATATTTTTATCTAAATTTTATGCTTAAAATTGACGTAATATCTACAATTATCACTGGAATACTGCACATATGTTAATAAATAAGAAAACAATAAGTTCTGCAGTAATGACTTTAAAAAAAAAAATTGTTGAGAAATATAAACAAATCACAACAGTTAACTTGCTTTCCAAAACATGCCTAGTGTATTTTATGAGCAATTGTTTGTTTTAGAAAATATTTGTGCATGTCTTCATTTTGTATTATTCTATCATCCTCTAGATAGAAAATACGAAATCTGCCTTTTCAGACACTGCCTGAGATGAGTCAGATGCGCTACTGCAGGCGGAAATGGATGACTCGCCTTGTCACTTCACCGCCCCTGATCATAGTTCGCTATCCTCTGCCACGGGAACAAAGAGGGCTTGGCAGAATTATCAACCAGCAACATCTGTGTGTTATGAGCAGGTAGGGGGAAAAAAAAAAAGGGGGGGGGGGGGGTAACATGTGGCAGTTCTGGTTTGCGGCATGACAGGATGCCATTTTATTGTGGGGAGGGTGGGGTTGCGACCTACACATAACTTTGACACAAGGACTGAACAGCCACGGGGGAGGGCAGAATGGATGAACTGAAGGACTGCTGAAGAGAAAGAGAGATAAGGGAAAGGAGTGATGTAAGAGCGAGAGATGAAACAACAGACAGTCCCGCCACTTTCCCAATTTATGGTTAATACTCACCCTCTCTAATTTTATTCTTTTTTCGTGAATAGCGGGCACCCCAGAAATTTTTTCCTTTGTTTTGGGGGGGAAAAATGGGTGCACTATACACGAGTAAATACGGTACTGACATGTAAGTAATAAGCACAGTGTGTATATTGCATTACACTCAAAGTTAACATCTAAGACTAAACTAAAATACATTTATTAACTATTGTTCCAAATGCAAGACTTTCAAAAGTGCTTACTCTACCCTGAATAGCCTATGCACGCATAAAGAACTTACCCCTCTGAACCCATAAGGGTCTGTATTCTTCTACTGCTGTTTTCTCAACTACAGTGTTTTTGAGAAATCCCACAGTTGGCGAGGAATTACTGTATAACATTCTATTTGTAATACAGATGTGTGTGGTGCATCAGCAAGAGATCAGAACAAGCCACTTTTTTACTGAATCAGCAACTTTTTAAAAATGTCAATTTCATGGGTGTATTGTTTGGTAGACATCTGCATTTTGAAGTGATTGGTAATATTTAAATTAAAACATGTGATACCTGAAACAGCTGCAAATATAATTATGGACATTATTATTTGTTTCTTTACTAACTTCAATTATTAATAATAATTAAAAACCCAGTGTTGGGTAAAGGTTATGAGTAGGCCGCTAGGCTACCAAAAATATATAAAAGGACAGGAATTCCAGTACTCACAGTCTGGTACTTGTCTAAATGCACACATACAAAGAAGGCCAACACATTTTTCACACGGATGAACAATTGCATCATTCTGCTCGCTAGGCCAGCTGCAACAGGCTGTGAATTAAGTTACATTATACATCTAGAACCTTTTATTATTATAGAACAGTTAAAAAATTTGCAACAGTTAGGCATGACCAAGTATTTAAAACCTTATCAGATTTTCAAAACTCTGGCCACAAAGTACTTAAGTACTGTATTTATCCAAAAAGAAGAAGACCCCATCCTAAAAAAAATGTTTTTGAGGGAAAAGTATTTAAACCTGAATTCAAGACTACCTCTGTGAAGTGTTGAAAAAATTACTTAGGTTGAAGTATTTTTGCATGACTTTATGACAAACCCTTCAAGAAGAAATGCTATTATATGAGTAATATGATATATTTTATTTACTTTTAAAGAAAAGCTAATCACACTGAAATAGGTGTGTCTAATCTGGCTGTATGGTAGCAGCATTTTTCTTACACTAAACTTTTGTGGGTATTATATACCTATTCCTGACTTGAGCCATTCTGCTTCCCAGCAAAGTGCTTCCTCTTTATGGCCTGCCAGGTGATATCAGATAAGGAGACCCTTGTCAAAGTTGACAGGTACAGTCTCAGCACTGCAAAAATATGTACAACCATAGGACACACAGTATTTAAGCATGGAAAGCCTTTGTCAAAATTACCTAGGTTTTGAATTGAAGAAGATTCTCGAATTGTAGCCCACCCCAAATTTTTTATATTAATTTTCTGTCAAAAAGCCTCCTCTTCCTTTCAGGTAAATACGGTATACAAAAGTAAAGTGAAATAGTTGCTTATTCCGTGAAATCCAGCAACACACTGACAAGAAACAAGTTGTAACTAACTGGCCAGATGGCCGCCTTGCCATTACAGAATATTTCATAGCACGCAGTAGCCAATCAGACAGGCCCATTTACAGAGAGTCAGTTGTACAACCAATCAGTGAATGGGTACACCCATATCAAAGAACCATCATGCCATTTCATCTGTGTGTATTTTCCTACTTTGTGCCCAGACTGTGTTCAAATTGTTAAATTTTTAATTTAGTAGTTTTCCATTCAGATTCTCTCAGGCATTTCTTTAACAGTTGTAAATATGCATTAAATGTGTGTGTGTCTATATATATAAAACATAACATAACTTATTCACATAATTCGTGAACTACTAGATAGATAGATATTATACTTCAAAATTAAATTCAGGCATAACACTAGTGTGCTTCAAAAAATTATTAATAAAAGTAAGTTGTAACATTGCGGTTTTTCATATATTATTATTACCTTTTGGTTTTGTTTTATTTGTTTGTCGTGACGATTAAGTAAGATAATGTTCAAATTAAAATTTAATAGGTATATGATTTAAGCAAAGTGCAATGTAATTTTGGTTATGTCACGAGTTTATTGATGTGGAGATAACTGAGAGGTTATGGCTATTGTTATTGTTTTTGTTCAGTTTGTCCTTAGAAGGTATCAAGTATTGCATTATTTACATTTCAGATAAAGGTTTATATAGGTTATTGTTCATTTGGTCTTTACAGGGATGGTCGAACCCAGCGACTTGCCATACAACTCCCGCATAGTTCTCTTACCCAAGAAGGATGTACAATTACACTTCTGTGTTAATTATCAAGAGTTGAACAACGTTATGCATCCCATAGTGCCTCCCACCATTAACTTTTCACACTCTGCATGATATAGGAAATGCCCAGGTGTTCAGCATTTTAGAAATGCAGACTGGATATTGGCAAATTGCCGTCACTCAGATAGTTGTAAATATACAGTGTTTATGATACCAGAGGGAGAAACCCTTCATTTCAAGGTCATGCCTTTCTGCCTTGAAAATATGCTCGCCACATTCGAGAGACTGATGTCGGCGGAAGTAGTGACCAGTTACATCAGCGTATTTTGCTTCACCTATCTAGACGACATCAGTTTGTATTCAGCCGCCTGAGAGGAACAGTGTACATTTACAGAGTCCTAGAGTGCCTAGAAATACACTGACTTACCTGCAAGCTTTCCAAAGGCCACTTCAGCAAGAGGAATATCGACTACCTGGGGCACGTGGTCTATCCAGAGAGGAACTTTCCCCAAAAAAACTCTATCCGGGCGATAGAAGAGGCCACAGCACCAAACAACAATTGCAGCGCTTCCTTGGCCTATGCAACTGGCTGAGGGAGTTCGTACCGGACATTGCCGAGCTAATGGCATTGCTTAACTCCTTCTTCGGGAAAGACGCATGCTGGCAATAGGGCTCTGAACACCAAGCCGCCTTCCACAGCCTGAAAGCCATCTTCCGGGACATCCAGCTTCTCCATAGACCACATGAAGGAAAGTAACTTAGCTTGCAAACTGATACCCGTCAAGACGGCCTGGGCATGGTTTTATACCAGGAAGACCCAGAAGGAACCTCCAGGTGATAGTCTATGCAAGCACGCAACTGAACATCACCGAGCAAAGATACCACATTAATGAGCAGGGGTGCCTTGCAGTGATTTGGACAGTTTGAAAGTATTACTACCACCTGGAAGGACAACGGTTCATCCTCCGAACTGAGAGCAAAACTCTCTAGTGGCTACATGATTCCCGGAACACTAAAGCCAAGCTACGAAGGTGGATGATGCTCCTCACAGAGTTTCATTTCAAAGTACACCACTGCACAGGAAAGTCAAACAACCTGCCCGATGCCTGTATAGGCAGCCAGATATCCGGGGAGTGGGAGCACATGACCTCTCCGCCGGCTCTGGCCGGAAGTCCCGCCAAAGAAATCTGCCTCCTCCAGCTCTAAATCAGTAGGTACCAACTCAACTCCTTCCAGCAAAAGGATCCGGAAGCTCAGACTTGGTAAGGAACCACTTCCAATGTTTTGAACTCCAGGACGGGGTGACCTGGTCACAAAACAATAATCCCGAAGCATCATGGAATATTTGGGTCCTGAGAGTCGACATCTGCAGACACCATCATGACCACTGCCAGGCAGCACATCCCGGCATGAAGGAGACCCTCCGAGACATAGGGGAGCAGTATGTCTGAGATGGGATGAGTAGTGACATCAGACAGTATGTAACTGGGTGTGAAACATGCTCCAGGGGTAAGGCTTACCCAGGATACAAGCCAGCCGGGAAGCCACAATGACCCCAAACACCCTGGACTCACTTGGCCGCTGACACCATGGGACCTTACTCCAGAAGCACACTGAGAAACCACTACCTCCTAGTCATAATGAACGTGTTTTCCCATTGGGTAGAGACTTTTCTGTTGGCCAACAAAGAAGTCCTTGAAATCATAAGGAAGTTTGAAAAGAAGATTTTTTTTACCGCTGGTGATACACTCAAGCTATCCTCACCGACAACGGGACCCAGTTTACAGATCGCAAGTGGTAGACAGCCTGTAATAAATGGGGATGGAAACCTGGACGACATTGCCATACCACTTGCAACCAACCACAGCGAGTAGAGGAACCAGGAACTCAAGATGAGCCTCCGACATAGTGTGGGGAAGACCACAAGCACTGGGATGCAAAGCTACCCGACATTCTGTTCACCCTCAGAAGCCGCAATAACGACGCCATCGGCATGAGTCCCAGCAGGCTAGTCCTGCGGCACATCCTTCATCACCCAGGAGACTGGTAGTGGGATGAGGAACCCATGACGATGCCCCCGCCGGAAGATGTTCACTTCAAGGCCCTGGCCTGTGCCAAGAAAGCGAGGGGGGGCTCAAGAATGGTACATCGACCAGAAATACCCGCAGCCCCGGACGGGAGTCAAGAATTCCAGATGGGAGAAGCAGTCCTCAGGAGCTACCCACTCAGCAAGGCAAGTGGCCAGTTCAGCGTCCGGCTGGCACCCAAGTGGGAAGGCCCGTACCACATTGTAGGATGACGGGGCCAGGTGTATTGGGCAGAAGATTACAGTGGGAAGATCCAGAAGGTGACACAGGGACAGATGAGACCCCATGCTGCTGGAATGGGATTTTCACTACTAAGAGAAAAAAGGCAGAGGTCGACGCTGATGAGGAAGAGGTGGAGATCCACTGGAACCAGAGGAGGAAGATGCTGCATGACCCCGATTCCGAGAACACTCGCCGCCCCAGCCGGCAGCACCTGCACAATCAGCAACCCCAATAGAGACAACCCAGCCAAACTCTACTGGCCACCCAGAGGGGCGAGGATCTTCTGAACCTTACCCTCCATGCCGACCAGCTTCAGGTGGAAACGGCTGAATCAAGGACAAGGAGGATCATCCCCGGGCGGGTCGCATAATCATGGAGAAGACCCCTGGACTGGACTCTGAAGCAAGTCCACACACCACCCAGCATCATCGCGGAAGAGTCTGACAAAGCTAAGGAGGTGGCTGAACCCCAAGAGCTCTTGCCTCCGACAGCCACCCCAGCTGACGAGGGACCTAGCTGGTCCGCACAGCCCTCAGTTCCAAGATGTCGACCACCAGCTCCAAAGCCGATGGGACCAGCTGCCAACCGAGGAACAGAGGGACCCGTCAGATGCCTGCCCGCATGTCGGCCAGCCTACGAGGGGCAAGTCGACTGGTACAAAGAGTCGACCTGGCGACTGACCAAACGCTTAAACCACAACACACGGCCTTAAGAGGAAGCCAAAGCCATCGTGATCAGTGAACCTAAACAGTGACTCTCCACATAGACATTGGGAGAGAAGACACCTATGTAACCAATGGGGTGGGGCAATACTGCCTAAACCAACCAATCACTTACTGTGCAGACTAAGTGTACGTGGCGCAGAGAGAATCAAACTGTGATGACATGCATGCCCGACACTGACTGACCAGGTACAGAAGACACCCCCCCCCCCCCTTATCAGCCTAGACGGTCAACAAGAACCAATGTGAACTGCTTCAGAGAACAAGACACGTGAAAAGACTGCCCCTGAAATGTGAAGTAGCACTTAGAGATGGTGAAATTGTACATAATTCTGCAACTGTTGTATAATTTCGAGTGGCATGTGTTTTTCTTCTCTTCTAGGTGACCCGTACGCCATTGCTTAGAAGGGTATGTAAATAAAAAGGTAACTCACATTAGCATAGGAGGTACTTGGATACCAGCTTAAGTGATGGAAAGCTTAGAGCTGGACTAGGTTAACCCATTGTCACGCGTAACTTGCCTGCCGTGCGACCATAGGAGTGGCCACAGAGTAAGGACCTTTGCTAACATGCCTTCTGCACCACCTCAAGAACAGCTAGAACCTTACATACCCATTGTGAGTTTGGGTTAGAAAACACTCCTTGTTATTTTTCAGTGCTAAATACACATGGATGCATGTATTTGAATTTTCAGGTCAAACTGTAATAAACTATGTAGAGTACCCACAGCCCTCAGCCATTCTTGTAAGCACAACGTCTTTTGCGTAAACAAGCCAGTATCCACTGCCAACCACACAGTCTAAGATGAATACGTAGCTTGCCGCTGCCCGGCTCCCTAAGAGCCAGGGTGAATCCACAGTAATCAGCACATAAGGCCACCCAGGGTTCTCAGCCGAACCTGCACAAAAACTCCCCTGTAGACTAGGTGACGTGACAGCCTTCCTGGTCGTCACGCATCAGAATATACCAATATATTCTTACATAGAAGGTAACTGAACAATTGAGTCAAGTCATGCTGTACATCTTGACACCGGCTAACAGCCAGCGGCGCTAGAGCCCATGAAGGCACTGACATGTCACGTGTGCAAAGAGGCCGATAATTTTGAACTTTCATATAAATGTTATTTTCAGTGTAAAATGTGTTATATTGTCTTTGCAGTGTTTAATATGTCTTTAAATGTGTGTACTAGTTTTAATTGTTTGGATATAAAAATTCAAAGCGCCTGCGGCACCAAGATTAAGAACACTTAATATTCTGGCATGAACATCATCATAAAGACACACTAAAATAATATTGAAATTCATAAGAAAATTGTAGAAATGTAAAACAATATTTAATTTAATTTGTCCATTTTATTTTCAATATAAAATATTTCACTCTGCGTGCATAGCACTTCCGCTTATGTGACCCCCGTAGGCGGCCATGGTAGGTCCGTGCGACGCTTGTCTCTGGACAGTCTGTCGAGGAGAGCTGGCGAGGTAAGATTCTGTCACGTGCACACTACAAATTTTGTTCACTGATTTAGGTTTCCATAGTCAATGTAGTTTACTGGTTAATCTTTGCTTAAGTAAGTTTTTGCCACACATTTCCCCTAACATTATGCTTCCACTTTATTAATTTATTTCGCCCTTGTGGTATTTTTTTTAACTTAATTGAGGAGAAGGAGTAGAAAGCTGTTGGAGAGGTCAAGTAACCCGCGCAACTTGAATCAGACGCCATCCGCCTATGTTTATGGCGTTTCGTTGTAACTTCTGCATTATTGCTACACAGAATTTTAAGAGCTTTGTTTTTATGTTTGTATTTGAGAGTAATTTTCGTGTTTGAATATTTTACAGCAACATCACATATAACCACGTGGTTGACCGAATCCAAGTCTTTGTATATGCCATCATTACGTTTCAAGAGCTTATTTATGTAACATCGTATGTGCAATCATTTATTTCAGGCTTCCATGTCAATTTTATTCAGGGTTCAATGTATTTTTCATGTAAATTGATGTTTTTTGTACTTGAACACGCAGTCACAGTAAGGTTTGATTTTACCGCCATCAGGCATGTTACAAGCCTGTAACCACTCTAATCTCAGCACGAATAATATTCTATATGAATTTAGTTTGCAGTTTCCATGCAGAAATATTGCAATTTCACCTGCACCACGTGGTCCGCTATGGCATATGCGCTATCTAAGCTTGTTTTCACACATGTGTGTGCTTATTGTGAATATTAATCTCGTGTCCCTTCTTATTTCATGTATAATTCAATGGTCTATGTTATTTTGTAATTAGTGTATGGTGCAATTATTCCAGTTCTAGCCGGCTCTGTGTATAGGCCATCACCACACTGCCCACGTGCTGGAGGCCGAGCCCTGACGAGTTTGCATTAGTGATGCCGAGTAATCACACATATTAATATGTATTAAGGGTTTTTATTTGTAATTCCCCGTGTCCTGTCTTCAGGGAAAAACCGTCAGTCCACCCTAGCAGCTGTCGGCCCCCTTCCCTTTTGAAGGCTGTGCTTTCACGCACCTCAGTGAGATCATCCATTTAGGCGTGCGCTAGGTTAACTACGGGCTGGGGAGCACCCAAGTGGAATTGGCTAGTCATGACCGAGATAATAATTTCATTGGCACGTTTATGTGCATGAACTACATCAATAAAAACAAGTCTACAGTGAACTCAATTCTTTTATTCAGTAGTGACAGTGTCCTAGCCACATATATTTTACCAGTTAGTATTTGTGTCATTTTTCGTCTTGTGTCTCACCCAATGGCATCAATCTTAGTTCTGTCCTGTTCAAAGTTCTTTATCAACTCTTTTCGCTTACGTCCTAGTAAAATTGCTCTTTTTGAATTTTTATCACGATTTTATTATACATTAGGTCATCTCCGAATTGTAGCTTTTATCGTTTCTGTACATTATTTCTCCACAATACATCGGAATGGCATGTAAATCTTATACATTTTATGTGAGGTTGTAGCATCTTGTACAATTTGCTATTACTTTACCACATAACATGTCGAAGTTGCAGAACTTCATTTACTTGCACTAGCTGTCCATGCTATCAACATGAATCAGCTAAAAGTGATCAGAACTGGTCAAAGATTATATTATTTATTGCTGTTAAAATGTCGTGTTTTTTACATCCAGTCCAGTAAATGGTTAAAATGATGTAAGTAACCTTCCCAACCAGCTCATTTCATCATTCTGTGCTTGTGTCTCTCTCACTCTCTCTCGCTCTCTCTGAGATAGGGGCAGAGATGAGAGAGGAGTAGGAGAAGAATAACAAAGAACACAATCACAGAAAAGATGCACCATACACAATTTGGACACACGAGTCTGAATACAGGAAATACAATGAATTTACGACAAAACAATAAAAAAATCTTGAATATCTTACTTGTGTTGGGCAGGGGAAAATAATAGATCCCACATCACAGCATTGCACATTTATATCCTTCCACTCTGACAGCAATGTCACAAAGAACAGGTGTTAACTTAGTAATTTTCCCTGATACATACTAGCATGAATAAGATATCTCGACACTATACAACTAACAAAAAATTGATACTAAATGAACATGTATTACGTTGCCAACAAACACCCGTTTCAATGAACTTTCCCAGCAGAACGTTACCTAAGCATGTGTCGGCTGTTATGAGTCACTGGAGAAAGTTGTGTATGTTATAAAAAGCCAGGTCCATAAATCTGTGTATTTTACAACAGCTACCCATGGCATGGTCTACTGTTGGCAATGTGGAAAGATCATGAAACACTGGTGGCAAGTTTTGCTCAAACAGGCCCAGAAACTAAATACGTAATTGAGACAGCCTCGTTCGTAATAGCAGAGGAACTTTTGTTGCAGCTCAGGTATACAGACTAGAGACAGGACATTCCAGGTAGTGATATACTTTATTCACGGATTCTTCACACTTTTTGAATGAAACCTTTGAAAATATCACCCCATGTATGACGTATTTGGTTCTTTCCTAAATGTGTCCTGTATCATGATAATTTTATACTTCTATTTGTGTAAAAGTATCTTATATTTGGTTAAACGAACATTTACTTATATTGTATCTGTAAATTACAATATCTCATTTATAATCGATATGGACAAAAACACGGAGAAAATAAGTGCGTTGGTAATGCCTATTAAAAAATAGTTCTCGTGCAAAGTGATTAAATAGTGTGTGCACATATGTGGTGGTGTTCTTTTGGTGTAATGTTATAGACTTAGTTAAGCTTAGTTTGCATAAGGCAAAGGAATATCTTGAAAGTAGAACTTCAGCAGGGCAGGCTTCAGAAAAATAGGAAGCCACCATGGACTATAGGAAGTCAATGATCACATTCATCAATGCCTGATATCACTTGGAGTGATGCAAACAACACTGTCATTGGACTGTGGAGCAATGGAAGGTTTTGCAGTGTGATGAGTTATAGCACATTATCTGGGATGCTGATGCGCGTGTGTGCTGATGCGCGCGTGTGGATGTCTGGAACTGCACTTACAGAGTGTGTTGTGTCAACTTGGTGGCAACAGTGTAAAGATCTGAAGCTATCAATTTAAATTGATGAATTGATAAACTCTGGCATGTATCATGACATTATGGAGAGCAGTATAATTCTCAGTGCAACAACAGTTATGAATAGATCCTTTATCAGCACAATAATTCTCCTCTCCATAAAAAAAGACGGAGCAACTTAACTGGCCCGCTCAAATTCGAAAGCCAATACCACATACAATGTATCTGGTACCAAATAGAGCATTGCTTTCATGCCAGATGCAATTAACCAATAGAAAAATGTTAACTCAGCTGTGTAGCAGAATTCAGTGGAGACCCTACCTCAAAGCGTTGTAATACCATTGTAACACCTGCAAAATATGTTCCAATATCTTATTGGTTACATGGCTGGCTCCTTTATAACCAAAAGACATGGTTGCCTGCAGATTTCTGGCATGTAGTGTAAACATGAGAAATTACTGCAAACAATGGTTATAATAATAATGTTTTTAAAATAAATTACCTTGGCAGAAAGATGGGTGTTAACTGACTAGGATTCAAAACTGCAAACTTCACTACTTCATAGGTTTCTTTCTTGTTTGGAAGGGCTTTCACATCCAACACCAAATCATCTTTTAAATCAGGGCAATCTGTCTCTACGCGACCGAACAACATTTTACGAAGTGACTTTGAAGTGAGTTTAGCCAGGTTATCATCCTGCATAAAACTGACAGATATTCCCTTTGCCAGCTTGAGAGTCTTTGCAGGCTCTGATACGCCACTTGCAGCAATATTCATCTCATCTACAAGGTTCAGCACTTTCTGCAACTTGAAGATTGCCTTTGCCAGTTCACAGATCCACAAAGCTGCCAACCTACTTTGATTACTAATGACACCATTTACGCTGCATGTCAGTTTCAGTAACTTCTGAATAATGTGAAGTAACACAGCAACTGGGAGACTTGCTAACACTGGCTCCCACATCTTCAGCGATCTACGCGGGAGTTTGTTATTTTCCACGCATGACCGATCTGTCAACAGAAATATTTTACAACACGAACATCAATCAACTCCATTAGTTACTCCTAAAAATGTATTGCTAGTCTTATGTCTAAATGTGGAAAATGTGTGACAAAGATAAAGCTCACTATGAGTAACAGAACAAATCAGTCACACATGAAATCACATGATTTTGCAACTAAAATAAATTTGAATACCTTCATCTGATAAAATAGATGCATTAAACATCCCTTCACCTACTAAGCAGTTAAGCAGGATTTGATCCCAGTCATGAAAGATTTCAGTTTCTCCAACAAATTTCTTGAGGTACTGTAGCACTAAAGAAGATGCAACGTTTATGCTCATCCCACGTGTACAGTTATAATCAGCAGTTACTTCAACTTCGTTGTCAGGCTTCGACTTATTGTGTGATTCGTTGTTCATTTTTGAGTAAAGAATGGAAACTTGAGTACTGGAAAAAAAAAAAAACAGCGAAACCCAAATGTATATCACTATTGTAAATCACTTGAAAAACTCAAAAACACTGCTAGTGTCTAAACAATGACTGCAACTGCTAGGTAACCATTCCTTTTTCAGCTCGTAACATTATTGTGCTAATATTAAGCAATGGCATCAATCATGCAATTAAATACGACTTGTAGACTAGTCAGTCAACAACATAACATCTGCAGAGTTGAAAAAAGTAATGATGTGATTTATTATCCTACTGATGATGTTAACTGCACTCATAAATCCAACCATTATTTGGTACCGTATTTACATGCACAGCTTATGCCCTCTTGTAATCTACACAACCTGTATTTTTACATCCAAATTCTACAGAAAAATATTTCATAGCATATCCTACACATATGGAGTTTCAAAATGCTGCTGCAAGACGACAGGTGGTGACGCATGTTTGCAAGTAGCTACCGTCATACATTAAAAACTCGATGCATGATGTCTTTTCAACAATAAATTTTGATGACTTTGCCTCATCAGTGAGCAAGCCTTGCTACTCGTGATTTCCACGGAGTTTTAATTGTTGACCAGGCATCAAGAGGCGTTAAAAGTTTGTGCTGTCCACTATGGCTCATGGACAGATGTTCCAGCCTGAAAATTGTACTGATCACCAGCCGAGCCACCAAGGTTATGCATTCAAAGAATTAAAGTACCACAACACACCGCCAGATGGCTCTACCGTCAGTTTTCATTTCTCCAGCCCAGTCTCTGCAGGAGAAACTGATCAGCCTGCTCACTTCTCTCCAAACCTACCCTTTCTTCACCGCATTTGTGTCGAAGGAATCTCCAGTTCCTTGGTTTCCACTGCAACTCGTTGCCACAGCCATCCTTGAACCGGCCTATCTTCACCATCATTGCCAACGCCGTCTACACACCCAGACACTGCGACCCCCTCTGGACAACACTAGTAGAAGTATTACCAGTTTAAGTTAGTTTCATAACGCTTGTCTACCTTGCCACAGTTAGCTTAGAACCAGGTTGCCTTAACCTGGCTCAGCGCAGGTTAAGCTTCGGAAGTTCTTGCCAACGTTAGACGATAGTGCGAAACTACTCTGTTTACTTCCCGTAGAATGGAATAAACAGACGTTTTTACCAACTCAAGGGTATCTTTCCCGTAGTTATAATTCCTCTCGCAGTGTACCTCATGCCACCCAAGGGATTGTAGGTGACCGGGGATTTTACTCTCAACCGCTCTACACCCAGTAGAATACCCACACGCATTCTAGACGACCACCCTTTCTGTGCACCACTGTGTATGGAACGGTAGAGCCCACACTAGGTACTTAGTCTCCTGAGGTCAGCTTGTCGGCTTAGTGCTTGCCCTCTCCACCGCGCTCCTTGCACCGGAACGGGTGTTCCCTGAAACGTGAAACTTGCACTGCAGGAACAAGCCCATGCTTCATGGCACCTTCAGATACCTGTCACACCAGAGATCCCCAAGGACCTCTTCCAGGACCCCATTCACCTGAGCGAGGAAAACCATCCAGTGCTAGCAGCATATATGAGCGGTCAAGATCAGTCCATTTCAACCTTTGATCCACTGTACACTAATCAACTTACCTCAAACTCATACCAGCTAGAGTTGACACAGGCCAGGCAGCCACCACAGATTATGCATTGCCCAGGTATAACACTAAAACATAAGATCATTCTCACGGAACCAGATTTCTTACCCTGTCATAAAGCTAAAGGAGCAGTTAGTTACTCACAGGACGTGCACAAGTACCACGTAAAGACAGAATTAAAACAGAACCCCACCCCACCCCCTCGCCAAGGGTGCGACTGACATAGCACCCATGGACACTTCACGTCAAGTTCCTGGAATCTCTCTCCTGCCAATCTCCACTGCGGGTATCTTCTGTAGACAAGGGATATTACTCCATCTCCAGGACTCACAACAAGAAGGGCCAGACTATATCTAAGTTTCAAGCCTCGTCAACCAAGGTCGAAGGAAGAAAGGAAGTGAACAAACCAGTAAGTAGTTACCCTTGTGTATAAGCGAGTGCAAGATGAGGAATTGAGGTATAAATAAAAATGGGGGGGGGGGGGGGGCATGGCTGGGCTGGTAGTTGTAGTTGGGCTGAACATCTCGTCAACCGCGAGTTGTCATTACAGACGAAGCAAGTTGCTCGGGGAAGAGGGATTGAGGAAGGAATCTAATATGGTCTTTGATAAGGACCCACCCCAGTATTAGCCTGGAGTGATTTAGGGAAACCTTGGAAAACTGAAATCAGGGTGGTCAGACCGGGAATCGAACCCAGGTCCTCCCAAATGCGAGCCCAGCGAGCTACCATTGCACCACGCTGCTCAGTAACTGGGATAAAAGGTTGCTTACTGCCATATCTCCAGAGGCATCCTGCTAGAGGGGGAAGCTTTAAAAATAAACAACAGTAAGACTAACCTGAAGCTGTTGTGTGTGTGTGTGTCACTTACTGCGTCACTCTCAGCTTGCTTCTTTTGTCCGTCACTCTCTCTCACTGCCTCTTGCCACTTACTCCCTCTCACTCAGCTCCCTTCCATGTCCATCTCTAACTCACTACCTCTCACTCAGCTTGCTTCCTTTGTCCGTCTCCCTCTCACTAAGCTTGCTTCCTTTGTCCGTCTCTCTCTCACTACCTCTAGCCACTTACTCCCTCTCACTCAGCTTCCTTCCTTTGTCCATCTCTCTCACTGCCTCTTGCCACTTACTCCCTCTCACTAAGCTTCCTTCCTTTGTCCGTCTCTCTCTCACTACCGCTAGCCACTTACTCCCTCTCACTCAGCTTCCTTCCTTTGTCCATCTCTCTCACTGCCTTTTGCCACTTACTCCTTCTCACTCAGCTTGCTTCCTTTTTCTGTCTCTCTCACACTACCTCTTGCCCATTACTTTACCCCTTCAGCAAGCAGCAGTATTTTATTACAAAATGAAGACAACTTGGCTCCTATCTTTTTGCAGCTCACATGTCAACTGCTTTTCTGTTAAAAATAGTCGCCTTAAAGGTAGCGCAAGGATCGTGCCATGCTCCTAGAGTTTCTCCAAGTTCCGGTCACGGCTCTGCTCGCAGTTACGTCTCTGTGGCTTTCCTCTTCTCCCGCACCTGTTGCTCTTGTGCCTCCCCTCCTTCCACACGTGTGTTAGGCTGCTATAAGCACGTGTCTGTTGCTTGGGTGACCTATTTTTGCTACTGCTGCTACCTGGCTCTTACAATCATGCAAGCCTTGTTTGATCTTCGTCTTTGTGTTGCACCACGTCTAGTGTGAGACGCCAACATCTTACATTGTAGTCAACAATATAGTTGGCTAAAATGAACTCCACATTATTATTGCATTAGCAAGAGGGTGAGTAGAGCATTCATTCAAGTGGGCTGCCTTTTTAGTGTTTTGTATTGAGCTAAGGTATGGGTGATGTAGAGTTATTGACCTTCTGTAAACGCAGTAGGCTGTCAACTTCTGTGATATTTAAAATTTGTTTTGGTGGCCCTTTCTAAATTCATGTTTTGGCTAACTTACCCCATACCATGTTGGTTGTCTGTCAGTTAAAATTGAGGGTTAATATTTAATATAAACATTTATAGGCTGTTCACTGTAAAGTGAGCACTTCTGAGGCCCTAGTTACTTTGTGTTTCAGCTGTTTCTTATCCTTTTACTACCTTTTTAAATAAATATTACTATGTAAGTAATAAACACAGTGTGTGTGTGTATTCCACCACACTCTGAAGTTAATGTCTAAGGCTAAAGTGAAATATATTTATTGACTATTATTCCAAATGAAAGGGCTTTCAAAAGTGCTCACTTTGCAGTGAACAGCCTTTATCAACTAGTTGCCTTTCTTTGGTTTTAAGTGCTCACAGAGGTAAAATTGGACCGCACTGCAGCCTGCATTGCCATTTGATATTTTTAGCATATTCTTGCACTCAGCTGTTTTCCTATGCATTAATTCAGTATTAGTTATTTAAGCTTGCATCTATGATATTTCAGTTAGCATTTTACCCATGTTTCATTATGTATTTCTGTGAGTATTCCTCTTCTCTGGCTTTTGTGTTCCAGGGATTTGGAAAGCCTTAGGGTGCCCCCAGGACACGTTACTATATTTCTTATAAAGTTCATGATTGGCCTTCAAATATACTGGTGTGGTAAAGGGCATTGCGATTGCAGGAACACAATTTTCATTTTAAAGCAATTCTTTATGGAATTGTTTACATAAACTGAAATGGATGTATACGGAGATGAGTATGGAATGTTTTTTTGAAAGTGTTTTGTATTTTCACTAATTAAATCTTGGGAAAGTAATAATACTTTGTGGAATAATTGTATCTCACTACTTGTGATCACCACAGTAGTCACAGTAAAATTCCATTATAACTTACTTCACATATTAAGGGATCTTTTACTTTAACTAAGATTTTCAATTCCTGTCCAAATACCCTAAACTATTAAAACATATTCCACTTCAAAATCTAAGTGAACTTTCAACATTATTTTACTTAGTGTCTTAAAAATGGCATTAATTAGATTCCATATGCAGGATTTATGTAAAGGTATTGATTTTTCAACCAATTCCAACCTGAATAGGTTGTTTAGCAATACAACATGTACAAAAAATACTGATTGCAGGGTTGTGATAAGTATTTCTTAACATTTATAATGTAAACAATTGATTCTCTATGTCATCTTGCAACACCGTAGATCCTTGTGTGTCTACCTAGATTAATAGTGTTGGCATGCAGCTGCATCACCATCTTGAATTATTTTGGACATAAAAACATGAATGTATAAATGGAAAGCCATGTATACACGTTTTGGTACCACATCTCATAACTTACACTCCTTTCAAAGATTAACTTTGTAAGTAGCTATTCTCATAAAAATCTAAACTGTTCAATTTTAACCCCTAAAAGTTTAGAAACTGCATCACAAAGTGAGTTTTATCTCCATTAAAGACAATGTTTAAACAACTCCAGAGTAAAATTACAGCAATATTTACATGAAATAATAATTAAAATCAATAGGTAAATGTTTTACGAATGAAACATAACATGGATCTGGCACAGTGAGAGGCGAGATGCAGCAGAATCTAGGCAAACCCAAGCTCATGGCTAGAAAGTTTATGAAATAAGTTGTTGAATACCAGTAGGACGCCAGCTCATCTACACATGGTTGAGCACGTGGACTATCTCTCAGGGCGATAGCAGGTCGACAGCCACGTGGACTATCTCTCAGGGCAATATCAGGTCGACAGCCACGTGGACTATCTCACAGGGCGATAGCAGGTCAACAGCCACGTGGATTATCTCCCAGGGCGATAGCAGGTCGACAGCCAAGTGGACTATCTCACAGGGCGATAGCAGGTCAACAGCTACGTGGACTATCTCTCAGGGCGATAGCAGGTCGACAGCCACGTGGACTATCTCTCAGGGCAATAGCAAGTCGACAGCCACGTGGACTATCTCTCAGGGCGATAGCAGGTCGACAGCCAAGTGGACTATCTCCCAGGGCGATAGCAGGTCGACAGCCAAGTGGATTATCTCCCAGGGCGACAGCAGGCCAACAGCCATGTGGATTATCTCCCAGGGCGATAGCAAATCAACAGCCAAGTGGACTATCTCTCAGGGTGATAGCAGGTCAACAGCTACGTGGACTATCTCTCAGGGCGATAGCAGGTCGACAGCCACGTGGACTATCTCTCAGGGCGACAGCAGGTCAACAGCCACGTGGATTATCTCCCAGGGCGATAGCAAGTCGACAGCCACGTGGATTATCTCTCAGGGCGATAGCAGGTCGACAGCCACGTGGATTATCTCCCAGGGCGATAGCAGGTCGACAGCCACGTGGACTATCTCTCAGGGCGACAGCAGGTCAACAGCCACGTGGATTATCTCCCAGGGCGATAGCAAGTCGACAGCCACGTGGATTATCTCTCAGGGCGATAGCAGGTCGACAGCCACGTGGATTATCTCCCAGGGCGATAGCAGGTCGACAGCCACGTGGACTATCTCTCAGGGCGACAGCAGGTCAACAGCCATGTGGATTATCTCCCAGGGCGATAGCAGGTCGACAGCCATGTGGACTATCTCTCAGGTCGACAGCCATGTGGACTATCTCTCAGGGCGACAGCAGGTCAACAGCCACGTGGATTATCTCCCAGGGCGATAGCAAGTCGACAGCCACGTGGATTATCTCTCAGGGTAATAGCAAGTCAACAGCTACGTGGACTATCTCTCAGGGCGATAGCAGGTCGACAGCCACGTGGACTATCTCTCAGGGCAATAGCAGGTCAACAGCCACGTGGACTATCTCTCAGGGCTATAGCAGGTCAACAGCCACGTGGACTATCTCTCAGGGCAATAGCAGGTCGACAGCCACGTGGATTATCTCTCAGGGCGATAGCAGGTCGACAGCCACGTGGATTATCTCCCAGGGCGATAGCAAGTCGACAGCCACGTGGATTATCTCTCAGGGCGATAGCAGGTCGACAGCCACGTGGACTATCTCTCAGGGCGACAGCAGGTCAACAGCCATGTGGATTATCTCTCAGGGCGATAGCAGGTCGACAGCCACGTGGACTATCTCACAGGGCGATAAGAGGTCGACAGCCACGTGGACTATCTCTCAGGGCGACAGTTACGTGGACTATCTCTCAGGGCGATAGCAGGTCGACAGCCATGTGGCAATCCCTTCACAATATGTTTAGTTAGAGAGACAGTTACGTTCAAGTCCACACAGTCCACAGAACACTTATTAACTCGGAAGTTGTGAGGGTGACATCAAAAGCTCACCCCCCCCCCTCCCCGGGGAAACAATTGATGTGATGCAACGACCTCAATCGTAGTTCTGTCTATGCTGAAGTGCAGCAGGAGGTAGGCAGAACGAAACTCCGATGAACAGGAGGAGGTGGAAGAGCTACTCCCATCACCCTTAGGTGTCTGTTGCCGCTTGCTGTTGCTGGGCATGGGGGGGGGGGGGCACCTTCCCACCATGTCCTTGATGTCCTCTGTCGCTGAACACTGTGTTGCAGCGTCACCAGGCATAACGGTGGACAAGTCGTCATTACAAGGTTGTTGAGGTTATGTAAATTTGTGACATCTTTGAACTTTGAGACGTAAAATGACGGAATCGTAAGCACAGAATATATTCAAGAGATTTTAAAAAAATTACGCGCTAACTTGGTGCAGTACGAAGAAATAGGGCAACAGAACCCTACACGTTATTGATCGATAACAAGAACATTAATGGTAATTTGTAGAAGTAAACACAACTGAAGAATTTACATGGTGTAGAATACATGTAAACAGTGGGGTACTGGTGGATGCAAACTACAGCTGAAGGGAAAAAGTAAACCTGTCATATGAACAAACCCTGGTGGCTGTAAATGTAAACAGAAGAATACTATGGACCAGTAGACAACACACTAATCTGAGAGGCAGTGAAATAAGACACTGTGTTGTACACTGGATAGGATGGCAAAACACTAACCACTGGTAGACGTGACTACTGATAACACTGTCAGGTAAACAGACCCTTGAGATGGTAAACATAAACACCTGTACAACACTATGGACAAGTAAACAATACATCAATCATACTGGCAATGAAGTAAACAGTGAACTGCATCTCGGCAAGGATGGCAATACATACGACCAATGATGTGTGAGTCTCGACTGGCTGTCACTTGCAGTGGAGGCTGGACGCCGTGGTGGTTTGTCAGAATGATATCGGATGCAGAGGGGAGCTGGCTACACTCACCGATAAACTCTGGAACCCAGTAATGAATTACACGTGCGAAGGGGGGATTGCCTACCCACCGACTATCTCCGTATACGTGTGGTCGATAAGGGTATCAGGTGCAGAGGGGAGCTTGTTACACCCACCAATTATCTCTCGTACCCTATAGTGAGTGGATGAGCCAGACATATAGCACTTGTGAAGTAACAATGTTTATAAACATATGACACTATGATGTATGACTGGCACTTGCAGTTGCATGAAGTTGCGATGAGTGATTGACCTGATGAATTGTTGCGATGAGTGATTGACCCGATGAATTGTTGCGATGAGTGATTGACCCAATGAATTGTTGCGATGAGTGATTGACCTGATGAATTGTTGCGATGAGTGATTGACCTGATGAATTGTTGCGATGAGTGATTGACCTGATGAATTGTTGCGATGAGTGATTGACCTGATGAATTGTTGCGATGAGTGATTGACCTGATGAATTGTTGCGTGAGTGAAGCATACACTATTTGACTGTACGAAACATATTATAAGACAATGACAAAAAACATGATGAATAACTTGAATAAGATTGCAAAGCCATTACGCTCCAAAACAACGAATAAATACAACATAAGAAATATATGACACTGAAGACCAGAAAATGTAAACGATAAAAACAATGATGCGAGTGAAAATTACGTTACATGTTGTCTAAATGCAGACAGACTGCGACTAACCTTTGAGAAGTTGCTAGAGATTCGAGCTTCGGCGTTGTTGCACAAACTGCATGAACAACATGTTACCTTGGTTGTTGTAACCAACAGGATAAATAGCACACTTTCTCTTAAGGTAAGTAGTAGCAGATGAATGCTTCAAGGTCAAACATCATGTAGGGTACAGTGATACAGTCTCATCACACACCTTACACACATTGCTTACGTTGCACATAGGTGGTGTGAACTCCATGTCGCAGTTGTTTGCGGACCCATGCGCACGGGAGCTCCCGGGACTAGACCGGGTCACCTGGCCTGCGGGTGTAATGGTGGTGGTGGTTAGTGCGTGCCTGAACGGGACCACACATGCATGTCAGGCAGCACGCAGGTGGTGAAGTCATGGATAACTCCAGCCCTTCAGACAAAGGGGGCGTCATTACACCCACAAGATGGCAGCTGTTTTTCCTGTTCAGTGGCGATTTTCCTGAACACGTTTTCTCACCACGTGCATTTTTCGTGCCACACAAGTTGTGGTGCCGTATAACATCTGAAAAAATGGTTTGGTGCTGCGTCCTATGTCTCGGTAGGTGATGCCTGTTGGTTGGCTGGGTTGCAAGGGCAGTCCTGGTTAAAGTGGTTCCCGGGGCAAAACCATTACTTTGGTAGTTTTGACAACTGCGATGGAGGAGGTGTGGGTGGTTTAATCTTACATTCCCCTACTTTCCCTTCCTCTTGGGGTCTCACTGGCTTAGGGTGATCCAGTAATGCTTGGGCCTGGAAGTTCTGTTCGGCCTCGCGAGTTCGGTCTATTAGCTCGTTCATTGTTGAAGGCTTTGGCAGGAGGAGAATGTTGCGAATCCTGGGTAATAGTAACCTTGCGGTAGGTCCATGATTGATCGGTCGATATTCTGCTGCTCGTTTGCAGACTTCACATTAGTACACCATGTCAGGCCTATTCACAGGTTCGTGGGCCAGCCGATGAAGGAGTGATGATATGTTTCTCCGCAGAGAATACAACGGACAGTGTGTATTCCTTGACCTGGGCAACCCAATGGCAATAGGCAGTCTGCCTAGTTCACCCTTCAGTACAACGATATTCCAGCCCATCTGTATATTGCGATCTCTCTTCCCAGTCAAGGCATGAATAGTGATGCCATTTGTGGCAATGGGCATATTGAATGTGGTTTGTTTCCATTCCGGGGCATCATGTTTGTGAACAGCGGTTAAGTCCGGTTGTGGCAGAATTGGCCTCTTCAAGCTCATGCTCGCTATGGTTTGGTGCTGCGTTCAACATGATGGCTGTGCTAATGGGCACCACTGGGTGTTTTTCTGCGACTCCCCAAAGTCTGATTGTTGCTGTTTCCGTAGGCACGGAGTAGTTGGTTGTGACTGACTCGTTCGTTGCTACCTAGTCTCGCTATAACAGCATTCAACATTAGCGGGACAGAAAATTAAGTTTTTTAGAGCATGCAAAGTGTTCCAGTTCATAGTGGACGTAGCTGACCTGTTCATTGCTGTCTCTGGTAACTTTGTCAGTGAAGCCCCATGTTGGAGGGCCAGAAAATGTTAAAACACTGGTCTCCCTATCTATTTGACGCGTGATGTACTGGGAACATGCACACTCACATATATCAGGTGGCAGGAGGCAGTGTGCAGTAATTTTGTTGAGAGGTTGGGTCAGGCTCTCATCATAAGGGGGTTCAGTTCTGCTTTGGCACTGGAACATTGCCTGGGTACAGAACTGGCTATGTGGCTACTCTGCAGGGCACGAAATCTGGGGTGACAAGTACAATGCGGTGCTTTGCAGGTACTGTAGACGTAAGGTTACCTGGGCGATGCTTCAGTACAGAAGAGGTGTTCTGAGGAGTAGGTGCAACAGATGTAGCTGGTTGAGCGGGTACTTCCTGATGCCTGTACAGTGGTGTAGGGTGTAGTATGACTGTATAGTCAGATGAGCAATTACGGGAGTTGGAAATAGTTCAGGTTGTCTCAGACACTCTAATATCCACTCGGGATTGACTGCAGGTCCGGAGCGCTTCGGTGATGAGAAGAGGTGCTGAGGAACTGGTATCTCGCTTGGCTCTTGAAGGTGACAAAGACTTGCGCCTGTCCTCGAGAAGGTAGACTCGCTATCTGTTTCACTAAGGAAGGTTGATACTTGTACGCTCGACCTGATGCAGCAAGTGTGGCCTTGACTCCCTCCTTCAATCCCCTCCTTTGGGCAAAAGGCATCAGGAGGTGGAAATTTACCCTTACACAATTGTACAGCTCCTGCTGGTAATTGTCTGTACTGATTTTATGTGTGTCACTGCTAGGGTGCATGGCCTGGTAGTAGACTTCCCAACTTAGGGGTTACAATCTCCTCGCTCCGGGGAGACCGTAATTGCCAAGTCAACAACAAGTTGGTTTGCAGACAGTGTACCTGTTGAGGGCTCCTCGTTTTCCACAATCTCTGAATTGTTGGAAATGGTTGAATGTACTAGTGCCTGGACTGTGTAGAAAGCAAGTGGCTGGAATGAGTTAATGTGAAAACCATTACCTGTACATACTTCAAAGTAGTAATGTAATTTTTTCCCTATAAATTGATTACTTCCTCTATTTCAAAGCACTGAATAGAAATTATGTTAACTAGTACCTTTTACTGAAAGCCAACATAAATAGAAATAATGTTGCAGCTAGAAGGGGTTGATGTTATAATTTATGTGTCATAAAACACGACACCATATCAGGTATTACCGCATTAGAAAACTTGCAATTTAACCTGTACTGTACTCAATGGTAAAAGATATAGCTTAATTCTCACCACACTGTCATTACATTCCCCGCCTGTTTGCAGCAATCTTCACAACTATGCTATTCAAGTATATCAACAAAATGAAACTCAATATAATGTCCTAGGTAGTGAAAGCTTACTTTATTATCGCAACAAGGACACAACACATAAAAGCACAACTGGTAGATTAACCTAGTAGTGTATGCAGTAAAGAAGATTATTCTGCAAGTACTTACCTAACCTCCTTGTCAGGGATCTGATGTACATAACTGTAATCAGTCTCCTGATACAGTGCAAGAGCCTGCCACAGATCCAGTATGTTACACAACTCCACTTGGCTGGTGTCCTCATAAATGCTGTTATCCGTGGGTTTCCAGTCCAAAAGGCTCAAAGATTCTGGTTTCCACCAATATTCCTACAAACATACCAATGTCTACTTATCTGCCAGCTGTTATCCAAACTCACTGGCACTGAAAGGGATGTCATCTGTATGTGCACTCATAATTGTCTGTCCATCCTCCCGTGCTGAGGCATGTACACAGCTCAACACTCCAGCCACACCAAACGCGTCCGGTACACTAGCTGCCAGAGACTGCACCACAGCCATACATCACGGATGTGTGTTATGTATTGCACCGAGTGTTATGTAGCGACTTCACGGTGACAAGTCCACTCTCGTCTCATCACTTTGATTACCTTTCAGTACGTCAACTGCAGTGGCATTTGGTGGGCCTCGAACATACCAGTTTCAAATTGAAGAGTTTTTTTTTCTCTACAGTTTAGGGTTTTCATCTGGCTATGAATCATGCCCTGAGATCAGCCAGTACTTGTGCAAACACAAGCAAACATCGCCAAAGCAGAGATGCAAAGTAATACAGACTTTCTGTAGTTTATACTAATTACCTGGCTTTGCTATGGAATTACTGATATTACTAAAATAAAACTGATTTTTGTTTTCAGTTTTAGAAAATCTATTTTCCTACATATGTGTTTTAAAAAAAACCAGTGTTGAAATCAAATTCTCGCAATGCAGAAAATCGGAAATATTCCCATAATTTGTCACGTTTGCTTGAAATAAATTGAGAGTATTCAAAATTGGTAAATAAACATAATATTTAACTGTGTGCAGTACTGTAAATTTTGTGTGTGTGTGTGTGTGTGTGTGTGTGTGAGAGAGAGAGAGAGAGAGAGGAGAGGAGAGAGAGAGAGAGAGAGAGAGAGAGAGAGAGGAGAGAGAGAGAGAGAAGAGAGAGGCGCGCACACACACACACAAACTGCATAGGTGCAGCAATTAATAATTAACATTTAGGACATAATATCTTCATTTGAATATAGCTTTGGGTTGCCAAAACAGAAAACAAATACAGCAGCATTAAATACATTGCATACGTAGATAAACAAAGTTGAAACAAGTGGACATGAAAATAATTTTCAGCATCAAATAAAGCTATTCATTTCAAGTAATGGTCAAAAGTAATGAATTATACAATTTTCACTTTGTGTGTGGCAAAGTAAACAGTTGGTGAAAGAAATTTCTACAAGTCTGTAAGGAATTATTTTCCAGTCATTGTTGCAAAATAGGTATGAATGTTATTCACAGAACTCAAACAAACTGGACACTGTTTCAGTTCTATTTCCTGCAGAATACACACAAAATATTTATGGTATGTACTCACGTGCAACCAGCTGAGAGCATAACCTGCAGCCAATCGTAAAACATCAACAGAAGGTACGTTTCCATCATGAGCTGCGTCATGGCGTATATTTACCATCCACGCAGGAATATGCAACTTCTTTGCAACGCTGTACAGCGTCTGGTTTTTGGTATTTTGGAACAGTGATGCCAAGTGATTCAAGAATCTGTTCATACAAAATGTCAAATATTTTCAATCATATTCTTCTCAATATTTTCTCTAAAATTATTGTCACCGAAGGTTATTTTCATACACACCAAGCATACAAACATAAAAAAATATAAAGTAAAAAATAACAAATAACAAAATTCTCCAAAAGGGTTTTTGTTTGCAGTGAACCATAAAAGCTACCCATGCATAAATAAACACTGTCAATAGTACAAACCTCATGATGACTGTGGAGTAGGTAAGTCGGAGTTGTTGCGCTGCATGTGGAGGGACTTTGCCAGATGCAATCCTAGGCCACAAGACCTGGTCCTGGAGATGAACTTGGAGCAGTTCCAAAGTGCACGTCACTGAAGCTGGGAGCATCCCCACTCTAGTCACACATTACAAAACAAGTGAACATCAGTGTTTTTGAAGGGGACGTTACGTTGGATCAATACAAGGCTGCCAACTCCTCCTAAGTCATTCTAACATCTTGGGCACATTTCAATATCAAATTTTCTACACACCTCGCTTTTCATCAAAACAAAAACAATTTCTTTTTACTACTTACTATCAGTGTGCGTGTTTTTTAGGGGTAGGTCCTACCCCCGACGTTCGGCCCATGTGCCAAACGGATTAGGTTTTTGACTATAGGTTTAGATAGTCAGATCTAAGTATATAACCATAGTGAAATTGCTGACTGTGTTGAGAGTGTAACATATGTCAGTTTATTGTTTGTTGCAGAAATGCATATTTTTATGTGTAATTATTCACCACTTTAGGCCATACTGTTTTTTTTTTTGTTTGTATCTTGTAAGGGTTAACCTCAAAATTGAGGGTGTTAGATTGGTGAGGCAAGGGATCTTGCCTATGAGCACACACACGTGTGAGTGGTGGGGGGGGGGGGGGGGGAGGAGAGAGAGAGAGAGAGAGAAAACAACAGCTAATTTAAGAAGATATTTGCTAAAAAAAAGTATGGTATGAAATGTTGATACAAATCTTGTTGATTGTTAGTAATGTAAGTGAAAGAGTTGGATATAGTGTTAGTGCTTGTATTGTTTTTTTTAGCTTAAGTCTTTTTTGTTTACACAGTGTTAATGCTGGTTAAATTTGTTGAGTGAATATGCTATGTAGGGTTCATGTGCTGTATAATTTTAACACAAGGTAAGTACATGGGATAATAAATAAATGCAGAGAGTGACTCCTATTTCATTATTATAATATTGTTAGGCTTGTAATTTGCAGTAGACACATGCCTTTTTTAGTATTTTGAAAACATTTAGCTTTTGAGTTGTGACATAGTTTAGAGATTGTGTAGACATTTTCAAACTGCCTTGAAAATTATTTGTTTTCAAGAGTTTGTATTTTAAAATAATTTGGAGGTTAGCTTAAATTTATTGGGGGGTTTTCTTTTTTCACATCTTTTTCCTTTATTTCTATTTTTTAAGTATTTTGTGGGTTTTTGGACTTGATCGTAAGTTGAGAAGGTGTCATGTTGTGGAAAGTGGTGTTGAGTTTGGATGTGTAGGGTTTAAGAATTGCTCCAGCGTGTGCGTGTGTGTGTGTGTGTTATTGAGTCTTTGCTCTGAGATTGTGTGTTGGGGTGGTACAGGCCTTTGTCAATTTTTTACGGTGCACTGACTTACCTTTTTTGTATAATTTAAATGTGGCAGTGGTTAATTTTGTTGTGTTTTGGGGCAGACCTGGATCCATGTCCTGGTTAAATGTAGGAGTCGACTCATTAACTTAATAAAGTAAATATGGGCAGTTGCATTTAAACTTCTATCCTAGAAAGAGATTTCACACTTTGACTTTAATGGATGAAAATTCTAGAGGTTATTTTTTAAATGTTTTGTTAAACTATTTGGTGTTAACTGAAGTTTGGGAAGTGAAAAGGAATACAGGGCTGTTAGATTTTTTTTGTGAGGTGTTTTATGAAAGTGTTGGTGTATATTATAATTATTGTAGTAAAATAATTTTTTTGTAATGTTTTTATGATGTTAGTCTGTAATGTGAATTTTGTGGTTGGGTTACCACAGTGTTTTAAGATGGGTATCTTTGATGTTGTATTCTTGTGTTGAAAGTTTCAAAATGTTGTTGGGTATTTTGCATTTGTGCTTTGTGAATTGTTTTATCATCTATTTGTAGTTTTGATGGTCTACAATTTGTTTCTTTTATTATTGTTCCACATAATTTACAACTTAACTTGAAATAACGTTGCCTTGTACTTGTATTTTTTTTTTTTGGATAACAAATGATAACTTCTAATAACTTAATATTGTTTTTACACAGATGTTTATTGTGTGTACTCATGTTTGACTTGTGTATTATATGAAGTGGTACAAATTGTAATGTTTGTTTTCAAGAAATGATATTGTATTGTGACATGTTATATTTTGTATTGTTGTTTTGTAGCTGCTTCAGTTTGTTTGTTTTCAATTAAAAGTGACTTTTGAACTTTTGTATAGTTATGTGCGCACTCCATTGTTTTTCAGTGTGTTCGAAGGAACAAGGTCACAGTAGTATTATACTTCGATACTTTAAGGTTAGGCACTGATTTGGTTAAGATTTCCTAAAATTTTTTCTCAAATCAAGGAGGGTTATGTAGTATTGCATTTATACAGGGTTTTATTGCTTTTAAAATTGTTTTTCAGGTTCACTTTTAGTTCAATTTCACAGTTTATTTTGTCACTGAGTGTATTCTGTCCAAATTTTTCCTTTCATGCCACGGTTTAGAAGTAAAATGCGTTTAAATGCGAGTTTGTAACACAAATATTATATGTACTGCGTCGCACTTTTAGTTCCCATTTTCAGAGCAAGGTGACTAAACTTTTTTCCAAAATCCCACGCCATCAGCACTTTAATTCTACGACGCAGTAGCGTGAGAGAAGGTAACAGCCAATAGAAGGCAGCGAACCTCGGTCAAGTGTGTATTTACTATTTTTAGCTTTTGTCTAAGAGTGGGGGGTAGCTGTGGGCACCGAGCTATGCGTGGCTAACCCTTCACTTGACCGCATCACTACAACAATCACCAAGAACTGATGAGTGGAATGAACTTCGCATGCACCCATGTGCGCCGCTGATCAGAACTTTTTTATTTTGTTTTAAATTAAATTTTTCTTTGTGAATAACAATTTTTTGGACTCCAACAACTCTATGTTAAATTCTTTCAGTAGGTGTAGGAGGTTGTTAGGTGCAGAGGGGGGTGGTATTATTTTTCCTCCCCCTAATCTTTGTAAATTTTCCTCGCTGGGCGAGATGTAACTTTTTCAACTTAAACGTGACTACTGTTTATATCGTGTACATGCGTGAATGTAAAAGAGAGGCTAAATGTGACGAGTTCCATTGTACAGATGTGTGTTATACTTTTGATCATCTTTAATGAAACTGAATAAGATTCTAAATGAATCACTAATCTTTTAATTTTACTACAACTAGTGTAAAGTGTGCCTTTTTCCCGATGCATACTAGCCGGAGCAAAACTGTTTCTCTTGAATGAAATGAAATGTTTGTATTGGAGTGTAGCGAGTTGATCTACGTGACAAATTATAATTTTTATCACCTGACTTATCTGATTGTAATTGTGATTGTGACCATGATTATTGATAGTTGTGTACCTTTTCTCTATGAGTCAATCTGTCGTGTGTTGCTCAGAAGTGATGACCCTAACCTTTTCCCTTTCTTCTCAACACGATAAAATGTAGTGACATATTTTTGTTAATACCTGCAGAATAACTCCATCTAAATGTTCTAAATAACATAAACACAGCTTTCTGTATGTTTAATGTGTTTCTAATTTTCTTGGCGATGTGTTGAAGTAATTTTTGGTGGTGCAATATTATTATTTTGGGCACGAATAGTTTCCTAGTGCGGTCCCTGTTCGGTGTCTATAAACGAGCCAGTTTAACCTACTGCCATGTTGCGTTGCTGAAGGCGTTTGAGGCAATGTTTTCCAGCCCACAGGTGTCCAATCTTCGGAACGAGACAGAGATGTTTCATGTCTGCACCTGACATTTCAGGAAAGAATCCAAAACATTTTTGTTTTAAGAATTTGCCTTACAGCATGAACTGAAATTCGGGCGTGTGTATCCACCCATCCTCTTATATTTGAAAGACTCATATCATAAACTTTCTTTTGTTGTTTGGAATTTGAAACAAAAAAAAAACTATGCCTCGCTTACTTACTAATGCTAAATTATCATGAGTTTGTTACACAAATGCGAGCGTGCACGCACGCACGCACACACACACACACATATATATATATATATATATAAAAGCGAGATACACCTCTATTTGCTCTTTTTTTAGAATGAAAATTTCAATGCTATGTTCAATGCTCTATTACCTATTTTGTAATGGGGCAAAGACTAGTAAAGTTGTCAAAATTTTACAACTGTACATTACAGTCAGGGTTTAATCAGTCGGTCAAGCATGAGACATTGGTGTCAATTTTAAATACAAAAAATGGTACTCCATCTAGGAAAAGTGACTTAGTTTTATAACGTACTATTTTTAAAAAATCTTTGCTTTGGGCTTTTTTCATTGTGTTGATTCGTTGTATTTAGTGGATGGAATTGTTCCAAGGTATTTTTTATTTTCAGGCTTATTGAAAAAGTGTGAAATTACCATTTCTTAAGCTCTTCTAAGCCGAATATTTTGGAAAACAAAATGAGACCACCTTGGATAAAGTTTATGCTGTCAATAATTCAGATACCAAGACACAATATTTTACATTGCATAATCTTTGAACCTTGGTATAAAGTAACGCCATTGGGTGATACCCAAGATGAACGATGACACAAATACTTACTGGTAATATGGACGCCAGCGATGCTTCCCAACCACTGCAATATTGAGACTCAGGGTTCTTAGGGATGCTGTGGGTTCTGTGTGTCCGTCTCACCCGTGCTTACTTACAAACACATAGGCAATACTAGTTTTTTACTAAATATCACTTTGAAATAAAACACTTGATAAAACATATGTGGCTAGGACACTGTCACTACTGAATAAAACAGATAGGTTCACTGTGAGACTTGTTTTTAGTGATATTGTTTATACGTATCACCGTGCCAATGAAATTAATGATACACTCAGTCGTTTCTAGGTAACTCCGTTTGGGTGCTACCCAGCCCGCAATTGATCTTGCACACGTCTAGATGGATGATCTCTCCGCGATGTATGAAAACACAATTTTCACAAGGGAAGAGAGTCGACAGCCGCTAGGGTGGACTGACGATTTTTTCCTGAAGATAAGACACGGTGAATTACAAATGAAACCTTGATGATACATTAACACATGTGATTACTCACCTTCACTAACACAAACTCGCCAGGGCTCGCCCTCCAGCACGTGGGTAGTGTGGTGTCGGCCTATACACAGAGCCGGCTAGGATGGAAGTAATTGCACCATACACTAATTACAAAATAACATAGACCCTTGAATGATACATGAAATAAGATGGGACATGAGATGAATATTCACACTAAACACACACATGTGTGAAAACAATCTTAGGTGGCACGGATGCCGCTGGATGAGGTTCGTAGCGGACCATGTGGTGCATGTGAAATTCCAATATTTCTGCGGGGAAACGCCAAACTAAATTCAGACAAATGATTATTCTTTCTGAGAAAATTATTCTCTTTACGATTGCAGTGGTTACAGATGTATAACATGCCTGAAGGCAGTAAAATCAAAAATTACTGTGACAGCGTGGTCAAGTACAAAAAGTATCAATTTACGTGGAAAAATACATTGAACCCTGAATAAAATTGGCATAGAACACTGCGATAAATTATTGCACATACAAGGTTACATAAATACGCTCTCAAACGCAATAATGGGGTATACAAAGGCTTGGCGTCTGTCGACCACGTGGCTATACATGATGTTGCCGTAAAATATTCAAAAATGAAAATACCCTCAAATACATACATAAAAATAAAGCTCTTAAAATTGTGTGTACCAACAATGCAGAAGTTACAATGAAATGCCATAAACATAGACGGATGGCGTCTGATTCAAGTAGCGCGGGTCGCATGATGACCTCTCCAACATCTTTCTCCTCCTTCATCTCGATTAAGTTAAAAATGCCACAAGGGCTCAAGAAATTAATAAAGCAAAAGCATAATGCTGGTGAAAATGTCTGGCAAAAACGTACGCAAGCAAACATTAACCAGTCAACTGCATTGACTACGGAAACCTAAATCAGTGAACAAAAGTTGTGGTGCGTACGTGACAGCATCTTACCTCGCCAGCTCTCCTCCTCTCCTTGACAGACGGTCCAGAGACAAGCATCGCAGGGACCTACCGTGGCTGCCTACGGAGTTCACATATGCGGAAGTGCTATGCACACCAAGTAAAATATTTAATTAGTGAAACTCAATTGCCGAAAATTAAATAAAATATTGTTTTACATTTCTATAATTTTCTATCAATTTCAATATTATTTTAGTGTCTCTTTATGACTGCGTTCATGCCGGAATATTATGTGTTCTTAATCTCGGTGCCGCGGGCACTTTGAATTATATAACCAAATAATTTAAAAATAGTAACAAACACTTGAACACATTTTAAGACATATTAAACACTGCAAATACAATAGGACACATTCTACACTGAAAAATAGCATTAATACCAATGTTCTAAATTATTGGCCTCTCTGCGCACCTGTGGGACACGTGACACGTGCGTAGTGAGGCTTTCGTGAGCTCTAACACCCCTGGCTGTTAGCCGGTGTCAAACGACCCCTCCCTCGAAGGCCATGACGGTGCGAAGAATGCAACATTGCTCTGGCGGTCTCTGCCCGGTTAGTTGCAGATCGAGGACAAAGAAAACATGGTCTCGGAGGTCGCATGTTCCTTCGGCGTTGGCAGGGGGTGGGAGTGTTGGCAGGAACAACATTGTGGGTACGTGGTGGTGACTTGGCCCGCCTCTTGCGAGTACTGTGTTGTGATTTGTTGACACTTGATGTCACACTCACTGGCCTACTTGTTTCCCCAAACCCTTTCAAACTCTCTTGCCATACTAGGTTCTCCCCTGCGGTAACTGGAAAGCCTCTAAAAGACGTCTCACCTTCACAAGTGGTATCAAGGTTTACATTTACACTTTGGTTACAACCAAATTCAGCTGTGCCCTGGGGAAACCCCTTATAACTCAACTCACTGACAGTGGTTATGTTGACATTTACGTGTGCACTTATGGTACCACCCTCGTGTACACTTGGGAATCTCTTAAATTCACTCTGCTTCATTGTGTTGTTACAGGCATTAACAGAAAAATACAGAAAATATGTTTTGCTACTACTTAATTTCACCTCCTAACTACTTAAATGACATTTCATTACTTTGGCTGGTTGTTCCTGTGCTAGTGTTGTTCTCTTCAGTGTATGTGTTGACATTTCCCTGTTTACTCCCTGGTCAAATTCTCTGAACTTACTGCAGTACTGGGCGTAACGTCGTCTCTTTTCCTCTCTTTCTTACCTGCAGGTGGTTGGGTTATCAGCAGGTCATCACTGTGCCGTTTCGTGACTCGTTTTGGTCCCAACTTCACTAGATACATAGAATTCCCCATCTTTTCCACTACTTTCACTGGCCCTGTCCATCTAGGTGCCAGTCCAGCACAGTACTTCTTCGCCCCGGCCGATAACGGGTTCTCTCTTACGTACACATACATTCTAGGTTCAAGTACGGGTGGCTGCCTGTTGCTCTCCGGTACCCACACATTACAGTGGCTGACTTGGTTCGCCCTGGTTTCCTCATGTATTTGCGCCTGGTGTTCGACAATTTGTTCAGGTGGCCTGGGCGGGTTTTCGCGGGGTGCTCCGGGGGCACGGAGTTTGCGACCTTGTACCATCTTGGTGGGGGTTTCCCAGTTGCCACATTCACTCTATTCCGTAGGAAAAACATTACCTTCAGGATCAATTCGTCCCACCTAGTGTGATCTTCGCCTAACTGGACAAGTAATTGGATTTTGACGTCTTGGTTACGTCTTTTGGTTGGGTTAGCCCTGTGATAGTTTTGCTGGGGTGGTACGGTGTTCTGTTCCCCAACTGGTACAGTACTTCCTCCATTTCCACCCTACAAATTGTGTTCAATTGTCTGTCAACAAATACTTTATGATACTCTGTCTTCACAAATTGCTCACAGTTCCAGCATTTGGCAAAACCGCACACATGTCGATAATTCCTCTAGCATATTTTATTAAAACGTTCTACACTTAAAGACTACCTTATACATCTTCATGGTTAGTAAGACATTCCGTGCCATAACAATACCTATTACAGTTTTTGCAATATATCCTAATCCGTTCTGTCTCTTCCATTTTTTTTTGTACTTGTGACCTTTTCACAAATTACACATATTTTTAATTTCCAGTTCTTCTGTACACTTGTGCTGGTCCCTGTTGTTGTACGGCATGTCACACTTCGTACAATAGTAGACATTACCTAAAAATCCTTTCATGCTATTGATCGCATTGTAGTGTTCGTTGTGTACATGTAAGTACAAGTAAATGGTTGTGGGTCTTTCTGCACAAGAATGTATAACTGAGTTGAAATGTACAGCTGAAACAACTTTAATTTGAACATTCAGAAAATGCTCCGCGTCCTGAATATCTTCCAAACTGAAACTAATGTCACAATCCTTTCCCAACCTAGCACAAAGCTCCCTGGCCAATTCTCCCTGTAGAGCCCTTCCTTTTCTAATGTAGATAAGTTCATTGTTCGTTAGTTCCCAATCCAAAATTATATTAGTTTAATATGTTAAGGCTGTGATTATCGCTCTGGGGCAGCATAGTTAATGTTGTTGATGCTTCGTTACCTTCTTGCCCATTACCTACGGGAACGCTGTAGACATCAAAGTCGAAAGTAGTAGTGTTTAGATCTACATTTTCATAGGATGTAATTATCCTTTCAATTTGGTTAATTAAATGGTTGGCGTTTAATTTGAGATTCCTTGCAGCCGAAATTGAATGGTGGAAATTCCCATCACTTGCTACTATTCTCATTTGGTCTCCTTGCTTAAAACCGCTCATTTTTCTTACAGCCTTTATGGTTGCGTAAACAACATTTCGAGCAGCTTTCATTTTTTCTAATAGACTTCCTTGTAAATAATTTCTGCAAATGCTGTTCTTTGTTTGCCAGATGTTGTAATTCTGTATTAGAGTATGACTGCATTCATGAACCTCGAATGGAAGCTTCTTTTACACACTATCATTAAAAAGTTTTTGTTTCAAAGGGAAAGTTTGACCTATATGCTTTCTACTTCTATTGGCTGTCTTAGCTTACGAGGTTCTGTAGTTTTGAATATACCTTGATCAAAATGGAAATGCCGGATCTTATCCAAACGGTTTTGTTCTGCTGCTATCAAATTTAATAGTCCTTGCTTTGAATGAATCCTAGAGTAACGAGCAATTACACTTTTACGAGTAATCTGTTTCAGTTGACGAACAGTTTCATTAGAGAGCTCACTAATTAAACAATGCATTATTCACGGGATCAGTAGTGGCTCAAGTGTCAGCAACTCTAAGAGCAGCTTTCGTTATTTTATAATGACCTTTAAGATTCAGGTCTTGCGAGAGCATGTAATTTTTTAACAGTTGTATTTTCCATCGTTTTATGTCTTATATTAGATTTTCTCAACTATTCAGGTAAAATAAAATTTAATAAGACAAAAAAATTGCGGCCCTGCCAATTTTATTTGAGTTTTGCTATTTTCGATATTGACGCTTTATTTTTTAAAATTCTTTTATAAAATATGAAGTTGCTTGTGTTACCTTGCTGCCTGACTAATATTTTAAAAGAGGGTTGTGTTTCAACTAGACCGTCCTAAACCTTAGATACCACGTCCGACGATCTCAGAAAAGTAGTTATCAAATTCCACCGAAAGCTACAAAACTTATTGCTCTTAAAAAGCATTCATACCAAGAATGACCTTCCAGAAATATGTAACGAACTTGACCAGGTAGAAGAAGCGTTTAGAAATGTAGAAGAGCTTTGAATGTAAACAGCTTCATTTTATCATCGTTATCATCAATGTGTTTTTAAAAGATTTTTCTGTGCTTGAATATTTTTTTCTTCCTCTTAATAAATTTCTTTCTTTATAAATAAAAATGGAATCGCTACTCAACAAGATAAATAATTCATATGAATTAACTAAACTAAAAGATCTTGAAAATAATAAAAAGTATGCCGCTACAGAATTTCAAATTTATGAATCTAAGTTTGGAAAAAAACTAATTGTATTCTAGATGGGAAGTCTAAATTTACATTAACACATTGCTATGGAAATGTATTTGATCAAAATAGTTTGAAAATATGAAATGAGAAATAAGTTTTTTAGACCATACAAAGGCTTAAAAGAAATTAAAAATGGAAAATCCATGCATGATATAGAATTCTCTTAGATTGTATAAATTGTACAATTTTTCATTGAATTTCTTGATGTTTTTTTCATCTGATTTATCATGTCGCTTGCTTGTTTTTGAGAAAACTAAGTGAGAAATGGCGATCTTCAGAAGTGTGTTTTTTCATTTAATTTCAGAACTATCATTCTAGTCAATTTGCGTACAAATTAACGTTTCTAGAAAATATGAAAAAGTTGCTTAAAAACCAGAAATTTACTTGATGTTGTCTTTAATTTGTTTTACCAAACAGGAGAAAAACACTGGAAATCCATGAAAAAAACAATGACTTTGGTGATATTTTTTGGATTGTCCTATATACTACTCACCTCCAACCTAGTTTCCAGCCCCTCTCCACTTCTATGTACGTATGACAGAAAAAGTTAACGTATCTGTGCTGTGTAACATGTAACCAATATGTATATGGCATATTATTGTCATTCAAAAATAACTGGAATTATTTAGCACATGTGTAAAACACTGCACTAGATACATTTTACATTCAAACATTTAATTTAAATTTACTACACACATTAAAAAATATTTTCTTCAAATGCACATTGCAGTTTAAGCTGCATCAGAAAATGTAATACTTTCTGAAACAAACTGGCTGTATGTATAACATCTAACTCGCTCGTAATGTCAACAGCTGACATAAGCTGAGGCAGAGCGGTACATTAGCAGCTCAACAACACTTGCACTAATTTATTAGAACTGTCAAAAATGGCCTTCGTAAATGAAACAGAGTATACTTATGGTCATTAAAAGCAACAAATGTCTATAAACACTGCGTAAAATTACTATAAAAGTGGTTCAAAGTTAAACTTACCTTGCCTTCCAAACTAGCAAGTGTTCATAACCTTTGGTCTGTTCCACAACACTGTCTGAATATACCAACTTGCATACGTAATCCCATTCTTCCCTGCAATAACAATAATATTACATTTATTTGTGCATATTTATATGCTGCGCAACAAGCTAAGATCAAATTGTCAGTAATAACAATAAAACATACACTTGCAGAATACCCAAACACAGATGATGACAGGACAAAATGTTGTTGTACCTCCTCCTGAACTCTGGCCCTTGCCAAGTGAACACACTACATGCACATATCCAGGGACTGACTGTGAGTGACACGAGTGGGCTGCAAGGTAAGGAGACGACAGCTGCGGGAGAAAACTAACCATGGAAGCTGCCAATAATGGTTACAAAATATGCAAGAAGACGGGAAAGTTTGGGTGTAGTATATTTTTATTATACTGACAACTTATTTTGAGAATATCAAATTTTATGGTAACACGAATCAAATATCACGCACATTAATTTGAGCATCCAAAAACTAGATTTTTAACACTTTGAAGAACTTATTATTTTTAAATGACATTAAGATGTACATATGCTAGCTGCATTGTTTAGATTGATGCCATCGGGTGAGACACAAGACAAATGATGACACAATTACTTACTGATGATATAGGTGCCAGCAGTACTTACAAACACATATGCAATACTAAACATTTAATAAACATTTTAACACTTTGAAATAGAAACACATGTGGCTAGGACACTGTCACTACAAATAAGAGAAGATGGTTCCTGTAATAGCTATTTTATTTATACAGTATGTACAAATCAACGTGCCATGAATTTAATGATACACTCGGTCGTGTCTAGCTAACTCTACTTGGGTCCTCCTCAGCCCGAAATTACTATAGCGCACGCCTAGATGGATGATCTAACCGCAGTGTATGAAAACACAATCTTCACAATAGAAGAGAGTCGACAGCCGCTAGGGTGGACTGACGATTTTTCCCTGAAGATAGGACACTATGAATTACAAAATGAAACCCTGATGATACATTAACACGTGTGATTACTTGGCATCACTAACGCAAACTCGCCTGGGCTTGACCGCCAGCAATGTGGTGACAGCCTATACACAGAGCCCGCTAGGACGGGAATAATATAACCGTACACAAATTACACAAATACCCTTAGAAGATGATGGGGCACGAGAAGAGTATTCACAATAAACACAAACATGCGTGGAAAACAAGTTTAGATGGCGCGGATGCCGCTGGATAAAGTTCGTAGGGGGCCACATGGTGCAGGTGAAATTGCAATATTTCATTGTGGGAATGGCAAATTACATTCCAACAAAATATTATTCTAGTAGAGAAAATTATTCTCTTTATGACTGAAGTGATTACAGGCTTGTAGTATGCATGATGGCAGAAAAAGCACACATTAAAGTGACTGCGTGGTCAAACACAAAAGAATCTATTTACGTGAAAACTACACGAAATCCTGAATGTCAATACATAGAAGCCTGAAATAAAATATTGCACACATGATATTACATAAAGATGCTCGCAAAACGCAATGATGACGTGGACATAGACTTGGTGTCGGTTAGCCACGTGGTTGTACGTGATGTTGCCATAAAATATTTGAACATGAAAATTACCCTCAAAATACATACATAGAATTAAAGCCCTTAAAATTGCACGCAGCAATAATACAGAAATAAAGATGAAATGCCTTCTGCAGGGATGGTGCCTGATTCAAGTTTTGTGGGTCGCACGACTTCTCCGACATATTTCTCCTCCTTCTCCTCGATTAAGTTGAAAATGCCACAAGGGCAAAATAAATTAGTTAAGGTGAAGCATAATGCTGGAGAAATGTCTGGTAAAACATATACAAGCAAAGGTTAACTGGTAAACTAAGAGTGCTATTGAAATCTACATCAGTGAACAAAAAGTTGTAGTGCGTACGTGACAGTGTCTTACCTCGCCAGGTCTCCTAGACAGACTGTCCAGAGACAAGCGTCGCACGGACCTACCAAGGCTGCCTACGGGGTTCACATAAGCGGAAGTGCTATGCACGCCAAGTAAAATATTTTATTATTGAAAATAAAAGTGGCATAAATAATTTAAATATTGTTTAACATTTTATAATTTTCTTGTGAATTTTCTGTATTATCTCAGTGTCTCTTCATGACGGCGTTTACGCCAGAATTTTAGTGTTCTTAATCTCCGTGCAGCACGCACTTTGAATTTCATAGCCAAACATTTTTTAAATAACAACAACACTTTAAGACGCTGTAAGACATATTAAACCATGAAAATAAAATGCAAGACACATTTTACACTGCAAAAGAATATTCTTTATGTGAAAGTTCAAAAATATTGGCCTCTTTGCGCTCGTACATGTATACGTGACACGTGCGTGGTGATCGCCATCATGGGCTCTAGCACCGCTGGCTGTTAGCTGGCGTCAAGATAATGGTGGTTATAACAAATTAATTATACTGTTATATCATCAATTACTGCTTTTGTGTGTTTACATCTGCTTGATGACACCTAACAGCGGAGCTCAAGCAAAGTGATGAGGCAAATATGCACCACCACCCTTTCTGGTGGACCACACTCATTTACCTGCTTCATAATTAACTACATCAATTAGTGTAATTTACTGCTTCATATCAATTAAGTGGCACAAATTGCATCTAATTATAGTTTTCTGGAACTAGCTTGAAGCATTGCAATATATTATAATTTATATTTTTGGGAATTGTTTTATTTGCTATATTTTTGTGTTAAGGATAGTAACTGATTTAATATTCAGAAGATCATAGCAATGATAATTTGTTTGTATTTTGTATGTTTGTATCTCCAAATTTTTTTTTTTTTTTTTTTTTGAAACATTACATCAGTAGTATAATCTTCATAGGATGACAGTACAACTTTTCAAGGAGTTAGTAAGCTAGATGCGTAGCCATCGGGTTGCACCATATGAGGTTACAGCTGGCCGACGTGATGTAATAATACTTTGATTTTGATAGCAATGTCAGCATTCACAGGCTATTTTTAGACATCACTGCACTTTGCAAAGCCACGATTGGACAACATTTACTTGATGCAACATTTCAGGCAGCATAACTAGGGTTAGAACAACTTTATTGTCGTCAGTTTCTTCATCATCGTAGTGCAGTCAACTGTAGTCAGCCGAATAACTTTCAACGAGGGACCATTTCACTCGCACCGGCACGCGCCCGCGACTTTAACCTTCTGTCTTCATTTTGGACATTTTCCTAATCTATTAAATTTATTTTCCATCAGTGTGATGAGTCGTAAGGGCACCGGGAGAGAAAAGTATTGATTCTCTCCCGTCTTCTTAATACACAAGTCTCTAAGTGAGAAGTTTTGTTTTGTGTAGGCGGCCAATCTTTTTCTTGAGTCTTTTCTTTTGACTACTGCAACTGTCAGTTGTTTTTATATGTTACTAAGTCAGAGTCTCAAACTTTAACTGAGCTAGTGTTTACTGCAGACTCTCAAGAGTATTCATACAACAACTACACGTGTCGACAGACGAGATGGCACACTACAACTTCGATTCCACAGTAGGTTCCCAGAGCTAAGGTGTAGGGGTGGGTGTTGCGATGCCAGTGCACCTGGCATCAGCTGTGAATAGTACTTTCTACTCTGTGAAGTGGCTTTCTCCGTGTCGACTAGGCTCCCCTCATAACTCTCTCCTGATTCCCCCTCCCTACTTGCATTCCCCCTCCCTACTTGCATTCTCCCTCCCTACTTGCATTCCCCCTCCCTACTTGCATCCCCCCTCCCTACTTGCATCACACTTTTTTTCCTATCTAGGGTAGTTTATTTAAGTGGTCGCTCATTCGATCCCCTCCTACACTATGCCCTGATCACCGCCCGTGAGGGGTTCCTGGAGAGGCTGCAACTACAAGTTACTATGTTAATTTGTCAATAATCTGACTTTACGTCAAATAAAGCACCTAGGTGTCAGTGTTAGTGCCTGAGCCATTACAACATGTTTTTCATGTAACAGTGAGTGGACTCACATGGATCAACTGCATTAATACGGGTCTATTTTAATTGTTGTATAGTTTGTGTGACGTTTGTGTAGGTGTGGGCAGACAGCACTATAGCCTTTATTCAAAATTTGATTTTGGCCTTCCAGTCAAAAATAATTTTGGTATAACTTCAACCAATTGCAAACACGACTTGAGTTTAGTAACCGAAAGGTAAAACTGGACCTGATGTGTATACGTAACAATATTGTAAAAGATTTGTTACTTGGAATTCAAGAGGAAAAGATGTAACATTTAATGTTCGCTCAAGCTGTAACCAATTGCTAACACATATATGCGTTTGAGATCTTATTTATGTAACATCGTATGTGCAATAATTTATTTTAGGGTTCTACGTCCATTTTATTCAGGGTTCAATGTATTTTTCAAGTAAATTTATGCTTTTTGTACTTGACCACGCAGTCACACTGTTTGATTTTACTGCCATCAGGCAGGTTATACGCCTGTAACCACTGCAGTCTTAAAGAGAATAATTTTCTCAGCAAGAATAACCTTTCATCTAAATTTAGTTTGCAGTTTCCAACCACAAATATTGCAATTTCACCTGCATCACATGGTCCGCCACGAACTTCATCCAGCGGCATCCGCACCATTTAGGTTTGTTTTCACACATGTGTGTACGTTTATTGTGAATATTCATCTCATGTCCCATCGTGTTTCATGTATCGTTCCAGGGTTTATGTAATTTTGTAATTAGTGTATGGTGCAATTATTCCCGTCCTAGCCGGCTCTGTGTATAGGCCATCACCATACTACCCACATGCTGGAGGGCGAGCCCTGACGAGTTTGCGTTAGTGATGCCGAGTATCCACACATATTAATATGTATTAAGGGTTTCATTTGTAATTCACTGTGTCCTGTCTTCAGGGAAAAACCTTCAGCCCACCTTAGTGGCTGTCGGCCCTCTTCCCTTGTGAAGGATGTGCTTTCACGCACCTCGGTGAGATCATCCATCTAGGCATGCACTAGGGTAATTGCCGGCTGGGGAGCACCCAAGCGGAATTGGCTAGTCATGAGCGAGATAATCATTTCATTGGCACGTTGATGTATATGCATAATAACAATAAAAACTAGTCTACAGTGAACTTAACTCTTTTATTCAGTAGTGACAATTTCCTGGCCACATATGTTTTATTAAGTGATTATTTCCAGTGATATTTAGTCAAGAGTTTATAGTATTGCCTACGTGTTTGTAAGTACGCACGGGTGAGACGGACACATAGAACCCACAACATCCCAGAGAACCCTGAGTCTCAATAGTGCAGTGATTGGGAAGCACCACTGGCGCCCAGATTACCAGTAAGTATTTGTGTCATTATTCATCTCGTGTCTCACCCAACGGCATCAACGTGATAAAAAGGGTTAAAGTGACATTTAATACATTACACAATCTATCTTAAGCTCTTGTTATTACACTGGTTTTGGTACTGCCCATACAAATGTTAAAAATTTACTGCAGGAATTTTTTTCCATTTTGCTTCTGAAGTTGATGAGGGGTGGAATAAGATAAAATATGAGTTTCTTCTTTTATTATTTTTATTATTCGGAGTGGAATCGTATTTAAATATTGTCGAAACATCATCTTACAATGTAAAGTTTTTGATAACCTCCATCTATAGGCTAGCTAAAGCAAATGAGATAGTGGGCAAAAGTTAAATTTAATTTCAATATTTCATCCACAAAATTACTGCAACAAATATACGTATCTCGGATTAACACGCAACTCGCTACAGTGACGATCTGCGGCGGACAACGTGGCATCCCCGCTCATGCGCGCTCTCCCGGGCGGCTTGGGGATGGTCGGTATCAGTACATGTGGAGTGATCTCTCGGTTCGTCACGAACTAGACACTTTATGTCGCCACGCATCTCAGGAGTACTTTGTATCAAACTCGTAAATTATAATGCCTGTGTTCATTATCAATATATAGACTTGAAGAGTAAACTTGGTGTAACGAGTTCCTTATAAAACTATGTAAATTATAATGCCTGTGTTCATTATCAATATATAGACTTGAAGAGTAAACTTGGTGTAACGAGTTCCTTATAAAACTGTGTAAATTATAATGCCTGTGTTCATTATCAATATATAGACTTGAAGAGTAAACTTAGTGTAACGAGTTCCTTATAAAACTGTGTAAATTATAATGCCTGTGTTCATTATCAATATATAGACTTGAAGAGTAAACTTGGTGTATCGAGTTCCTTATAAAACTGTGTAAATTATAATGCCTGTGTTCATTATCAATATATAGACTTGAAGAGTAAACTTGGTGTAATGAGTTCCTTATAAAACTGTGTAAATGGACATGTACGATACAAAAACAAAACTTTTAGTGACCAGTTGTAACACACTCCAAAGTAGAAAAAAATTTATAAAATTATTGGACTGGACGACAAAGCTAATATTAACACAACATTACTCGAGAACAAAGACAAATAAACACGTTTTAACACTTAATTTCAGTCATCACACACAAATTACGCTCAGGAGACTGTAAATGGCATCAGATCGTGGACCTAATACAACACTATATTATTATTATTTTTTTACCTCTTGGGTGATTGTATATATTGTATATGTAAGTTTATATTAAATCATAAAAGTTTACACACTTTCTACTTCATGTATCAGTAGTTTATATATTTTTTTACTTGATTGACATTATCTTTATCCCCATTCAAGTTTCAAGCTAATTCATGAACAGCGGCCTTAAGTTGAAAAAGTCACAAGAGCTGCAAATCATTAAGTTAAGCAGATAGCATTTGGGGATGTCTGGAGAACGTACGCGAAGCAAAGGTTAACCGGTAAACTACAGTGAACTATGGAAATCTAACTCAGTACAAAAATATGAAGTGCATATGTGAAAGTATCTTACCTCGCCAGCTCTCCTAGAACGATTGCACAGAGGCAGGGGTCGGGTGGACCTACCATGGCTTCCTATGGGGTTCACACAAGTGGAAGTGCTATGCACGTCGTGTAAAATATTACTATATCAAATTTAAGTGGCACAAAAAACCATTTTACTGCTGAATTTCTGTTATTAATTGATTGTCTTTTGAAAGGCGTGTTAGCCTGAATGTCAGTGTCCTGTTGTTCGGCACAACGCGCACTTTGAATTTGAATATCACAACATTACATAAACACTGAAATACAAACATATTACACTTTGCAAACAATTTTGGACCCTGAAAAGTAATACATAGCACTGAAAGAAATTATCCCTTTTTGGGAAAGTCCACGCTGCAGTACCGCACACGTGTTTACCACCACGTATTCTGCTAGCGATGAGCATCTGACTGCCGCTGGCTCTTAGCCGGCGTCAAAAGACTCCGCCCTAGAAGGCCAAGACAGTGCAAGTAGCTCAACCCTGCCCCGTTGTGCACTGCTCTGGTCTGAACCGGGACCACCTTTCGAGGACAGATGAGACATGGGTTCGGAGGTACTCGTACTCAGCAGCGTTTGAAAATGGGGGGGGGGGGGGGGGGGGGGGGGGTTGGCTGGAACCATGTTGTTGGGACTAGGTGGTGGCTCGCTTCTCCTCTTGCAATTTACGTAATGTGGTTTGTTTACATAGCACTTTCCATCTACCATCGCACTCGCCTCCCTACTGCTCTCCTCAAACCCCCTAAAACTAGCTTGTTCTGCAACGTGTTTCCCTACAGGTAACAAAAACCCTCTAAATGGTGTATCACTTTCACTTATTGTGTTGTTATTTATATTAGTGCTTATGTTGCCGCTATTTCCCCTACAGGTGTTTTAAAACCCCTTAAAGTTACTCTGTTCCGCTAGGCTTTGACCTACTGACATGGAGAAACCCCTAAACAGTGAATTACTGTTATTCACTGCACTAAAATTTGTATTTACACTGCTACTAGGAGTCCCCTCCCTGTTCGGTGTGAAGTGTTCTGGCGGGGCAAAGCCTCTGAATGGAGTCGCATTATCCAGACTGTTATTTACATTATGTGGACACAGAGTTACTGGAATGGTGCTGTCATTTATGCTATGACCCATGTTGTTGACTTCACCGTGCGTGTCTTCTTGTACGTTGCGCTGCGATCTACGTGGTACTTGGCTTATTGTCGTCTCCTTGCCTCTCTTCCCTAACGGTGTGTGAGCAATATGCAGATAATTGTGGTGTTGTTTAGTTACTCGCCTTGATCCTAATTTCACCAGAAACATAGAATTTCCCAGTTTGTAAATTACTCGCAAACTCCTCCAGCCTTATGCATCTGAGATGCAAGTTTTGTTTGCATTGCTGACATGTAGACCCTTCTTTCCTGCCCCATCACATCTGGTGTGCATGCACAGGCGTTGTTCTGACGGCGACAGCATGCCATTGGGTGTACACTGACAGACAGTTTGCCCCAATAAATTGTTGTCTAACAAGTTCAGCTGACTTTGTTGGCTGCAATATACACATCGTTCGACCGGTATGTCCCAATTAGTCGCGTTCGCGGGTGTCGCAGATGCTGACACGGTTGGCTTTACATCTTCTCGCAGTTGTCCTGGAGTGGTGGCCACCATCTTCTTGCGGATGACGTGGTTGTCGTGACGCAGATGAACACACTGGCCCGCCTTGGAAATGCCTGACGCCATCAGGACTTAGGGATCTCAAGGATGTTGTGGGTTCTGTGCATTCATCTCACCCGCGCATACTTACAAAAAACTTTCAATACTAAACATTGCACTGTAGAACACTTGGAGAAAACTGGGTACAACGTTACAAGAATACATAAGTTTACACTGGTAAGATTGTTTTTATTTACGCCAGTTACATCATGCAGAGAATGAATTTTACATTTAACACTCTGATGTTACTAGCCAGTTCCGGTGGGTGATTTCCCCAACATGTTACTTCGCTTGCGCACTCCAGATGGGTGATCCTCCGTGGTGCGTGATAACACAAGTCTCCACAAGGTAAGGGGTCTACAGCCACTGTGATGGACTATAGATTTTATCCAGAGACGGGACACGGAGTATGACCATGAATTTTACCACATGCATTAATTTTAGTCACTAACGCCTACTCGTCGGGACATGTCCCCGAACAACGTGATGTGTGGCGACGTTCAATACACATAGCGGGTTAGGGCGGAAAATAGTAACGTCGTACAAAAATACTTAAATATCACTGAATGAATGTTGGGCACAACATGAACAGGCAGAATAAACACGCAGATACGTGAAAACAGTATTAGATGTCGCTGATGCTGCTGGATGAAGTTCTTAGCAGACCACGCGTGCAGATGGAAAATGCATTATTTTACGTTTAAATTCGGCAAGAATTGTCTGCCAAAATGATGGCGGTATCCAGAAAAATATTCCTGTTAAGAAACAAGCACACAAGAGCTCGTAGCACACCAGATGCCGGGAAAATCCAAACATATGAAATGATCGCGTGGTTATAGACAAAAAGTATCCAACTTCAAAATGCATGAACCCTGAATGATAAATAACACATATTACCTTGAGATCAATTAAGGCATACACAATAGAAAGAGAATTAGCCCTCTAAACGTGACGATGGCACGGATACGGACTTGGTGGTAGCTAACCACGTGGCCATAACACAAATATGATAAAAACCCTGAAATACATACATACAAATATTACCCTTGAGATTGCTTGCAGAAATTAAAATGAAAAGGCCTTGACACTGGCGGAATGTGCCTGATATGCAAACTGCGTGAGCCGCATGGCCCGACATTATCTCCTCTCAACTCGTTTGTCACAAAGGCTGCAAATTATTAAGTTAAGCGGATAGCATTATGCTGGGGATTTTACTACTGAAATTCTATTATTAATTGATTGTTTTTTTAAAAGGCGTGTTAGCCTGAATATCAGTGTCCTTTTCTTCAGTGGCACGCACACTTTGAATTTGAATATCACAACATTACATAAACACTGAAATACAAACATATTACACTTTGCAAACAATTTTGGACCCTGAAAAGAAATACATAGCACTGAAAGAAATTATCCCTTTTTGGGGAAAGTCCGTGCAGCGGTACATTACACGTGTTTACCATCAGATATTCTGCTAACGGTGAGCGTCGTAATAGTCTGACTGCCGCTGGCTCTTAAGCCAGCGTCAACTGTATAATATTAAAGAGACCTGAGCAGTCTGGGATAGGTAACACGGATGTGATTCAGTGTTCATGTTAAAAAAAGCCAGAATATTACACAAATATTCCAATCTTGAATAGAATAGGTGCTAGCTCATTGGATGAGCACAAAGTCACAGTTCTCAGGATTGTAGGCCGAATGACCACATGGCTGTATCCCCGACACAAACTGTACAGAATTTACAAGAAAACGTAATATATACAACCGGGGTATTCAGGCTTCCCAGCACGCCTTCATATTACCATTTACCTTATAAGTGAAGTATGCCTCGTAGAGGCAATGAGGAATTGCTGGATAGGGCCAGGACCCGAAGTGCAATACTACAATGAGAACTCGCCATTTGCAGTTAACTCACGTAAATTGTATTGCCGAATAACCAATGTATAAAGTTACACGTACACAGTTCAAGGTTAAAAGGACCTGACTCATGAGGCCTGCAAGCAGCCGTTACTGTACAAAACAAAGAAATGGCACGAAAAACTTTAGTGTGAAATAAAACCTCCGGGGTCGGGGAATTTTTGATTCGCATCAAAAGGGGTCGCACGGTTCACCTCCTCGTTCAGAAGTTTTTTTGCGATGTAACTGTAGCCCTTTCCCGTGTGTTCCAACGTTTCTGTGGTGGTGTAGAAATTTTGTTGGGGGTAAAAAGATCTACTGTGTGTATTTCCTTTGGGGGTGAAATTGCCTAGCTGATTGTAGGTATTGCTAGGGTAGCGTGGGGTTTGATGTGTGTTTCATACTGGTCTAGGCTGAAATGTATGTCGGGATGAGTAGTTGGTGACATATGGTCGTGGTTATGGTTGTGGATAGTGACCGTGTTGAGCCTGATTGTGGTTGTCATATATTCTGTATGTGGGGTGTAGGGTTGGTCTGTTGTTGCTGGAGTGTTGGCTGGGGATGCAAATGTGTCCATAAGGACTTGTTTTAGCTGGCCCCTTGTGATAGGCTGTGGGCGGTTGTGGTTTATATTGACGAATGTGTGTTTGGCTGGTCCATAAAGGCAATATTTAAGTCTACCACATTTCTCAGGTGCATTCTAATGATTATTTTCGGCGACTGACTCGAATTCCTCTAAAAATCCAAAAATATCTTCGTTTTAGGTGTCAGTGAAGGTGGGTGGTTTCTCGAGGTGGGAAACTATGATCTATATGGGTAGAGGGTTGGCCATGATGGGGATGAGAGGTAAAGGAGTTTTGGTGCGGGTGTTGTAGTAGAAGTGGGAGGAGGGAGGGGGTGGGGGTGTGCGGGAGTGAAGGTAGGTGGTAGTGATTTGGTCGTAGTCGGAAAACCCTAAAAATTCTGATGTTTGTGACGTGGAAGGGGAGTGATAGTATTCAGTGCCTTGTGTCGGTGGGGGTGTGTTTGGTGAAGGTAGTGCTAGGGTGGTTTGGGAAGAGGCTGCAATATGTTGGTGGTGTATGTGTGATAATGGAGGTGTCTGTACTTTGTGTTAGAGTGTTCTGTTGGTCGTGTGTGTCGAGTCTGTTTTCGATGTCACTGGTGTCAAGAGAGACAATTTTACGGACGTTCGTAACAGCTGAAATTTTTTTGTGACTACGTGTTTCCATGGACTGTGTAGTGTTGTGTTGTGAATGTGGTGTATGTATATTACTGGTGTCGCACACTTTGTGTTAACTTAATTTTAATGTAACTAAGAAGGAAAGAAATGTTGAGAAAACACCTTGAACTCACACAAAACACTTGGGGTGTTCCCTCATTATAAAAGGGAACAGATGTCTCGTCATGCAATGATAAACAATTTACAAATGCACTAATGTACGACACTAAAAGAATATGCTTTGATTAAGGATCAGACGAGGGCAATTAACGTAGCTGTGCTGTGGCAAGGTCTGTTGCGCAATTACACTGACTCACTCACGTGGCTCGTACTGACCTACTGCAATTGACATGTGCCGCGCGCTGGCCTTGGTCGCAGGGAAGCTAACAGCTAGTTGCTTGCGCACGCACCTACGCTGTGTTATACATGATTCAAAGCAACAGGATCTATTAAAAGTGATATAGAGAGATAGACAGAATAATGAATTGTAATGTCAATGCTGCAAAAGGGGTTTGCACTATACCTACATGTGTCGTGGTTAGCGTGAACGTCTATTTTAGCTAATAATTGATGCGCGTGGTGGAGTTTTCTGCTTGGCAACGAGAGGGAAGGAAAGACAGCACCTCCGCCAGTGCAACGACCTGCCTACCTAACACCTGTGTCTACTTCTATAAAAGCTGATGTCTCTATTGCCACTCTCTCTTACTCATAATATCTCTAGTTAGGTAGGGGTTTACGCTGCGGGTAGTTAATACTATCTGCTATTCAATGAAAGAGGGGAAGTCAACTACACTCATTTATTATAATAATTTATATACACACTATATATATATATATATATACACACACACACACACACACACACACACACACACACACACACACATAACAATACGGTAATACAATACAACAATAAGATTCTCCACTCAACACTGACTTTACTTTACTCTGAACTGAGAAGATAATTATGAGAACATAAAGGAATACAGTTATACAAGACACTGTAAGTTGATTATACTGACATACACGGAAAGATAAGTTAACTATACGAACAAGAGAATGCTATTACACAATGACCCTAGCTTTGCCACGTGATTATTAATTCTTTAAGACGGGACCTCAATATCAGGAATGCCACCCTACCGCCTGGCCGGAATTATGCTCACCAATGAAAACGTTAAATATCTCGCAGATGGGCCGGAGCTCCCCAGACCCTCGTGTTCTTCCGTGTCACTCCGACACTGACGTTGACACCGCACACTCTGCTGACAGCCTGAGGGAGGGGGGTGGGTGTTCCTTGCTTAAATAGCCTGGCCTCAGTAGGTCGGCCAGGCGTGTTTGTAAAACAGGGGGCTCAATCAAGAATCTATATCCCATCCAAGTTTAGCTCGTCATGTGAGGGCCCCCTGGAGCCCGCTACAACGTGGCTTCCTACAGGTGGTAGAAAAGCATAGGGCGCAATCAGGTGTGTCGATTCAAGCTCTTCAACGTCGTCTGCTCCATTACCTGTGTTGCTAGTACATTCTTGGCACTGGAATATGTCGCGGTGCACAGTAGCCATTACTCAGTAGACAGGCAAGCTAAGTGCATTCCCAATGGACACAACTCAGAGTAGATGGTGTTATTACCAGGGTCATCACAGCCAGGGCGTGTACAGCGTGCTGCTCTGCATGTTGATTCTGTCATGGGTGATATCAGTACACTCCTTCCTTCAGATCTGCAGCGGAACCTGTTCGCCTGTAGGTTGTACTTGGCGTATGGATCCAGCAAGCGGTCTTTCCACACGATGCGCAGATCTCGTCCTAGTCCCACATGTTGGCTTGCGATTCCATGACTGCACTCGTGGTTGGACGTTCTGGCCATGCTACGTCGTAAGTCAAGGACATGGCAAGGCCGGATTTACATAAAAGCTAGCAAAATCCACAGAACACCAAATTGCAAAAACGCCACGCAAAAGAACCATATATTTTGTTTTGTGCAATGTAAGGGTGAAATAATTAGTGGTACACAACTTACAAAAAAAACAAAGAAGTGAGGTAGTTCTCTTTTATTTTTGTTAAGTTTCCTTTCAATTCTCTTCATTTGTTGTCCAGATTACAGGTAGAATAGCAAACATAAACTCCCTTATCCCTAAATTCCAAATTGATTAAAATATGCATGAAAGGACACCACCCCAGCCCATCACCCGAGGGCAAATCCGACTGAGCGCAGGAACCAGGGCATAAAAATACAGCTACAGTCCGGTTGGGAGCAGATCACACAAGATGGGCAGAGCTCATGCCGGACATCATGTTTTGCATACACAACAGGGAAAACACCGGCAGAAATGGTACAAGGCCGCAAACTAGGTGTGCCCGGAGAGCCAGCCCATAATGACACTCAAAGCTAACCTAACGCGTGGTTGTAATCACGTGTGCAGTGCCGCTACACGGACTTTCCCAAAACGGAATAATGGATTTCAGTGTAATATGTATTTCTTTTTCAGGGTTAAAATGTTTGTAAAGTGTACCATATTTTATTTTTAATTCAGGGTTTCTGTAATGTTGATAGGCTATTTCAAATTCAAAGAGCGTGCAACGCTCAAGAGAAAGAAAATAATATTCAGGCAAAGACGCCGTCAACAGACAATTGAATAATTACAAGAAAATATGATTTTGAATTCTGTCTGTAAAACTGTTTGATAATTCTTTTGGTGCCATTTCAATTTACGATACAATATTTTTACTCTGCATGCATAGCACTTTCGCTTGTGTGAACCCCATATGCGGCCATGGTAGGTCCACACGACCTCTGTAGCTGGGCAGTTGTCCTAGGAGAGCTGATAAGGTAAGATTCTGTCGTGTATGCACTTCATACTTTTGCACTAATGTAGGTTTCAATAACACTTTTAGTTTACCGATTAACCTTTGCCTTGAGTACATTTTGCCAGACATCCCCAGCGTAATGCTTTCTGCCTGACTTAAATATTTACAGCCTGTCAGGCTTTTTGGAATCCAAATGAGATGAGAGGAGGAGATGTCGGAGAGGTCACGCGGCCCAGGCAACTTGTATATCAGATGCCATCTGCCCATGTCCAGGGCTTTTCATTTAAATTTCTGCTTAATTGCAATGCGCAATATGAAGGGTGATCTTTGTGTATAATTATTTGAGGGTATTTATCATGTTAAATAAATTGTTTTGCTGCCACACTGCCCACGGCCACATGGTTAGCTACCTCCAAGTCTATATATGCGCCATCACAGCGTTATGAGGGCTAATTCTTGTTCCATCATGTGCACCATAATTTTATCTCAGGTTTTACTTCAATGAGGGTTCCTGTACTTGGATGTTTGATGCATTTTGTTCTTGACCACGCAGTCATTTCATGTACGTGTAATTTCCCGCCATCCAGCGCCCTAGGAGTTTTTGTATGCTTGTTTATTACAGAAATTGTTTTCCTAATGCCGATACAAATTCGGTCTGATGAGTATGGACAGAATTTACGGTGAAATCTTGTGCTTTCACGCCTGCACACGTGGTCTGCTACAAACTTCATCCAGAGGCCATCTAAAACTATTTTCACACAAGTGTAGGCTTATTTTGTCTGTTGATATTGTGCCCCATGTTCATCAAGTACTATTTTTGTAATTTTGTAGTGCATTATTATTTCTGCACTAACACACTGTGTGTATGACCGTCGCCACACACCAGGTGGTTTGGGGACAACTCCCGACAAGTAGGCATTAGATGTGTAGGTAACGGTACGTGTTCATTTCATACTCCGTATCCTGTCTTTGGGCAAAACTTACTGTCCATCCTAGCGGCTGTAGGTCTCACAGTGGAAAAGTTGTAAGTCTATACCCAGCTGCAGCAAGTGTTTATAGTGCAGTGTTATGTTGAAAAGTTATTTTGTAAGTACGCACGGGTGAGACGAACACTCTGAACCCACAGCATCCCTGAGTCTCAATGTGCGTTGTGTAGTAACTGACGGCCATCAAAACAGGCAAAAGTGTATTGTGACTGTCTCTGTGTCTCACCCAATGGCATAATTTTTTTACAACAATCAGCTTCTTCCATTCTCTCCATCATAGCTTTTGTTGTCAGAACTTCTCCATACCTCATCATTTTCAGCCTGTGTGTGACCTTCCTTTCAGGATGAGCTTTTTGTGCTGCATCTTCTGCTTCATGAATAGGAGGTCTTCTCAGTGTTTCATCAAATACCTTGATGGCAGAATGCAGCGTGGGACTGCTACATGTATTTTTGTTTTTGGAATGCGTGGTTTGCGTACAGATTTGGTGATATTGAAGGCATATGTTCTTGTACAGGTAGGCCTAGTGTTGTTGAGGAATGTGGAGTTTATATGGGAGAAGGCGAGGTTAGGCCTAAGTGACCTAATGGTTGCGAGGTTGTAGGAGTTGAATGGATGAGATTGTTTTGGCATGGATATTTTTCAGAGCTGTGAGAAGGAACAGGGCAAGCTTCTGATAACTGTCTCTCCTTGTATTTTCTTAGGTCAAGTGGATCAAATTCATGTTCTGGGAATCTCTTGCGGTCGACAGAGTGACCTCCAGTACTCTGGAACGTTGATATGATGTTACCTGACGTCATCGTAGTTTGCCAAACTTCCTCCAACAGTTGTACAAACAAACAACCGTTCTCTGACCCATGTTCCACAAGTCTTATGTTCCAACTAGTTTTGGCAGGGCCAAACACTCGTTTATCTAATGCTTGTAATTTATAAGTCAAGTGGCTTGGCAAGCTAATAAGAGCCACGTTATTTTTTAAAGCTTCGGTACATATCCGCAAACTCACGTGGCTTAAATGTCCATCAAAAATGAGCACAGCTGCTTTATCAGGCAGTCCTTTTAGTTCACGAACTTTTGTAACATGTGGTATTAAGCAAGCAAAGAACCAATTATAAAATTGTGGCTCTTCCATCTAAGCATTTGTAGAAGTTGAGTAGGTGCAGTGTGTCTGGATAGACAGTTTCAGATGTCTACCTTGCCTGACTAGCTATCAGCTCCCTTGAAAACAACAATACAGCCCCATCAGCTGACACACAAGTCAATTCTGTTGTTGACTCCTTGCTCGATCTCCCTGAAAGAAACTCTGGATAGGGTTGTGCCTTATGTGACCAATGCCACGAACACGAGATAGATCACTACTGAAACTACTTTCCTCGGCATTAAAAACAAAACAAGCTTTGTCTAGTTGTGTTAATTCTTTCTCCTTATACACAACCTCCAGTTTGTCACACAACATCAGGGTTTGTAGCATCCTTGTGCAGTTTTTTTTTTCAAGCGCAAGTGAGGATGAACCCAGGGTACCAGTCCTCACCAGGAGTACTAGCAGCAAATCGTGTTTTCACGCTAGACATATTTGTTTTCACATATTCACCAACTAAATTTGACGCCTTCGGGTGGGACAAAGACACTAATTACTTACTAGTTGATGGGTGCCAACTGTATTTCCCAGATACCGCACTTTGAGACTCGGGGGTTCTCAAAGACGCTGTGGGTTCTGTGTATCCGTCTCACCCGAGCGTCTGTACCAAACACTTTGCCTTACTAAACTCGAATGCGTGTTAATTTTAGATGGTGCAGATGCTGCTGGATGAAGTTCGTAGTGGGCCACGTGGTGCAGATGAAATTGCAATATTTTCTGTAAAAATCATTTAAATCTGGTTGGACACATTATTTCGGCTTTCAGAAAATTGTGCTTCGTGTGGTTAAAGCATGCAAATGTTTCTAGCTGGTCTAGTAGCGAAATATTTATGTGTGCAGTTGACCACATTTTCAGACATGAAAGCATCAAACATAAAAAATTTCAAGAATCCTGAATTGAAATAATACATAAATCCTGAGAAAAATTATGACGCACATTAAATTACAAGAAATTACACTGTGAGCACAATGATGGCGTAAATACGGTCTTAGCGTCTGATGACTCTGTGGTCGCAAATTATGTGGCCGTAACACAATAAAACATGACAAAAAACCTTAAATGTACTCATACAAAATTACCCTTTTTATTGCTCGTGGCAGTGAAGCAGGAATTACAAAACCAAAGCACTTCACATGGGCGGATGTCGTCTGATTTACAAAGTGCGCGGGCCACGTGACCACTCCGCCATTACCTCTCTCCTCATTTTTGTTTAAGTTTCAAAAAGCCACAAGGGCACAAAATAATGATTTAAGCGGAAGCATAATGCTAGATATGTCTGGCAAAAACGTACGCAAAGCAAAGGTTAACCGGTATACTACATGAAGACTATTGAAACCTAACTCAGTGCAAAAATATGAAGTGCGTACGTGACAGCGTCTTACTTCACCAGCTCTCGTAGAACGACTGCTCAGAGGCAGGGGTCGCGTGGACTTACCATGGTTGCCTACGGGGTTCACATAAGTGAAAGTGCTATGCACGCAGAGTGAAAATATTGTTACATGAAAAAGAAATTGCACTTAAATTGTTTTCAATACAAAATCAATAAATCAATTTTAAATCAGAAATATCATCATCAAGAAATGTCTTTTAGAGGCGTTCACGCTTGAATATCAGTGTTCAGCTCTTTGGTGCAGCACACACTTCAAATTTCGAAAGCCAACATGGTGCAATATTATGAAAAGACTTTTCATAGACATTTTACCCTGAAAGAAAGACTGACACAAATTTAACCATGCAAAATTGCAAATGCACAGCACTGCAATATTTTCCCTTTGGGAAATTCCGTTATCATGGCGGGTTGAGTGCACATGCTACCCACGTGTCAATGAGGGTGGCGAATGCCATCGTGGCCTATCTGTTGCTGACTCTTAGCCGGCTTCAAATTCAGTAGTTCACTGCGGTCGCAGGGATATCCAAAATGAGCCCTGGCAATAATGCAATCTTCAATATCTTGCTCTTCCTTCATACTCAGACATCTAGGTCGCCCACTTCCAAAGGTGTCAACACTGACTTTGCCACTAATCCAATCTTGAATAACAATTTCTGGGACCCCGTATTTGACTGCAGCTCCTCTCTGCAATAGTTTGCCATCCTTCACATTCTGGATCGCTTGGATTACGTCCTCCACAGTGTGTGTGACACAAGGCTTCTTACGCTTGTATGTTCGAGGCTTTTTCATGTGCCACAAAAATAACAGAAGATTAATTATATTGACATACATGTGGTCCGGATTACCCCACAAATTGTTTTATAATGGGGTATTTACGACCAAAATCTACAGTATCATGAGTTCACTTTGACACATTAAATTGCCAAACGCAACAGTAAAACACATTTTATCGAACTTTTTGCCATCATCAAAATGCTTAGCATAAGTGCTCTATTTAGTAAGTAAGATGTTGTAAAAAGGTCGTAGGCTTTACCCTTAGCATAAATGCTCTATTTAGTTAGTAAGATGTTGTAATAGGGTCATAGGCTTTACCCTTAGCATAAGTGCTCTATTTAGTAAGTAAGATGTTGTAAAAAGGTCATAGGCTTAACCCTTAATTCCTAGATTGTATAATTTATATAACAAAATATCATGGTTCACTAAATCAAATGCCTTTGATGAGTCGCAGAAAATACCATAAGCATTCTGTCCCTTATCAAGTAATTCAATAATTTTTTTTGTTAATAGGAAAATGGTTGTTATAGTTAATTTTTTTTATTGGAAACCACTCTGTTCTTTGCAAACCCGATGGGTGAGACACAGAGACAATCACGATACACTTTTGCCTGTTTTGATGGCCGTCAGTTACTACACAACGCACATTGAGACTCAGGGATGCTGTGGGTTCAGAGTGTTCGTCTCACCCGTGCGTACTTACAAAATAACTTTTCAACATAACACTGCACTATAAACACTTGCTGCAGCTGGGTATAGACTTACAACTTTTCCACTGTGAGACCTACAGCCGCTAGGATGGACAGTAAGTTTTGCCCAAAGACAGGATACGGAGTATGAAATGAACACGTACCGTTACCTACACATCTAATGCCTACTTGTCGGGAGTTGTCCCCAAACCACCTGGTGTGTGGCGACGGTCATACACACAGTGTGTTAGTGCAGAAATAATAATGCACTACAAAATTACAAAAATAGTACTTGATGAACATGGGGCACAATATCAACAGACAAAATAAGCCTACACTTGTGTGAAAATAGTTTTAGATGGCCTCTGGATGAAGTTTGTAGCAGACCACGTGTGCAGGCGTGAAAGCACAAGATTTCACCGTAAATTCTGTCCATACTCATCAGACCGAATTTGTATCGGCATTAGGAAAACAATTTCTGTAATAAACAAGCTTGCAGTGTAGCCCTCCCCATCCTCCCTCTTCATTCACCATCCTGTACATTCCTGACTAACTGTTCAACTTTCCTCCTGTCCTTCAATGAGCTCCATCCCATTTCTTTCATCATCACTGATGGCCTATAGTTCCCTTCTTCCTCACCATCTTGCCTCTGCCTTCTCCACCTACCCTTCACCCATCTTGCTGCCCTTTTCCAGTTCTCGCACCTCCACCTCCACATACAGATCCCATACTGCTGCAGCATATTCTAACATTGGCCGTACCATTGTGCCATACGCCTTCTCCTTCACCTCACAGCTGACTCCATTCAGCACCCTTCCCAGCATACCCAGAGCCCTTCTTCCCTTTGCAACCACCCTCTCTACCTGTTTTTTCCACCTGAGGTCTCCCTGCAGTACAATCCCTAGATACTTATATTATGCTGCTTCTTCTATCTCTTGTCCCTCCCATCTGTACATGTCCTTGCTTATCATCGTCTTCCTTGTGAACCTCACTACCTTAGTTTTTCTTACATTTATCTTTATTTTATTTTTCCTGGTCCACAACCATATCTTATCATTGTCCGCCTGCAAATATCCGCCCCCTCCTTCTCCCACTTCAGCATACACAACATAATTGTCTGCAAACAATCTTATTTTTGCCCTAATCCCCAAACCCATGTCATTTACCATTATGGTAAATAACAAAGGACCCAGCACGCTTCCCTGTGGTACCCCTCATGTAACCTCCTCTTCCTCCAATATTATCCTCCCCCACTTTCACCCTCTGTCTTCGCCCTCTGAGGAAGTCCCCTATACATTACACTACCCTCCTGTCTGGTATCAGCGCCTCCACTTTCCTCATCAATTTCCCATAGGGCACCTTATCAAATGCCTTCTCGAAATCTATGAGGCAGGAATCCACCTGCTTCCCCTCATCAACTACCTGCACCAGATCCTCTAATAACCCAGCCAGCTGTGTCTCACATGAGTATCCCCTCCTGAAACCATGCTGGGACTCCTCCAACCAATTCCTATTGTTCATAACCCTCACCACATATTGCAACACGCCTCTCCAATACATTTCCCGTACTTGATGTGAGACTCACCGGTCTGTAGCTGCCAGGCCTCCCCTATCCTCTCCCTGCTTGTGTATAGGTACCACCATAGCATCCTTCCAATCTTGTGGTAGCTTACCCTCTCCTAAGGACTTTTTAAACAGCACTTCTAAATATTTCACCAACTCTTTGCCACCAAACTTTAGTGCTGCGTTTCCTATCCCATCTGGACCCCCTGCCTTACTGCTCTCCAAACCCCTAATTACCTTTTCTATCTCCCACTCCCTCATCCAAAACTTACTAAACACCTGCCAAACTCTATTCCTCCGCCCACGTATTCCAATCCTCCTTTGCCTCAAACACTGACAAGTACTGGCCTTGCAGCATCTCCGATTTTTCTTGGTCATTTGTCGCAGACCTACCATCCCTTCCTCTCCTCCTCTTTACATCCTAACATACCTAAACAATTTCCCCCATTCCTTGCCGTTTCCTTCTTCCACCATGTTCCCCAGAAATACATTCTTTGCCTGTTTGATCTTCCTTTCAAGCTCCCTACCCATATGTTTCATCATTTCTTTACATCACATCACCCCTTCACAGCTACCTCTATATCCACCACTATATACTTTTCACTCGTTTTACCCCACAGTTTCCCTGATCTTCATAGCTCTCCCCACTATCAATTTTTTTTTTTTTTTTGGGTTTCTGGTTAAATGTAAATTAGTGTATCGTATAATTAGCAGAGTGGAATTATACCACTTGGACTTTATCCCAAAAAAAAGGCCGTATTAAAGCCGTTGGGTACATGTGCACAAGATTAATAAGCGGTCTATTTCACATTTAGTCTATTTGTGAGATTCGTGTCACAGTGACAAATGCACAATAGAGAAATTAAAAAATAAAAAGATGGCTTATTTACTTACGTGGAAAACCACGGTACAACTTTCAAGCTCTTAGAATCCATCATTTAACTCAAAAGCGTCCGACATGAATCAAGAGTGTCCAACACTGGTAAAAATTACAACCGCAAAATAAAACCCACCACGTGCTATATATCAGCGGCAATAAATGTAAACATAACGAACATAGATTACAAAGAAGAACATCAATTGTCAAAGACAAAATATAAAAAAAAAAATCATATTCACACGGAAGAGTACAAAAAAATGAATTATAATATTTTCACAAAACGAAACATATATATTATAATGATATGATTTGAAAAACCTTAAAATTTGTATTGCGAAATCATACATCAAGTACATATATGGCTGTATTAAGAACAACGAGCAATATAGGAAATGTGTATCCTATAGGAAGGCAGTGGCTGCGAGTGAGGTATATGAGAGGATGTGTAGGGATTTGGGGACTACAATTATAGATAGTAGGAAATGGGTAGGCTGGGAAAGTGTAGGGAGGGACCAGGTTCACCTGACAAAGCAGGGAAAGAAGTTTCAAGGTGATCTGCTAGGTAGAGAAGTAGCTGGCTGCATGTAGAGGGTCAGGGCAGAGCAGCAATTGTTGAGATAGCAATCAGTTAGAAGCAAGGAAACAGAAGTGGAGAGAAATGGAGAGGATAGCATTGATGAGGCCGCAAGGGTGGAGATAGGAGGTAAGAAATGAAGGATGGTAAAGCAGAGTACTAGTATAAAGATAATGGCTGTGAACTGTAGGAGTGTGCACAACAAGCTGGAGGGCTTCTGGGAAGAGGTTGAAGGATATGGGGTGGATATAGTGGTAGCTGTGGAGACTTGGTTGACTGAGGAAGTACTGGACATTGAGTGTAGGCAGGATAAGTTCACCATCTTCAGAAGAGACAGGGATGGGAGAGGAGGAGGAATAATGGTGTGTTTAAGGAAGGGGCTGAAAGGGGTGGTAGAATGGGTTATTAAGGATGTCGAGGTAAAGGAAATTAAATTGAGTGGTAGTAGTAATAGGAGTATTACTTTGCTGGCAGCGTATAGACCACCAGGACAGGGATGGCAGGCAATTGAGATGATCAAGGAGAGGGTCGATAGACTAAAGGACAGGTAGTGGGTTGTTGTAGCAGGGGATTTGAATATACCGGGTGTTAAATGGATAGAGGGTGCAGAAGAAATGGGTATCATGATGCAGAGAATGGTATCACAGTTAGTCAACAGAGGATTAGTCCAGGTAGTAGAAACACCTACGAGATGGAATGAGGAGGGTGTTGGGTCAGTGCTGGATGTGGTGTTGGTCAGACCTAGGAATGCTGTAATTGGTGCAATAGTATTGGGTGGTATAAGCAACCATCATATCCCGGTTGTGGGAACTGGGATCAGCAGGATGAGGGAAGTGCAAATTGCAGAAAGGGTTTCTGTGGCAGTGTGGGAGAGGAGACAAGAAGGGGCAGAAATATTCCTGAGAAACAGGTTTAAAAAATGGTGTATGGAGGAGGATGTAGATGGGTTGTGGAGGGAGTTTAGATGATTAATGGAAGTTATGCTGGAGAAATTTGTGCCAATGAAAAGGTTACGAACTGGGGGAGATCCACCAAATTATGGACAGGAGATTTTTAAGATGACAAGGAAGTGCAGAAAATTACATGCCAATTGGAGAAATGAAGATATGATAAGAACTAAACAAATGATGAAACAAATGGGTAGGGAGCTTGAAAGGAAGATCAAACAGGCAAAGAATGTATTTCTGGGGAACATGGTAGAAGAAGGAAAAGGCAAGGAATGGGGGAAATTGTTTATGTATGTTAGGAGGTTAAGGGGAGGAGAGGGAGGGATCCATCTGCTAACAGGAAGGGATGGTAGGCATGCGACAAATGACCAAGAAAAATCGGAGATGCTGCAAGGACAGTACTTGTCAGTGTTTGAGGCAAAGGAGCATTGAAATAGGGGGACAAATAGGGTTCGGGGGTATTTAGTAAGTTTAAGATGATGGAGTGGGAGATAGAAAAGGTAATTAGGGGCATGAAGAGCAGTAAGGCAGGGGGTCCAGATGGGATAGGAAACACAGCACTACAGTATGAGAAAAGTATTGGAGAGGCTGGTGGTGCCGTATGTGGTTAGGGTTATGTACATTATGAAGTGATTGGAGGAGTCCCAGCATGGTTTCAGAAGGGGATACTCATGTGAGACTCAGCTGGCTGGGTTATTAGAGGATCTGGTGCAGGTAGTTGATGAGGGGAAGCAGGTGGATGCCTGCTTCATAGATTTTGAGAAGGTATTTGATAAGGTGCCCCATGGGACATAGATGAGGAAAGTGGAGGCGCTGATACCAGACAGGAGGGTAGTGTAATGGATAGGGGACTTTCTCGGGGGGCGAAGACAGAGGTTGAAAGTGGGGGAGGCAATATCGGAGGAAGAGGAGGTTACGTCAGGGGTACCACAGGGAAGGGTGCTGAGTCCTTTGTTATTTATCATAATGGTAAATGACATGGGTTTGGGGGTTAGGGCAAAAGTAAGATGGTTTGCAGACGATTGTGTTGTGTATGCTGAAGTGTGGGGGGGGGGGCGGAAATTTGCAGGTGGACATTGACAAGAAATGGTTGTGGACCAGGGAAAAAAATGAAGATAAATGTAAGAAAAAAAGGTGAGAAGCAGGGACATGTACAGATGGGAGAGACAAGAGATAGAACAAGCAGCAGAATATAAGTATATAGGGATTTTACTGCAGGGAGACCTTAGATGGAAAAAACAGGTAGAGAGGGTGGTAGCAAAGGGAAGAAGGGCTCTGATTATGCTGGGAAGGGTGCTGAAATGAGTCAGCTGTGAGGTGAAGGAGAAAACATATGGCACAATGGAATGTCCAATGTTAGAATGTGCTGCAGCAGTATGGGACCCGTATGTGGAGGTGGAGGTGCGAGAACTGGAAAAGGTGCAGAGAAGTGTAGCAAGATGGGTGAAGGGTAGGTGGAGAAGGAAGGGGCAGGATGATGAGGAAGAAGGGAATTATAGGACATCAGTGATGATTAAAGAAATGGGGTGGAGCTCATTGAAGTTCAGGAGGAAAGTTAAATGGCTTCTCAGGATGTACAGGCTGGTGAATGAAAAAGGATGATAGGGAGGGCTACACTGCAAGCTAAGTTAGGGGGTGTTTAGAGGAAGAGGAAACAACAGTGAGAAGCTACAGAGGGTGTGGAGGAGAACGGAGCGGGGAAGGCAGTCCATGCTTGTGAGGTCTGTGAGGGAGTGGAATGGGTTGAGGGAGGAATTGGTATCTGTGAGAGGAGTTGGTAAGTTCAGGAAGGGAGTGAAAAAGGAGTTGGTTAGATGAAGGAGAGTCGAGAGAGCTCGCCACTGTGTGGTAGCCTAACTGCGGTACAAGAAAAGCTAATAGTAAACATAGAGTGATGGAAGTGCTTCCAGTAGAGGGCATCTTGAACCTTTGTCCTCATTTTCACTTCAGTAAAAATAAAGTTCGGAGGTAGGGTGTAGCAGTAAGTTATATCATGCATACATACAAAAAAATCGACAAATAAAATGCAATTGGACATTTTCATGGACTTGCTGGCTGGAAATAAAGTGTAATATGTGGATTTCACATTGCAAGGTTTAGGATGACTTAAAACAAACCACTGGAAAGTTGTGTTATGTAGTGCTGTAAATTATATTTTTGTGAAGAATTGTGTTATTATTCAACCAGCCTGCATGTTTGAGGTTGCAGTGTACAAGCCTATGCATGGGAGCATGTAATTTGATCTACACACCTCGACTGAGGTAGCTTACACTTGCGATAAAGCTACACCCATCAATGTATGTTATACATATTAAAACAATCATGTGGTCACTTATATATATATATAAGGATAAGGTTGTACAGATAAAGTCCACCCAGGCGATGCAAGCACTGCGCAGTACGAGGGGTGGTTTCTTGGTGGCAGATGAACAACGGTTCCAGTTAATTAATAAAGTCTATTGCTGAAGAAAATGAGTGTGCAAAAAAGTTGATGGCTGCAGAGCACACAAAACACGAGTCGCGACATAATGCGCTACACCCCTCACAAAACAAACCCCATGACTGACTGGGAAAACGTGGCGTACTGTCCGGCTTGGCGGGGCTAGCACCCCATGTGGAACTACGTGCTAAACATCACAATTTTTGCAAAATAAACCACGGTAATTGTTCCATTTTGTGTATCATAATGGGGAAAACTATACAGACATTTAGTGTGTATTATAAAGTATCCATCCTAATTGTTTGCTTTGCAGTCTAGTGCTGTATAACATATGCTACACATTTCCGTTCAGCGTATCCAAATTCGGCAATTATTGTACTGTATCGCATATCCAAGCAATTTTTTCGAGAATTTTCTCTCGCAAATCGCAAGATGGTGTGCGTGTGATGTAAATTCACAATGTTGAATGCCAGGCAAGTTATTCATTCCTCGCCAGACATAAGCACATTTCTTATCGAGCACGAAATTTTCAAATCGACGATATGGTGCGAAAAATGTGGGGAAGGCGAAGCGAAATTGGTAAAAACCAGGAGCGTGTTTTACTGGTGCAGGTGGCGAATAGAGGACGGCACTAAATGTGTCTTTAAAGTGTCAGTGAGACAGGACAGTTTCGAGGGAGATTCAAACTTGTCTCCCGGCAAGATAGTGAAGCTATGTTTACTGTGATGCCTGATAAAATACCCTCGACAGCAGACTATAGTGAACGAACTTTCGTTCTCGGAAAGATGGTCGTTGCCTGGTCGAGTTTCTGCCGCCAAGTGTTTATAGACTGGGTGTTGATGTACTGGAAACACATCGGCGGACTGGTTAAAGCGGCCGAGATCGACGACTCGGAACTGGACAAATGCAAGAACCGCAAAAGACGTAAAGTTCATGGCCAGTGGGTTTTCGGTGGAGTGCAGTGGGACGATCCGACGAAATTCTTCCTGGTTCCGGTGGAAAAAAGGGATGCGGCGACCCTGACTAAAATCATTCGCTAGTGGATCGCTCCATGCATGACGATAATTTCAGACTGCTGGCACGGTTACAGCAACTTGGACATTCATGGCTACCGTCACATGCAGGTGAATCACAGGAGGGAATTTATGTGCAGTGAAAGGAGCGGACTGATAAATACTCGAAACACACTAAAGATGAAGAGGGGCGAGACATTGAGGGTGCACACTCAAAACATCGAGCGAAGTTGGTGTTCTGTGCGATACAGCATTCCCTTCTTTGGCCGATGGAAAAAATCTTGGGTCGACTACATGGCGGAATACATCTGGAAAAAGAATCATCTGTACGGAGATAGCCTGCATGCTTAGCTGATTCACGCCACTGACATGCACCATCGTAATCGGCACAGAGGCCGATTACGAAAGTGGCGAAGGCTATCCCAATATCGACAAGTATCTGTTTGTTGTGGTTGTTTTTAATTTACAGGCACGAGCGAGTTGAGTTGCAGTTGCAGTTTAAATTAATGTTTGGATGGAATTTTATGTGTTTTAATTTATAGGGGCGAGTGAGACTATGCAGTTGTTTGATTTAAATTACAGATGTGAGTGTGAAGACACATTGTTTGTTTTAAGTTCAAGTTTAAGTTTAAGTTCAAGTTAAATTAATGTTTAATTGAGTTGCTGTTTGATTCAAGTTTAAATTAGTATTTAATTGAGTTACTGTGTGATTCAAGTTTAAATTAATGTTTAATTGAGTAACTGTTTCATTTAATTTAAAATTAATGTTTAATTTAGATTCTGTTTTCTTCTAGTTTAAATTAATGTTTAATTGGGGTGCTTTTGATTCAAGTTAAAATTAATGTTTCATTGAGTAGCTGTTTGATTCAAATTAAGATTCTTATTTAGTTGAGTTTCTGTTTGATTTAATTTACAGGTGCGAATGACACAGTGTAGCTGTTTGTTTCAGTTAAATAAAATTTGGAATGACCTGCTGTTTGTTTTGTTTTAATAAACAGTTTGAATGACATTCTGTTTGTTTCAGTAAAAAAAAAAATTGTTTGATTGACGTGGTGTTTGTGTAAACATTCAATCGCGATCTGGAAAAAGCCTAAAATAGTCGAGTAGGTCATGATGGGTCCGCCAGGTGACGACTGATGTACATGCATCTGTTACATCCACAAAATTTGGATCTGCCAGTTTCAATTATTGAGGTAACTTGATTTAAAAAATATTACATTCATTCGCGATCCCGAAAATGCATAGTGCTATCGTGTCTGTCATGACTGGTTCGGCCGGCGGCGAATTCAATTGTGTACGCTGTTGCTTTGGTGGACTTTAGATCTGCCAGTTTCTAGTGTTGAAGTAATTTATATATTTAAAAAAATGATTGTGTATAAACAAAACTTTAAAATCTAAATGGTTAAATTGATAAAAAATTGAATTTTTAACTGTACACTGTACCCTTTGGTGATAATGTTCGTGTAAAAAATTTTGTATTAAATAATGAATTTATTTTTAAAATTAATTTTTAAAGGTATATGGTTTTGGTGTACCTTTTTAGTGATCGTGTACATGTGAATCTTAATATAATAAATGGTTAAAACTATTTGTAAAATGTTAATTATTATTCAATATTCTCTTTAAAATAAATAAAAAAATATGTATTGCGAATTGCGTTTATTTAAAGAGGGATGAGAAAAAGGTGGAACAAATATATATTTTTTGGATACATAACAGGGAACTTTTAGTAATAGTTACTTTTGGCACCTGGATACGCCACAGGAAACAAATTGGGTCTTTTACTCTATATTCTGTTTTAGGTTTGTATATGCTATAGGAAATAATTGGGTGTAGGTCGGAATTCCCCCCCCCCCCCCCCCCCCCCCCCCCCCCCCCCCCCCGTCTCATCAGGATACGCAATTCGAAACAAATGGGGTCGGGGCAACAAATTCGCCCCTTCCAGCTTGGATAAGTAATATCATCCTTTTCGGTCCTGCACATTTTATCACCTGGATATGAAATAGAAACTTTTGGTTAAAACCAGCTTTTTCAAGGTGTGCTGGATACACAGGGGGAAACTTTGCATTTTATTTCGGCTTTTTCTAGGTCGTGGTTGGATAAATAATTGGCTGTTTTTTGTCTCGACTTTTTTTATCATTGGATACGTAATACATTGTTTTTTGAGAGATTTAGATATGCAATACGGAACAATCACCGGTATTTCGGATTTTTTACCCACAGATCCCTGGTGAACCTCTCGAGTTCCAGCAAAATGTAGGAGAAAACAGACACGGAAGATGTGGAGGATATGGACGAGATGCTTTCGGCTACAGATAATGAGTCATCATCTGCTTCAGTCCCTGGCCCATCAACTTTTTTAGCCCTGGGACCATCAATCTTTTCTTTCCCTGGATCAACAACTTCTTTGCACAAATATATGTAATTATCATTGACATTTATAATAATAATCTTTTCTAATGTGATTGCAATTATTATATTTGAGAATAACATTTTTTTTGCTAACAGTACTGTTCAAAGATCGCAAAGGCATAGATCTACAGTCGTTTCCCACCAGTCGAATCCTCAAACAACTTCTGATGTCCATCAACAGAGAGGCACAAAGCGCAAATCAGCAGCAGACATCACTCATGCGAAACAAAAACAAGTACCGAGTAAATGTTCGAGACAAATACCAACAACAGACGTCTTCCAACATCGAAGAAAGAATCATAAACCAACCAAGATGACTGATATTTCTCGTTGTTAATTACAGCGATAAACAACCCGAATATCTCGTTATAATCTTAGAAAAACAAATCAAAGAAAGTATCAGAAATATGGTTCTGATTTTACATTATAATTAACCTGTATATGTTTATTTACAAAAAAAAGTACAGTTTTTACATATTATTTACATTTTTGTTAACATTTGACAATTTTCATTCAAAAAATATATTCATAGATACTTACTGGCATACCCATAAATAAGACACACAAAATTGTCGATTTATTTTTTACTAGATACAGCTTCATGTAATAATGTAATGTTATTACGTCCCATTAATAAAACATTTGCTCTGTTTTCTAGCAGATAATCTACCACTTCCAAGATGTCATCTTGGGCCACGAAATACAGTAACAAATGCTTTCTAAGAAATCCAGTTCACACAAACTTTTCTCAATTAGGTAACGCACAATGTTTTCACGATCTCCATTAGCCACATTCACCAACAATTTCCAGTCTTCTGGGAATCCCTTGCATTACTGTGTCAATTGTTTGCTCCAAATACACAAGTACGGGCCAATTTTCAAAATAATAATTGGCATACCCCAATACGGTTATACCTGCTGAATCTTTGGCCAAAACGTTGACACCTTGTTCTACTAGGAATTTTACAATTACCAAATTCCCTGCCGCTGCAGCTCACTGAATTGGAAATTTACCCCCAAAATCCTTTTCATCAAAATTCAATTTCTTCTCCTTCATGTGTACAAGTTCATCTTGCCGAACACGATAGACAGCTAAACTCACCAGTGACATTTCCTTCTCATCAAACAAGTCTTGTTTGTTACAGCTGGCTCTCGTGGTGTCTTCACTGGTTATCATGGTGTCTTCACTGGTTCTCACTGTATCTTCACTGGCTCTTATGGTGTCTTCACTGGCTCTCACAGTCCCTTCACTGGCTTTCATAGTGTCTTCACTGGCTCTCATGGTGTCTTCACTCTATAGTTTGCAGATAGCGAGTGTGATCTCTTGGTCCAATCCTCTCGCTTTTATATATGCACTGTGCGAGATTTTTTTTTTATTGGCTGAGAAGCAATGTAACTTTTTTTATTTATATTTATTATCCTAGAAGAAATGTAAGTTTCTTTATATTGTGGGTTTTACCGGCCTTGATAAATCGAATATTTTTATTTTTTTATTTTACTTTCCCATGCACAATTAATTTCAGATGCAAAAAAAAATACTAGGATATATTGGCTCTATCTAGTCAATTAAATGAATGTAGTGTAAAAAAAAAAGTTAAGCTTAGATTTATGGGAAATGCTTTTTATACTTTTTAACTTTCAAAACATTTTAATGTAAACGACAGATTGACTCATGAGAGAGGAGTTTGACTTGCGCTCTCGGCCTTAGGAGTCGGGTAATAGGAATTAGTTGTTGTTTACAAATTTACCAAATAGTGCAGGGACCACTGATGAAACATATTTCATTTTAACATTCGCGTATTACTTTTCAAATTTCAAAATAGTTTTGGCATTAGTGACAAAACTGATTGAAAACACTTTGAGGTTTCTGGATGCCTCGGGAGATACAATCACGATTCGTTTGTTATCGGACCCGTAAACTAATTCAACTCCATTTTCAAAAGTCTATTCAATGTGAAATGGTTTGTAAATTGGCAGTTGGTCGAGTAAAGGTTTGTAATTTATTTCATTGATATCCAACGAACCCTTGACTTGGCCGTCATCATTATCGTTTAGACGAACAGTGAATATAGTTTGCGAATGTTCATCCAAAAGAACGGAAATTGTATTAAGTGATCCGAAATTTAACCGTTTCAAATTCTTAAATATTAATCGAGTAAATACACCTCTGGGAATATCCATAGTGTATCTCTTTTCTGTATTAAAACGAATCATGCTCGCCTCTCCCAGCTTGATGATTGTTGACCGGATAGATGATATTTTTCTTCAATTAAACTAGATTCGTTGCTGTTGAAACATCATTGGTTTTGGTAGTAAATTAATTTTCCAGAGATGTGGTCGTGGTGATGTGGTTTTTTTCTTTCCACCTCACCACTCTCCTCGTCCAATTCGATTATAAAGGTGTCAAAATTGTGGCGTATTTTCCAAATGTATATACCGATTGAAATTACAATAATCAAACTAACTATGAGTATACACAATCCCACGTAGAGTTGTTTATTTCCTTTACTCATAGTTATTATCTATATATTGGGAAACTATAGTAGAAAAACTCAAAATTACATAGAGCGATTGTCTGTTGTAAAGCTGTCGATTGGCGTTATGACAATCGAGCTCGCATCGCAAATGAATGTCGGCAAACCATAAAATACTTGCCACGCCGATGTTTGAATGGTGTTATCATCGTATTTTACCGACAGGTAAGTGAGGATTACAGACATTATTTATAAAATTTGGTAATAACGCAAGGTATTGATAAGAGGTGCCATAGATTTCCGTATTGTTTGCGGATTATTTATCTTCGGAACACCCACCCATAATGTCTCTACATCAGCCAATACGTCTTCCGTGGTAATCTGAAAATAAATTAATTTTTATCACATGATTCAATAGCTTTTCGAACTTGTGTCGTACAGAACCAACTTTATTCCTAAACTCCTCAATTTAAAATGATAGGGAATTATCTTTGTATAGTGATTTAGTCAACTATTTAATATTTTCATTTTCTGCCTGTTGTCCGTCTCTCAAAATTTTTTATAATTTTCGCGAGTGATGTGTGGGCCTAAACAATTTTGTTGGGTAGTATACTGCTTCAGATATAGAAAATTTAAACAATGGGTTAATTGCGAAATTTTAAATTTTATTTTAGAAGTGAGTTTATCATGTTCAGTCATTAATGAATATATATTTACGTCTTTTAACCTCAATACGGAATCGTAAAAATATTTGATTGTTATGATGACTGTCTGATGTAAAATATCCAATTACAGCATTAGATTTAGTTTTATAAATTCATTCGATTCCATAAATTCTTAAAATGTGTGATTTTTTTTAGATTTTCCTCTGCACTTTTTACCTTAAGTAACTCTACATTCGCAAAGATAAAATCACAAGTTATTATTTTTCATAGTGTAATATTATTTTACTTAATTACGGGCAGCTGCAGCTCCTGAATTAGTAGCACCTCCGAAAGGTGTACTAGCACCAAATTGTGTACTCATCGAGCCTTTAATTTTACTTTTAAATTTCAACAAAACAAACCCTAGAATTACAGTTAATAAAATTGATCCTATAAGGGTAAATGTGTATATCTGTTGTTTTTAATTCATTGTCTTATATACAAATACAACATGTAAAAAAAATGTTTCACGTAGGGTTAGGAAAAGTAGGATAAAAATGATAAAGAAAGAAAATCGTAACATGTTAGGAAAAAAAAAATCATTGATGTATTTACAATAGTTACATACACATATTTACACTTGAATAACTTTTAGTTTAATTTTTTTTTTTTTTGATGTTCTGGATAAGACTAGATAAATTTCTTCTATTGTACATCCCATCAAATTTGCATAAATATCATTATTAATTGTTAATCCTATCTGAGCTGTATTTCCATGCACCATTTGAAGCGGAAACCCATATAGCAAGAGTTTACTGCTTTTAGTAGCTTTTAGTGACGAGTAGTTCACGAACTACCAGTTCGTTTTGAACTGGTTTTGAAAAAGAACTAGGTGCAAAGTTCACCATGACATAAAATAACTAATTTCTTGTGATATCGGTCAGTCATTCTCTCAGTACCAGTAACTATGCCAGGTGCGGCACAGTGTGGCACTGTGCATGTTCAGATAATCCGTACTTCGTCGCTCCCTGCAGCTTTCCCCCCTCCAGCTATCCCATCCTCTGCCTATCCCACATGTGGCTATGTCTACATCGCAACGTGCATACTTCTTATCTATCTGCCTCTGTCTATCGGTAGCTTTGTTTTAGCTCGTTCAGCACTGCCTCGAACTGTAGGGATCGCAGACATACCGAGTTCAATAGTGACATGAGTCGCAAATCGGTCGGGAACTGCATGACACACAGCATGAGACAGTTGGCAGACCTATGGCCATGCAGCGATATTTCGTTCTCTCTTTCTTTCTCGTTATAACCCTAATTGCGTAGTCTGTTGCACGCCGGTCTGCAGTGCGAGGGGTTCCGTGTTCGAAGCCCAGTCAGGGTATGGATGTTGTGTAGTCCATTTAACTTGTTTAATCCTCATTGGTACTAAAAACCGCGCTGTTGCGGTGTCGTAAAACCCTCTCACTCACTTCTACTATAAATACAATGTTGCCAGACAGGTGGAAAATCCCATATCTGTAAGAAAATACATCTGATAGATGCACTAATACAAGTATAGATAGGGCAGTAAAATATACAAAAACGCCCATTAATGTAATGTCAAGTTTTACACACTCGCTTTTTTTTTATAGAATGTTCACTCATTACTTCGGATATAGCTGTTTAACATTATTTGCATCATATTAAAATGAAGTAATTTTTGTAATTAAAGTTCTGTTAAAATGTTTCTAATACTGGTACGAATAAATCCAGTGTGTCGGAACCATTTTTGTTGGTTTGTACAAGCCTGACTTGGATAAATTAACTTTACACCTGATTATCTCTCGCAACACAATCTATCATAATATTGTTCTGGTCGTTACTGTCAGCGTCAAAATAAATCTAGTGTTGTATTGCACAACATAGGTGTGGATAACACAGTATATAGATATTTTCACTATTCATTAAACACACTTCTATATAAAAAAAAAGAAGTAATTTAATCTACACACAATAATGCACTAATTCTTTAGCAATTAATTTACAAACATCACTTATTTGCTTCTCTTTTCATTTCACACTTGCTTAGATTCTTCTGGGGAGAGGAAATGGAGCTGTAAAAGAGGGAACAGAGAAAGACCTATCTAGTTCTTGGGCCGAGGTACAGAGACAGACCTATCTAGTTCTCGGACCGAGGTTACTCTTGCTCTCTGCAGTTCGCCAGTACACATGCATGATCATTCGACTGTGACCTATATAGTTCAAAAGAGCAGTTCCCAATTAACTGTTCTCAAATGTGGCTAGTTCGGAACGACCTAGTTCATTCTAGTGAACTGTATTTCCCATCACTAGCAGCTTCACATGCATGTTGAAAGGCAAATTTATCTATTGTATAGAGATTCATCTTGAAGAAACATTTTGGTATCAGAAAGAGGTTTTTTCCTCGTCACACATGAATATTTCGTCTCCAACATGTCCCAAATAATATAAAACTTCACCAATGCATACTCCATGACCACGAATTAAACTGAGGTAGGGAACACCAACGATTAGAGGCAAGTAGGCGGGTTTGAGGTTTTTATTCTTCTCTGCAATCAATATTTGTTTATCGTTTGAAAAGTAAATCGGAGTGAACTGGTGACCATTCTTGAAAATACTCTGTTTGTCCATCTCAGTCATGTCAAGCAGGCAGCTACATTACTTAAAAAAAAAAAAATTTATTTGAGCAAGAATAGCAATTGACACACTTAAATTGAAATAGTGTGATTCGATGTTTGTAAAGGCAAAGAGAAGAAATCCAGGAAACTACCAAGTTTTCCTGCGCCCAGCTCATAATCTCTTTTGCATTGAGTATCAAACGTGAAACCATTTTGATTTTCTGCTTAATCTGACGTGTGTCCAAGCGACCCCTTCCCCCTTAGACTGTTTGCCAGCCGCACAAAATTCCGTAATGCATTGCGTGTGCACGCTCTACGAGTACAAGGACAGTGCAGTGTGGCAAGGAACGACGCAAGTGCAGAGAAGAGGGAGTGCGACCACATGCATGTGGAACAGGAATCCATAAATAGACCCTGTGAAAATTCTGTTATTTAATTTGTGCAATAAAAGGGCAAGGCAAGTTCACACAAGGGGGATGCAACTAATAAAGACACCTGCCTTCGCAACCCTAAAGACCTCAGTGTTTTCGAAGTGTCTTTATGTAATTTTCTGTAATGCTCATCCATGTGTCTTTCGTCTCCAAATTATCCATGCAGTGCACTGTTTTGGTATAATGAAAGAATTTTACAGGGTTAATTTTAGGAGCAATATGTAACAACCGGCATGCAGTGTATGCATCCGATTTGCAAATGTTGTGGGCAAGGAAGTAATGCAGTGCAGGGTGCCAAGCCCGCCAAGCCGGCCAGCACGCCGCGAGGAAAAAGTCTGTAGTCGTTCGTCTTTGCGAGGGGTGTGTCATGTCATGTAGGGGCTCGTGTTTCGCGCGCTCGGGCAGCCATCGCCATGTTGGACTAATCATTTCACAGCAATAGTTACTTTAGCATACCAGAACCTTTTTCAATTTCAGCTGTCCGAGATTCCACACCACCCCTCTCATCTTCTCAGTGCTTTCATCACCTGGGTAGGCTTAAATTGTACTTAAATTATTTCATGTGACCACATGTCTTTTGCTCAGTATTACCCGAGCTGAGGGGTTCGTAAGCAGCATACGATGTGAACATACTTATTATCTAAATTTTAAATAATATTATGTGAATGAGTATCATTTTTAGTACTGCATTTTAATGTTTTATCAGTATCTGTCCATGTTGAACCCTTTTGGACACACGGGTTACTATTTTAGAATGTTTGAATTTTAATCGTTTGTTTCTAAATTGTTTAATGTTATTGCTGTGGCAGATATAACCAAATAAAACAATTATTGATTCTGAACCTTGTGTTAAAATTAATCTTGAGATGTCTAAACATGCCACAAGATTAAAAACTGTGGTGACTCTGCTAATACATTCATTGCTAAGTTGTGTATTTTTGTGTGTTTCATGTTACCGAATTTGACTGGCGAAGGAGGTACAGCATTTTTGTAACTTCTAATCAAGAGGGGCCTTAGAGCATGGTTGGAAGATCATGGGTTGTAATTCTCAGAAGTTGCATACATGCAACAACATTGAGCGATCACTACTAATTACTGGAAAGGGCGTCAACGGGCGGTGGGCGGCGTCACCGAGAAGGCGGTTTTGGTGAGTCAAGCGAATTGGCACTCTTTCTATTCCAGTAAACTTTTCAGTCAGGCCTTACAGTCTATTCCCCATTTAACCCTTGATGAGCTACATGACATACTAGAATTTTTTATTGCTGCTGTGAAAGTAGTCGATCTGCGCATCGGGGATAATGTTACCTTGCTGCGGGCCTTGGCATTGAAGTGCCAAAGTCATGCGCTCCAGCAGATCACCAAGGAAATAAACTCGTCCGCCTGTAATTTTTGCAAATTTTCATGAAAGGGGGTTGGCGAAGGTTTTCCCTTCTTGCATTAGATGTGCATGCGATTGTTACTGTGTATATAGTTTTCAACGCCTGGTTGAATCTTTAAATTTATTTATTGTCTCTATTTCAAACGACTTATGAACTCTAGGCTTAAAATTTTCTGAGAAAGAAGTGGTTAAATTGATCTTGGAACATGTCAGTCGCCAGGTCAGAGCTGCATGCTCTTTAACACCAGTGCCTCTTAATATGAGCGTATTACACTCATGGGCGGTTGAAATACAAAGGCCGATCACCCGGCCATAATTCTCCATCGTTGGTGACCTCTACCCCTGTGCTGCTGTATTATGATTACTATGTTGCTTGTAGTTTTCTAAACAGTGACCTATCGGCTGGTTACACGCCTTTAAGCTTATGATAAATTTGGCCGCAGAGTTATTTATTGCATTTTTACACGCCATGGGGACTATTCAGGCTAACCACACGCCCATTCACTTACTTCATTTTTCAGTTACACTTACATGTTAATTGTCTCTGAAAACACTTTTGGCTCTTGCGGTAAATTGGCTGGTATTCTGAGGGTCCGTGTCCTAAAATACCTTGCGGTGGCGAAAATAAATCGCAAACAAATCAGTTCTTCGATGGATTTATTCAGTAATGATTCAAATGCTTCGGTGTAAGCAGCTTACATGCTCTGTGGATGTATGTCCACCCTGTAATGTGCATGAAACCAGACTAAACATCATATCACAGACCTGCTCAGAGGATGGCTAGATTCGTACCAAGTATATAATAAATTGAAAAGTATTTCAGAAAGACAAAACAATTATACACAAATTACTGACCGTTGATAATAAGATATAGAAAACCCTTTTTCATGAATTATATAAAGACATAAGGCTTACAAAAAGTACAATTTGGTAAGGGAGCTGTGTAGCAACATATTTAATACCTCAACTGGAGTTGTTCTCCAAATCACTTACTTGGTGGATTGATATACACGTGAATGTTATAATAATTAAAAGAACCTTTGGGAAAATATCCACTGAGATCATAATTTGGGAGTGGCAACATGGTGGCTGGTCAAGGACGAGTGCACTTCTCTTGGGCAGAGGTGTTGGGTAGCCATATTCGATGGTCGTTTAAACTAAGCTAACCTATTTCCCCTAGTGTTTGGTACTACTGCGCAGTTGTGTAATATACTATATTATCCTTTACACATTCTACACCCTCGCACATTGTACACAACACAAGCACAGGATTAAAATACTGAATGAAGTGGGAACGTGAGGGGTAGTTGGATTATGGAAACCGCTGTGTCCTCTTCATTCATTTCCCTTGTGGTATTATTTCTGGGAATTCTTCTGGATGTAGTCAGCTAGCCTTAATTGTCCCACCCTCAAAAGTTACCACTTGAGGGAATTAATGTAGGATGGCCACTTGACACTGGTAGTGCAATAGAGTAAGGTGGAGTTGTGTACTCCCAACATGCCATGCTGGCTTTGTGGTTGGGAAGGATGACCACCTACGTTCGAGCGCGACAAGTCACCAGTAGATGACACACCATAGTTGTGTAGTTGAGGGGAACGAATGAACTCAGGGGAGGAGGAATGCAGCACGCGTCATTTGCTACCCATCTGGAGGCCATTTGTCTGCCACAGTCTATTGCTCCAAACTGCTCGGCCAGTTGCAGCGGGAGGATGGTCGATGTGTCACTCGCAGATGCTCTAGGTGTAGTGACCTCGGGTGCCAAGGTGCATTGGGTGACCCACTGATGTGGTCCTGGAGCAGCTGCTGGGTGGAGTGAGAGCCTCTGTATGTCATGCAGGTTGCACATGGTGGGCGTCAGAGAGGGTTAGAGCAGCAGAGAAGCAATGAGTCATCCTCCATCTCGGTTTATTTGCTGCTGCGGAATGTGGAGTGATGCTTGAGACATGGCCATGCGAGTCACTGGGTGATTGATTTGGCATCCCCAGCATGCCGCAGGGGCATGCCCTTAGTGGCTCGGTAGATGCCTCACTCAGTGAGATGAATGTTGCACATCCAACTACATTACAAATGTCGCTGGACAAAGGTGGCACTAACAGGCACGTGGTACTTGGAAGTGAACTTGGTAATACATTGTGATTGGCAGTGGCATTGTGGACAGGCATCACAGAACTGGGCATCATTATATAGAGCATAATGACACTCTGCATCATGGCACTAGGCATCGCTGGTGTTTGCGCAGCTGTCCAGATGTGCCCACAGATAATCTGTTGCCTGTGTGCCCCTGGAGAATCTGGAATAACAGGCATTGCAGGCTGAAGGAGGCAACGAAGGTTGCTGCTGGTCGCGAACTGAAACACAGGAGCATCTGAGTTGATGGCTTAATGTTGTGGCAGTGGTGTTGGTGTGGTGGGACTAGCAGTGTCTCAGTAAGTGTCAGCTGTAGCAGCTCTTGTGTGGGTGGCAGCACTGTGCAGATCGCCATGGTGTACTGGGATGCAATATATTTCCCCCACATGAACCAGGTATGTTGTCTTTCTCAGTTGGCTCAAAAAATATTTTGGCTGAAATGGACAGCTGGTGCACCCTGATTTATGCCAGCTGGCCTAGTTGTAGAGCAGCTGGTGGGCGAGTGGAGGCAGGCGGCCATTGTGTTGCATACCACTGCCGATTTTTCACATGCTTACTGTAGCTCACTCTCCCCTTCAGCATTCGTGTGCTCCATTGATCTCTGGACTAATACCATTATCCCTTAGTGTGTGCACTAACTCTACTAAAAGAGTGAGTTGGCGACTTTGAAGAAGTTCACATGGGATTTCCCAGTGACAAGGTTCGAATGCATATGAAAGATCAAGAGTGAATCTAGCAGATGTTTGCCCCAAAATGCTTGGATACCATAACATAAATTGCAACAGAGTTAAGTTTCTATGTTCTGTAGGATTTGCCTGTGGGTGGTAGATGGCAGTAGAGTTATGCAACACTTGTCCTTTAGTACAACACATGTGCCACTTTCGCTCTGTAAACTGTGTGTCGTAGTTTGTAAGTAGCACATACCAATATCCCCAGCATGGGAGAAATTTGGTTCCGAAAAGATTTGTTATGTTTTTATGTTATACACTTGAGTTGCGGTAGGCCTCCGCCCATCTGGAAAACAAGTCTGTCGCCATTAGTATGATTTTTTTTTCATTTGAATTCTGTGGGTATGGGCTAATCAACTCCAAAGCAACAATCTCGTTCTGTTCAGTTAATGCACATGGGACTTGCTGCTGCATATCGTCGATGCGGCAGATATCAGAGGGTTACACTGAATGCAGGCACATTCATATTGGCAGATATAGTTGAATATGTACATCCAGTAAAAGTGTCTCTGGAAATTGTATTGGGTTTGTAGGGCACCAGGTATTGTGTACGAACTGTAGAACTATCTCCATAGCGGCTTGGCAGCACATAAATGGTCCAGTGTTAACTGTTGCAATTAGTGCGATTTTCCAGGAAGCCATTTATCACTTGTAAGCACTCTGTAGTTGTTACTGCACATGACTCTGCCTATTCCTGCATCACAAGGAAAGTCTGTTATGCCTGAATAACTTGTGCATTAACTTCAGGAAGTGCAGGTCTCAGAAGAGTAGCAGTAATTTGTGTGCATGTGACGCTGTTCGAAATCGCAGTAGAGTAATCAGAGGGGTCGGGGGTAGAAGGGCTTCCCATTATTCCTTGTCGTGTGCTATTGTGTCCCTAGGTGACCTTGAGACAGTGTCCATCAGATGGATTTCTGCTCTCGGTATATACTGTAATTCAAAATCAAAAGACTGCAATAATAGGGACTAGAACTGAGCATACTGCATACCTCCTTGGTATTGTGTAGCCAGACTAAGAATCTGTTTTCTGTAAGTAGCGTGAAGCATTGGTATTTTACGAAATGTGACGAGATATCATGGTCTCAGGAGCAGGGAGAAGGAGGGTTTGACTTGTGGTACCAGATTTTCAGAAGTGATTGTAGAATTGTGAAGTGCATCAGAGCAAGACACTCATCTAGGGTACGGCCCACTCGCCCATGTGGCTCCTCCTATCACCCCATACGAGGAGACATCATAAAGCTGTAATATTCCTGTTATGCTTACCTAACGAGATTGTTGGTCTTCTCTTATGCTACTAACCATTGAGTTAGAATGTTGAACAGCCACTTCACATGCCAAACAAGCACAGTAAGTTATAAGATGCTGTTGGCATGTTGCAGTGATGCAGTGGGCAGAAGACCAAAAAAATATCATATGGCCGTGAAGTGGCTAGCAGTGAAATAAAAACAACAATTTGCACTTAATAAATTTTTACTCAATGGTTTCCCTCAAATGAGGCACTTATGCTGTTCTAACGACTAGCAGCCTATGCAGATAGCAAAGTGGCACACTGTCATTGAAACTTTAAAGTAATTACAACTCTGACATTATTTGAGCTGGTGGTGTCAAGAGTGGTATGGTTTTTGGACTAAATGAGAATAAGAATTAAGTTATAGAACACGTTACCGCCATGGAGAAACTGATTATTGGTACAAATATGTTGAATTCCCGGTTCATATCCACTCTTGTTAAGTACTCGGAACCAACTCAAAAGTTTGAAATTGGGTGGGGGGAGGGTCCACAGAGATGCCAACTCAAAAGCACACGTTGTACGGAAAAATACAAAGACATTTTCGCAAAATAAATAAATACATACAAACACAGCTACACTTTACGAGAATACACAATGGCCCACCATGCTTTATTTGGCTTTTAAAAAAGCTAATTTATTGGGGGCTGTAAAGTAATGTGATTAAACACTGGTTTTACAATACCTATAATTTTACATATCGATGACACACTCACATTTACTCACAACACACACATGGGTACATAAACATAAACTGAAGGGTGGCACACAAAGGGTTATGGAAACACTGTAACCATTGCGATCGCCTCGCTACATTATCCCTGGCGGTATTCTGAGGACTTCTCTTTGTGGAATTGTGCACCAGAATTATCACACCCTCAAAATATGTCTTTTCAGGGCACAAAAGTGGGATGATCACCTGACTCTGGTGTTGCTTGGATAGTGGCGAAAGTGGTATGCACTCTATTACTCTTTGCCTGAGCTGGAGTCAGGGAAGGGGTGGCCATCCCATTAGGGTCGACTTGGCCCCAATTGCGGCCATGTTTTATGCAATCCCCGTAAAGTCGCGAGCATATGCCCTTGTACTTATAATCTTCCCTGCATGACTAGGCACATGAGGCTTTCCCTGATATGCACTTACGCCTCTTCTCCTATCGTGGATCTACGACTCTCCATCTAGATTAAGGTAGGTTAGAAAAAAAACAGGCTCTGGATTCGGAAAGGGCGGCCACCCACTTGTTCGGTGGGTCTCCAATGGATGGCATAGTAGCTGCACAGTGGCAATGGGACGAACATGCTAATGGAGGAGGGATGTGGCATGCATGTGTTGTATTCATTTCTAGCCTGGTCACTTCATGGCTGCTTAGGGGAGCTGGATTCCATAACCAGCCAGTTTAAGACATTACTATGTTTCGTCTTGTGTTATATGGTGCATGGAAAGCACAAAATATCTTCACACTAGCGATCCGGCCCAACTTCGCCTGGGTACAACAAAGTTTTTTCTGCCTGGCACGCCTCATACACCATCTCTCCTTGCATTGCTCTAGCATCAGCATCGCCACACACCGCACTGCAACCCCGCCCTTGTATAGGTCCGTGCACATGTGTCTCGATTTTAGAAATTATTTTTTACAAAACTTTCCATAACTTTTAAATTATTGGCGATAATTGTAACATGTACAGGACAATTATTATCTACATTAAACAGTATTGATTATGAATTAATTAATTTTGATAAATATTGATTTCTTTATGGTTAGAAAATATTGTGAATTTTATGTTTGTTTTCATTGCATAATTTAAAATGTAAATATACTTATTACTACTAATCTATTAAAAGTAGGTGACTACCAGTGACTTTTTTGTAGATAATTTAATTTTACACTATTCTTTGTACATGCCTTTGTTATATCTCTAAAGGATTATACAGATTATCCCATGAGAACATGCTGGCGGCAAACTTTATTCACGACTTTATTCACTAATACTATCAGTGCTCAGCTCCTATATGTGCTAGGACAATTTTTAATAACATAAACCTTTCTTGATAAATGCGGATCATAACAGTAAAAACCGCATCCCAATTCGTTCAGAGGTTTTCGAGATTAGCGTAGTCATAGAGGCAGACAGATATGCGCCATGGCCTTCCTTTTACACTATATATTGAATACGAGCAATGTGCAAATGGCTGAAAATTAAGTCAAGCTCTTTTAGGCAAGCAATTATCCCATCAAACTGTGTACAAGGTAATGTTAACCCATCAAGTCAATTCGTCCTCTCCTTACCTGCTAGGCATTACATCAGTTGATTTGTTTCTATTAATTACTTAAAAATCATTGAGGAAATTCTTAAACATTTTATATTATATTTCTTTCATGCACTACCTTATTTAATAAATTATTACTATGCCTCCAGAACTTATTTGGGTGTACTAAGCAGATAATTTTTTGATGTTCGGTTGAAGAAACTCTGAACACAATCTTAGTAACCTCGAAGTTAAATAAGATTATCCATTCCAAATTATTTATTTACATCAAAACAGAAAATCTGTTGTTTGAGAATCTTAGTTTCACAGCAGTGCTGGTCACAATTAAATACAGAGTCAAAGTGCCTGATATACATTGTATATCTGAACTAATGTAATGACAGTAATGCAATGTGTCTGTGATAATTTTTAATGCAAACACAGACCCCGATTTGAATGGTTGATGCTGGTCTTCATAACACAGACAGAATTTCACTCCATGTACTGCATCATGTGGCTGTTGGCCTGGGTGTAAAATCAGTGGCCCACATGGTTTCTCCTGTTTCTCATATTTTTTATTTTTCAGCAAAATATATCCATCCATGTTCTCTTCTCGATACTGTGTTACAGACTTCTTCGGCTTTGGAGTGATTTTCTCAAATTTGTGAATTTTTTTCATCTTCTGCAAGTTTGCATTGACAGCGAGGCCTGCTCTGATCTGTGCTGCAGCTGGCATAGAAAAAATGTACAAAAATAAGATAAATGCCTATAAACTAATACGCATTCCTTTCTATCCGTTGACGGGATGTCATGGTCTCAGGAGCGGGGAGAAGGAAAGTTAACTTACAGTACCATGTTTTCATGAGTGATTGTAGAGTTGTGAAGGGTAACAGGGCATGAGAGACTCATCCAGAGTACAAGCCATTCAACCATGTGGCTTTCCTGAGATCACCTTGTGACGAGGTGATATCATTGTAATTATGCAATAATCCTGTTTTACCTACATAACGAGAGTGTTGGCCCTCTCACACACATCTAGATACCATATATCGCATGCCAAATGGACACAATAAGTTAATATATTGTTAAGAGTTTGCGGTGATGCAGTGAGTAGAAGACCCAAGGAATGTAATACGGCCATGACGGGGCTGGCAGTGAAATGAATACAACCATTTGCACTGGATCGATTTTTACTCACTTTGAAGCCCTCGTTAAAGGCACTTATACAGGTATAATGGCTAAGGTATGTTATCAACCAACACTGAATTAAAGACATGTGTCCGATGAAAAATTAATTATTTACACCCCTTGCATGATTTGAGCTGGTAAGGTTGAGAGTGGCATGGCCTCTGGGCTAAACAAGAAAAGTGCATAAGTTTCAGACAATGTTATGACTATTGAAACTCTAATGGCAGGTGCAAATATGTTGGAGTGCCTAGAGGTACGCAGTTCACATCAATTCTCGGCAAGCGCTTGGAACAATCTGAGAAATCATTTTAGTGTCTGCCGGGATGCCATCTCAAATGTGTGCCAGTTGCACATTATACAAGCGCACTTTTGTAAAAGAAATAAACACATGCACAAGTAAATACATTACACTAGAATACAAATTGCTCTTGATAATTAATTTGTGCATGCCAATTATGTACAGAAATAAAATTAATTGCCACAAAACACTTAGGCAAAATTAAGATTACTCTGACAAGACTATTATTTTTTAATTGTCGACGTAATTATATTTTAACCAATACGAACCAATGCGATGCCTATAGTTAATAGTCACATCGGCCATTTTGTAATCCATCAAGGCAAGTCAAGACCAGTCAAGGCGCGAGGGAGAGTGAAATTTTCCATGGCCGACGATGGAGAGTACGACATTAAGTCCTCGACGTGGTGCAAGTCGACACATGCAATATAACTGTGTCGTAAATGGGGAAATCGCCATGTGGTGGAACTGCAGTACACGCTTAGACACAGTCTAATACCTCTCAGTGGGGATGTGGCACCTGTCAAATGCTTTATATTTAACTTAACATCATGTCGAACCACTCGAGATATTATTGTCTGCCTACAGTCATTTCGTGGTGGTGGGTAATAAAATGGGAATGGCGACATTATGTCAAGGAAAATAAAACAACTATTTCAGTTAAAGGAATTTCCCCCACATTTATATATGTAATTATAATTACATACATACATACATAGTATAATTACACACAAAAAAAAAGGCAACATCCCCAACACAGCCAAACCCAATTTTTTCTGTTTGTTGGCACCAGTTAACCAATCGAGAGGGAATCTGCTCGTGTTAACACGAGACACTTTAGGTGGACCATGGTCGAAAAGCCCGAGCTAAAGGACCCTGTGTCCCCTGGCGTCTGAATACGGAGATGTTATGTGACTGCTGCAGACATTAATTTATTACAAAAATATACACTCGAGCTGGGCTATTATGGTTTCCCAACATGCCTTTTATATACCGCAATAAACTTTCGACATAAACACACATCAAATATTCCAAGACTTATGTGGTTCCACACACCTGGCAGGTGTCTGGCTAAATATAAGCCCAGGGGTCTTAAGTCTTGTCATCAGGGGAGAATAAAAGTACACTAACAAATACATTGAATAAAAAAGCTGATTATTCAATATTGACATTGCGATGAAACATGATCGAAAATTGACTGGCATGCAGCTTGAAACTCCGCACAAGCCAATGCTGCAAAATGGCATAGGTGCCGTGAAAGAAAAATTAAAGTATTAGATAAACCATAGGTGCTTTGAGTTTGCTCCATAAGGGAGACATACTCGTAGGTGTACGAAATTAACGAAAGCATTCCTGATAAAATTAGAGTCTATTGTAGTTACTGACCATCACAAAGAAATGCTTCACCTCCGAGGCGTGAGATATGCAATCTGCCCTGACGCCCTAAAAACTGACGCTGTCCGCGGCTAGTGAGATAACATCCCTTGTAAACCCATGCGTTAAATTCTTGAGGAATGTAAGCTACATGGCGGAGTATAGTTCTAGCCTTGCAGCGCTTTGCCGAAGGCCATCAACACCAGACGGTGTACGTAAATCAATGCAGCATTTGTGATTTGTGCAAGGTGTATCGTTTTTATTAAATCTTTGTTCACAGTGCGACTATGTTTAAAATTAACCCCATTAATATACAAAACGCTGCAAATGAATGTGAGGGAATTCTACATAACAAATAATAATAACACGTATGGCAAATTCGACATACATGGGTTTTCAGAACTTAGTCATCCTTCAATATTGTGAGAAACTGTCTATAACATCGTTATCAGCATATTAAAAATAGTTAAAAGCCATATACGAGCTAGTTTATTTCAATGAAATTATAAAATATTAATATTGACATGTTGAAAATAGTGCGAACAAGCACACTCGAACTGAGCAGAACAAAATTCCTTTTATAATAATTTTAATATAAATGTGCATTCAATGTGATTCAAATTAATAATGTGCAATTCTTATATAATTTAAAGTGTAATAATGTCTTCACTCTCTTTCAAAAGCTCACATAACATTAAATGGCTTGATAGTATTATTCCTAAAAATTACTAAGATGTAATTTTTACAGCTTTTTATATTTTCTTATGCAAGTTCTAGGCTTAAGGTGTGAATTGATATGTTTCTCATCCAGTTTTGTGTTTCATATCATTCATTTCATTTGTTCCGACAAGAGATTTTTGTGCTTGTGCGGCGTCGGTTACAAGGCATCACTTACGCTACACCACCATATTTAGTCTTGGTTCAACGGGCATCAAGGTAGGTCGCGACGATGCAGCTCGGAGGTGAAGCAACTTTATAAATAATCATTTAACTGCAATAGCTTAATAATCTGGAATATTTTTTCTACCTAGTTCATGCACCTCTTGAGTAAACCACCCTCCGGAGCAGACTCACTGCACCTCCAGTTTATTTTCGCGTTAATATTTCTCCACACGTATGTCACTTTGCAGCTTTAGACATGCATGACTTTGTGCTGCATGCCCGCTTAACTGTAACTTCAATTGTGTATCATCTCACTTGAACTTTGTATAATCAGATTATTAAACTTAAACGACTCTGAGTACCTTATTCTTGCTTGCGAGACCAGTATTAATTTTCTGCCAGCATTATTTTTCAAGTTATTACCACATGTTGCAGACCACATGCTCAAAGTATTCTTATGTATGTCTATGATGTCAAGTGTTCTTCTGTATTGGTATGGCGTGCTGAGGAGCCTATATATTCCAGCGTGTGTGCAAGTCACGTAAGTTGAAAGTATTCAGTGTGTGTAATAATGGCATGCTGGGGAGCCAGAATATCCCAGTCCAAAAGTAACTTATATGTAATTAATTGTTTTCACCACTTACAATTACTGCCGAAAGTAGGTGCGTATGGTCATTAGCAGTGGCTTTTCCACCTCGGCCCACAAGGAGGGTAATATCCCATTCCGACATGTGTCGTGCATTATTACAATTACAACATATACAAAATTGAAACAATAGATTGAAGAGCCTGTTTTCAAATAACATTTGTCATTAAAAATATACCAAATATGCACTTAAACCTTAACTCTAACACATTAAAATAAACTTAAGACTGAATAAAAAAACTAAGATATTTCTCGAAATAAAACCATTGAGCTTTAAAACAATAGGACAATAAAAATAATATTTTACCTTCTCCACTTATTAAAATAATAAAACCATTACATATGTATAAGAATAAAAAGATGTACTTCACTCACTAAAATAATAAATATCTCAATTTATAAAAATTTTAACATTGAAATATACACATGGTTTACAAAATATATTAAAATGATTTCAAATAAATTCGTCAAAAACAAAAAAAGAGAAACAGCTACCTTTTAACCAAAGTTTATAAAATATTTCATAATTATTACAAGATATTAAATATAACCATTAAAATATACAAACTATTTAAAATACTTTAGAATAATAAATATAAAATCGTCAATAAAACATTTTAAAATTAACAATTAAATTCATTAAAATAACTCATCAACAAAACATTTAAAAACTAACATTTAAAATTGTCAGCAATTGACCAAGCAAACACTCAACTTAAAAACTCTTAATTTCTCACTTTCCCATCCATGTATCCTGTGTAGATCTCTACGGAACTCCTTAACATACTCAAACTTAACATTCTGTATAAATCCTTAAAACCTATTCCTAATTCTTCTAATATCTTCATTACTTCTCTAGGGACAACTCCCCTCACCGCCACAGTGATCACGATCATGCCTCTATACCTTTTTCCATTGAATCTTTAGCTTACCCCATTCTCCAACACCTTGTACTTTTCAATTTTCTCCTGGTCGGAATCGACCAGACTATTTCCCTTCTCATATCTTACTGTCACCTGGACCACAAACGCATCCCTACTAGTTGCCAAGACCAAATCTGGTTTATAAGTTTTCCCCGTCACTTCGAGGGTGGGTTCCTCCACTACTACACCATCTTTCATTATCTCAGTCCATTCCTCAGCCAACATCCTACACAATTCATTATGCCTGTTTATTCGTGCATCTTTAGTAAATGGACAGGCACCTAAAATTTGTCCTGTTGTCTCAGGCATGCCACTGCACCTTCTGCACTGGACCTCACCTCCCTTGTACTTGGCCAGAGTGACCTTGTTGTTCATCTGTCCAGTACGCAGCTTAATCGCCTCGGTAGACCTAGATACCCTCAGAGATTCCGGCTCATATGTCCACTTATTTTATTCCGGGTTATCCCTGAGGAACCCCGCTACATCACCTTGGATACTTTGCTGCTCCCCCACTGAAGCCTCAACTCTCTCTTACATCTTTCTTATATTTTTCTACAGCCTTATCGATATTTCCTATGACATGAACTTATATGCACTCCTTCAAATTAAGACATTTGAGCTCCTTATTCACAATATTACCAGCATTGATCTCTTTACACGCCCATTCTAAAACTGGATCTTATACTGTCTCCGTCCTTCCAAATAATCTTATCCTTGAAAGAGAGACGATGTGCGGAACTTCAAGAGCCCCAACCCACTGTCCCTCTTTGCCGCATACCCATCTGAGGTCTGAATAGGAATCTTTAACACTCTCTTCACACCTCTTTTAATAACACCATCTATCTCATCAAGAAATTTCTCGTGTTAACCTGAGCGGATTCCCCTCGGAGGTTAGCTGGCACCCATAAAATATTACTGATAGTACTCTAGGTCCTGTGTCGAACCTGTTAGTGCTGTATCGGTATGCCCGTACTTGGATTTTAATCATGCCGATAACCACTCGGGCTAATAACCCTGTGCATCCTACTGAGCCTGCAGGAAGAAGATAACGGCCTTCGGTTCCAGAATGTGTACATGCCTATACTCCATATCACTTCAGCAACAGAAATACCAGCGACTTGCACGAGTACTGCAAGCTGTGGCTGGCATGGGTTATTTCCAATGCAGCGATAACGAAGCCGTCGTACCTCCGAGCAGAGCACTGCGAAACTAGATATTTGTCTTCGACGACATTGACTGTGAGAAACAAACTTGCATTAAAGAATACTTTAGCATGGGTTGACACACGAACGTTGACTGTGTGTACCTCGGCCAGACTTATTCGCGGATGCCCAAACAACTGCTTCGCGATAATGCAAACATGTTTGTGCTTTTGGCATGGACGATACGAATTTATGTCACGTTTACAATGATCATGTTAATGCGGCATGCCTCTATCAGATTTTAAAGATACGTGTGCCTTGTACTGGAAAGAGAAATATGTATTTTTGACTATCATTAAGGACTCTCTGGTACATAGGGGAAGGTACAGGTGTGGGTTTGATCAGTTCATCACTGTCTGCCGAAAGGGATCATCTCATGGGAACCAGCAAGTGATGCCATCAATACCTCCTGCTACATATATGGGTACCCTTTTGGAAGACGATAATGGCGCCATAGTTAATGCTAAAGTCGGACTGAGTGCAGTACAGTCGGTTTGTGCGGAAGGCACACTTGCAAGATGTTGGTGTGAAGTCGAAAAACTTCAACATAATCGGCTATCAACTCTAAATACTGATGAACATACAACTCCTGTTACACAGAAAAGTAAACTTGATATTGAGGATGCAACAGGAAGTGCAGCTGACCATAAAGACATAATTGATGTTGACTATGACAACAGTGATCGTGTTGAAGACGATGATTACTCCCTCGATGGTCCCACACATTTCCCCAACGAGTTTCCTTCGACAAGTGAAGCGAAGAAGGCATGGGATGGGAAATGCAATAGTCGTCACGTACTAAGATGGTGGTCACCTACCAAAATGCCAGCATGCTGTAATGTATTAACCAATGATGAAGGAAAAATCAAATATGGTGGCCTCCAGTATTTTATGAACAAATATGGCTGCCTTTAGTAATGTGAAAACAAATGACGAACAAAAAACATAATGGCTGCCTCAAGTAATATGTACACAAATATGGCGGCCTCCAGTAACATATAAACAAAAATGGCTGCCTCCAGTAACGTAAAACAAAGATGACTGCCCCCAGTAGCATGTAAACAAAAGACGAATGAAAAAATCGAGATTGCGGAGCAAGTATATGTGAGGGGTGTGGAGGCGAGGGAGTCAGTCGCCTGCTGGATTCGAACAGAGGTGAGTAATTGGTAGTGTGGGGGGAGACCTCAGGAAATGTAAGTTTTTGAATTAAATTCGTTATAAATTTTTATAAGAGAATTTTGTACGGAAAAAGGGAATTTTCGAGGGGAAAAATGCTTGCTGGGGTTAAAGACTTTTTAATAAATTTTTTAAAAATAATTTTATAAAAATACATCTTTAACAATTTTTAAAATTCTGAAAACAATTTTAAAATTAATTTTTTCTTTTATAAATTCTTAAATAGATTTGATTTTTTAATTTCTTGTGATTTTTTATTTTATTAAATTTTTGTATTTTCGTCAAAGGTCAAAGGTCTTAGGTCCTGCTCTCCTGACCTCTGGGTCACTGATCCCTGTCTGCTCTCTGGCCCTAGGTGCCTGATCCTATTCACCGGAGTCGCTGATCCCTGACCC